>OY829539.1:69871051-71071051 GCA_963691705.1 Viola odorata | reverse complement strand
TTTGATTTTTTCATTACTATTTCATCTGCTGAATTGCTATTTTGTTTTCTGGTTGTTTGACATTTTTCTTTGTTGCAGCCCTATTTTCACTCACTTGGCTGGAAAGACATCTGTGTGGAAGGCTCTATCTCCTGGTGTGCTACAGGCAGCTTTCAAGGTGGCTCCTGATGTTGAGAACCTGTTCCGGTCGAAGAGGATGAACGAGGAAATCTTCTTCCCACCACCAAAGTGAAAGACCAGAAGCCTCGTTTCTGTCTCTAATTAGTCAATTATTCAATAAGAGCTTAGGATTCTTGAATTTTAGGAGATTTTCAGGATATTTATTGCCCAGCTATGAGTTTCAGCTTAAAACTGTTATTATGGTTCAATGCTATCTGAAATCCCGTTGAAGGTTATTCTTTTTATCTTTGGATATTTATTGCCCAGCTATGGGTTTCAGCTTAAAACTGTTATTATGGTTCAATGCTATCTGAAATCCCGTTGAAGGTTATTCTTTTTATCTTTGAATTGAAAGCAGAGATACTGTCAGTGAAATCCCGTATTTTTCCTTTCCTTGCCACTTTGTTTAGCTTAGCGGTCGCGGTCCTTAGGTTTAGTTGCCTCAGTTGTGTGTCTCAGTTTCAGCTATTTTCCTTTCATTGAGACCATTTTGCTAGTTTGTATGGAAGTCAAAATTACCATAAATTTAAAGGATGCAGTTTGTAGTTAAGTCCCCTTTTTTTGTTTCTCCAAGTTGATGTTATTAGGATGTTTAATTAATGTAAGAGTTGTGTTAATCAGGATTGATTTGCTACTTCAAGGTGGATTAAGAGAAGGGGAGTTGACAGAATTAGCGGGGATGTCATCAGCTGGTAAAACACAGGTAAGGATCTGTGGCTTTCTGCTATGGGGAAAACAGCCTAATTACCGGGGATCTAAAGCAACTTCTGTTTTCTTACAAAAAGAAAGTGACTGTGATACCAAGAAAAGAATTGGTAAAAAGTCTAGGCTGGCGATGAAAGTGCTTATAAATCAAGTTTTCATGAATACACAATTGTTGTTTGCAGTAACACACCATCATTGCATTAGCTGCAAAATGAACAACTTCTCTCTGTATTTAGTAGCTCAGTTATGCTCTTGTTACTTTTCAGGTTTGCCTACGAGTAGCTTCAAATGTTGCAATGCAGCATGCAGGCATTGTTGTATACATGGATACGGGCAACTCCTTTTCATCCCAACGGATTGAACACTTTCTTCATAAGGTCTCTGATCCTCACTTTCATCAGGTCAAAACATATCTTGGTTTCTTTTTGTGGTTCAGTTAAGAACTGCTCTAGGCCTTCTCTATCTGAGAGTATTCAACTTATTGACTGTTATTGCAGAGTAGGAAGAGCGTTGTGCAGAAAGTAATGAGCAACATAATGTGTCACTCAGTGTTTGACATATTTACTATGTTTGACGTGCTCAATAAGCTAGAGGTCAATTTGAGATCCCAGGTTACCGTTAAATTTAATCACTCAACAACTTGACTTTGCTAGGCTTTCCCATTTCCATTTATTCAACATTTCACTGATAGTCCAGGGGTACAGTAAAGGTTGTAAGATTCGGTTACTTATTGTTGATTCAATCTCTTTGCTGATTACTCCAATTCTTGGTGGCGGTGGTTCACAAGGTACGCATTCTTGTATGCTTGTCACAGTTTCCTCGCCCCATTATTTCAGGTTTTACCCGCTGCAGGACTTGGTATTATTTGGAATTTTTCTTTTCCATTACAAACAGGAAGAAGTGGACGAAAAATAATCTTCTTCATCTCTTTCAATGAAAATTTGGTTGTATGGATTTCGTTAAGCAATTTACTATTAAGAATTTATACATGCTTTTTTGGTATTGTTCAGCTTAACATGACTTCTTGTGGGAGGAGTTTATTATACTTGTTCCTGTGAAATTTGTGATTTGCTGCTAACTTGCTGGTATAAAACTCATATCTTGATGGTTGACAGGACATGCTTTGATGATATCAGCTGGATATTTGCTTAAAAAGTTGGCGCATGAGCATAACATTGTTGCACTGGTATGTCTTGCTGTTAAAATTTGTAACATTTGTCTCCTGTTTGAGCACCCATTTCATTACTATGATTTGTTGTCATTTGCCTGCTGTGTCAGTCCTATTCATAGAATTAACATAAATCATTGAACTAAATTTGAAGTGACAACAACACTAGCTTTATATATATATATATATTGGATGATCTGGTTCTGTAGAAACACAAGCCAATTTGTTTCATGTACATCATGATTTATGTCTGTGGAGGGCTCGGTAATTATTTAAGTAAGATTAGTCAGTAATACATTCTCCCTAGTATTTGTATGGAGTCATAGTTAGTTATCAAGAGTGGAAATCATATCATGTGATTAGGTACTCACACTTGAAGTATTGAATTTTATGGTAATCCATGTTCATTTTTCTTAAGAAATAGCATGTGAAATTTCTGTTGAAGGTTACCAATCACATGGTGGGTGGTGAGGGAGGTAATCCTAAACCGGCTCTTGGAGAGAGTTGGAAGAGCATTCCACATGTGAGGCTTCTGATTTCCAGTGACCGTGCAAGCAATATCTGTTCCATTTCCATACTAAAACATCATTCTCTTGTAAGTGTTTTTTATTTGGTCATTTAAGTTGATGGTTTGTTTGCGCTCACTATTGCTCTGTTAAAGTTCCACACATCCAGCTCCGTCTTGTCTTGTTATTGTTTCAATGTTAACAAATACTTATTGCTAATATGCCAATTCTTCTGCTCGGGACACACTCATCTTAGTATAATTTGTTTCTCAGGCTTCAGGTAAGGGTGCAGAATTGATGGTTACTGACTAGTGAGGAGATTATCCAAGTGTTACAAAGGAGTGGTCTTAGTGATGGTCCCTTGCGATTACAAATTGAACCTGTACGTGTGGAAACATGCTGTGGTGCGGGTTGCACTAAGAATTTGCTGTTTCCAACTTTCTAATTGCTCATGCTACTGGACGGCATTCATCATGTCAGGTTACTTGGGATTGAAGCTGCAAATACATCCAATTCCATGTTAATTTGCGGAACTGAAGATGAGGACAGTGTGAAGCATTAATTGGCAACAACTCTAACACAACAGTAGTTGCTGAACCAATGTTCTGTTGAAAAAGGGTAGTTCTTGCTTTATGAGATGGGTGGGATGACATACTTGGAGGATTGGCTTCTTTTTTAAAACTGTAAATGATCATGATGCAACTAAAATGTTGGAGTGGTGCAATTCTTGTGTGCATATCTTTGTGACGGGTCACCGTAATGCGAACTAGAATTCTTTATTTTTTCATTCGGATAAAAATATAAATTACGAGAGTCGAATTCTAAACGCAAAAAACTTCTTTGTAAAAGTTAAACTGTTTATCAATTTTTTTTTACCTTTTCTTGCAAGGATCACTAAAAGTATCCTCAGAAATTTGGTGTTGAATTTAAACTCCAGCTAAACTATTTTTTCCTTTTCTTGCAAGGATCAACCCGATCCCAATTGAAAAATCTCAACTAGCTTTATCCGTTTCACGTTGATTTATATTGAACCATATCTTTATTTAATTGATCCAAATAGGTCAATTATATAAATATCCCCATTTTTTTCTTTAAAAAATTCAAAAATATCTTCTTATCTTCTTTTTTTGTCGTTTGAAGAAAAATGAAAATAGCAAATTCCCCGGCCCCCTTCTAGCTCTTTGAATCGGTGCAGTTCCAGCTTCCATGATCTTCTCAAAACCAAAGCTAATCCCAACTCATCATTTCGTCAATCTGGCACAGTACCGTAATTACTACAAAAAAACCTCATTTTCCAAAACCCAAATCCAAAACCAAAACTAGCAACCAGAGGCCGCGCAAAACAACAGCATCATCAAGGCGGCTTGAAAGACAGACACCATTTGTATCTCATGTCAAAGAGACACAAGACCCAGAAAAGGCATTGTCTCTTTTCCACGAGTATCACCAAATGGGCATTAAACATGACTAGCCTTCGTATTCTTCACTCCTATACAAGCTAGCTCGGTGTCGCGATTTCGAAGCTGTTGAGACTGTTCTTGGTTATTTGCAAGTCAACAATGTTCAATGCCAAGAGACCCTTTTCGTTGCTCTGTTTGAACATTACGAGAAAGCCCATTTGCTTGATAAAGCGATTGAGCTTTTTAACAAAATGACCAGTTTTAACTGTAACCGTACTAGCCAGTCTTTTTGTGGTTTGTTGAATGTCCTTGTTGATAATGGTCGGTTTCTTGATGCCAAAGAGCTGTTTGATCGGTGTTACAAGATGGGTTTTGTTTGAACTCGGTTCCGTTTAATATAATGATCAAGGGATGGCTCCAGAAGGGGGAGCTAGGTGAAGCTTGCAAGGTGTTTGATGAAATGCTTGAAAGGAAAATAGAACCGACTGTTGTTACCTATAATAGTCTTATAGGCCACCTGTGTAAACACAAGGAGTTGGAGAAAGCGAAGGAGCTTTTGAAGGACATGATTGGGAAAGGGAAACACCCAAATGTTGTGACTTATGCATTGTTGATGGAAGGTTTGTGCCTGTCAGGTGAGTATAATGAAGCTAAAAAGATTATGTTCGATATGGAGTATCGTGGGTGTAAGCCAAGAGCTGTGAATTTTGGTGTTTTGATGGTAGGAGAGGAAAGATCGATGAGGCCAAGTCGTTGCTTCTTGAAATGAAGAGGAGGCGGTTAAAGCCAGATGTTGTGATTTACAATATATTGGTCAATTATCTATGTAAGGAGGGCAGAATGGCAGAGGCGTATAAGATTTTAATCGAGATGCAAATTGGAGGTTGTGTAGCAAATGCAGCTACTTATAGAATGTTGGTTGATGGATTTTGCAGTGCTAGGGATTTCGACGGAGGTTTGAAGGTTTTGAATGCAATGTTGGTAAGTGGGCATTGTCCACGAATTGAAACCTTTAGTTGTATGATCTCTGGCCTGGTTAAGTATGGGAACATCACCGATGCTTGTTTCGTCTTAGGGGAGATGGAGAAGAGAGAGATGAGATTTGGTTCAAATGGTTGGGAAGATATTGTCAGGCATTGTTGTGGTGGGGATGGAGGTGCAACTGAACTTGTAAATGAACATGTCTATGCTACTTAGCAGTCATCATCATGAATTGAAACTTATGCAACCAGGTTGAAAGTATGGAATCCGTCATGACCAGGTTACTACTCAAACCCTTGATTGGATTTGTTGCTCAACTCGATTGATATCTTGCAATCTCGGTGAACTTTATGAATGGTTTTGCTATAGTAGAAAGATGAGCCATGCCCTTGATCACACAGAACCTCCTTGTGGGCGTGTTCAAATGCGCGAGAAGGGACTTGGTATCCGGAAACTTGTCAAGGGAGAGAAGGTGGTACATTTGTTTGAGAATTTCATACTTGTGGTGTTTTGTTCAAGGTGAAAGTTGTATCCTAGATCATGAGGCTGCTGCACTAATTTCAAAGAATCGGATGTAATTTACTTAATGCAAGGGCATACATTTCTTTTGTACATGTCCTGACATACAATAGGAAGTTACTTGCATTTCTCACTTACTGAATGAATGAGGGATGATACAATTGCTTTAATAGCTAGTTACTGTTTGATGATTCGTTATAATCCATCATTTCCTTCTTTTATGACTGAAAATTGAATATATATGTGAAAGAGACTGTTTCATTTCAATATAGTGCTGTTATGTTAGCTAGTAGAGTTATGTGGTGATGTTATATGAACTACCAAGTTACTAATTTGGTGATGCTATATCATTTAGGCAACTCACCATGATCTCAGTTTTCATTTTTTTTAATTATGGTTAAAATGCTTACAATTATTGATTGAATATTAATATATTTGAAATATAAATGATTAAAATTTATAATTTATAACATTAAAAGATGGAATAAATGTGTTAAGTTGTAAAAAGTCAATTAAAAATCTATAATACAAAGAAAAATAATAATCAAAGAAATAGAAAAATGAGAAAATAATATTTTTTTAATAATTATTAAAATATAATTATTTATTAAATATTAATATATTTAAAATATAAATTACTAGAATTTAAAATTTTATAATATTAAAATATGGAATAAATGTGTTAAATTATAAAAAGTCAATTAAAAATCTATAATAAAAAAAAGAGAAAAGAGAACATACAATAAACTAATAAAATAATAAAAAATATGGCAGAAAATATGTTTTACTGCCAAAATCATGCTTGATGTGCTTATAAAAAAAAGTCATGCTTGATGCTCCAACTCCAAGAACAACTTTTAATATATATATTTTTTTTAAAATAAAGTATAATATATATGGTTACTGATATTCAAAAGGATCACTGGCGCCGCCTCTCTTCTCCATGACCTCAACGCCAACAACACCATCTCCACCTTCCTTTCTCAATTTCGATTCCACATATTCCTCCCTACCATCCACAAATCAAACCCACTCCACCCACCTTTTATATTTCTTTCCATGGCTGAATTGGTTTGATCTAATAAGCTCGATCGTCAATAGAATTCCATGGCTGATGAGAGAAGGAAATAGTCCTTTGGCATTTTAAGAAGATAGACGATCATGAGTTTGGTTTACGGAATCGTACTTCTTTCTTTGAAACTACTCTCGAGAGAGCGATTGAAGAGAATATTAATTTTTTGTATTTGGTTGGAATTTAAAATTTTCAAGAAAATAATATTATTGAGTTTGTTTTGTACTCGTGAATCTTCAATAAAAAAAATTACTATTTTATTTTTTTCTATATTTGTGTTTTTATTATCTTGTTATTCTTTGTTTATGTCTAATTATTCTTTTTTTTGTATATTTTCTCATGGATTTTGTTTTTATTTAGTTGTCTATTTTTTAACAATTAAAATATCAAGTGAGTTTTTAAATTCTTCATTATTGTAAGGGTAGGTTGATGGGTGAATTAAAAAATTTAATTTTATGAACCTTTTTTATCCAACCTTCGGAATATATATTTTTATCAAATTTAAAAAAAAATTATAAAATAATCTGCAATTTAAAAGATGTATCATAAATGTACTAAAACTTTAAAAAGGAATCTAAAACATAAAAAATGGGAGATTCTAGAAAAAAATTAAAATTTAAATATTACAAAAATATGAAACTAACAAAATAACACATATAAAAAAAATGAAAACTAAAAGTAAGAGAGAATGAAACAAGTTTTTTTTCATTTTTCTTAGAATAATGCTAGTATGAGTTAGGGGTGTCAATTCGGGCCTACGGGTTCGGGTCCGGGTCCGAGCCCCTAATCTGTAAACCCTAGCCCTATAGAGTCGGGTCTAGACCCGCCCCGGGCATTATGTGGGACTGGGAAAGTAGACCCGGTCCCGACCCAGCAAAAATTGGACCCGACTATAATTTCTTATTGGTTTGTCCGTTTAAAAAAAAACCCTTGTAGCTATTCATATATGAGAAAAACTAAAGGTTCATGGTCAGGCTCATGACCGGGCCTGAGCTAGAACTATAATAACCCATAATTATTTTAAACACTATTACAATAATATAAGAGTTAATAACATAGATGATATAACTAGATTAAATCTCTCCAATGTCTCCATCTTCGAGCTCTATTTTCATCACATTTAAACAAAGATTATCGAACTCATTTTTTTATTTCTGCACGAACATAGCACAAACACGTAATTAAAAATGAGTAATACGCAAATGAATGATTAACTTAAACATATTAAAACAATATTAATGAGATGAGAATATAGAAAAAAGATTACTTTTAGTGCAATTTACAAGTAACTAAGCAACAAACTAGTTAAATCAGGAGCAATATATATACACACTATTTCAGCTAGCTAGCTATCATGGGAAACAATGTCATGATGTGCAAGAACATAGCATCAGCTGCATACCTCACCCACCAGCAGAGTCTCATCATTTTTCAAGGAACATACAGTGCCCAAGGCCTCAATAAGATCCTTTAATCTTCCACATTTTGGCACTGTTATAGTGATGGGACATGGCAGAGTGTCACTAAGACCATCAGCAGCAGGGGTTTATTTGGGGAGCAATTGGGGAGCAACTAAGCCAGCAGGGGTGCAAATTTCAGCGTGGATAGTCTAGGGACCAAATTTTGGTCCCGGACTAAACTGACAGTGGGACCCCCACTGTCAGTTATTTTATTAAAAATAAATAAATTTAAAAGCCTCAGCCAATGGCAGCGTGCGCGTGGCGCGCTGCCATTGGCTGAGGCTATTAGTTTTTTTTCCCTTCATTTTTTAAATCGATTTTTTTATAATAAATACTGAAAATTATTTTATAAAAAATATACCATTAGTTTTAATTTTTTGAGATCTATAAATTGAGACTAGGTTTGTATTATTTGGACACTAAAAAAAATTTGATTTTTTTACATTTTTTTCCTTTTTTAAATGCTTCTTTTCATAATAATTATTCAAAATAATTTTATACCATTATTTTTACACTTATTTTTAATTTTTTGAGATCTATAAATTTGGACACTAAAAAAAATCAGAGTTTTTTACACTTTTTTTTCATTTTCTTCTTTTTAAAATGATTTTTTTCATAATAATTACTCAAAATATTTTAAAAGTAAAACATATTTGAAAATAAAAACACACAATTTGAAAATAAAACACACAATTCGAAAATAAAACACACATGAAAATAAAAATTATTATTTATTATTTATTATATTATAAAAAGTAATTATTATACTAATTATAAATTTAATAAGAAAAGAAATGAAAAATATGGTGGGGTATATGATAAATGATGTGGAAGGGAGAGAAAGTTTTTAACACCCTGAATAATCCCCTCCTGTTAGCGCGTGGGTGTTAAATGCTTTTTGGTTGGGTGTTAAGCTGATGTGCCAGTGAGAGAAAGTGAATAACACCCTAAAATTTGATCCCCTGCTGTGGATGGTCTAAAAGAGCTCAAGACAGTCAAAGTCATTACCCGCGTTGTTGTTAAAGGTAATGGCAGCGATAGGTGCATAAACGGATCAAATGTAATAGACAACATCTTGCAAGCAAGACAAATCAGTGTTGAACGATACTGACCCTCAGGGGTGGATTCAAGAATAGAATTCAGGGGGGCGCGGGTTCGGGGAAGCGAGCTGAACGAAAAATTGAAAAAATACTTAAGAGTATTTACATCCGTCGTTAAATAACAAATATTTAGATAAACTTAACAAAAAGATAAATAAGAAGACAATATAGAAAAAAAAATTATCACAATTAATAGAGATTTTAATTCCTTTCATAATTAATTGGCCTCAATACTATCTTAACCACTTAATTTTTTTAATGGACAAGATTGGTTAAAATGTTAGTCTCTTAATTAAAAAAATTTAAGAAATAATAATTAAAAGATCTTCAAATATTTTAAAAATAAGATCTTTTTAAAAAATCAAGTTTATTATCACATGATTTTTTTAGTTTTTATTATCACAAAATTTAATCATAGGAAGATGGAGATGCGAATAAGTTGTTAGAGATTTAGTTTTTCTATAATGAAAATATTTATCACAATTAATAGAGATTTTAATTCCTTTCATAATTAATTGGCCTCAATATTATCTTAACCACTTAATTTTTTTAATGGACAAGATTAGTTAAAATGTACCAGTTTGTTTCTCGATCTATTTATTTTTGAGCGAAAAGTAGATTATAATTAATCAATATGAAATTTATTTCTAGAGGGTAAAAAAGAGAATAATTGAATCTTTTAAGCTTAAAAAAGGGGTGAATTAATAAATGAACAAGAGAAGAAGAAAAAAGAATTCTAACTAGGTTTGAACCTACAACCTACTGATTTGCAGCCACTTACTCTACCGCTAAGGTATGGACCATTATTAATATAACTTCTCATCTACTTAAACATATTAAGTTTTTTGATTGGGCCAGGGTGGGCGGCGCCCACCCTGGCCTGGGCTGGATCCGCCCCTGCTGACCCTGTAATGAAATAAAAATAAATAAATGCAATGCAGCTGATCTTGAAGCCCACGACATCTACATATAGGACATCCATAATTATAAAGTTATATTTCTTATAATAAACACCCTTCCAATGGGAGAACCGTTTATAAAAATATGTAAGTGTCATAGCACCGAAAGTAAAGCAAAAGACTTAGTTTTCAATTAAGCTAGGATGAAATAAGTGCAAGCTAAATTGGTTTCACGTATTCAACAATCACTATAGATTAAACATCAATAACAATCCAAATAATAAAATATAGGTGCAACTACATCTGAGAACTAGTTCTATAAACCACAACAAAAGTAAAATTTGGTCCAAGTGGCATGGCACAAAACCTATAGCAAAAACAAAATTCTTACTTGGCACAAATCAACTATGATGGAGTTATTGCGAGCAAGGTTATTCTTCCAATATTCTTCTGCTAACTCTTTGTGTGGACGTTCATCAATATCTTTAACTTCTATGTATGGCTTAAATTTCAAACGATTCAAATCTTCACGCAGTTCATCCAACAAAAAAGCAAGAAATTTCTAATGGCAAAAAAACAAGAGGTACTGAGATCCACTATTTTCACATTCCATAAAATTCTACATTTGGAATAAATTTTATATATTATAACAAAACATAACTTATTATAGCATACGAAGTTGTTTATTGTTCTTCTTTTTCATTTCACAGGAGACAAGTATAGCACAAAGTCAAATTGTGAAAACACCTAGATAGAGACATTCAAGAAAAACTGGATTGAAGCTGGAAAAAATGAAAACCATCCTAAATACACATACCCACATCAACAACAAAAATATTCACATAAGTAGTACCCCAAATGATCGAAGAATCAACTGATAGTAAATCTTTTTAACAAAAAATCAAGTGGGGAGAAACCATAATGATAACTGATAAGGGAACAAAAAAGAAAGAATTTTTAACAACAAAACAAACTCAAATCAAACAAGAGAAACAAAAAACACAGAAATATAGGCACTCAGTTCAACAAAAACCAAAAATCTCAAATTACAGAACCTAATTTAATGAAATAGTTAAAAGAAACTCACCTCAATTGACTCGGTGGTGAGGGTGTGGCGTCCGACATGATTGTTTGTTGTTGTATAAGAGAAGGAGAGCAATTAGATGAATATTAAAAGGGATTGTTTGTTGTTGTTGTGTGGGATGAAAACCAAGAACGGAGAAGGAGCAGCAGATGAGAAGTGAGAACGAAGGAGAACATATGACAAGAGAAGAGCAGATGAGAAGTGAGAATAAATGAGAAGGCGGAGTAGCAAATTGTTTGTTGTTGTGTGGGAGGCTGGACTGGAGCTTGAGGAGAATGGAGGTCTGTTGTGTCGATGAGAGAATGAGATGAGAGTGAGAGGTCTGTACTGGTGGTAAGTGGTAACCCTAACTTAGGCGGGTCTGAATTTGGCCGGGTCCGGGTCTCACTCGGTTGAGACTTGAGCCTGATAGGGTTGGGACTGTCCCGACCCGACTAAAAAATGGGCCAAAAATAATAGTCCCGGTCCCGATAAAAAGACCAGAGTTTTCGGGTTTAGGGACTAATTGACACTCCTAGTATGAGGAGAGAAATATGTAATTTAAGTAAGAAATTAGCTTTCCTTGCATCAAAGAATCACTCTCCCCACCCCAACCCAAGGAATCACTTTCTTTCATTTTTTGGAAAGTCAAGGGGGTTAAGGTTGAATTACGTTACGGGGGAGTGATTTCTTATTACAATCAAACACAATAAAGATCGAAATCTCATATTCTCGAATCACTTTCCTCTCTTATTCTGTCAACCAAATACACCCTAAGTAGAAAATGAAAATGAAAATGAAAATCAAATGTCGCATTACGTTGTTAAAATGCGCAATAAGAAGAACAATAGTGGGCTTCAATTCAACCCTTTCTTTTTTGTTACTTTGCATATTTTATTATACGAAATGCCTTTGTTTTTGCTTTCGCTTTTTCCAAATGGATGGGGAGTGATCGATGGATTATGGATTATGACTATCTTAGCTTTCTTTCATTTGACTTGTGGCATTGGCACCGCCGATCAAGTGTTGGCCACATTTTCTCTCTAATTCCAATAAAGTAATTAACCATGATAGCTATCTAATTCTACTATATTTTTCTCCTTATAAAAAAATGGTTCTCATTTGGAGTAACAATGTTTCAATCTTTGGTTTGGAAATGAGGTTTATTTCATTTCGTGATAGATTTCGAAATATTTACTTGAAGAGTTAAGGAAGTCATTGCAATTGCCAGAAAGATTAATGATTCATGTAGTGAAATGTTGAGCTTGTGTACAAGAAGCCGACTTAGCTCAATGGTAGAGCGAGTGGCTTTTAACCACGTGGTCGTGGATTTGATCCCCACAGTCTGCGAAATTTTACTTTTTTATTTCGGCCCCAAGTTTACCACTAACACTCTCTCTTTCTTAATTTTGCCTCACTTAAATTTACCCCAATGTTGTATCATCTTACTTGAATTTACCCTCCACATCTCTCCCGCTAGCCAAAAATACTTATCATTCACGACCCTTAATTTTCTTCCATTTTATTTAATTTTTCACATTTGACCCTTAACTATATTATCCTAGCTCCCTACAGACTAGCATATTACAGATCTGCCCCAATTAACAACATCAATTCTATTCTTGTTGAACTTCTTACTCTTTCTTTCATTGATGTATAGGTGTTGTATTAATCCATAATTAATGAATGGGGTGCGCTTAAGTCCCTATGTTCTTAGCTGACACAAACGACGACGTAGCCTGCGATTAATAAATTAATAATACTATACTTCACCCACACACACGTATAGGCTATAGCTAGTGCCGTGCGTTATCAAACCATCCTTTGTAACTATCGTCCCAGCTGCAATTGCTCCATGACAACAACTTCTCATAAATAAATAAATAAAATAAAAAAATAGGCATCTATCAACAATTAATAACTAAATAAATAAATACTCTAATTGATCTAATTCATTATTTTGCAATATCAATATGTCAATTACAAACTTATCAATAATTAAGCGTTCGTTGATTGCCTTCTTAGTGGTAAATGTACTAATAAGTGTTTTGAATTCACGTTTGAATCTCTCGTCCGTTTATAATAATAATAATAAAAAAATAAGAAGGGTGAAATCAAGAATTAAATCTTAAATTAGAGTTCTTTAATTTCCCACGACAAATCAAAGAATTACTAATTCCGTTAATCTCTTTTTTAAAAAGAAGGAAAAAGAATTCGACTAAAATTTAAAGAGTTCTAATTAAGGGAGGAAATTAAATAAGTTTGTTGTGGCTAATTAAGGACATGCAGAAAGCATGAAGCCAACACTACCTAT
The DNA here is from genome assembly GCA_963691705.1 of Viola odorata. Taxonomy (NCBI): domain Eukaryota; kingdom Viridiplantae; phylum Streptophyta; class Magnoliopsida; order Malpighiales; family Violaceae; genus Viola; species Viola odorata. The sequence goes on along the minus strand of OY829539.1, from coordinate 71,057,705 downwards.
GCTCAAATTCTTCCTCCTCTCTCTTTTCCTCTCCTTCCCTCTCCTCCTCCTCTTCTTCTCCCTCAAACCCACCACCCCGCCGCCGCCTCCCCAAAATCCGCCAACCAAACCGGACCTCAAGATCCGTCCTGGATACTCCTCCTACGATACCTACATCAAACGCCAACTCAACAAAACCCTCAACCCAAAACTCCGACAAATCTGGACCACCCGCGACTGGGATCGCAAAATCCAGGTCTTCTCCGAATTCTTCCAGTCCTTAAAACAAGAGAATCTCCTCTCCAACCACTCCAAGGCGCTATGCATCGGTGCGCGCGTAGGCCAGGAAGTGGAAGCCCTCCGCCGCGTCGGCGTCTCCGATTCCGTCGGGATCGACCTGGTCCCCTACCCGCCGCTCGTGATCGAAGGTGATTTCCACCACCAGCCGTTCGGCGATGAGACGTTTGATTTTGAGTTCTCGAACGTGTTCGACCACGCGCTGTATCCGGAGAAGTTTGTTGGGGAGATTGAGAGGACGTTGAAGCCTGGAGGGGTGTGCGTGTTGCACGTGTCGCTATCTAGACGGGCTGATAAGTATTCGGCGAATGACTTGTACAGTGTGAGACCGTTGATTGAGATGTTTAAAGAATCGGAGGTGGTTCATGTGCGGGAAGTTGATGGGTTCGGGTTGGACACGGAGGTGGTTTTTAGGAAGAAAAAGAAGAAATCGGAAGAGAAGGAGGTGATCCAACGGTTGTGATTTTCCTTCCTATTCTTTGATTTTTTGTCTTCATTGCTGATCTGTTATGATTCATCGTCGAAATATACATGATTAGAGCTGCAAAAAGCGTGACAGGGTTTAATTGTTTGATTGAAAATTGAAATGAACATTTCTATGATACCGTTGGTGCAAAATATATATTGGAATTTTTTTTCTAGGTATGCCTCTTAGAATTTTCATGCAATGATTTGAATGCCTTGTTACAGACTTCATGCCATGAACAGACAAATTAAGATTAGAAAGACATTAATTGGAACATAAATGATTATTGATTTAATATAATCTGTGTTAGTTTGTGTCATTGTTCATTAAGTTATGCGTGATTTTTTTATAAACGAAGATGATCGAATTCATGCGTCAACAGAAAACTTTTTAAGTTTGAATTCTTTTACAAGTGTCGGATTATAGGATTACAGGATTATGATCGCACAAGTCTGTTTTCTAAAGAATAAAGTAAATTCGGTTCACAAAAAGTAGGAATCATAGGAGGAAACGGAGAGGATGGGAGAGAATATACTACTGCATGCGTCAAATTGGGTGCAAAACGCGGACGAGGGAATCGGTTAAGATGGAGTACATCAAAAGCGTCATAATTAGAATTTTGTAGTTTTTTTTAAGAGAAAAAAAATTATCAATAGAAGAAACTGGATGATCGATCGTCGTAGTATGGGAGTGATGAGTACAATAAAGTAACTATTATAATGTTTTCTTAATTTTTAGTTATATTATGAATTGTTAATTAATACAATACAAGGGTATGCCAAAAATAAATAGGGGGACTAGAATAAAAAAACCAAAAAGTTTAAGGACTAAAAATGTTTTAATTTGAGACTTTGGCTCTGAAAGATAAAGGAAGTGTGATTAACGTAAAGCCAATCGAATAAAGAAGAAAGTATTAGCCTAAACGATAATTGAGAAGTCACATGAATTGGCTTCGTCTTTAGCAGACAAGAAGCAAAAACTCCATCATAGTGCCCTTCTCAGCTACCAAGGAATATAAATTAATACGAACAAAAATGCAGCAATTAAGGACTGGAATTTAAGTAATCAACTTCTACAAAACAGTTTTGGAACCATCAACTTATTGTTTAAATCCAATCAATTAAGAGTAACAAGCAAACCATTCCTACGTACATGTAATCCCATGAATCGATTAACTGGAAAAAAACATCAAAACAAGATTCAGATCAAACCTGGAGAAGTATAGGTCAAATCAAAACTTGCAGCTGGGTTCATATGATGCAACAAATGTATATTAATATGCAGAAATGGTGCAGTAAAAGATTTCTGCAAACCATGATACTTTGTTTGCTACAAAACAAGCCAAAAACAGATAGCGGTGTTTCTGTTGTAAAACCACTATGCTCAACCACATTCTTAGACAAAATCCAAGTTCTCAAGGGTCGTACCCGTGCAAAAGCTCCTTTGCAGGGAAAACAAAAATCAGAGAACATGGTCTCTTGCCCATGCTGTCTGAATCCCAAGAAAGGACTCACCTGACACGGTAAAATTTTAGGTCGCAACCAAGGAAAGCAAAAAATGTTAGACCAATGAACTAGTCAGATGGCATGGTTGATTAGGGATGTGTTAGACTGTCTGGCACAAAGTCAACTGGCTGGCCTTCAGTGTCCTCAAGCTCCGACTGAGAAGCTGCTAGCTTCGCTTTCTTGAATCTGCTCGAACTTTTCAAGATTCTATCCAAGGACATACCTGATGAGCTGCTCCAATGACAGCAGAAGAAAACTTAAGAGTACTGACCAAAGGTAGAACAGATAATAGAAACCTTGTTTCAGATACAGAGACACTACCATATACATTTGTGCTACCTGAAATTCAGAAGCTAAATACAGACCCTAATTGGGAATTCAAAGGTCGTGATGCAGATTATGGAATATGCATCAACATATTAGCATTTTTTTGTGGCAAGGTTCAATTTTAGTTCAAATGGCAACAGGAAATAAATCTCTCACACTTACAGCAGATTTGGGATGTTTTTTCTGTCAGTACCCTTTCTTCTTGAGCCATCAGATCCTAAGACAAATTTCAATTAAAATAGAAAACGATTAGTCCCTCAAAGCTCAGGACATTACTCTGACAATGCATGATAATAAGAATGAGATTAACTAGTTTAGTGCCAGATACACTGTAAATCCAATGCATCAATGCTTTGTCAGACAAGTCCCATCCGAAACACCAGCATTGTACATTTTCTTTTATTACTAGCTCAAAGGGAGCAACAAATTTTTGAGCAGGGTCTTGCAAGTAACACATTTAAAAACTACAAAGAGATTCTAACAGTTATCGAAGCACGTGATAATTTCACCTGAATTCAAACACATCTTCAACTGAGAATGAGAGTGAAAGAGATTTAAAGTCAAAGAGTGCTTTCCTAGAAGAGTTCAAATTATTGTAATTTTGACCAGTAACCCCAGCAGCCAAGAGTAACATCTAAAATTTATGAATCAATGTCTAAGAATTCGTATACTCAGTCAACAATTTTGATGCCACACACAGACTGTACAGATTTTCTATTTATTACCCAAAAAAATGATGGAATCAACCAAGATTAGCTAATAACTTCATAAAACAGAATAACAGATCATATAAACTCACCATTTTGTGAAGTGTTCAAAACTGAAGAACTTTCTCCATCTGTGTAGTCAGATGACAAGGAATAATCTGATGGAGTTCTGGTACTGGCATCTGAGTCATCAGGTCCGTCTTCATTTGGAGAGTTCCCAAGCTTGTCATCATCGAATATTGTTCCTGATTTTCCTATCAAGCTTTTTCCACGTGCTGGGCCACTCACAACCACTCCAGTATTAGTAGAGGAAGGTTTTCTACCATCCACTCGACTATGTTCCTGATGTCCATGAGTTAATTTATTATGGAAATTCATGCTTCCGGAATTTCCCAGGCTAGACTTTGTTGAAGCACGTGCTTCAACATCCACACCAGTATTAGACAGGGGAGGTTTTCTACCATTCAAACGATTGTCCTCTTGATGACCATGAACTACTTTAGTTTGGAACTTCATGTTTCTCTTTTTTTCAGATTTTGTTTCACTGCCCACACCTTTTGCGTTAGGAGCTTTTTCTACAAGCTCACTGGAAGTACCTTTTTCATGATGTTGATTGCTAGGCACAAAATACTGATTAAAGTTAATCTCTTGGCTTTCATCAGAAACTTCCACATCATTCCTAGGTTTATCAGCATGTGCATTTTTAGAAGGACTGTTGACAACAGCTTCAAGGCGCCTCCCCTCACTTCTGCCATCATGTTTATGTGCTGGAACATGGGACAACTTTAGAGTAATAGAATCCAATCCAGTTGGTGGATTATTTGCAAACCCAGTATCCGAATGAGTTGTTTTCATCTGCACAGAGTCCACCACATTCGCAATGATGTCATTAATCTCCTTATCTGTGGCCAAGTGGAGATCACCCACCACGGCTGTTTCAGATGCGCCTTGCCCTCCCTTCATGGTCCCTTTTTCCCATTTATCTTGATCAGAGTGATTCCCATTGACAGTTTGATGAGGCTCAGTTGAAGAAATGACTGGCGGTGAACCTTCAACTTGCGCTGCATCTGATGTGGGTGGCTGTCTACTAGTTTTTTTAGATTTCCTTCTTTTCTTAGATAATCTCTCGAGATTTTCAGGCTCGACAACCTCATGAAGTTCAAAATTCGCAGCGCGTAAATCATTGCCTTCCCCTTCCTTCATAGTCCTTTCCTCCCCATTATCTTTAAAAGGGTCATTCCCATTGTTAGCTTGTTGGGGCTCAGTTGAAGAAATGACTGGCACTGAACCTTCAACTTGTTCTGCATCTAACAGTGGTTTAATCTCCTTATCTGTGGCCAAGCGGAGGTCACCCACCATAGCTGTTTCAGATGCGCCTTGCCCTCCCTTCATGGTCCCTTTTTCCCATTTATCTTGATCATAGTGATTCCCATTGACAGTTTGATGAGGCTCAGTTGAAGAAATGACTGGCGGTGAACCTTCAACTTGCGCTGCATCTGATGTGGGTGGCTGTGTACTAGTTTTTTTAGATTTCCTTCTTTTCGATGATTTCTTGAGATTTTCAGGTTCGACAACCTCATGAAGTTCAAAATTCGCAATGCGTAAATCATTGTTTTCCCCTTCCTTCATAGTCCTTTCTCCCCCATTATCTTTAAAAGGGTCATTCCCATTGTTAGCTTGTTGGGGCTCAGTTGAAGAAATGACTGGCACTGAACCTTCAACTTGTTCTGCATCTAACAGTGGTTTAATCTCCTTATCTGTGGCCAAGCGGAGATCACCCACCATAACTGTTTCAGATGCGCCTTGCCCTCCCTTCATGGTCCCTTTTTCCCATTTATCTTGATCAGAGTGATTCCCATTGACAGTTTGATGAGGCTCAGTTGAAGAAATGACTGGCGGTGAACCTTCAACTTGCGCTGCATCTGATATGGGTGGCTGTCTACTAGTTTTTTTAGATTTCCTTCTTTTCGATGATTTCTCGAGATTTTCAGGCTCGACAACCTCATGAAGTTCAAAATTCGCAATGCGTAAATCATTGTCTTCCCCTTCCTTCATAGTCCTTTCCTCCCCATTATCTTTAAAAGGGTCATTCCCATTGTTAGCTTGCTGGGGCTCAGTTGAAGAAATGACTGGCACTGAACCTTCAACTTGTTCTGCATCTAACAGTGCTGAATGGCTACTTCTTTTGGACTTCCTTCTTTTGTTGGATGCTTTCTTAGGACTTACAGTGTCAACAACCTCAAGATATTCGGATGTTGAAAAGCGAAAACCATTCACCATAGCTGTTTCAGATGCATCGTCCCCTTTCTCCATGGCCTTTTTCTCGGGATTATCTTGATTAGCCTGATCCCTATTCACAGCTTGATGAGGCTCGGTTGAAGAAGTCACTGGCACTGGACCTTCCACTTGTTCTGCATCTGACATGAGTGGTTGTCTGCTTAATGCATCTCTAGTTCTTTTGGACTCTTTTCTTTTCTTAGATGATTTCTTAGGATATAGGGTTTCACCAACCTCAAGAAATTCAGACCTGGCAACCACATCTGTTTCATTTTCAGTAATCCTTGAATCCTTCATTTCTTTAGCATCAGGTGCAGCCGCTGGTTTAGAGAATTCGTGTTGGCTTTCCACATTGACAGGATTTGTATTATTCATATCAACATCTACAAAAGACCACCAGTGTGGATATCAGCAACAGATCTTATTTTGTTTAGAAAAAAAGAAAAAGACAGAACATAAGATGCACCTTGTGACAAAAGCTTTTCATTTACATCTTGGACTGTTGCTGCAGCGGTTTCTTCACCAGAACTATTAGAGCTAGTTCCCACTGGGACCACAGAATGTTCACATCTAGCACCTGTGCCAGAAGATTGAACTGCAGCAATTTCTTGATCAGGAGGATGTGATGTTTTTCTCTTCTTTGTCTTCTTCCCACTTCCAAGATGTCCCGAAGGCAAGTAATCCTCATTGTCTTCACCAATAGCAGCTGCCTTGAATGTCTCTCCACTAGATTCCGAAGGCAAGTCATTCTTGCTTCTTTTACGTTTCTTCTTTGCAACACCTCTATCTGCAACACCTTCTCGTGACACATTGGCTTCTCCCTCAACATTATCATCCAAAATAGGAGTTTTCTGTTCCACACACTGATCAACCTTAGGCGCCTCCAACGACAAATCAACGCCATTAACCAACCCCTCTGCCTGAGCATCGAGTAGCATTTTACCTATCCCATTCAGTGGCACACTACTACCTATCCCATTAGCCACCCCATCACACGGCTCCTTACACATATCAACAGTAATGCACCAATTTTTGTTTAGCCCATGAAATGCACTCTTCACTATCATAGATTCTGCTAAATGATAGAAACATCCTCCTCGTTTTACCTATGTTTTGTTGCATTCATAAACAAGTAATCAACAAATTACACTTCGCATAACACGCAATCGAATGCATAAATCACATAAACAAACATTACCTTTAGAGAATTGATTTTCACATCCCCAATCTCAGGAAAACACTGCGTATGCTCTTCTAATACTTTCTCTGCAAACAACAATTTATATAAGTAATTAACATATGATGCCCTAAGTTATAGCAGCAAGTGTTGAAGGAAAAAAATGGAGAAAGCAAGATTACTTTTGAAATCGGAAACGATGTCGGAGTCGGAAACGTTGGTGGCAAAGTTAGTGCCGAGGGGGGTGTTTATGAACACCGTATACGACGTCGCAGCATTGGAATCGGTTGCCATCGGCTTCCCCGCCATTTCTTCTGACATTGAGGAGGACGAACAGGCGTAGGGTTTTGCTGTGCTTCTTCGCGGGAGAGGTTTGCGTTTCGTTTTAACTTTTATGGATGGATCAAAGAAGAGAGATTAATAAAATAATTATTAATTGGTTGGAGAAAAAAATTAAAATAGGGAATGATAATCATAATTATGACTCAAAAAGACATTTAATTTGAATAGTGATGTTCAGTAAGAAAGTGTCAATTAATTGAAAACGGAGGGAGTATTAATTAGGCTGGGTCCAGTAACTATTTTCATAATCAATAATAATTTAAATCAATCGAAAATTTATATTTTTCTGGATGTTTTCCGTTTTTTAATATTTTGTAATTATGTGGAAAAACTAACATTAAAACGTTAGTCGTTTTCTTCAAAATGACGTTATTTTGTGACTATTTTAATGTTTTTTTTTAATTGACGGAGTAATTAATGCCGTTAGTAGCCCTAATTATTGAAAAGTGGATGACCTAATGATAAAATTGTCCAAACAGAGAAAAGTTGGTGGAACAATGCAAATGCTGGTGGTAATTTTGGCCTTTAAAACGATGAAGTTGAATTTTATTAAGTTTATAAAAAAGTTGAGCTTATGGTCATTAAAATTTCATTAACTTGGCTACTAATCCCACCCAAATTGTTGGAGGGATATTTTGTAAAAATTGTACTCCCTCCGTTCTTAAAAGGATGACACTTTACTATTTGCACGTATTTCAAAGAGGCCAGATGACTCACTATTTGAGACAATTTTGCCCCGAATTTTTTCTCGGACGTACATTAAGGATTAAAGTACGTTAGAAAAAAAGTACGAATTTTTTTTGTCAAATAAAACGTCATCCGACCTCATTGAGACGCGTGCATAAACAGTACGCGCCATCCTTTTAAGAACGGAGGGAGTACTCAACATGGGGAGATTCACTGGGCTTGCTACCCCTTATATAGGCTTGATAATAGTTTCTTGGCCCTCGGCCCATATTTCCACCCATAAATGGGCTGGGCTTTGATTTGCATGAATATGGAGTCCAAGAACATGCACCAATAAACGAAGGATTTTTATTACAATTTTTTCCCGTGAAGAAATTACTTAAAGGAGATAAGGCCGATGAAGATATTATTAACAAGAAAACTATGAGTGTGTGAAAGAGGGAATGCCAAGTGCAGCAACCAAAAGACAAAACACAGTTGTTCTCATCCTAAAACGTAATAAAATCAGATTGGTCATCCTCATTTGCCTCCTTAACCCAAACTTGTAAAAACAGATTCTCTATTCTTTCTTCATGGCATCTTTCTGCTGTCCTTTCTTTCGAATCTTGAGGCAGAATCCGAGTCGCCAATTGTCAACTACAGACTCCGGAAGTAAGTGTATAAAACCCCAGAGAAGGGAATGAGGCCAGTACGGAGTGCAGCGAGGTTCATAGCCAATTGAACGCAGACCTGCCCGTGCATAACCTTCAGATGATGGAACTAAAAAGGATGATCTCCTTATCGATGCCATCTTTGTTGCCACGTACAATGGTACCTGCATCCAGAATTTCACTGGCAGAATAAAACATATTGCATACCCCAAGCGTAAAGTGAATGCATAAATTCTACATTAGCGGCATAGTCCTGGTGATTAGACCATGCATAGATGATGGTGCTAAACATCTATCATGGAAATTTTCTTTTCAGCTTTGGTACCAACTACCAAATTAAAACTGGAAACAAGTGCTTTAGACACTAGTTGTACATGTCAACAGGGTGCGGGATGCAGAAATTCATCTATGTTATCTAGTTCAAGTAATCAATAATCTTTCATTGACCCTTCTCCATTTTCTGACCAATAACTTTGACTGGTAACACTATGTTCAACTTTTAGCAAATTCTAGTGATGTCCTCATCCGAAAATTTTGCTTATCTTATCAATCATTCATGCTAAGGAAAAGAGATTCATAAAATAGCAAAGCTGCAATTTAGCTCAAAAAAGAAAAGAAAACAAGAGAACATGCGAGGTAGGCAAATTGATAAAACATATGATGCTAATAATACCAATGTCTTCACAGATTAAAATGTACCGGTCAATACTAATTCATGCCATCTTACACAAAAGACAAAAAGAAGTAAAGTGTTATCCTACCAACAAGTTATGCATGACTGAAAACCAAAAAAAATATTGGTAGGGCCAGCCAACTCAAACTAACATTTCAAGAAAACTGAAACACAAGTAAATGGTGAAGTGCTCAGTTGACAACATGAGGAATTCTCTACTTTGGCAACTAAATTACTTATTCTTTTGAGAGTGACTGATAGATAAGCTTTACCTAACAAACATAATAAGCAAATGCCATTATAAACTGTGTTGTTAAGAAAATAAACTATTATCTTGCACGAAATCAGCAAGATAAATTCCACACGAAATTATCATCAGAAAGTTATGTTTAGAAACAACCAAGTGTTGTCACCAACAAGCAGCAAGAAAAATGTAAAATTTCTACCAGTCATGGAAAGTAGACAATAGTTCAGGCATAACTGTAGTTCACCAACTAAAACAATCTACACTCCAAGCACAAAACCAATCTTTATTCAGAGATTTTACAACGGCATTACCATCACTCAAAGATCAAAACAGTCAAACAAATCCTGAAATGCAAGCACATACCTGGCATTGTACATCAATACCACTCTTCTTGTATTCCACATACAAGCACCTTGAAAACTGATCAATATACCTGAAACAATCACAAACGTAGAAATTGATTAAAACACTAAAATATCTCTGTTTACATCACTATATAATTGACATTAAAGGTTAGATCCTTACGCTTTGGTGGCAGCATAAACCGCATAGAGAGGATCAGAAGGGATAACAATAGCAGCACCAGAGCCAATGTTGACAATAGCACCCTTCTTCCTCTTCAACATCCCAGGCAACACAGCTTGAGTAACTTTAGTAGTCCCTTCCACATTAACTTTAATCAGATTCTTCAGCAGCTGCTCATCCACTTCATGAAAGAACCTTGCATATGGATACGAAACCCCAACATTATTAATCAAAACACCAACATCCAGCCCTTCAATACACTCTTTGATCTTTGAAACACCCTCATCAATATCTCCACTAAAATCCACCACAACCGTCTTGAGTTCGACCTTCCCGTACTTGGATCGAATCGACTCCGACACCTCTTCCAACTTACTCGGGTTTCGACCCACTAGAACCAAATTAAGCCCCTTTTTAGCTAACTGAAATGCAAAACCCTTACCAATACCATCAGTAGGTCCAGTCACCATAGCCCATGATCCGTATTTCTTCAGATTCTTGGCGGGACGGAGGAAACTGACGTAGACCCAGGTGAGGATAGCAAACAAGCGCTTCAAAAGCGCGAGAGAACCGATGGAGAAGAGCACGAGAAGCCATAAAGATTGAGTCTTTAGATGATCAAAGAAGCAGGTCCCCATTTTCTGTGATGTGGTCAGGATCCGAGAGAGATATGTGATGTGGGGTTTGGGTAATTGGATTGGGAAATTGGGATTGGAAGAGAGAGTGAGCGAGATTAAGAAGCGGAGAGGAGAAACAGGGGAGAGTGTAAATGAGAGGAACGGGTGGGAGTTAGGAAGAAGAAGATAAGCGGCTATGTGACATTAATGGAGATTTGAAATGTTCAGACAGGAGAGTGGGCACTAGACGGTGGAGTAGATGAGCTGAAAACCAACCTCATTTAACTACTAATGGTGTCCACCGAACGTAATTACCGAATTATCATATAATTACGTAAATTTGATCGGTACATTTTAATAAAAATTTATTATTTAATATATCGAAATACTATTCGAAATAATTTTGATAGGGTCAATAGTGTAAAAACCTCCCTGAACTTAGACCGAAAAACAGACTCCTCCCCTGGACTAAAAAAATTTAAATAGAGATCTCTGAATTAAAGTTTAACAAAATTGGGGTCCTTGCCGTCAGTCAAACTAACAGACGGTCAAGAATGACCCATTACATTACAGCCAGTTGCAAAAAAAAGAAACCGGTTGTTCCAATTTCCGGAAAAAAAAATTATTATTTTCTTATAAATTAAAAAAAATCAAAATAAAATGCAAACAAAAATCTTACTGTTCATCTTTTTTTATTTTTTCTACAAATTAGATGAAGAATCCATCTCGTTCATCTTCTTTTTTCTTTTTTTAATTTTTAATCTTTTCATCTTTTATCATTCAACTTTTTTCATTTTAAATTCAGGAATTTCTTTTTTTTATCTTCTTCATGAGCTCCAGTTTATATTCTTCATGAGCTCCAGTTCTTTCTCCATACTCAATTCCTCCTACAACTTCCATCCAGTAGTCATGTGCTTTCAATTTTTCACAATCCATCTTTTTTAAATAGACAACCTCGACCAAATTAAACAAATGCATCCTCTGCCAAATCAAAAATCCAACCACCCATCACCGCCGGACACCCGATCTCCACAACCATCATCACCACGGCCATGAGAAAGAAAAGAAAAGAAAAAGAAAGAACAGAAGAGAGAAAAGGAAGAAAGAAGAAAGAAATTAAGTGGAAAATAATGATGGTTTTTGGAGGCGACGTCGGGAGATTGGCACAGCCACACGGTGTCGCAGAGCCGCAGACAGCAGCAACCAGCAGCCGCTCTCCCTCGTCGCGAAGTCCACTCCGCCTCCGCCTCCGCCTCCGCCTCGGCGCCTCCGCTCTCCTTCGTCGACTCCTGCTGCTGCCAACAAATCTAATCCCATTTTTTCTTGTTTTTATTGATTTGTTTCTTTTAAAATAAAAGGGAAAGGGAATGGGAGAAAATGCAAAACCGTTGGTGGGAGTGGTAATTATATTGGGGTTTGTGTAAATGGTATTGAAATTATTTTTTGTTTTTTTGTAAATGAGAGATGGATTCCCTAAAATTAAAACAAAATCAAAATCAAAGTCGAGATTGAGGAGATGTTCTAGAAAATAGTTCGTTCTTTATTCGAGGTGCTGGTGCTGGTGCTCGTGATCAATTAATGATATTGTGGGAAGATGAAAGGAAGAAAAGAAAAGAGAAAATAAAAGAGCTTACATAAATGGGTTTGTTTAATTATTTATTTAGTATTCAATACCCATCGTTTACAGAAGAGAAGATAAAAGGAAGAGAAGAAAAAGAAAAGAGAAAAGAAAGAGTTTACTGTATTTTTTATTAATTTATTTTTTAAAAATAAATTAATTAATTAATAAAATTAATATTTTAGATAATAAGAAGATAAAATAATTGAGGCATTAATTGATAATATTAAGTTAAAGTGTTGGAAATAAATTGGAAAACTTTTAGATTTAAAAAGAAAAAGAAAGGAAGGAATTATATTATTTTTTGAATTTTTAAAATGAAATATATTAATTTTTTTTATTTTTTAAATTAATTATAGTATTTTTTGGGATTTTTTAAATTAATACATTATTTTTCTGAATTTTTAAAATTAATTATATTATTTTTTTAAAAATGAAAATAAAAACAAATTTTTTTTTTTGCAACTGACTAACGTCAGTCGCATTTAACGATCCGTTAGTCAAACTAATGAAATGGACCTACGATGGGTTGACTTTAAGTCCTCGTGAAAAAGTTGATAGTCCGGGGGAGGTATTTATTTTTCGCGATAGTTCAGGGGAATTTTATACTACGATATTGGTTTTTTTAAATTCGGTATTATCGTATCTACCGTACCGAATTACTACTTTTACTTGCAATACATTACCAAGTTACTCATTCGTTGCATGGAGAGAATTAGGCATTTGGTTCTAGGGAAGTCATGACAAGTAAATTAAAATGATAGTAGAAATTATAAACGCATATGCTCCTCCATTTGTCTTGTCGATGATAGAATTAGGCATTTGCTAGCTTTGTGGATTTAATGGGTGTTAATCATGTTATGAATATTTGCTAATTTTGTAAATATAATTTGTTTAGTATTTGTTATAAATGGATAGCTCAATGGATGTTCAAAGTAGTGTGAAAATTTAGTCTTTTTACATGAAAAAATTGAAAATTTTGAATTCCTTACTTAAGAACGGTATTGCGCTATACTGAAATACCGTACCGAACTATTTTAATAATACAGTACGGTATCAAAATTTAGTTCGGTATAATATAATATTGAATTTTGGGCATTCAGTATACCGAATATTAAAATACAGCGCGATGGACAACTCCAGTGACAGCCATACGAGAACGTGAGATGCAGACGCCACTGTAACGAGTTATGAAGCAGGTGTGGTGGGGTGGGATTCTCATTCTACTCTAGTTCCATTTCTTCCTAGTTTTTGTCCATTTCTTCTCGTTAAAATGAAAATTTTAGCCAATTCCAAGTTTTCTTCCATACGTCGATTTGACTTTGTTGTGCAAAGTTTTAAGTTTTTTCTTTATATTTGGATTAAAAAATAATTTATCTTAAATTAGACCCTCCACCTTTTTTTCGTCAATTACATATTTTTAAATCACTATATAATTTGCATTTTTTAAAAATTAAAATAGTATTATAAACTCTCTCCAATTTTAAATAAATAACATTTTGGAAGTAAAATTTTGATAATGGCGTGCTACTTCCTCTGTCTTCTAAATAGCAGTGTTTTTGGAACCGGACCGGACAACGAACCGGAAATGGAAATTTCATGGTTCGACCGGGTTCAACCGGAAAAAACCGGATTGAACCATTGGATCGTTTTGAACCGGACACATATCGAACCGTTCAATCTTAGATAATTTAACCGGATTGAACCGGATTGAACCGGCTGGTTTTTAAATTCTGATGGGCTGACCCATGCCTGTAATGGGCCGGCCCATCAAATTTTTTAAAAAAAAAAAAAAAATAACCAAAACCAAAACGGCGTCGTTTTGGCCAAACTAAAACGGCGCCGTTTTGGTTAGGCACATAAATTTTTCCATTTTAAAAAAAATAAAAAAATAAAAAAATAAAAAAATAAAAAAATAAAAAAATAAAAAAATAAAAATAAAAAAAATAAAAAAAATCAAAACGACGTCGTTTTACATTGAACCAGCCGGGTTGCTATTGAACCGGCCGGATCGCCGGTTGCCAAAAAACCGGCCGGTTCGGCCGGTCCAACCCGGGTCACATGCATTTCGGTCCGATAGGTCGAATCAGACCGGAAACCTAAAAAATCCGGTTGAACCGGACCGAACCGGCCGGTCCGGTCCGGTTCCAAAAACACTGCTAAATAGTACTCTCTCTGTCTGTTTATGTTTGACGTTTACTATTTGGTGCGCTTTTCTAGGTGCGTCGGAATAATATCTATATGACCTCGAAAAATTTCATACTTTTTTTCGAACGTACGTTAAGTATTCACCTACGTTCGAAAAAAAGTACGAAATTTTTCGAGGTCATATAGGTACTATTCCGACGCGCCTAGAAAAGCGCGCCGAATAGTAAACGTCAAACATAAACGGACGGAGGGAGTAACTCACAAGCTTTATGTACATAAATTAAAAATGATTGATTACCGTTTTTATGTATTTATAACTAATTGTTTTCAATTATCGCATTAAATATGTATAATTAAGATTAATTTTAATTTCTCGATTAGTTACTTGTGAGAGATTTGAGATTTTTAAAAAATTATGTTTTTAAATTCTTATAAATTAAAAAAAATGAATCATATTGAATCAAGCTCGTTGATTATGGATCAATTCATGACTTGTGTAACATTTATTTTTAACAATAAATAAAATTATACCACATAAAAGAAAATTAAAAATAATTTATTTGCATGACTAGTTATTTTGTTTTTTGGGTGTATATATGGGCCGAAACTCACAATTTCTATAAATATACTCAAAGTTAAAGCCCTCTAGTTTGTTCAATCGCAGCAAATATTTTCTGTAATTTTTAGAAAAGGATAATTTCATTATACAGAAATTAATTGAGATAAACTGGAAAAAATTAAAAGTACAATTTAAAATTTTATTAATACATTAGCTAATTGAGAATTACTAAAAAAAATAATTATATATAGTGATCACTTTCTGCCTTTTCTTCCGTCACAACAATACCGCCACCACACGCATTCTTGATTCGTGAACGATCCTCCTCCGCCTCTAGTCCCCTCTTGCGCAATCCAAGGAAATACTGGAATGAAATCCAATTCAAGAGCCAATCAGGGAGCGCGTGGAAAATAAAGCATTGTATAGCGTGTGACCAAAAGGGAGAGCATAGCCCTTCAAAACCAATCCGTCTCATGCATGCTTTTGCGTACATCTCAGGTGACGCAATCAAGAATGGGTAAGTTTCTAACTTGGTCATCTTTGTTGCCACCGCCATCGGGGTCTGAAGATGACAACACGGCACAGATTTAATTACACGATTAACCATTACTAATTAAGTAGTAGAAGCTAATTAAGTTTAATTACCTGGCATTGGATATCAATTCCATGATTTTTGTATTCCATTCCAATGGATTTTGAGAGCATAGCAAGGTACCTGTAAGAAGAAGAAAAAAATGAGAAACACCCAAAAAGAAAATGTTAGTAATTTTCGATTTTTACATTATTGCATTTAGATGGATCACAAATCAATATAATACCATCGTAAAAATTCACCGTTGTTTTGTTAAAATGTATAAATTGGGATGGTAAAAAAAAGACACCCGAGGATACTGAAAACAATAAAAAGAACATGTATGTATATATATATACATACGCTTTGGTAGAGGCGTAGATGGTGTAGAAGGGATAGGAAGGGAGGACGACGGTAGTCGCAGAACCAATATTCAAAATCGCACCTTTCTTCTTCTTCAACATTACAGGCAACACTCCTCTTATCATCCAAGTTGCACCCTCCACATTCACCCTCATCACACTCTCCATTAGCTCCAAATCCACCTCATGGATATATCTCGCATAAGGGTACGCCACTCCTGCATTATTTACCAAAATACCAACATCTAACCCATCAATACTCTCCTCGATCGCTCTCGACACCTCCTCTCCCCTAATCTTTTCGAAGTCTATAACGATGCTTTTTAAGCGAACTTGGTCGCCAAATGCTGATTTTATTTCTTTGGTGGTAGCTTCGAGTATTGTAGGGCTTCTACCGACGAGGAGTAGGTTTAGGCCGTTGGATTCCAACTCAAAGGCGATGGACTTGCCGATTCCGTCGGTACAGCCTGTGATTATTGCCCAAGAACCGTAATCTTGCAAATTCTTTGGTGGTCGCAAGAAAATGGCCCATATCCAAAACAAGAAAGAAAAGACACGGTTGCTTAGAGATGCAAAGCCTATGGCGCTTATTGCTATTAGGATGGCATTTTGGAACTCCATGGATGTGGGAGGTATGTGTAGATGATGTGCTCATAATTAGCTAACTGTACCCTTCGTATATATAGGTGTTTGAATCATACTCGAGTATATTTTTTGCTCACATGATATTGGACCACATATAAAATTGTAATACAATTGATTATATAGTGCATGTTTTTTTTATAAAGTAGGTTTTGAATTCAATTCACATAAATAATATAATAATAATATTACAATAATATTACAGAGAGTTTTTTTATCGGGACGCCGGCCAGAACCAAGCAATTAATTAACATTCCATGTGGTGAATTCTGATTTCTGAGTTGTAACTTGCGAGCATGGATGCATGCTTTCCTGTGTTTCACTTGTAGTGTTAACAATGAATACTGATGGTACTAATTGCTGACTTTCAAAATGCATTTGTATGTCATTTTAGGAAATCGCTACTTTTTTTGTGTGATTATTTTTTTATTTACAAATATTTAGATCACGATAATCCCTCGTCAGGACTTGGTATTTTTTCCACTTAAGTAGATTTGATCTATTTAGTAACTAGCTAATTTGTTAGAAACTAGCTAGTTAGAAATTAAACGGCGCAATTGAATTGGAGGGGATGCCTCAACTCTCTATTTATTACCATTCCAAAAACAGAGTAACTACACAGTAGCTCCAATAAAACTTGGGTAGATCATGATCTACCTACATCATGATGTAGGATGATGACACGTGTCCAAAAATGTCAAAAATAGTGGTATTCTAGCACTATTTGGGGCACATGTCATCATCCTAAATTATGATGTAGGTAGATCATGATCTACCCAAATTTTTTCCCTTCAAGTTGCTACAACTTACATCTCATAGTTTTGGTTTTTAGTGGACTAAAATTCTAAAATTAATCATATTTGCACCGAATTTAAGATATATACTAAAAACTAATATAGCAAATAATTACTGTATATACATAAATTAAATCGTGAACGATCTAAGAACCTAACTTTTTCACAACTCAATTAAGAAGCCGACTCGGATAAAACAAAAGCAAAATAATTATAATTATAATTCATGGAGCCCAGTCCACTTAAGCTAGATGGAGTCCAATCCCTTAGAAATTCTCTGGGCCAAGTAGTGTTTGCATTGTGATTAAATGGGCTGGGCTTCATGATTTTATGTTTTCTTGGAATTCTAAGGGCTTCATCACCGATGTGTACTTCTAAATTGTAATTAATACAACAAAACAAGAGTATTGAGTGATTAATTAGTAGTTAGTGGAAGGAGGAGCATGCTCTGCGTTTGATGCCGATGGAGAGACGCCAAGCATCAAGCAATGGGTCAGGGACGAAGCGGGCGAAACACCATTGCACCGAGTGGGCCCAATAAGGAGTGCAACGTGGCTCGAAACCTATATGGCGAATCGCTGCTTTAGCATATTCCTCCGGCGACGGAACAAACATGGAGGATCCCTTAATTGAGGCTACTGTTGACGACATTTTTGTCGCAACGTATAGTGGCACCTGATAGATTAATGAATTATAATAAAACTCTCATTAATTATCACCATTATGTAAAAATATATTACTTTTCTGAAAAAGTAACTTTCATGCTTAGTATGGGATGAGGGAAAGGAAGGGAAAGGGATAGAACTTTATTAAAGTTCCTCCGTATGGAAATAAAAATGAGTGATGGAAAAAAAGGGAAAGGAGAGTAAAGGAGGGGAAATGAAAGTAAATTTTAGAGCTTAACTTCCCTCCTAACTTAAAAAATAGTTACTCCCATAAGTGGGAGGAAATTGAGGGAAATTAAAATTTTATATTTCTATTTTAACTTTTTAGATTTATCTTTTTAATGGTAATCAATTAAATATGAAAGTAAATTCACTCATCATTTTTTCTCTCATTTTCTCTCTCCCTAAAATGGCACCCATACAAAGGAAATAAAAAAATTATTTCCCTTCCTCTCCTCTCCTTTCCTTTCCCTCGTTAAATTTCCCCTCTTTTCTTTCTTGCACTTTAGTTCCCATACTAAGCATCCGTAAAATAAATACTAAAAAGTCAAGTAAAGTGTATAAAAAATGACAGTTCGTGGACGAAGGGAGTATTACATAATAATTATATTGTTATATTATTATTCACTAATATCACATACACTATTGCTAAGATATGATGCCTACTTGTACGGATAGTTTTGTTATAAGTTATAACAATATAGTTCATTTCCCCTTCTCAAAATAATCTTAGAATAATTCGAGGAGAAAAAGTTTTATAAAGTAATTCTAAATTCTTAAAATTTTCTAATTTTATGCATACCAATCAAGAAATTTTTAAGAATCTATAATTACTTTGACAAGAAAATCTTAGATGATCTCAAGCCAAACATCCTCAGTTATTTCTAAACGAGAACAACTCTCCTATCGAATCGACCTAAATTAAGATGGATGAGCACAAGTCCACAAGTAACGTTAGCGTAGTACTCGTTTTTTGAAGCCCATAGGAGGTCCATTGGTGGTCGTGGGCATTTATTGAATCATGGTCGTTTTGCAAATAGCAGAACTTATAAATTACTATAATAACGATATTACCTGACATTGGACATCAATCCCACAATGCTTGTATTCCACGTACAAGCTTCTTGACAGTTGATCCACGTAACTGGGCATTTACATCGAGAGAGAGAGAGATAAAATTAAAAGAATATATATATTTAATCACCACCAACTGTACGGGAAAAATTGTGGTAGAGGTAGAGAGAGCATTAATGTTTACTATCTAAATAAAATAATCCAAGTATTTTAAATTACACCTTATATTTATCTAATGTTCGTAATTTACACCATACTTCTATTTTTGTTCCCTTAGGGTGCCCATGCTTCAGAATTAATAGCACAAGGAAAGAGATGGCTGACAATACCATTCAATCATAATTAATAAAAGCTAGAGTTCTTGGTGTAGTCTTGTACGCCAAATAATAGCGCGTGGTTACTATAGGAGTGAGCTCGGATTTTGAAAAAGTTTGAATTACATCCGATAAAATTCTATCTGAATTTATCAGAATTCGACAGAACTATTCGAACATTCACTCCTAATTATTAATGACCTTTTTAGTTTGCTAAATAATCACTTGAGCTTTACTCTAATTAACTTTTGCAGAAAGTTTTCTTACTTCATGATGTGCAAGCAGATGCAAAAAATGATTTAAATAAGAGTGAGATAGAAAGGGGAAAAAAATATGATTGTAGGCTATAGCAAGTGCTTACGCTTTTGTGGCAGCGTAGATTGCAAAGAGAGGATGAGAAGGCACAACAATGGCTGCACCGGATCCAATATTAACAATGGCGCCTCTTCTCCTCTCTACCATTCTTCTTAAAACAGCTCTCGTAACCCTAGTCGTCCCTTCCAAATTCACGCGAACGATCCCCATCCACATTTTCTCCTCCACCTCGTGAAAAAACCGAGCTCCGTCGTAAGTCGTTCCGACATTGTTTATCAGCAAACCAACATCTAATCCTCTTATCGTCTCCTCTATTAGGCCAGCACCAGTTTTTACACAATCTTTGCTAGCGAAATCAACCACAACGATCTTGAGCTTGATGTTTGGAAACTCGGCTCGGATTTCGAGCGAGACTTTGTCGAGTTTTGTGAGGTTTCTGCCTACTAGAACCAGGTTTAGGCCGTTTTGAGCTAGGTGGTGGGCGAAGGCTCTGCCTATGCCGTCTGTCGGTGCAGTGATGACAGCCCATGAGCCGTAGGTTGTGAGGTTTTTGGGTGGTCGGAGGAACGATGCGTAGACCCAGCGGAGGAGGGAGAGGGAGGTATGGAGGAGGGTGAGCAAACCAAGAGATGAGATGAGGAGGAAGCATGGGGGTTGGGTTGCTAAGAGGTGGATGCATGTTGATGATAACATTTTCTATAGTGTTTTATTTTTTAATATGATGCAGAGATTTTATAGACAGTGCAGGAGCAACTCAGTTGCAGGGAATTTGTTCGCCATTAACCCAAATTCAAAATTTGGGTTTAGAGCAGGAAAAAAAAAACCCCACTTTAAAGAGTCATTTGCTCTCGATGTCCAACAATACTCAAACGATAATAATTTCCATACTTTTGAAAGAATATCGATGGAAACCGGGGGAAAAAAACTGAAATAATGCTTGAATGTGAGTGGAGACGAATCGCTATGAAGTCATTCAAATTAACAACCCTAGCCACAACAACCGGTTTAACAACTTTGGAAGGGCAAATCAATTTCACTGCCTTTTTTTTCCATCCTTATTTGTTTAGTAAGATTGCATCAGAGTATACAAGGATAAATGCGCCTAATATTTACAACATTACTTGCAGCACAAAAGTAGTTAAACCTAACATAGCGACGAGTCTCTAAGTAAAATGTCGCTAGTTCGATTCTTAGTTACACGGAAATTACGTATTGAGACCACGGTACCCTTAGGCTTTCTAAAGCCATAGGTCACCACCTTCATCACGTAAAAAGTTAATAGCAAGTCACAAGACATAATGGTGGTCTTGGAAGATGGGGGTGGTTAGGTATCCAACATTAATTACTACCACAATTATGACAACACAACTACAACGAACTACCAGAGCCGTAGTAATGCATGGCTATTATGGCAGCTAAGGATCTTTCCATCAAAGGAATAATACGCAAGTTTCACTTCAATAACCATTAAGGGAGCTCCTTGATCTATGACTATGATGAAATTAGAAAATCCACTGAACTACGAAATTAATGAGCACCAATTGTCAGTTTTAACAAAAATGTTAGGGAAAAGTTGGAGTACCTGTAGGGTTATGGATGCAAAAAGTGGACAGTTGGCTCTTACCAATAGCAGCTTGTGTCACGGTCATGGCTTCAATTGTTTGGCGGTCGTCAATACACGTCCGTTCCACAAATATGCAAACAAGTGGCGAAACTTACTTCCGACGAGGAAATATAGCTTCGTGGAAGATGAGAGCTGCAAAGAAGGTAAAATGGTGGAATGTGTGCAAAATCTATAGGTGGTCGAAGTCAGTCCTCAAATCAGCCACTTCAAACACAAGAACGAGTCGCTTTAAAGAGTATAAGTACATAAATTGATCAGTGGAACATGGTTTTTTCTATACAAAGGAGACAATACATTCATGACAGTTTACCTGCCTTCTCTGCTCATCTTTACTTCTAATCAGTTATTCTTTGAATTAGCATACTCTGGACATTGGAGGGGACGAGAGTGAAACGATTTATCATATCCTACTCACATCCAGAAGTGTTTGCAATAAGCATGGATGATGACTATTCACTATACCTGGGTCACTGTGTCCAATCATGATTATGGCAGCTGGAGTCCTTTAAAAAATGTTCTTGGCGGAACGGATCATCAGCACCATGCACAGAACTCAGTCTAGGAGAGAAGTTCCAATTTGTGATTGATTCCAGCTCATGGCCATTGGATCTCATACTGGCTTCTTCTTTGAACTTGACGAAAAACATGGATGACCAATAATCTTTGGCCAAATTCTTCAGGGATAAAAAAGAAGAAAAAAAACAGCATGCTTTAGATAAATAATCAACCCGCTTCACAAATCCAAACAGAATACAGAAAGAATGCCGCAGGGGGTGCAAACAATCAGCAGTTTCCTTCCCTTAATTATTGTTTCTTTTTGACAAGTAAAACAATAAAAGTTTGATAAAAAGGCCCCAGGCAATACAAGAAACCAACAAACGAAATAAGGAAACCCACCGTTTTCATCAGCTGGATCAACTCATTCATTGCATTATTAAAGAGATGGGGATGTGCTAAATTGGTAGTGGTCAGTATTTCTTGTCGGGTTCGGTGAGATATGTTCACCTCCATTGCTGCACCTGCAGCCCCCCAAAAAACAGAAACAGTATCAGATCCTAAAAGATATTTGGACTACTCAACAGCATAAACAGTACAACTAATTTTGAAGTTTAAAGGGTCCAGCTATGTTAAGCAGTACGTGAGGGGAAGGAAAATAACAGAGTGAAAGGGAAACTTCAACTGAAAAAATGCCTCTTGATGCAATTTTTATGAAGAGGTAAGAATTGAATTAAAAAAATATATACATTTTGCCAAGCGTTTCAAGTATGAGAGCATGATCACTTAAGATTTGGTTTTCTACTCTACTTTTCCTTAAAATTTGAAATTCTACACCTGTTTTTCTCTGCTTTCAGAGCAAAAATAAATCCTACATAATTTTAGTCATGGCTTGAGAGAAGGAAAAGAATGACATAGTTTCTTAGGAATGACCACCAACATCACCATTTGAAAAGCAAAGCCCTGATGTAAACTCACAACCGGAAGAGACCTATTAGTTATGAGTAATGCATGCCAGTAAACATAAAAGATCGAGCTCATCAAAATTTCCTCATACACATAAAAACCTGATTTTTCTTTTCTTCAATTGTATTTCATTAATCTAAAAGTATGCAAGTGGTCATGAAAGGTAACATTTTTTGACATAAAACTCGCTACCAACCTTCAGTTATATATTTCTCTATAATATGCCTTGCCATGTAGATCCTTCTTACGGAATCATCAACAGGAATTTTACGAAGCTCATGTACTTCACTGTAGAAATGCACACTCTCTCCAGCAAAACAACTGCAGGAAAGATCAAAAGCAAAAATATTTCACATTTGTCTCCAAATGGCTAACCCTTCTTCAGTTTACAAATTGCTAACTGGAGGAAAGAAAATTGACCTGTCTGCAAATGCCATAAAAGACTGACGGAATCTTTTGTTCAAAAGAAGCTTATCCAGTGGGTCACTAGGATCTATGATGGCAGCTGGCTCTCTTTGTAATAGTAGTCCACTGTCAGGTATGCCCAGGGCTTGACCCATTGTTTCAAATTGTAAGGGTTCCCTTTTTCTCAAGCTGATTTGTGAAAGTAACGGCTGTGAGCTTGATATAGAGAAGAACGCCAGCACAAGAATACTTGCCTGTGGAGTATACCTGAGAGATGTTAGAAATATATATAAGCCAAAGGCTATATTACTCAAAACAAATTCGCTGTATTACATAAAACAAATTAACTAATCCCGCCTTATTTGTGTGAAGATCAAAGAAGAAAACCATAACTATATACCGTGACCAAAAGAAAAAATCTTGAAGCAACTTGAAGCCCCAAGATATTATCATGAATTTCATTCAAAATATAGGCAGCAATCCATACTCCTGAAAATCAACAAGAGAACGACTTAAGAAAGTGAAGCCAACTGGGGTAGATCAAGTTTCATCATTCATATTCTGCATTATTATTACTGACTTAAAAGTACAGACCCTGACCTAATTTGTAATACATTTCTTACTTCTTGCTCAGTTGTAAAAGTAGAACCTAAATGTCTGGCTTGAAAAATACTCCTTAACGATAGTCTGCCAACATATTATATCCATCTAATACCTACTGAAATATCAGCACAGCTAATTATAGACTAATATGGATGAGATGCAACCCATAATGGAACATTTAGTTTCGTAGGTGAATGAGATGAAGGAAGGTGGTAACTGTGGCCACTGCATCCATGCCTAGATGTTCATATTGAACCATATGCAGTCTGTCTCTGTGGACTAAAAAGAAGAATTGTGTGATTTTATGCAACCACCATTTATATTCTATGTATGGAATTCAGACATGGGAGCTTTTGGACAGAAAATTCAGATATCTGTTGCTCCAGTAGCCTAGGGTGTTAAGAGAAATTGCAGTAATGCCCATGAACCCAATACGGGCAACCAAAATGGACATGATAGTTTAAAAGAGGAAAATTGGAGAATATCCTGTACAACGAATGTAATATAACTATTTGAGCACTGTCAAACGTTAACCAACAAGCCATAGGAAATGCATTTGGTCACTTGGTGATCTACCACCTCCTCGAAGGTTGTAATTAAGCACAAATGATCCAAAGTATCATTTATCCAGGGTTTCACTCAACAAGATTCAGTTGCTGGGTCAAAGGGGATCATAATGCTGACACATTCATATATAAAACAAGTTCACAGAATTAAAACAAAAACCAGCTGCATTGTTCTATATCAAAAGAAGACAAAATTCTACCGATAGTTGATGCTGAAACAAAAATCCCCTGCCATAGATCTTTGAGCTCATTAAACCTGAACTCTATATGCCGAATTGCACCAGTGAATCCAACCAAAGATGCAACAAAGGTCATATGAAGGCAAATGACTGGCACGATCCAATGTCCAACCATGTGGCACCGACTATTTAGTGGCTTCTTTACATGCAAAACTACAAAGCAAGAGATAAGCAGTGAAAGAGGGAAGGGGAATGAATTCATTTGGAAAACTGCTGCTGAAGGAGAGAATAAAGCTTAATATATTGCATTCAGTTTTTATTGACAAAATGAGTGAAATGATTTATGTCTAAAAGATTCTTACATGCAGCCCCAGCAACCCATGGCAAAAGAATTAGTGGAAGAAATATGTAAGTCCTCATCAGTGGTAATTGCCTCCTGCAATATCAATACCAAGTAATTAGAAATAGTTGAATTGCATAAGGAATCAAGCGTTGAGAAATACATATGGAGAATAAGTGAGGAACAAAAACAGTTGTGCCACTGAAAAGAACCAAGCACATTACACATCAGGATGGTGACGTAGCTGGCACGAGTTTAGATCAATGAATCACAGCTAAGCCACCACCCAAAGGCTAGTTTCTGCAATGCTTACAATCCAAATACAACTCTAGAACATGAACACATTCTACTCACCTCACAAATATGTAATATAATTGAGACGCCTGTGTTATTCGGCAGCTCAGCAGTAAACCAAATCCAAGAGGACCCTCAATCCAGACTGAAAAGCAAAAAACAGCTGTCACTGGGTGCTCACGCCAAAGTGAACAAGTATGTAGGACGTTACCAATGATATCAGAACTGACAGCCAACCTGCCCAAACATAGCAAGATTGCCACCAAAACTTCTTTTCATGTTTCACCAAATTGACGGACATCTGTCAAAAGAGTAGGAAAAGATGAAATAAAACAAACAGAAGATACTAAGAACAGTGATAAACCAACTGAATAATATGAAAACGAAAAGAATTGTAGTCTACCATAATTGATATCAAAAGGTTGAAACTTCCAATAACTTGAATCAGGGGAATCCAGAAGGCACTCCCATTTGTTCGAGGAATGTCGTGACCCCAGAATGAAAGGATGAATCGAGACAGAAGCCTGGAAAAAAAGAAAATGACAAAATGGAAAAGTCATTCAACAGCAAGGCATACAATACATTTCCCTCAAAACAACCTTCTCCCATTAACATAAATCACTATTCTCAAAGAAAGAAAAAAAAACATAAATCACTAAAACCCTTAAACCCAGTTGCCCAACAATCAAAACTGGACTTCAGTGAAGCATTTCATCAAATATGTAGCAAGCAAACAACAAAAATAGCTCAACCAACAAGCCAGAGCCTCGTGAAAACGACCAGCTATAGTTAACCATGGTATTCAATTTTTTTTTAATGGAAACCATTAAATTAGTTGTGCAGATAATCCCGGGAGGCACTAGCAAGAGCTTACATCATGATATATGGTGTCCGAATCAATGGAAATCCTTCAATTACAAACAAACCAACAACAGAAATGAACATAATTCCAAAAACAAAAATGAATGAAAAAGTAGGTTTCGCATAAACGTACAGAATGAAGGACAGAATGGCTATGGCAATGGCTATGTAATCTGTGGGGCAGCCTCCGTGTTGGTGTCCAGCTCAATGGTGGAAAGGTTGTCTTGCAAAAACAATGAGAAGGCAACGTGGAAGAAGAAAAAGAAAAGTGAAAAGTGTATGATGTGGTGTGATGGGTTTTCTTGTTTGGTGGACATGTGATGAGTATGTTGGAATAAGAGAAATGATTGTGTTGGTGAAATGATGAAGGACACCATGCCATGTTTTGTGGCATGTTTCACAGCAATCCTTATAGAAAAGCAAGAGTTGCTTTTCTATATATATACATACCATTGCATTGCTGCGATAGAGAGACGGAGGCAGAGAGTGAGGGATTGCAAGAATTGCAACCAAGTATCAATTGAAAGCAATTGCAACCGAGGGAGCAATTGAGAGAATTGAGAGAATTGGGAGAGGAATTACTGTTGAGTATTCCGTGAGAAAAATATGCAGTATTTTTCTTGTTAGTGTTTGAGAGAAAAATAATCAGTGAGGGTATTATTTTTCTAGATTGTATCTCCTCGATCTAGATGTGAGATTGAGTTGAGAGAGATTGTAAAACTACTAATTTATTATTAGTGGAAGATTGTTCGGAGTTGGGCCCGTGGTTTTTCCTCATTTGAGGTTTTCCACGTAAATTCTTGGTGTTGTTTATTTTTGCTGTTCTGTATTTTTTGTTTGTTCGATCCTGGGCGGGAAAGGTGATTTTTTCCCAACAACTGGTAGCGGAGCTTAAGGTTTGAAAGATGACAGACAACGCAAGGATTGAGCCTTTTGATGGACAGAATGATTTCGCAGTGTGGCAGACAACTGTGATGGATTTGCTGACTATGAAGGATCTCGACGTCGCACTTGATGATGAGAAGCCAGAAGGAATGAAAGATGGTGAATGGGCAACGGTCCTGAAAAAGGCGACCAGTCAGATCAGGCTAGCATTAGCTCCATCAATAAAGTATGCTGTAATGGGGGAGCAGACACCAAAAGTGATGTGGGAGAAGCTGGAAAGTATTTATGCTTCTAAGTCTGTGACAAACAAACTTAGTCTGAAGTTAGACTTGTATTCGTTGAAGATGGATGACAGCACGAGCATCCATAATCACTTGTCAGATTTCAATCGGTTGCTGACGAAAGTGCTTAATACGGGGGAGAAAGTAGAAGATGAGGAGCAAGCGATACTTCTTCTTTCTTCATTACCTGTATCATACAAGTCACTGGTGCAGTCCCTTACAGCAGGGAAGACGAGTTTGAAGAAGGAGGATGTGACGACTTTCCTAATAGATAATGAGAAGCTGTTAGGAGTGGAGAACAAGAATAGTGGCGATAGACTGTTAGCTACAGAATGGTCATCAACTGGATGGGATCAGCATGGTAGAAGCAGAGGAAGAGGTGCTTCTTCCAGCTATGGAAGAAACAGATCCAGTTCAAGACCAAGAGCAGACTACAGTGAGAAAGAGTGCTACTATTGTCACCAGAAGGGTCACATCAGAGTACGCTGTCAGAAGATGATGATTGATCTGAAAGAACTGCAGAAGGGTAAAGAAAAGATTGATGATGCTGCAACTATTCAGGATGATGATGCTGAATTATTGGCAGTGCAGAAAAGTGAGGATCCGGTAAAAGATTCCTGGATTTTAGATTCTGCATGTTCTTTTCATATTTGTGCTAACAAAGATTTGTTTAGTACATTTGGTGATTGTGATGATAAATCTGTCACATTGGTCAATAACGAAAAACTGGAGGTTGAAGGTATTGGCAATGTGAAGATTAAGATGCATGATGGATTGGTGAGAACTCTCGGCAATGTGAGATATGTGCCGAAGTTGAAAAGAAATTTAATTTCTCTCGGAAGATTGGATTCTCGTGGGTACAGATACTCAGCGAGAGATAGATTGATGAGGGTAAGCAGAGGAGCAGCTGTAATCATGAAGGGGGAGCTTGCTTCAAACAATGTTTACAGATTGATTGGAACCGTGGTTAAGAGTACAGTACAAGGTACTTACAGAAGAATGAATGATTGTGATGGCCAGATAAAATTACCGAGGAGAAGAGTTAGCTTTGCAGAGTCGACCGGTGAGAAAGCGAACTCGACCTCTACCCGGAAAGTATGAAGATTGGTGATCCCCCATGATATGAGCTGGAGGGGGAGAATTGTTGGTGTCCAGCTCAATGGTGGAAAGGTTGTCTTGCAAAAACAATGAGAAGGCAACGTGGAAGAAGAAAAAGAAAAGTGAAAAGTGTATGATGTGGTGTGATGGGTTTTCTTGTTTGGTGGACATGTGATGAGTATGTTGGAATAAGAGAAATGATTGTGTTGGTGAAATGATGAAGGACACCATGCCATGTTTTGTGGCATGTTTCACAGCAATCCTTATAGAAAAGCAAGAGTTGCTTTTCTATATATATACATACCATTGCATTGGTGCGATAGAGAGACGGAGGCAGAGAGTGAGGGATTGCAAGAATTGCAACCAAGTATCAATTGAAAGCAATTGCAACCGAGGGAGCAATTGAGAGAATTGAGAGAATTGGGAGAGGAATTACTGTTGAGTATTCCGTGAGAAAAATATGCAGTATTTTTCTTGTTAGTGTTTGAGAGAAAAATAATCAGTGAGGGTATTATTTTTCTAGATTGTATCTCCTCGATCTAGATGTGAGATTGAGTTGAGAGAGATTGTAAAACTACTAATTTATTATTAGTGGAAGATTGTTCGGAGTTGGGCCCGTGGTTTTTCCTCATTTGAGGTTTTGCACGTAAATTCTTGGTGTTGTTTATTTTTGCTGTTCTGTATTTTTTGTTTGTTCGATCCTGGGCGGGAAAGGTGATTTTTTCCCAACACTCCGTTCATGGCACAACCTGCCATTTCTTTCGCATTTGGTGTGTTTCTCTTTTCTTTTCTATTTTCCCCCTTTTCTTGGATGAATTATTACAGAGCAGATGATTGACTTGGCCGTACTTATGGGTGGGAATTTAGGTGTACTTGTTGTGATGAGTAAGGAAGGATACTGCCATTGGTGTTCGTGTTCCTTTTTACGAGGAAGACGAAAGTACACATTTCTACGCATGCTTTTGACAGGTCAATAATTTGGGTTTATTTCACAGGTCAATAATAATAAAGAAATAATTCCAGGTTGGAGCCACGTGTATTAATTCACTTCATAGTTCATATCATACATAAGACGAGTTTTAGTTTTTTTCAAATTAGCACACTTCTTGTCTGAATTACTTAATAAAATAATGAATTAATAGTTGCATCAACATTTTACATACTCGTTCAAAGTTGATGGGCGGACTTTTGTCATTTTGATTGATTTGAGATGCTTTGGATTGTTGTTGAACTTGTTGCCAGTGGCTAAACCGTTCTTATGGTTGGCTTGTGTCACTCTCAACAATCATAGATCTTCAGCTTCCCTAAAGTTTAGTTACTAAATTATCATTTTAAAGTTTTGATATCTCATCTGTGGTCTAGAATGTTGCAATATACTTATGGTTGGCTGTAATGGTTGTCAGCGTCTTCCTGGGAGGAGGGGAATCTGTAATGGTTGTCAGCGTCTTGCAATGATTTGATATTGTGCGAGGCTGGTAGGAGGTCCGACACTAAGAAAGCGTACTACTTGTGTAATCCTTTCGCAAGGCAATGGGTTGCTCTGCCCTCTCCTGCCCTGGTCCTGGAAAGCTCATGTGATGTCTCAGCGATTTGGATTAATCTGCGAACCTTATTACTGCGAGAAATTAGGGATTGTGAATCCTGAGTTTCGGTTTAAAGTTGTGCGTTTTCGTTACCTAGATGTAGCATCCACGAAACTTTTCCGGGTGGAGACACCACGAGAGCAGGGGATGGAGTAAGCCTGTATTCCCACCATAATCCTTCTCCTAGTGAGACTTTAGTTTTGTTCAAGAATTATTATTATGTTTCATCACTGAACAGACATCTTGTCATTCAAACCGAAATCAAATTATTCATAAAAAGAACTATATTCCTCCGCTTTACATAGAGAACGAGATAGATTATGACTACTTAGTACTTACAAATATTTTCCTGATATTATGTAGAAGTTGATGTTTTTTGACGCCATAAGATTCCTCCAACCAGGTTGTTCAATGCATGAGAGGCCATTGGTACGATGAGGCTTGAGGATGCAATGGTTGCATAACCATACACAACTCCAACAAAGGTTGCCCTGAAATAGGTTAAAAGCAAAATAGAACCTTAGTTGTTCATATAATGGTAGTTGAAAGACGATTAACGCAATAACAAGAATTGGGAAAAAAACAATTGTTCACACACACCATCTTAAGTTGTAAACATTAGGGATGGGGCATCTAAACTCTAAGAGTAGGGAAGAAATGGCCAATGGGCAGTCCAGGAGATGCAAACAGGATAATCATGTATGCCTACTCACATGACATTAATTGGATTAAAAGAAGATCAATTTGGAATTAGAAGATGAATACCATATAGCAAAGGAGTACTTTGGACCACCACCAATGTGAAGAACACCAAATATGATGGCAACCACCAAGACACTCTTCCAGTCCATCCCAAAAAGTGGCAGGAGTGAACCACGGAAAAGGAGTTCCTGCATAGTCCAATCATTGGTTTAACAAGAAGATGACAAAAAAGCACATGCTGTGTATATAATATATATATATCCATTAGCCTACCTCGCTGACCCCAGGAAAAAGTGAAACAACAATGTAATCCATCGGTTGCAGAGATGTAAGGACCTGCATTCAAGTAAAGTATGTGTTCATGACTAATAAATTAGTGAAAGAAACGAAGTTAATTATGTAAATGGTTTCACCAGAAAGTAACACTTGACCGAGGTGATAAATGACAAGCCGTAACTGTAGAGATTGAATGTGATCTATCCCACAAGAAATATACAAAACTGATTGCCCTTACCTGATGATTGGCTGCTTGTGTCGATTCAGCAAAATCTGGCCATATTTTCAGTAGCGAGTATCTGCATGATGATATCAGTATAACCAACCCTGTGATCAATCCCAGATGCCACAACTCAAAATCAACTGCAAAAGAATAAAGAAAAGTGAGTTTTCCAGTTAACAGACTTGGCTTTTAAGCCAAAAGCATCAAAGAGATGGCATGATGCCAAAGTGATGTTCTCCGCCATCATTAGCTAGAATTTCATATAAAACAACATCTTTCAATACATAATATTGGTCCAGTTACCAACTCGGAATTAATGGTAAGGAGGAAAAGTATGAAGACTTGCTTATTCCAGGATTACGCTATTACAATGTTCTGCGTCATTAGCAAGGTGTGTGGGACTAGTTTATAATCTTAAGAAATCCTATGCCACTCGCAAAGTTTTACGCTACACTAGCAATCTGGCTTTATTTTCCTTCCTCCTTGCTCAGCTGCAGAATCAGCGGTAGCATTCATATTGAACTAATGTATGCACAGAGGTTAAGTGTTCCCGTGTCTGAATAGTCCTTCCCATACAAATCTAACACAATAAAGCAGCATCCAAAGAGTATGAATTCCTATCCTCTAGAAACAATTTTACTTAACAAAACACAATTCCCTATAATCAATTCGAAAAGGTGGAAAATATGAATAATTTATACATGAAACTTCAGTAGAACAGTCAAGGATTGGGAGCCCTTCCACTGAAGCAACATGAGAGACCTGGAAATTACAATTACGAATAACATTCAATATGCAGCTTATACTAATTTAAGCAACTAAATTCTCCTATAACAGCTAGGTTTGCCAATGTGCTTCATAGACCCCATGATCAAAATCCATCGTCCTAACAATCTTATACAATAATGACAAATTGACCCTCATGCATGCAACCAAGCACAATTCTCTGAGGATTATATTCAACTATACAGACAGCATCGAGGCAGCAATGCACGAAAGTGAAGCCTACCTGTCGAACTAAGACACCCAAAGCTAACAACCCAGAAGTAACAGTACATGCCTGAAGCACATCACTCCTCGAAGCAACGTTTGCTGAATAATTCTGCATAGCAGCCTTAACATAATCATCTTCTGAAGGAGACCCATCTGATAAAACCTCACCCCCATCTGCTAAACTCCCACCAAAACTAGTGTCCTGACCTATGCTCTTTTCAGACTGTCTTTCCCTTCCAATTTTTCCCCCAGATTTCCGCCTTGCAAAAGCCTTTATGCACAGTTCATATTTCTGACGAATAAAAGAAAGAAAGAAACTCAATTGGCATCAGATTGTCAAAATGGCATTTCTACAATTTAGCTCATTCAATAGAAGAACAGATGAGGTAAGATGAGCGGACGAGAACCTTACGTTACTTGATTTTGCAGGTAAATACAGGACCCAGAGAGAGTTATAGAACAGTAGGTGAGAGTTTCCGGTGAGTAATAAAGACATAGCTGATCTTGATTCCACATCAACTGCAAAATCAATCCAGTCGTTTGTTTTCTACGATTTCCGTTATTCAGGTATCATTCTCGCTCTAGATTATACCTTTCTGCCACGTGGATGGATAACTTTGGTCCAAAAATTCAGGCACGCAATTTGGGCTTCTCGGAAATAAAGCCCATTAGGCCCAAAAAACAAAAGTTACGAAACCACAAATTTTTATATTATTTTTAGCTCAACATATTAAGTTCAATTTTATGGCTTTTCCGAATTGTAAATTTAGTATATATACCTGGAAGAAGCTCTTCACTGTCTGAATTATCAGCGTTGATAACCCAGGACTAAAAATACCACAACGATTTATCGCACGAAGATCAAGGCTTCTAAGATTTCTTAAGCTGTCACGAGTTTATATTAGTTTAATGAAAAGAAAAGAAAATTGAATACGGGCACAGAACAGAATCCAAAGCTGACTAAGAAACCCAGAATTTATCTATTATTTTCATACATCTAATAGACGTGGATTGATTATTTTCCTCAGCCAAAGAGGCTTGGACGCTCTGCACCCTAAAAGATGATGGCAGAGAATCAATGGTGTTGGGGCTATGTATATAAACAACATATTTGTGGGCGGCAAAGAAATGAATGGAGGAAAAAGAAAACGTAAAAAAATTCTATGATACAAAGTTTTCATGATCCTAACGACTAACGCTATGCTGTAAAGAGTTATCAGTCGACGAGCCAGCAGCAGCAACTAGACTTGGTTACAAAATGGTTGCCAGTAACCATAGGTGCAAGACAAGGCAATAGGCGATAAGACCTAGCCTTGCTCTGGGCCGACTCATAAGAACTCGACCACCAGTGACCCTGCACAGATCAAAAACTACCTTAGTTGCAATCAAAACCTTCATATTACAGAACAAACAGGAGAAATGGAAACAAACAAGCAACTGTGATTGATAAAAAAACCCCGTCCTCTTTCCTCTTGACACTGGGTGAAGTTCAAGTTGTAAGGATTTTACGAGATACGGTGCATAACATAGAACAATGAAGCAACTTACCATATTCCATCAACTCGATCTGCCAGTGATTTCCCTTGTTTGGGAATGAGGCCAGATGTGTTGAGCGACTTGAACACGTGACCTGCCATGGAAAGAAACCAACATAAAATATCTCAGTATTGACTTTTGCCATTTGGTAATATAAAACCTTAGAATGCTTGCAAACCTTTGTCATCATCCGTTTCCTCACTGCTCATCAGACTCGCAGATTCTAAATCAACATTAAGAGCAAGATGGTCGGTTGATCCTTTTCGCATAGTTCGCACATGAGCAGCTGATGGTGCAGTAGCTGCTGTGTTCTTTCCAACTGATCCCTATAAGAAGCATCAAGAAAGAAAAGGTTTAATAGATGCAAGTTCAATAAATCGGTCAAAACCAGAGCTTGATACTGTTAGTTCATCATATTTAAAACAAGGGTGCCGTAAGCAGCTGCTGAGTAGCCCTGCAAAACACTACTACTTCTAAGTCCCACCAAAGTGCTGCTTTTGTCATTTTTATCAAACTATAAGAGAAGATGGGGGTTTAAACTATACAACTGTTGAACAATTGTAGTTGCAAGACTTGTCAAGTAAACTTATGCATATGCTGTGAGCATATCCTCACACCATGCAGTTGGGTAGATTCAGTCATCACCATCAGCAAATTTCAAGTCTCTAAGTTATCCACAAGGATGATTATGTCTAAATGTTTGAAATCGCACAACAAAAACAAGTATGAGGTGGCAGAACATGAAAATCAAATACCACACACTAAATGGGGGAAAACAGCCAAAAATGATTTGATAGAAGCACAGTTCCCAGATAAACACACTAATTTGCTTAGCCACAGCATATCATATTAGGTAACAAGATTATAAAACATATATCAAACTTCCACATCGATAAGTGGTGGCGTAATATTAATGTAAAGGTAAACTAAAGAAAGAAAGAAAACATGATATGAAGAAACTTACGCCATCTTCGATTTCAGATATTTCTGAGCCAGTAGGTGGTGCAGGTGCTTCAAATATGCTCCTTTCCTGGACAATCTCTGGTTGAGTGGATCCGCTTGAACTTGAATCTTCAAGCAATTTAAGCTTGTCTGATAGTTCATCTATAACCTTCTGGTTTGCAAGCAACTTCATATCTCGTTCCTGAGCTTGGGATTTTGAATTTTCAGCTTCCAAGAGCAGAGCCATAATTCGTTTTTCAGATGCTTGTAACAGTCTCTGCACATCTGATTTTTGGTCCCCAGCACTTACACTAATCCCCAACAGGCCAATGATTTTCTCAAAACTAAACATGAGCTCAGATATTTCAGCCTTCGTCTTTTCTAAGTCTCGCTTATCTCTAGCGTGTGCTTCAATTTCCTCTCTCAGATGCTCAATCTCAAGAATGTTTGTTGCCAAGGTTGATTCTAGCTGGTGTTTCTCATAAGATAATTCATTTCTTTCATGCTGCAACTCAGTTACAGTGTCAATAATGTGAAATAGTTTCTTAACATCAGCTGAACTATGGGGCTCCAAATCTCTTGTACCCAACTCCGCAAAAGAAAAATCAACTCCACGTGCCTTATCAGAAAGTATCTTCAATTGCGAAGCCAACGTAAGGGAATCTTCTGCTTCTGGAAGGACAATAATAAAAACAGGGTCAGGAGAGATTATTACAGTGAGTAAACTAGCTAAATAGTTACATAAAAAAAATGTTCACCTTGTTCTTTCATCAACAATTGGCCACGTAAAGTTGAAAGTTCTTCTTCCTTTTCCTTTAACTTTTCTTCTATCACTTCATGGTCCTGTACTTCGAGCCTAATCTCCTCATATGAATTTTGTAATGTTTCTAAATCAGTCTCCAATTTCAAAACCTTGTTTTGCATCAGTTCCTTTTCCTCCATGGCTTTTACAGAAGTAGCTCTGGCTTCCTTTAATTTGGTCTGCAAGTCTTCAATGGTAGTAGCTGCCACATTACTTGTGCTCTCAAACAGTTTAACCAGAGTTTGAACTTTTCTTGTAGCCATTAACAAGTTTCGTGCTGTGTTGGCATATTTGCTGTCATTATGCCACTGCTGATTCTCTATGCCATCCGCATCATCAACTTGAGTGACTTCTGGTATCAAACCATGGTTTAACTTCTCAAATTCGGGAATAGAGCATAGTTCCAGAAGATTGTTCTTAACTTCTAACTGCAATTCACTTGTAGCATTGGTACAAGCAGACAGCAAAACTCTACAATTGTTTTCTAATGTCACTATGGTTCTTTCCTGTTCCTCTTCATGCGTCTCTGTATTCTTCATTTTTTGTTTCATCAACTGCATTTTCTCAGTAATAACCATTACAATATCCTTTGTTGCCTTTAATTTTCCTAACAAAGCTCCAGTAAACTCATCTATGAAAGTAGAGAAACCTTCAAAATTGTCTCCAAAAATCTTATTCTTCATCTGGAACTCTTCCACCGTCTTCTTAAAATACAGAGACACACTGTTAGCATCTGCTGCATTCAGTTCACCATTGTGCATTTCAGAGTTTGCCATACTGCCTAGGTCTTCCGGGAATGGTTTCATCACATGTTCATCTACCTGGATAGAATCAATTAAACAATTCTAATCAGGAAGAAGCCAAATAATTTTTTTAATTAACCTAAATTCTTTTTATTTTAACATTACCTCCAATTCAGGGAGACTTTGCTGAAATTCTGAAGCTGAAGCAACAACATGGTCTCTTATGTCTTTGAGAACCAGATCCATGTTTTCCAGATTCTTAAATTGCTTCTGAAAAGATTGTCTGACCATGGATAGTAGACTCTCATTTCCCAAAAGTTCTTGAAGATCACTAAGATGATGCATAAGCTCTACAGAGCTACTTTCTAGGTGGCCATTGGTTCCAGATAACTCATCCATGCACGTCTTCAGCTTGGAATTAAGTGTAGAAATTTCCTGTTCAGAAATTCTCTTTTCATCCCGAAGCACAGATATATCGTTCATGGCCTTAGATAATGCGCCTTCCAGTGAATTTATGGTTGAGGAAGCTTCTGCCAATTTTCCAGCCTGAGACTCTACCTCATACTGCAGCTTCTTTAGTTCATCATCCAAATTGGTTCTGCCAACTTGAATGAGACTGTTTTGTTCAGACAGCAAAGCAACATTGCTTTCCGCTTGGGATAGTGCATCCTCAAGAGACTTTATAGTTCTATAAGCCTCTGTTAGTTTGGTGGTTTGAATAGCAGCTTCATCTGTCACTTTCTCTAGCTCAGTTTCTGCGGAAGCTACACTCAGCTGAGCCTCTTCCTTCTCCTTGATGTGCTGAGAAATGTTATTCTCTGCCATTGACAAGGCATTTTCAAGTGATTTTCTCAATGTGAAGGCTTCATTAAGCTTGCTAGTTTGAGCAACAGTTTCATCCATTGCCTTCTGTAAGTTTTCTTCAGCATTTCTCTTAAAAAATTCTAGTTCCCTCCTTTCTTCAGATAGTTGTGAAATATTTTTTTCTGTCAATGTCAAAGCATCTTCAAGTGACTTAATAGTTTTCTGAGCATCTGCTAACTCACTAGCAAGCATACTAGTTTCCTCCTTAACTTTCCACAGCTCTTGCTCAGTGTGAGATTCCGCTTGCTGACATTCATTCATGTACCGAGAAATCCAGTTTACTTTTTCAATGGGTTGTTCAAAATTCAAATCAACAGGAAGAACAATGTGGTCAATTGATTCCATCACACTCTGTAACATGTCATTGCTCTCCGACAAAAACTGCTCAAGTTGATCACGTTGCTCTGTCATGGTTACAAGATCCTCCTTCAACTTTGGGATTTGCGCTAGATCAGTACTCAACGTATTTATTTTGTCATTGCACTCAGCAACTGCAGATTCTTGCTGCTCTAACTCAAGCTTCAACTTCTGAATTTCTGAATTCTTTTCATCCAAAATAAGCTTCATGTTTTCTCGATCTTGAACTAATCCCTTGCCTTTCTTAACAGCCAAAGACAGTTTCTCCCTCAGCAAAGAAGATTTCTCCTCAGATCGTTCAAGATTTCTCTGCAGAGAGTCTTTTTCCTCCTTTAGTGCTGCAAGTTCTAAAGATGCAACTCTCAGATCATTCGATAGATTATCCACATGTGATCTAATTGCCATGTCTTCTTCTAGAAGATTCTCACGAAGAACCAATTCTTGATCGCTGACATACAAGAGACCCTGCAGTTTTTCCAACATCTCAGTGTCAGCAGAAGTATCAGAAGGCTTATTGGTTTGGTCCTTAATCCTGCCAAAGCATCTATTAATGAGCACTCCAATGTCAGAAAAACTAGCATTGTGCTCTTCTAGGCCATTCATTGTCATTCCGGAACTCTCCAATAGCATCCTTACAATCTGCTCTTTCTCAGACGAGACCTGATGTGCCTTTTCAACAATAACCTCATGTTTGCGTGCTAGTTCATCCAGCTCTGTTTTGATATATTCCTTTTCTTGTAATTCTGCCAAAAGTGAAGCACTTAAGCGTTCAATCTCGATAGTTGCAGCTTCTTTTGATTTAGCAATGTCAAATTGCAATGTGCTTATTTCATCTCTGGCCTGGTTAACAGAATCCCTAAGCCACCCTATTCGAGATTCCAGATCAGAGGATGAAACAGTTTCAGGTATATCAATCATTGACAAGGCATCCTTCAATTTATGAAACTCCAACAGATTACCCTTAAGTGCATCTCTCTCCTCCACAAGCCATTTCAATCTCTCGACAACATCCGTTAACTGAAGTTCTGCAGGTACATTAATCTCAGAGAAAATGTCTTCGAGGTCAACAAAAGTTTTGTTCCTTTGTGAAAGTGTTTCCTGCAGAGATGCAACTAAGTTTACAAGCCATTTCAACCTCTCAATGACATCTGTTGATCTTAGTTCCTTAGGAACAGAAGTCTGCGACATAAGATCTTCAAAATGTTCAAAAATCACATTCTTTTGGGAAAGCGCTTCCTGAAGTGAGCCAACTGTATTCACAAGCCATTTCAATCTCTCAACAATATCCATTGATTGGAGTTCCTCGGGCACACTGATCTGAGAAAAAACTTGTTCAAAGCTTTCAAGAACTGCATCCCTTTGTGAAACTGTTTCCTGCAGCGAAGTAACCAGAGATTCACATTTAATCAACTCCCCCTTACATACCTCAGCAGCTTCAACAACACTTGATTTCTCTTGCAATTCAGCAAAACATTTCTCAAGCTCCCATGTCTTCTCAGCTAAAGACTGCTTTAATGTATCACGCTGCTGAACCAATGCCTTCCCTTTTGTGACAGCCATACTAAGTTTCTCTTTCGTATTAGCACACCTATTCTTTTCCTGCTCGAGCTCGCCCTGCACTCTCCCAAGTTCTGCATTCACCGTTCCGACCGTTGCCTTTTGCTTCTCAAATTCCTCGACGAGCTTCCTGTTTTCCTCCTCAAAATATCCTAATTTCCCCACCATCTCTCCTTCCTTCCTCTTCAACTCCACCAGCTCACTTCGTGCAATCCCAAAAGTAGACCCATAATCAACCTCCTCTTGCACATTAAACCCTCCCTCATACAAACACTGCCTGAGTTGATTGACTTCATAAATAAACCACCCATACTGGTCCACCAACAACGACGCACTCCTCTCCACATAATCCATCTTCCCAATAACAGAGTAGTCTACCAGTTCCCCCACATTAACCACCATTGAAAGAGAACCCATCATCCTATCTGCAATTCCCCCAAACCCTTCTTCCAACTGAGACACCTTCACATTAAGCTCTTCAATCTCTTGACGCAACTCCTTAACTGTACTCTCACTCTTTTCCCTCTCTTCCAATGCAAGCTTCACAAATTCAGAACATTCACTAACCATCTCGCTCAATGGAACATCATCTCGAAGAACCATATCATCATTGCCACCAACCAATAACTTAAGCTTACTGTGGAGTTCCACTACATCTCTCTCAATCTCTCTTTCGTCCTAAAATTTATATTTAAAAAAAAAATCAGTTCAATCACAGATTAACTTCTTACAAACACAATTAATCAATCAAAAAAGTTAAAGGAAACAGAACTGGACCTTGAATTCTTTTTCAATAATGCCACGAGGTGATTCAAGCTCAGATTCTAGAGACGGAGCCTCTTCAATAACGTCGGGAGCATCCTCAAACATGTCCTCTTTGCTTTCTACGTGATGAAAATTCTCGCTAACCGGTTCCGGTTCTGGTTCTGGTTCCGGTTCCTGCATATTCATAATATCAAGCCATGGACGACACATACATTTTCCAGAACCAGGAAAAAAAAAACTCACCTGGCCGGGGTTAGGTCCATTTGATTCTTCTTCCTCCTTCCCGTTAGTTAACTTCGCCTCTGGTGAATCGCTAGCTTCAGACATTTTTCTCCCAAATCAGAACTGAAATTGGATCGAAATTCGAAACCCTATAAATGAAGATGAGGATTGATTTTAATTAATTGCTGAAATGGAGCTAGATGGGGAGGGAGGGGGGAGTGATGGAGTAATGGTGATGCGCGGGGTTTGACGAAAGTGTGAGACGTTGATATTTTTTGTTCAAAGTGCGATTGTGAGACGCGGAGCAGACAAGTATTCCGCACGTGATTTCGGCAGTTTCCCTCTTTTCTTTACGTTTAATTGCAGACGTTTTGCAGTTTGCTTGGCGCGTGTGTTTTGGCGAGTAGCGATTTGTGTCAAATGGAGAAGAGAAGTGACGATTATGGTGGCTGGATGTTAAGACGAGTGGGACAAAAATTACAGATAGGGTGTCCTACCTACATTTTACGCAAACATTATAATGTTGTGGGCCTCTAGATATGGGCCTTGGCCCAACCACTCTGCTGTTGGGATGGTAATTTCATAGGCCCATTTTTAATACTGACTGACAAATCAATCTACAGCTTTGGGATTTTCTTTTGTAAATATAGTCGAAATGGAGATTAGCTTTGTGATAGGTATAAGATAAATTTCATAATCCACACTCTCATCCATTAAATAAGAGATTGCAAGTTCAATCTCTACATTTAGAGAAATTACATTCTAGAAACACTATACTCTTAGTAAACCAACTTGATACGAACAAAATTCTTTCTAGCTTAGTAAGATTGAAGATATGTACTTCTCTCAAAATATATTTACTCGGTGGTAATTTACGTAGAGTCGAGTCTCGAATTCGAATGACTAGCTACATTCATGTCTATGAAAAAAAGGAGCATAGAATTCAACATACCTATTTTCAACTCTCTCAAGATTATAAAGATAGCCTTCCATTTTTCAATAGTTCACAGCAAAAGATTCTCATGATACTGTTTGTGCAAGTTGTAACCACCATAATTATTATAGCAATTCTTATTTTGCTTTCTAGCATGAAGTATCACCAACCAATATAGTCTTTTTCTAGCCTTAGAATTTCTACCCACAATGGCAACTACTGAGGTTGCTACTATACGTTTGGCAACACTATGCAAGTCTAAATCATGGTATCAATCAACTTGTGATAGTAAAATTAATTTTGTTCATATCAAATTGTTTATTTTTTAACTCTTGCATACTGATGGTTAAATATATTAGGAACGGACTAGGAAATGAGTTTACATTTTCTTTTAATAGTTGAAAATTTTGGTTTTGATAGGGACCTTCGTAATCACGGATTAATTTTAGGTATATTAAGGCATCGAGCACTTCCTCTTCACAATTAACACATGAATTTTTAACAATATTAATAATTATATATGACATAACAAAATACACTTATTAAAGTTATGTTCGAAAATATAACGAGTGATAGATACTCAAACTGTAAGTCCAAATACAATACCGTTGATTGCAATTGGATTCTAGTAGATTGTACTAAAAGCCATAATTAGTTAGTTGTAGACGTGGCCTGATCTCTTTGCCAGAAAGAAATGATGAGGTGGTGGGTCAGGTCCACCTTATCAATCATAGTCCTCAATGGCACATGTTTTGGCCTAATCATTTCTGGATAAACCTTCTCTTTTAAGCAACATATCAGAGCAACTATCAATCATAGTACAATGTGGCAAGAAAAATGCAGAGTGCTCACCAGACCCCAAAAAAGATGTAATCTTTGGAATTCACTGCAGAATTGCCAAGACAAAGACACCAGTCTAGTTACAAAAAAGTACTCCTAATTATAGAGGAGTAGTATATAGGAACAAATTTGTAGTAGCTATTACAATAATTACACACCTAATTATATGGACAAAAACCCTAGTTCTTGCTCAAAGGTCAAAACCAAGAAGGTCCATGAAGATAAAGTCTTTGGATTTTTCAGAGGCAGCTATTGTTGCCTTGTATCTCAAGCCTCTCTGTTCAACCATTAAAATTTGATTCTTGTAGGGCAACCCAAACCCTAAAAGCAGTGCCCAATGGTCATTATTTAGATGGATGGTCTCCATCATGCCTCAGCATGCTAAGGTAGGTGATGACTCTTGTTTATTTTATTTATTTATCTATTAACCATTGTTTCGTTGTCAAAGAATATATAAAAAGCTCCTGATGATATTTTCCCAAGAAGTATTTTAATTGTATTTTCCAAAACATTAGCATCGGTCGGGCGCAATCGATCTAATATATACATAAAGATGTAATGTCGACTATTATGCTGTGAAAGAAGCTATTTATATTTTTGAGACAAACAGAGTGAGTAAAATAAGCGTTGAGCCTAGCGTGTAAGGATAGGGCAATTAGATTATCTTGGAGCTGGGGCAAGGCAGCCATTAGATAAGTCAGGACTCTCAATTTCAAGAAAGCTTGTAAGTAATGTTTTCCTTGAAGATTGTCCTTTTGATCCACTACTGGAATTCAGTTTCTGCTGACTCCCATCAATTCCTTTCTCAATCTTTGTAGCTTCTTGGATTGCCAAGATGATTTCTTGCATCCTTGGCCTTGAAACTCCTCTTTGTTCAACACATTGGATAGCAACTTCTGCAATCCTCCAAATGGACTCAACTTTAGCATTTCCTACCAGGATTGGATCCACTATGCTCAAGATGTCCCCTTTTCGGATCAATGCTCTCGCCTGCAAAACCAAAAAAAACATATGGTTCAGTCTGTTCTGTTCTGAAGATGACTTCCTTCATGACATGAATTTAATGATTTGCAAGAGTGAAAATATACCCAATAAACAATGTTCAATTCGGCTCCAAAGTCTTCGGTTGAGACGGGTTTTTTTCCTGATACTAGTTCCAGTAGAACAACCCCAAAACTGTAGACATCACTCTTTTCTGTCAACTGCTGATTCGCGTAGTACCTGTTGGAGCGCGGACATGATTGTTAATTTAGTGCAAGTGGGATGAGGAAGTAGTTTGAATTGTGCGTTTCTGATAAGAACTTATGGCTTACTCAGGATCCAGGTAACCAACAGTTCCTCTTGCTACACTTGAGATATGTGTTAGGTCATCCTCAGTTTGCCGCGAGAGTCCAAAATCTGATACCTTTGCTCTCATATTAATGTCTAGGAGAATGTTGCTCGTTTTCACATCTCGGTGTATGATGCTAGGGTTGCATCCAGTGTGTAAGTATTCAAGCCCTATAAATATCTAACTTTGTTCCTGTCAATATGGAAAAGTGAAACTATGCAGGGAAAAGAGATAAAAGAATTGCTCATTTAGACCTTTTGCAGCATCTTCTGCAATCTGTAGACGAGCAAGCCAGTCTAGATGCTTCTGGTTGACAGAACCTGTTATCAGATCAATCCATCAATTCTTGTTCAAAGTGTTACAATACAAGCACAACAGAGAAGAAAAATAAGTTGAAGATGGACTAGAGTACAGACCATGTATATGATCCCGAAGAGTTCCATTGTGCATATATTCGTATACCAGAACGCGTTGATGTTCTTCCTCACAGTATCCAATTAAAGGAACCAAGTTTCTGTGGTGAATTCTTGACAAAAGGGCTACCTGCAAAATTGAAATTCATGGCAGTGGTTGCGATTCGTGGTCTTTGTTGGGTTAAAGATTCTAATTTGCTATATTGCTTCAACAAATTATGCAGCTGGGAATGATCATATCACCTCTGTCACAAATTGCTGTGTCAGATTGCTGGATGAGTCAGCCATTAGCTTGACTGCCACTTCTT
This sequence comes from Viola odorata, assembly GCA_963691705.1. NCBI lineage: Eukaryota > Viridiplantae > Streptophyta > Magnoliopsida > Malpighiales > Violaceae > Viola > Viola odorata. The sequence continues at coordinate 71,014,180 of OY829539.1, read as the reverse complement.
TTCCATCTTTCATTTGGCCATAGTATACAGTCCCAAAACTTCCGTTGCCGATTTTCCTGGAAAAATCCGTGGTTGCTTCTCGTAGCTCAGGGAGTGTAAAATAGTAGGAAATGCCATCATCAGTCAGGTGCCAGCCCCGGGAAATAGAATATGCACTTGAAGGTTTCGTACCAGTGCGCAAGGAACTAACTGGTGGATGGAAAAATGGAAATGAAGAAAGTACAGTAAACTGGTGCCATATATGGCTACAACAGACAGATACATACCTTTCTCATCAGTTTTCGGATGAGGCGCCTTTCTTCGAAGATTATGCAGGCACAATAAAGTTCCTAGCAGGAGAAGTAATAGAATCACAAGTATGGTGATTGAAATTGCTAGTGTCATCTTGGAATGCACCTTTTGTCTCGCCTCTTTGTGTAATCCATGATTATGTTCATAGCTTCAAGAAAAAGTGACACATCCCATAATTTTGTTTCTGAGCTACAGCAGTTGGGTGCATACTTTTGTTTCCAATGAGCTAAAAGTGAAGTGAAACAACCAGAAAATACTCACTGTAGAATTACTTTTCCAGTCAGTAGCGAAGAAGGTATTTCCCCACTAAAGGAGTTGTTCTGTATGTACCTGCACAAGCATGTCACAGTTGCTAAGTATCACGGTTGTTCCGGTCAGTATCTTATATGGCAGGTCGCAAGTGTCTACTTACAGTTCTTGCAAGTATGGCAAACTTCCCAAGTATTTAGGTAACGAGCCGTTGAGTTTGTTGTTTTCAAGATGCCTGCATTTTGCAGACAGAACCATGAGAAACATTCTATGAAAAAACAGCTGTTTTACTCATGTAAAGCATAATGTGTAGTGCTTACATGATTTTCAAATTATCGAGACCGCTGATATCAGGAAGTGGTCCAGTGAGGAGGTTACCATCTAACCACCTAAGTAATTAAAAGTTATTAAGATAGATAAATATGAACAAGTATAGTTCATTTACAGATAGCAACACTTACAACACTTACAACTGTTCCAATGCCTTCATCTTATTGATCTCAGGTGGAATCTCCCCTTTCACATTCTTCCTTGACAGTGCACTGTTCAGCAAATAAGTCCAAACATCTTTTTGTTAGAATAAACATACTTATGTTGGAATTTTACTGTAAGTTAGCATCTATAAACTTCTAGAAAGTGGTTTCTATCTACCCCATACTATAATCAAACAACTTCTTGGTTGAATGAAGTTAAAGAGCAGTAATTTTAAGCAACGTTTGAACTTTTAACAGATAAGCGAGAAGAAGTTATATACATTTTTGTGATCCTTGGTGGAGTTGTTGAGGTACAAGTTACCCATCCCCATGGAACTGGAAGGCAAGGGTCGCCTTCATCATTTGTCCAGTCACTTGCGGCAGACATGGCGCGAAGGGAATTCAGGACAATCACTGCCAGTTGTTAACATTTTTATGCTTACACTGCATGAAAGAAAAGTAAAATATTGACCGGAGCATTCTAGCTGCTGAAATTAGAAACTTACCATCTTGGCTTTCAGTCTTCGATGCAATCTTCAGGTATTTACTAATCTCAATTGCGCTCAAGAGTGGTCCTCGAGTAGAGTCTCGGGTTTTGACAAACGAGAATGACAGAACAAAGTCCAGACTTACATTCATGTAGCTGGGTTCATAAAGTGTGTAGCTCCCATTTGCATTTTCTGCAATATTTACCACTGCATTGCTGTAGTCAGGAAAGTAAGGCTGCTGCAGCTTGAATTTCCGAGTTTCATTCGATGCCAAATCTTCAATTTCAGCAAAGTACGCGTAAGCTCGAGCATTGGCAGGGAAATCTTCAAGGTTCAACCTATAGCTGAGTACTCCATATGTGCCAACAACAGCTGTTTGCATTACTTTAACCGGGGGATATTCTCTAGTGTTAATGTCTATGTTCTTTGATGTATTGATTCTAATCGTGCCAGGTGCCACTCCTACGAGGTAATTCTGCCTTTTAGCAAGATCTGAATCCCAAATTCTGTCATAAGGATCATCAGGATACCTGCAATACACATTGTCATTAGCATCTTTTGAACTTTCTTTCCCTCAGAATCTGACAAGGCATACCAGGTATTAACATTTGATTCGAACTAACCTTATGGAATCCGTGGTTAGAGCACCAAAATTAACTCTAGCCGCAACCTCTAGGAAGAAACTATCCTCAAAATCAGTGGCATAAACTGAAAGATTTAGAGGTCTTAGCTCTAGAGTAGATATAAACGGCGCACCAGTTGTAGCACAGCACACACAAACATCAACAGAACTCGACGGAGCTCTGATGATCATTTCCTTCACATACACTCTTTCAGGATCCAATATGGTCACAGTAGACCACTTTGTTGCATCCAAGTAAAGATCAAATTTTGGGTATGCAGCTTCATTTTCCAAACTTCCATACTGAAATGTTGCTCGAACAATATATCGCCTTCTCTCTTCCGTGCTTAGAGTGTAGCAGTACTTGCTGCTGTCGATAGGGAAGTCTCTGCGCGTTCGGTATTGCATCAAGTTCCCATATTGAATCTCTGCTTCTACTGATTTGCCATGGCTCATGAAGCCACTGTCTGAAATCCATCCTAGCCCCGTGCTCGAATCGACAGAGTCCCCTGCCCCTCCGCAATCTATACTGATGAATTCTGCATATAAAAATTGGCCATTCGCATAAAGACACAATCTTTCTGCATATGGTAAGATGTTCATTTCAAGAGAATTGCTTCAAAGAACGTAGCTGCAAAATGGGAAGCAGAGTTTACCTGTAACTTGTGACAAAACAGAAGATAGGAAGAGAGCAAAAAGAAGCAGAAAATGAAAATATAAAGCCATTGAAGACGATAAAAATCCAATCTTTTTGATGTATTGATGAGAAAAACTCTATGTACAGTCTTGTTAAGTTGATCAGCATCTAAACATCTTAATCTTTTCCCCCACTACTTACTTACCTTTGCATTTTAGTCACTTTTTGTTTTTATAGACGAGTTTGTGAGCTGTTACTTCACGTTTGCATCCTTTTCTTCAATTGTGGAATCTCCTTTTCCCCCAAAGAATATATAAAGAAATTCTTTGGCCTCTCCTTTAGTTACTTTGCGAAAAGATTTGTGACACGATCTGAACCTAAAAAAGTGAGAAGTGGAGTAAGGTATTTAATGAATTATTTTGAACGAGTAAATCATATTTTTTGTCACTAGATACACCTAATAACAACTTTCTTCAATACATAACCTAATGACATTAACGTCCACAATTTTGGAAATTAGTTTGCATGATATAGTTGAAACTTGGGTGGTCCACAATGTCAAAAGATGAATTATTTTAAGATGGAGATTAGGGAAGAAAACATGGCCATGCAAAAACCATATCTAAAGAAGAAGAAAAGGAGTGTAACATTATTACTTTGAATTATTTACTACTCTACTTTGTTTTGCTTTAGTTTGTTCTTGCTTTTGAAAAGCAGAGAAATCTCCTTTGTCACTTTGGACCAACTTGTCTTTAGCTTTTTGGTGATATCGTTTGAATACGAATGAAAGATGATGTTATCTACAATCTGGGTTCTGGTGGACAACATTCTATACCTGGTCCCCGTGCCCATCCTAATCGGTAAGACCCAGTCCTCAGGCCCATACAAAAAACAAAAGAAACAAAACTAATGAAATTACATCATCAACAGAAGTGGTTGTTCTAGCTTAACCAGATGTTTAAAATTTGAGTTTCTAATATCGATTATAATCTCGAAATAATCGATATCCAATGTGATTGACGAGTCACCAGATACCAAATAATTTTAAAAAAAGTTGAATTATAAAGCAGAGCCCATATAATTGATGAACCTTGTATTATGGCGAGGTTTTCAGTTATTAATGGATCAAGATGCTAATCATAACACATCCATAAAAAGAAAAACAAGCATATAAATGAATTCAAGAAAACAATCTCCTTTTGTTCATACGTTAGGATGTATGAACAAAAGTGGATACATAAATCATGTTAAGCAGTAAGAGGTATTGCAGCTAATGAGCTTACGACCTAAAAAAACAAAAACAAAAAGAGGGGAGTAAATGTCTTCATGCTTCAACTTATCAGTTATCATGTTTGCACTAAATCATCCTACTACCGGGCCCTTAGGCCCAGTGGAGACTACCAGGCCCTAATGGGCCTGACTCGACATCACAATTATGTCAGTGATGTTTATACTATATGAATCAAAAATGTTTATAGTATGAATAGCACAACACAGTGGGGCCAAACACACCCTATAAGATTTTTAGTGTACCCTTTTAAATTATAGGAAGTTAAATAGAACATTATATAAACTATATGGTTTTTTTTGTATAATTTATCTAATTATATAACGAGAATACTTTATCTCTTAATAGCAAGAGTACATCAACTCGATTTTAAAATATTAGTCATAGCCCAGTAAATTTTTAAACGATACTTGTGATTCAAAACTCGAATAGTTATTGAAATAAAGAAGCAGGTCCACCTTACCTCATACTTGGATTGAACCTATTAAATTGGTGAGAACTACTTCATATGGCCTACACGGTAGAAATACAGCATTCAACCCATCACATTCAACCTCCACATGAGAACCATTCATTTCAATCTCCTTCTTTTGCATCAAAACATTTAAACCCAATGGTTTTCAGCTTTCTTTAGCAGAAAACAGTTCAGTATAGATTAGATTAGGTCAAAAATCCCCCAATTTGACCATTATAGTTGTCAGTAAACCCACATTTTTTCTGGAAACTCTCCCTATAAAAAATCACACCATCGCTATTCTACCAGCTACCCCAATAAATTGGATTAGCTATGTGTCAATTGTCAAATATCAAAACTTTAGTCAAATCAAGTTAATCAATAGTGCATGTTCGACAACGTCTAATCGAGATTGGTTATCGGCGGATAATAAAGTACCAGTACAGATTAAATTTGAGTCTCGTTAAATTATTATTTTTTTCAATAATACCAAAATTAATTACTGACATTTTTGTTATTTTCATAATAATATAATTGTTACTTGTTTAAATAGATTTAATAAAAAATAATAAACCCACTCTTTTATTTTATCATCATATCCATTAGTAAAGCTATTAAAAAGTTGGTATTTTTAGAATTTGCTTTGTTTATTGAGAGAGAGAAGAAATTTGGAAAAAGTCCTGTAAATGCAACAATTGGGCCTCACAAGTTCAGGGCCTTTCTACCTAACTTAATGGGTTAGTACATTAAAAGCTCTTATTAATTGTGTCCTAATCCACTAAGTGACCTTATATCCTTGTCGGCTAACAACCGATTTATGCTTAGCCCATCCCATAATTACATTTTCTTAAAAAAGAGGAAAGAATATTCTTAATTATTATTATTTTGCTATATTTGTTCATAAATTAATTAATATCAATGGTTATTTGATTAATAATTGTAGATTTGAATTTCATTCCATTTATAAAAGACAATTAGTGAATATAATTAGAAAATAAAGTCAGGCTAAATTAATAAATAATGAAAGACCAAACCCAATGGTGGCGGTGGTAGATAAGAAGGAAAAAGAAGATGCATTAAACAGACAAAGTATAAGGCATCCTTTTCTTCTCTTCATCAATCAAGTGCTCAAAGGTTTGAACACTAAGCAAACAAAGCTGCTGCCTCCTTTCTGTATCATTTCTTCTCCTTTTTTTTAAGGGTACCCTACCCATCATCTTTATCTTTCCCTTCCAACATTCCCTTAGCACAACAAAACATCAAAAACAAAACCCACTTCTCCTCCAAAAAGCTAACCTTTCTCCTCATTCTCTGTCTTTTCCTGCCAATCTTTTTGATCAGGACCCAGAAAGAAAGGAGAAAGAACCAATGTGGCAGAAACAATCCACTAAATCATCTTTTAGAGAATCTCTCAAAGCTCTTGAAGCTGATATACAGCATGCCAATACCCTGTAAGTTGCATAATTTTATTTGTTGTACCCTTCTGTTTTCTGTATATTATGTTGATTAACTCAAGAATTTCTGTGGAACCCATGTCTTCTTTTTGCGTGTTGTTGTTGGTATATTAGTAAAGACGTGGTTTTTGGTACTACCCTTTTCCTTTTCTGGGTTTGTGTTGTTGTTCTGTTTTAATGGGGTGGGTAAGGCTGAATTTTGTGATAGAGGTGGATAAAGTTTGTGGTTTTAGAATTGAGGCATTTCTGATGGTGACGTGGAATTTTTCATCGATGTAAAATAATGTTTGAGAATTCATCTGAATTTGGATTAACGAAAATAGGTATCCTCACCGTTTGCGGAGGTTTTCATTACGTGTGGGATATGGGCATTATGATTTCTAGTTTTACTGTGGAATTGGTTAAGTCAATAGTGTTGGCTTGACAATTTTTCAATTTTTCACTATGCATTTCATATCTAGTACGCCTTTCTTTTTAGTTCATTTGCCGTGGTTTCTATGGCTGATACTTGACTGGGTTTTGTTGTCGGATTTTTCAGGGCAGCTGCACTACCTGGAGATTATGGAGGGGATTGTGTGCAAATGAGATTGTCATATAGCCCATTTGCGCCGATCATCTTGCTTTTGGTCGAATGGTTGGATTATAGCTGTACAGATGCACTCCCTCACTATTTGGGTCTCCTCCACATTCTTGTATATAAGGTGGTTTGATATCTGCTTCCATCTAGTGCAACCTCTTCTCTTATTTATCATAACAGATTCGATCGCTGGAGTAGTTCGTCTTTATTTTACTGCAATTTGGCCTCTAGCATTTCCTTGTTTTGCTTTAAATGGCTCAAAATGAACTCCATATTTATCCAGGTTTATTATGTTGATGGAATGCCAACTCTGTCCTCAAAAGAAAGGAGGGCCAGTCTAAGAGAATTTTATGGTATGCTTCTCAATGAGTTGCTAACAATTAGCTTCCCGACATTTTTTTTACTCGATGTTGTGTTCTTTCTTGCAGCTATTATCTACCCTTCCCTCAGGCAGCTAGAAGGCGAGTTTGTTAAGGTAGAAGATAACGATAAGAAAAGACAAGGCAATGACGTTTTAAGTATAAATGGAGTGCAAGACAGGAGGAAGGTATCTGAGAATGATTCTGAGCAGGAGGATGAATGTGGGATATGCATGGAAAATAGTGCAAAGATGATAATGCCCAACTGTAGGCATTCCTTGTGCATTAATTGCTTTCATGACTGGTACTTCGTATTCCCATTTCTGCCGCTGATTACTTGTTGCAGGTTGCTTAATTATGAGCCCTTCACTGATAGTGGATTGCTAATTAGTGTATTTATGTTTTGATATCGGAGCAGGAATATGAGGTCTCAGTCCTGCCCTTTTTGCCGTGGCAGCCTGAGGAGAGTGAGCTCTGGAGATTTATGGGTTCTCATTGATAAAGGCGATATAATCGATACAGTTGCTCTTGCGAAAGAGAACCTCAAGCATTTCTATCTTTACATCGAGACCCTGCCTTTTCTAATGGCAGACAGTCACGCCTTTGTGTTTGATTACATGATTTGACTTACAGAGAGAATGTAGTACTCAACCACATGAACTGTCCGCGACTCATTGTACATATGGTATGGAGAAGTTTGATCTCATGCACCATGGCTGGTTGAGGAGAGTTATTCCAGTAGCTGTATATACAATAAACTAAACAGCTGGATGCTTTCTGATCGATGAACTTTTCTAGTGAGGACAAGCAGGTGGACTTCTAGAATGCACAGAACCATTCATCTCGAGCAGCAGCCAGTATGAAAATCAAAAGTAAGCATCTCCATTATAAATGGTAAGGGAAAGTAGCTGTAAATTAAGTAAATAATTGTAAAGGTACGTATGTTTTGCCTCTCAACTCAGCTTTTTGGAACCTGAGTTCTGTAATGGAGGTGGTTAGAAACTTGATGTCTATTCGGGTCTCTTAAGGAAGATGCATAGATAACAAGAGGCTTTGCTTATCCATGGTTTCCTTGACGATTTATGTGATGAATCAATAGTTGCATTTGACTATGATGGACCAAATCTTCTTCTGGTTGATATACTTACTGATGGACATAATTATGTACTTCCTTAGTTAACTTCCTTGGTTCACTAACATTTTTCGTCATTTCTCTAACTTGAACCTGAGATTCAAGTTGAGGGTGTATAAGTTGCTTGCCACTCGTTTAACTTACTTCTGCTAGTTGCACTTAGATTGCCTCATAGTTTTAGGGTTTTCCCCGTGGTCACTGAAATAATACATGTAACTAACTATCCATTAACCCAAGAAGATTCTGAATAATCAGGTGGTGATGATGTGTGATTTAACAAGGTTTCGATTGATCAGGTGATGATGATTGTGTGATTTTTAGTGTCTTGGAAGATTTTCATTGGCATTAATGCTTATAGTCTCCTTGACTACAAGCAAACGATCATATATGCTTATACGTCAATCTTCATTGTTAGAAAAGAGAAAATTTCATACATGAAATTGTAGTTCAACCGATTAGTTATTTTTATGATTAATTATTTTTATGACTAGTTATTTTTATGACCTAGATCATAGGTTGGATTCAAAGAACACAAGAAAACTTCCTGTCTGGTTCTTTTTTATTTCCGCTTACAATGTGATCCAAGAAATTAGGCGTTTATCCATCGAGAAGTAGTTTTCTGATTATGTACGGAGCTCAAGTAATGGATCTTTTTGTCGTGGATTTGATGGGCCTTTTTCTCCTGGGATTAGCGTTACCCTGTCTGGGCAACTTCAGGTTCTAGCTAATACTGGCTGGGCCAGCCCATTTTCCATAAGGAAACGTAAAACTTATCTCCTTACATTTATGGACTCGAAACTTGGGCCAGAACAATCACTTCTTCTTGGCCCAACATTTTTTTTCTTTTTTAAAAATGGCCCAAAACTTTGGCATATTCCTAAAACAAATTACTCATTGCATTATTAGTTAGCATCTTCATTAATTAATTAATTAGTTAGGGTTAGAAGCAATAGTGATTTTTTTGAAAAAAATTGCAGTTTAACCGGTAAATATAGTATTTCTTTATAAACTAGATCATTTATACGATTTACGGTAAGGTGAGGAATTGAATTTTTAGGCCGTGAAGTCTTTCCCGGTAACCGTATTTTTTTATAAAAAAAATAAAAAGAATTAAAAATTAAGAAAATGAGAAAAAGTTGAAGAGAATAATTGAAGGGTAAAGATTGATTAGCACCTGAAGCATCATAGTAGAGAGAGAGCTATGCATATATGTATAGATGATTCTATCTTTTAATTAAATTATTAAAAAGCAAGACTCCACTTAAGTGAAGTTGCATGGACTTCATCCTCCCATTTTTGTTGCTTCAACCCATCATGCTCACCTCCTTACCTTCCTCTCCTTCTCCTACTATTTAATAATTAGTTCTTTATGGGCAATTTGTTAGTGGGCATTTTCCTTTCTAAGCCATTTGAGTTTATTTATTTCTCCTTCTTCTTCAAAATCCTTTCCGTACCCCACTTCTAAAAGGTACATCTTTAGGCCATGCATGACTGTACTTGAAAGCTAAAAAACTCAACATACCGACATCAAATTATTTAGCGATTAAGTACGAGATAGCTGGTTCGATCGTTATGTGTAAAGTAGTCGCAAGTTTTGAGAGTATTTTGACTTCTAGTGAGTTGATGCAGAACGTAACTAGTGTCGATCAAATAAGCTTACAGATCAATGTAGTCTTTTTGTTTATTCATAAATATTCAATATTTAGGTTAATTTTCATACCCGACTAATACGATTTCAATGCGAAGATAAATAGAGGATAAATAAAAGGTTAGGCTAGGTCCACTAACTTTACTTTCGATTAAATTGTCCTTATGTTTTTTTCTACGTTTCTACACAGAACCCATACGGAACTTAAAAGGGATGGAAGATTGGTGAAAAAGATATAATTGTTGTTTAATAATCAACTAATTAACAATTAGACTCTGCCACCTTATCATCAGCTCCAAATAACTATGAACACATTGGGATTTGGGACTCTAGCTACTATCACTATCTTGCTTTTAGGTTAAAAATAATAGTAATTAAGTATCATGGCCTCAATCAACGACGCAGATTAAGTATCTTATAATATCTTAATTGTAGAATTATTTATTTATGAACTTAATTATAAATATCCTTCCTGTCACATTCATACAATGCGCACAATTATATTTCCAGAGATTGATTAATTAGCATTATTCTTCCAGCCAGGATTAAAAAATTAAAAGCTTATATATAATGCGAATGTTGAGAAGTTTGTTTGTTTTAAATGCTTGTGTCATTTAATTTTGTGATTAATTAGTAACAATCATAGTTGGTAGAATATCGATATGTTTGAGTTAAGTGAGTTAATGGTTTAATCGAGTTCGACTGTTTTCAATCGTGTGGGTTGATTGATTCTTTCAATTTAATTGTATTTTTTATTCAATTCGGTTTTATTTTGATAATTAATATTGCGTTGGTTGATGCATTTTTTTAAAACTCAGAAGAATTTTACCTATTGATTTTGCGATATCATTATTTTTTATTTTCGGTTTAAATTATTGATAATCTTGAATTTATTAGATCAAAACTAATTATATTTTTATCGAACTACTCGCTAATCTTCCTAATAATGATATATGGCCATGAAACTATATGTACCCAATAATATACATCCACTTAAAATCACATACTAATCTTAATGCTCATGACAAAAGAGAATTAGAACCTTTACTTTGTAAAAAGTTAAGAATGCTCCTTGGATTGGTGCATTTCCATATCATCAAAAAAAAAACACCGATGCTAAAAAAGCTTGTAAAAACATGATGTGGAAAAACACAGTTGCAACACCACTTCCCTCCCTAGTGAACAAAGCGTGAAGGCCACGCTCCACCATAATTCAGACCACCACCAACAAAAATGATAATAGATTTCCAAATTCCAACTTGACCAGACAAACATGTTTTTGTTTTGTCAATCAGTGATTGGTGAGGAGTGAGTTTGAAGCTTTTGTGGCCCAAAAGGACCTTGACAAGAATGGGGGAGAGAATTTAAGTTTATTTACACTATAGTTTAAGTGACATTAATTTTCTCGTCCCGGGTCTCCTATTTACTCTTTCGAAGTATGGTCGAATTTTAAAATGGGTGTCTCTTTTATATAGTTTCCTTCATTTACTTATTAGATTCCAATAAAAAATATAAATTAAAGGTGAATAAATCAATTACTATTTAACCACACTTAATGTTTGTTTTAGAGAACATTAGTTGATTAATCAATACATTGTACTATTAATGTTTGCTGTTGGCTTGATTTTATTGGGTCAAATATGTTGTACGTTTTGATTAATTAAAATATTTAAAAAGAACCTTAATCTAATTAACCAAGTACATAAAGATGTTGTAAAATAAAGGAATTATTGAGAATCAAGGGTTTCCATTCCTCTCCACTATACACGTAGTGCTCATAACTCTCATTTTCTACACATTTCTTTTAAACCCTAATCAATCAGACGAAGGTAATTATTAATTTCGGTTACAAATACACTTTATTAATTATCTATTTTCATCGTATTAATTATTTTATTCTCAATTAACTAATATAAAATTATGTTATTTTAAATTGATCGTGTTAGATTTTATAACTTATGGGAAATATGAAAGTTATACTCCTTCCAAGTTTTTTTAGTTGTCGTTTTTAGAGAAAATAGAATGAGCGAATTAGTTGTCCATTTTCAATTTTTAAGATGATTAAGAGTAATTATTTACATAGTTAAACACCCTTAATTACTCTATAATTGACGAAAAATGTTGCAATTTGGTTGGTCGAAAATTTTAAAAATGACATTCATTTTTTAGAAGAAAAAAAATTAAAATATACTACCAGGATACTTGACAATCACTCAATAATTGACAACTAATAATTACCTGATAACTAAATTTTTAGAAAATATAAATACAATAACTAATTACAAATAATTTTTTTACCAAAATAAAATGCACAACTATACAAAATCAAAATGAGTGAGGTTATTCCAATTTTATGTATTAACAAAATAACCAAAAAGAAAACACTAAAGGTTTGGAGTTTTATTAAAGGGGACACGTAGCTAGTTTTTCAATACCAAAATAGCTAAAATAAGCATTAACACATGCCGTTAGTGCATGACTCGAGGCAATTAATTAAATTAAAGTTTATTAAAAAGAGGGTTAAGCATGCAGAAAGGTGCGCTATAACTTTAAATTCCGTGCCTTTGTGATTAAATTAATCTCAGGAAGCATTTGTTTTATTTGCTGGGTGTTACTTTCTCCATTTTGCTCCCAAGTATTCTAATTTCCAACTACTTTGAGGAATTTCCCACTTTCCTTGCATCATCCATGATAAAAAGTAAAATATTTTAAATAAATCATTATTCTATATATATATTAATTTTTAAATAATACTTCATCCGTTTTTTATTAGATGTCGTTTTTTTTTCTTCAGTTTTTACAATAATTAAGACAATTATTAGATTATAATTATTGACTAAACTGTTTTTATTGATTTTCAACCAACCTTTTTAAATTTTATTCCAAAAAATGGTTACTTTAAAATTATTTAGGATTAATTCTGTCATTGATTAAAACAAAATTTTGAAAATTGAAATACGATAATTAAATGACTAAAACTATTTCTTAAAAAAACGACATCTAATAAAATACAAAATGAGTAATTTTTTAAGACAATGAAAGTGCTAAATCGCTCATTTTTATTGACTTCTAGTCATCTAAACATTATTTTCATCTTAATTTTAACCCGTCCAAACTAAGTTCAGTGTGTGGAAAAAAAAACTATGTTTAGTATTTATTTATTTTTTCTTAAATGTCATTGAAGTATTGACCATATATATGCGCCGACGCCGTTCTCTTATTTACTCGAGAACTACCCGTGCGCCAGTAGTGATCGATGCAAATTGTTGAATGTGGAATGTTGAACGCAAATGTCACGGACCAATTCTCCAACCCAAAAAATTGCATTTGTGCGGTGTTCGTGAGGTCTCGTTACACGAATCGGTCTTTCAATTCCATCTTAATTCTATATCCACAAAGAAATAAATAAGTTAATAACCAATACGGGCAATTATAAGCATTCCATAATACAGTATTATATAGGCACATAATCATATAGACATTACAAGATCCATACAAGATACAAATGATAATAAAATGCATCTCTTTATTAAGTAAGAGTTTAATAAAGGTAAGGCTATAAAGGTTGCAGACAAGGGAGCTGCCCGCACGACCTACTCAAGACATCTCTTCCAATGAATAACCGAGCCCATAACACAAGAGACTGATTACTCACCCCCCAACCCGATTACAAAGATTATAACATAAGCCCTAGTTAGGTTAAGCGGCCATAGGCTTGAATAATGCTCTGGACAAGCTTAGACTTTAACAACAAACGTTCATCAATCTGTATAATTATATTGTTAATCGTTATGTATGGAGAAGTTACGTTTCACTAATGTCATACTTTTTAAGTGTAAATAGATTTAAAAATATTCGTGGTTTAGACATTAATAATGTTCTTTCGTTTCTATAATCACCACAATTTTAGAAAGGAAGATTTTTGTAAATGAACGAGTGCCCGATAACAACGAACCATTTTAAAACTCATGACTCTTACTCGATTGTATTTTTTTTTCATTAAACTGGATAGTATAAAAAATGCCACAAATAATGAACCAAAATCTAAAATCGACTTTTAAAAAGGAAAGATTAGGAGGATCACAAGCCAATCCAATAGTTAAACTAAGACCGACCTTTACATGGAGAATCACCTTCTCCAAGGTAAATTGAGTTACACGGGAACGATCCAAGTCATTACCCTTACTTATTTATCCTTTCTTTCTTCCTTTTTAAACCTTTTTTAATTATTATATTGTTGTGAATGATATTTTTGTGTAATAAATATCAATATTTAAGTATAATCAAGCCAAGTTGGGTCAAAATTGTTAAAAATGGAAAGAAAAAAAATTAATAGTGGAATTATATTCTACACTACACACAATTCTTTTAATGGAAAATAATTATTCTCAGGAAAATGAGTAAAAATGTAAAATACTAAAATCTTGGTAGAAATTAGAAATGGCACTTGAAGAGACTAGAGAGCGTGACAAGCCGCGATGTTGCTTTAACAACCGTCAATTTGCGCGCCACAGTAACCGTTAGACAGCGCCAAGCCAATATTCCTTTCTGCTTTCTTTTCTTCTTTTCTCTCACCTTTCATTCTCAATCACTTTCTTTCTTCCTCTTAAAACCCAAACTCAAACCCAAACAGATCCAATTTATCCTTTAAAAACCCAGACAAGTTCCTCTTCTTAAACCCCTCTTTCTCCCCTCTTTCCCCTAACTCAAATTTCCTCATCAATACACCAAATTACATAATTACCACTAAAGAACACACCCAAGACTCTGCCCTCCCCCTGCATCTTGTCTTCTAACTCTCTTATCTTTCCATCTTCAACTGTACTCATGGTGGAGAATGGTTTCTCTCCTGCTGGTCTTCGTGTTCTTGTCGTCGATGACGATCCTACTTGGCTCAAAATTCTTGAAAAGATGCTCAAAAAGTGCAACTATGAAGGTGATTCTTGCTCTACTTTGCCCCTATTACTGGTTGCTTTTTTCTAGCATTTTTTTTCTTCTTTCAAAACTGATTTTTATGAACTGGGTTTTGTTTGTGTGATCGATTAATTTCAATTGTTTTGTTATTTGTGATCTGGGTTCTTTTTATGTCATAGTATTATGTGGAATTCGTCAGTGGAAAAATGTTCTTATTGCTTCTAATTCCCATGAACTTTGTTGAGAGGGTGATTACTGATAATTTAATAGAAACTCGAGAGAAATTGTGAACACTTGATTGATTTTCTCCTGGAATTTGATTGATGATGGTGCGGAAGCATAATTAATTTTCCTAGAATTAATGTATATTTTTTGGTGGAAGTATGAAGTGATGATTTTGTTTTCAATTTGTAGACTATCCTATTGAGTATATGATTAGATTTCTCTTTGGGGTGTTTGTTTGTTGTTCAGTCACCACATGTGGTTTAGCAAGAGATGCGCTAAGGTTGCTTCGCGAGAGGAAGGATGGATTTGACATTGTGATCAGTGATGTCTACATGCCTGACATGGATGGGTTTAAACTTCTCGAGCATGTTGGACTAGAGATGGATCTTCCTGTCATTAGTCAGTTCTTTACCATTTACATATGAACTTTCATTTTTGTTCTTTTTTCTTTCATTTAGGATCTTGTTTCTGAGCAGTTGGGTATTTATGTTTCTCTACAGTGATGTCTGTAGATGGAGAAACAAGTCGCGTAATGAAGGGTGTCCAACACGGAGCTTGTGATTATCTTCTTAAGCCGATAAGAATGAAAGAACTCAGAAACATATGGCAACATGTGTTAAGGAAGAAGATACATGAGGTAAGGGACATTGGAATTCTTGAAGGAGTTGAGGGTTTTCAAATGACTAGAAATGGATCGGATTACTCCAATGATGGGCATTTCTTTGGTGGAGAAGATGTAAATTCACTGAAGAAAAGAAAAGACACTGAAAACAAAAATATTGATGACTTTGGGGAAAGTTCTTCTGCAAAGAAAGCTAGAGTGGTATGGTCGGTCGATCTCCATCAGAAATTTGTCAAAGCGGTTAATCAAATTGGATTTGATAGTAAGTGCTAGTAACTAGTCTCTTGAATGAGAATATTCCCCACTTATGACAATCTTCATGCATTCTTAAACATTCCTTTTCATCTGAAATTCAATGATTTAGCTATGTCTTTATCTTGCTTGATGCTTGCTTCTACAGAACTATGACATGTAATGTCTGTGTGGCAGAAGTTGGTCCAAAGAAAATACTCGACTTGATGAACGTTCCGTGGTTGACGAGAGAAAATGTTGCTAGCCATTTGCAGGTACACATTCCTTAACTAAATAAGTAAAACAAAAACTGATCGATCACATCGTTGTGCCATGTGTAGGCGTATAGTTTCAAAATTTTCTAAATGTAGGTTCTCATTTGCAGAAATACCGACTCTATTTGAGTAGATTGCAGAAAGAAAATGATGTTAAAATCTGTGCTGGTGGGATAAATCATTCAGACTCACCTTCTAGAGATTCTGCTGGAAATCTTGCGATTCAGCACCCCATCAAGTTGCAACACAATGATGTTCCAAATGGAAGCTATGGATTCTCTGGAGATAATAACTTGCTTATCCAGGATATGGGTCCTCAAAGTCATGAAGGTGATCAAGAGGGAATTGTATCAAAGCTCGCAACAGAACCGAAACTAGCCTTGATTGTGGATGTTCCCGAAACTCATAAGCCAAGAAGTCCACATATTGAATTCGGTCCTTCGTTTAGTCCTTCAGAAGGTGAAGTGAGCTTTGCAGCTTTTGATTCTACTTTCCCATCACAATACCCTTGGCATGGACTTCCAGATATTCAACTCAAGCAAGAACCCCAATCTCATAATTTAGATGATGGGTTCAACAATTTGCCACTCTCCATTGATTATCCGCGGTCAGCTCCATTCGTTAGCTCCGGACCTTCTTTACCAGAAAAGGATGAATACAGAATCAATAAGAGGAACCGTGTGAGCTCATCAACGAGTGAAGTTGGGTCTAACTTTAATGAAAACATGGCCTATGTGAAAAATCAAGCTGTTGAGCTCACTTCCACCGGCACATCAAACATGGGAAATCAAGATTTCGATCTAAGCTGCATTACGAGACCGGAGTCTGCTAAAAAGAGCATAAACTGGGGAATCCAACCTTTTGCGAACTTAGATGAGGAATGGAAAGGTTCTTTGGTTCAGAACGATTGTTACTCGAGAAATTTCGGATTGCAGAGTATAGATTTTCAAGGCTACTTTGAGCAAGGGTTTCTTGGTGATCATGTTCCAAATGATGGTCTGAGGTTTGATTATGAGAATCTCTACGAACCCACTGAATATCATTCTCTTATAGACCAAAGTTTGTTTATAACATAAGACTGATCTTTAGTGCAGAAAAAGGATCGTGATCTGCAATTTATTATATTTAGGTTACCTATATCTATTGGAGTTTCCAACTTTGTGGGAGTTGGGATATTATTTTCTCCATCAATCTGGTTTTGGCTGTTGGAAAAATGTATAATGGAAGTGCTGATAAAATGTTAAGTCTAATAAGCTTTTGCGTCTTTTCCTCGGAGTATCTGTGGTACCTTAATCGCCATCGCCACCTTTCTCTCCGTCGCCGCCTTTATCTCCATCTCCGGTCTCCATCTCCGGTCTCCATCTCCAACTCCGATCTCCATCTCCGGTATTGTTGTTGTTGTTGGGGTGATGTGGATACAGATATAATTAGACAGCAATTTTTTCATCCCAATACACCCATTCAGATTATAATCCACATAATTCATCATCTGCATCTCACATTCTTGACCTTATTAAACTTGCCCCAAATTTATTTTCTCAAGGAACAAAAAAACTAAATATTACAAATGGTGTCGAACGTAGTAAAAGCACAAAGTAATCCAATGGTTCAGAAAATGGCGGGCCAGATTTAAGCCACACCACCTGAGGGTTTAGCACGGTCCATAAAAAAGAGAGTAAGCCCATGATCTGCAGCCCAAGTTGCAACAAAACGACATGAAGGAAGACCGTGTGTGCACACACACATATAATCGTGATGATGTGATTTGAATTTTGGATCAGGGTGGAGAGAAGCTGAGATTTGTGGGAGTTTTGAAGGTTAATATGGCAGTAGTTAGCGGTTATATGTTTTAACATTACCTTCAGTGCTACCGATTTTATTTCTGGAGGAAGGTTTGAGTACCGAACTAGAGTACGTATGAGGGGTTCAGTTAGTGTAGAGTTCTTCCAGAAGAAGCTGAAGAAGGAAGAGAAAGGGGAGAAGGGAGAGGAGGAGAAGGTGGAGATGAAGAAGCAGGAGAAGAGGAGAAGAGGAGAAGAAAGAAATACCATTAGGGAATTCCAGCATTTAAACTTCGTCAGAATCATCATCTCGAATGAAATTAGTCATGTCCAGGACTTTGGGTTAGGAGCTAGCTAGGGCAGTGCAAACTCCCATCAACATAGACACAGATTCCCAGTTTATATGTTGCTATCTAAATTTCTTTCAAATCATTATATTATTTTCCTTTGTTCTATGTGCTGTGTAAACTACAAAGGTAAAATTATCAAAAACGGATAGTGAAGCCCGGTTTGGTAGCTCACTGCTGGATGTTCGGTGAAGCATTCTCGCGCGCTTTCTTCCTTGGTAGGAATGTAACAGAACGAGCTGTGATTTGGTTTCCTTTCCGTCCAACAAGTTTGGAACTTTCACGATCACTGACAGAAGGCCTCCAAGGAGGTCTAGAGCTAGTTTCATGCACGACACCAGGCACTGGCTTCCTTCCAAGTTTTGGAGACTGAGGTCGTGTCAAGGGGATCTGCAAGAAACAGTTTGATCAATAAACACTAATCTAAACAGAAACATAAAACAATGGCTCTAGTCTACTAATTCTCACCCAGATAAAGCAAACAAGGAAATTCATTTCACTATCCAACTCAAACAAAGGATAGGAGGTATTAGACTGCTAACCATTAAGAACTAATAAAGTGGATAAAGACCATTCTAAATCACTATTGTAACCACTTTAAGGCAGTATTTGGAATGCTTTCTCAGACAAGCCATAAAGATTAGATGTAAGAACCTTGTTTGTCTGATGAGATTGTGAGCCCTGATGCAAATTTTCACTTGGTTTAGCTCTCAAGAGAGCATTTTTCTTGTTATGCTCTGATTTGTGCTGCATGACATCAAAGGGACAGTAAGAAGATGACTTCTAGCAAGCAAAAACAATCGATTCAAGTCATAATAATAACAATAATATAAGTTTACACAACAGTAGGAAACTCAGGTAACATGCCTTCTTTTCACTAGACCTTATCAGGAAAACATGGCCACTCTCTTCCAGCTTACAATATCAACATCATATGTAAACTTAACATAAATCACATTAGGTCCTTACTTGATGCTGTTTTTCTGCTTCCTTTGCGCTGTTTCTCTCTTCCAGCTTTTGAAAGAACTAGAGTAGCCAAACACAGTAAAGTCAATATCAGAAACAACCCGTTATTGCAGCTCAGGAACAAATGAAAATAACTACAGAAACCAATCTTGCCTCTTTTCGCTTTGCAGCTCTTTCTTCACTCTTTAAGCTAAAAGGAAATGATACAATAGAAGATCGCACTTTGCTTCCACTTGTACTTGGAAATCTTGAGCAGCTGCCATAGTACAACTTACAATTTAGAATAATGTAGAAAGATGAAAAGTAGAAGGATGAAAAGAAGCTGCTGCATGACCCAAGTATCTAATGATTTTCAAGTTCAGTTTATACTTAGGATACAAGTAACCATCAATAATAGGAGCTATTGTGTGAGAAGCCAGAATCGGTAGGAACTTGGAAGAAGTCCAAGTGAGAAAGTTTCTTACTCTTGAGAAAGGGTCCGTGCCATTCCTCGAGATATAATTCCTCCTGAAACTGGCTTATTTAGCAGTGTTTTGGATCTGTATAAAAATTGTATGTCAGAGGAAGAAATAATTAGAAATAGCCAACTTCTGGTCTTTTAAGGGGAAAATTACCTTCTGTCCTCTGGTTGTTTTTGAGCTAGTGAAGGGAGAAGCCTAGAAACCCCATTAACAGATGCCTGAAGTTCAGAAAAACAACTTGTATGATTATGATAAAATTTAGGAGTGCACGTGTCTTGCACAATAAGGTGAATAAGAGATAATGTGAGGATAATGGATGAACATACCCTAGTTGCATTCCGCAGAGTTGAGGAACTGTCTTTTAACATTCTGAGAGAACTTTTACCAGCCTCTCCTGATTGAGAACCCAAATTCAAGGACATATTTACTGATTTTAGCATTAATCTCCTTTTGTCCATCAAGTCTACTGCAGGCTTCGTACTATTCAGTGCAACATGTGTTCCAGTTTTGGGTTGTCTGGAATCTGCCTGTTTCGCAGAAGATTTTTGGAGCTTGGACGCCCTACTATGACTTGGTTGCTTTGGTGAGCAATTCATTTGCCTTTTATTTCTAGGTAGAGGTAGGCCTAGGCTTTCCTTTAAGGCAATTCCCTGATTGGAATGACGATTAATCAGTGTCAACAACACATATAGGAAATCAAGGCATAAGTAAATATTTACCTTATTGGCCATTTTCTCTTTCAGCGTTGGTGGAATCATGTTAAAGTCTCCAGCATTTTCTAGCTGCTTTGAATTTTCCACCAGAGTAGCATTCTCCACTTCCACACTCTGTTCTGTCATTTCTTCACCTCTTTCCACACTTGAAGTTATTAAACACTCATTGTTGTAAAGTGCACTTTCATTCGGATAAGATGCATCTACATCAGCAAAATGAGCTTCGTCCATGGCAAGGTGACCTATCTCCTGTTGTTCGACAATTGCATCAGCAGAATGAGTAAGCTCAGTATCAAGGTTGCCTATCTCCTGTTGTTTGTCAATGGCCTCATTGCTGGATTTGTTCGTGGCTTCTGAACAGATAGGAGACTTATCAAGAGGTTCAGCAGCTTCAGCTACAGTGTCTATTACAGGGGCATTGTTAGCTGCACCATCATTAGCTTCCTCAAGCAAGGCTGCTGCTTTCATAGCAGCTCTCTTCTTGTAATGGGCTTCAAAAAAGGCTTTCTTCTGAGCAACAGAACCTGGCTTGGAGAATTGTTCAACCTCTTCCAGATAGCGATTATGAGAGAATGTTGACCATTTCTCCCAGGCTAAAGATTCCGACATAAATCTCCCAAATGAGATGGATTCTGTTAAAGCACGCATGGGGTCACCCTGAAATTCCTGCATGTAATATTAAGTGTAGTCCTTTGTCAATATCCTAACCTATCAAGAAACATCCAATATATCCACAAAGAAACCCAAGAAGCAACAAAGAAAGAAAAAGCAATGGAACAAATGACACAAATAAATGCAGCATTTAAGCTATTGCTCTCCCTTCTATGGTGTTTTAGCAGTAGCACACTCATGAACTCATCTTAATAAAGGAAATCCTATAAATCATCAACCATAATTACTAAACCATATACTTTGTGGTAAGTTTGAAAGAAAATACCAATAAAGAAAGCATTTAAACATTCCAACCAAAACCTCCAATGAATTCTCCAATCCCTCAGTTTTCTAGATTGCTCAATACCCAAAAGAATCTTTCAATTAATGACAGAAATCAAACCAAAACGAAAGAGACTATCTGAATGCATTAAAAATAGCAATATCAAGAAATAACCTCTTTAGATTCACGGGAAGCAGTAGATGGGTGAGAAAAAGATCCCGTAAGAACAGCAGATTCTCCCATTTTCACTCCTCAGCAACTCAAAGCAGCTATACCAACAAGAACAGGAATCTATCCTTTCTCTGTAAACCCTTTTCAGATTTTACCTAACTTTAATAAGTAGCTGTCACTCGCGACCCTCTCACTTATGAACACCAACTTCCTCAAAGCTTCAATCTTTGATTTCAAAACTCGAAACCCAGGCTCCTACGTCTAATGGGCGTGTGACAGTGTATTTTCAGAGAAAGGTGGAAGCTTTTATGTGTGTGTGGCCAAGTTCTTCCTTTCCACTCAATTTTGTTATTTCTCACTCCACTCTTCTTCTTCTTTTTCTTGTGGATGCAAAGCAGCCAATGAATCTTTTGTTTTTGTGCTGGATTTTGTTTCTGTGCTGCATTGACAAATGTTTTGTAATTGATGCATCCGAATTATGAATTTGGGTCCCATGTGGATAAAACTTTCTAACGTCTACTTCCTTTTTAAATTTTTTATTTATTTCTTTTTTTGTGTTTCTTTTCTTGACATATATGGAGAGAAGAAATTAGGGCACCGGAGGCAAGTGGATACTAGCATATTGAGAGAAGAGATCCGTTGGAGTTTTATTACTATAAATGGAAATATCACCTACCGAACTTCCATTGAAATTCAAATACCTCCTCCAATTAAAAATTTCTTCAAATACTCCTTTTAACTATTTAAATATTTAAAATCAATCCATTAATTACTTTTCTATCCAAGCTAAAAAATAAATTCCTAAAATTATCTTTCAAAAATTATTTACGTAACTTTGAAAAAAAAAAGTAAATTATAAATGATTATAACCATATTAATTTATTTAATGATTATTATCTAATCTAAATTTAAATTTACACCGTCCCCATTGAATCTCATTAGAAGAAATTTAAAAAACCATTACAATAAAAAATTGTCTCATCCTATAAACCAACTCAGTTCCACCTAAATATCTAAATAAATTCTAAATTTTAATTTTAATTTTTTAATTTTACTTTTTAATTTTTTATATTTACTGTATTTATTAGGCTGTAATACTATTTTAATATTTTGTTAGATTGCAGGATAGAAAACTAAGGATTAAAAAAAATTAATAAAATTTACCTTTTTTAATAAAAAAATATTAAAAATTTCAAATTTATTAAAAGAAATTGACCGATTTAATTCGAAATAATAGAATTAGGGTTATATTTGAAGAATTCAAATTATCACCGATAAAATTCGATCCAAACTTATCAAATTCCGACCAAATTATGTTAATGCTCACCCTTACCGTTCGGTGTACAGTCTATGTCTATCATATTTTAACATAACGACAAATCGGATCTTTTGTTAATGGGAGTTCCCGGTTTTAAAAAAAAATCATTCTAAATGGAGGATTTCAATAGATTAAGAACCGCAAATTTTAACACCACGATAAACCAAGACACATTGTTTACTTTTCAAGATAAAATGTTGCTACTTATTACAAAGCTGTAAAAAACAAAATTTTACAGTTGATTAATTGATTGGTGATCTTACTGAACATTGATATCATGAATCTTGGACTTGCTAGTTGCTTTTGGTATAGCTATATACAAAACTCCATCTTTCACCTCAGCTTTAATCTTCTCAAACTCGATATTCTCAGGCAGGGCGATTCTGCAGCTATACCTTCCATAACTTTTAGCAGACCATTCTCCTTCTTCTTCCTCTTCCACTACACCTCCATTACTGTTCTCCACTTTCTTTTTTGCTACTTTCTCTGCTTTCACAACAAGCATTTTCTCCTCAACCCAAACTTTCACATCTTCTTTTGTCATCCCAGGCATGTCAAATCTCATCTTGTATTCACTTTCACCTTCTTTAATCTCCCATGGAGTCCTCCCTCTGCTGTACCCACCACTCCTGCTCCCCTCTACTGGTGACCCACCCGAATACACAAAAGGGTCATCCACCATCCTATCCATTGTCTCCATCATCTGCTGCACTGTTCTTGCTGTTGGAAATCTGTCCCATAACCCTGCAAAATCAAGCAAATTCACAAGAAATTTAAGATGGGTCAGTAAAAGTTTTAAACTTTCAATCAAGAATCCAAGTTTAATGCTGTGGGCTGAAGTAAACTGATTAAAGTTTGAGTCTTTTTGGCTGAATTAGAAGAGAATCAAGTACCTATTGGTGCAGCTGGAGCTACTCTTCTCTTGGGCTGCTGGATCTGTTGCTGCTGCTGCTTGCTACTGTTGTTGGATCTTTGCAAATGATCAAGGTTGTTTCTGCCATCTGCTGAAATGGCCTTGAGTTTGAAGCTGTTGTTCCTGTTCTTGGTATTGTGTGTGGGATTACAAGACACAGCAAAAGGGTTTCTTGACTGGTGAATGAAGGTTTCTTTGGAAGATAGAGGGAGGGATGGGCTCAAATTTGGCAAAATTTGAGACATTTTGTGTTTCTGAAGTAAACCAAGTGGCATACGTAGAGAATGTCTTTTAAGATTCTTGATGGATAGATTGCAAGTCTTCTCAAGATTGTATTGGTGAGGACTGGTGAGAAACGAAGTATGGTGGGTGGATCTTTTAAAGGAAGCATGGATACTTCTAGACAGATCAAGATTATAGAAAGGAATGGGACGGCATACTGGTGTTCTTCTGGAATTCTCCAGAAATTCGTATTCTTCCTCTCAGATTGGGTAGTTAGTGTTTGTGGGCCCATAAGAAATTATCCTTACCAATTCCAGTTTTGTTTGTCTTACGTTCGTGGGAATATTAGAACTAGTTTTGTTCGCCAGTCGGTTCATCTTCGAAATTTTCTCATTTCATGTAATTATGTTTGCTAGTCTCACATATGAGGTCCATTGGTTGCTTACTTGATGGTGGTATAATTCTTTTGTTCTTCAATATTCTGGACAACCATGTTTTAGTCTGTCTCTGGTAAATTACGGTGAGCATTTTCACTGTCCATTAATCAAACACCAAATTTTACTGGCAGAAACCAATTTTTCTTGGTTCAATTCATGACCATTGAGCAGAAAAAAAGTACAGTAGTATGGACATATTTGTCCAAAAAAATGAACAAAGATTTTATATTCTTGTTGATACTTGATCAAATGAACCTAAGAAAGCTACCTCAACATGACAACATGCCACAGTGTCTTTACAAGTATAAGCTTTTCGATTCTCACAAAAGCCATTGCGCCGCGTAGTTCTTATAACCTTCAGCCATTAACTCTGGTTTTCAAAAGGAAATTGATACAGTAAGCTTTTGGAGAATGCCACTATACTTTAAGACAAGTACGATGAAAGTGTAACCTAGTTATCGATACAGAAAGCGCACAAACTCTGCTGGTAAAACTATTGAAACATTTGGAAGTTAAAATATTGAAGACATCATGGTAACTCACTTAGCCTTCTGTCCCGGTGCTTCATCTGCCTCCTCTGTTGCATCGGCATTTAGAGCAGTAATCTTCCCGAAAGATTCCTTTGCATCCCCAAGGAAGTCTTTCACTTTATCAACCACTGTTTTGAGCTTATCTTTGGTTGGAAGCTGAAGATTTGATTAAAGCAAGTAAGGATGTGTAATGAGTATTAATCAAACACAACATTATTTGATAAAAGGTGGAAACAAAAGTAAGTTTGTAAAAGCAAAGAACAGACAAGCAGCTTGTAGGATCTGTAAGTTCATAGAAAATATTAGTATTGAATTCTTTCAACATTTCTTTCCAAGATCAAAACATTTAACACAAACCAAGAGACATGGCAATGCCCACCTCAATGACATCTGAGGAAGCAAGCGCAGCTCTCACATTTCCATTTTCCTGCACAATGGCAAAATTAAAATTCAGCTGATGAATCACAATTATTTTTCCGATCATTCTGTGCGAGTAAAAATACTTTTCATGTAATGTCATTGAGGCTATTCTGAAACTTACAACAAGCTTATAACCATATCTGAACTCAGTTGCTGAGCGTAGTACACGGTGTTGCTTAAATGCAGTCTTTTGTATCGCTTTCTCATCCTATTCAGATCAAAAGGCAGAAGTCAGTACCACATAAGGAGAAGGGCACAAGAACAAAAAATGACAATGCAGCAAGCACCACCATAAAACACGTTCAACCCGACATTCGAATAAAAAAAGTAATCAGTTTCAGTTTAATGTAGTTTTCTCTTGATCTTTCATTACTGAACTTAAATGTGTGATGATCTTCAGAGGATAGAAGTTATTTATCAGGCTCAGTATCATAATTGGTAAGACGAGTCGAAGGACTACATGGAAGATGCCAAGGAACATGATGTAGCTTTTCTGCATAATGCACCATAAGCATCTTGAAGACCAGAAAAATGAGACACCAAGAAGATGTGTACTGGATAAGTTGTCACAAGTTTACAATATGGACCATGTTGCGGAACAAAAAGATAGCCAAGCATTACGCCTTCAGACCATGATCAAATCAGAAAGAGCACAGGATACTTTTTTCCATTTTAGAATTCACATCAGCTCTATCAAACAAAATATGCATAGTGAAGTATGGATACAAAAGAGAAAAAATAAAATAAATAATTGATCAGATTGTGAAGTCTCATACACAAGTTGTAGGCTACACAAACTAGAATTGAAAAGTAAATACGCGGTGAAACTTACATTGTAAATGACAGCAGCCAGATTCCGTGAAAGTGTATCTTTGTAGATGTATTTCCCTAGAAAATTATCTTTAGCAGCAACCATGATTTTCGCAGTGGTGCCACCCGTTACAATACTAAGCGGATACCATAGGTAAACCTGGTGACAAAGAACAACAACTCCATTATACCCCCCCCTAGTTACATGATTACAAATCAAATTACAGCTATATGACAAAGCAAAGTGGGAGAGACCAAAAGAAAACAACCCAACAGTCCATTAACCAAATTCAACTGACACCATTAACTTGCCTCGATACACTAATAAAGCAATGAACTGTACTATTTTTCTCAGCGACCCAATTCAGCAAGGACATTAACTAAAAAACACATAACTTTCAAGGACTAACTGATAAACAGATGCAACCCAATTGAGCAATGGTGCCAATAATTGCAATAACATGAAGAAAAAAGAAGAAGAGGAACAAACATTGGCCATGCGGATAAAGATGACGAATTTGGGGTTGCCATCATCTTCAAGCTTGGGCATGGGAGGAGGAAGATTCCTTTGGAACTGGCGAGATTGCATTCCTTTCTTTCCTTTCGCTTTAACAACGAGTAGAGTATGCCTATGCGGCCGAGCCTGCGGTGGTGCTCTGGTGGAGAATAGCGAGTGTTTCACCAACGCATCTTCATGTGCTCTTGATGATGAACTTGATGATAAAGGAAGACTAACCAGTGTATTCAGTGACATGCAAACTTCCATTTTTCTGGTTTCAGTTAGTAAAGTAACAACCTTTGGTCATTTGCAAGAATCAAATTGTTTCTCTGGCTTATGATTTTGCTATCTTATCCATGGAGAGAAAACCAAAAAAATTAGGACACGATTTTAGGGAGAAGGAAGGGTGTATGGGGAGGACTGGTTGAGCGAGTATCCACCATCCACGTGGCAGATGGACAGCCTCTTTAGTTAATCCAGAAATACTATTTGACATGTCGTCTGCTGGATCACCAAACTACTTGTCACCCTCTCTTTTAATTCCTTTCCAAATAGCACCTACGTTTTCGAAATCCTTTATTTACTGGCGAGTTTGTTCAAGTTGGCCCCTCAATGCAAATTAGCCTTACTTTTTAATCCAAAAATCTTTTATAAATACAAAATTACAGGAAAAAAAGAATAAAAGTGGGCCCCGCCATCTCCACTCATCATTTGCATTTCCATTTCCACCACCGTGCATCACCATCATCTCCACCAAAAACAACCAAACCACCACCACCAAAACCAGCCACCCCACCCACCCATCATCAAAAACAACCAACTATTAGAAACTAACAGAAACAAAAATCCAAAGTTCGTTGCTGTCTGGGTTTGCGAGGTCTGCTAGCAGGCTCTCACTCACGTCACCTGCAAGGCCGACGCCGCCACTCTCTGCGTCACCTGCGACCGCGGCATCCACTCAACTAGCCCCCTCTCTTGCTATCACGAACGCGTCCCCGTCACTCCCTTCTACGACTCCGTCGCCTCCGTTCCGCCGTCAAGCAGCAGCATCAGCCCAACAACAACAACACCACCACAACCAACGCCGTCAACTTCCTCGACGTGGATCTCGATTACTGGGCGCTGGATCCAAAAGTGGAAGCTCAGGAGCAGACGGCATCGTTCCAGTGCAGAGCAGGGGCATTGGAAAAGAGTTGGAGATGTTGAGAGGAGGGGAAACAAGTGGGCGGTGGTACCCCGTGAGGATTCGACGGCTGGGAAGAGGTATGGGTGGGTTGGGGCGAAGATGGAGAAGGAAGGGGGAGACGGGGCCACTTTCTTTGCTTTTTTTTTCATTAATTAAATAATTCCACGTTGGAAAAAAATTGATTTATGGAATAAAAAATCGGTAAATTTGAATGGAGGGGCATAATTGAGTCAATATTAACTAATACAGAAATAAATAAAAAATTTCGAAAACGTGGGGTGTTATTTGAAAATGAATAACAAAGACGGGTTGAATTCACTCTTTCAAGCCATTTTGTTTATCCAAATTTTTCTAACATCGCAATTTTCTTCCTTTTGTTTTCGCCTGTGGCAATTACAACAAAAGCCAGTCTTTTTCATCACAGTCATAATCCAGAAAAACTCAACAAGGCCGGCATAGTTTGATTATTACTGTATGTACGATAAATCACAATCAAGAATCTTTCAACATTTCAATATTAAAAAATTACCATAAAGGAATGATCTTTTACAGAAAAAAAAGAAACCCAATTCATTCTTAAAACAAAGAAAGTTACCATAAGAGTACCAAAAGATCAGTCTTTTATTAAGTTATAATTGTAAGTAATTGCACTTACAACAAGAAGCTGCAATTCTTTTGAGGTACAATAATTGTAGTTAATTGCATTTCCAGCAAGAAGCTGCAATGATGGGTTTTGATTTCCAGCCAAGAACCAAGCACCCCTTCTCTTCCGTAACCATATACCCATCACAAGTCTTGATCTTGTTAATCCATTGCTTGGCCTGTGAAATCATTTTTATGGGTGCTGGTTGAAATCCTGCCCTGCTCATTCTCCTCCGCCACTGGTCCACCCTCTCGTGTCGCTCCACTCGCGCTGGCCCTTCACAGCTTATGGTGTTCTTGATCTCCTCCGCGTAAAAGAACTGCTCGATCTTTGCTCGTTTTGTGTCGTATTTGGGCAGCATTGCGTCTAGTGAATCAAATATGGCAGAGTAGTAATGCAATGATTCCATGAATCTTCCTAGAAAGAATGGTCCGTTATGGCTTGAATCTTGCTCTACTAGAATCAGAAATTTTGGTGATAGCTCATGGAGTGTTTGGAGGACAGAATTCAATACCCCCCGGCTCTCTTTTACCACGCAATGCAATTGAAGAATACTGTTGATGATCACAACTTCATTTTCCTCACGAGTGAATTTCTCTGCCTTCAGGTTTTCTAAGCTGCTTTGAATCAATGAGAAATCAAATTCCAATCCTACACTCCGCGCGTAGGATTCTAGTTCGTCCCCTATCGCTTGGAGGCGTTCTGTGGAGTTTCCTACTCCTGTAATTCGAAGGCGGCAAGGTGGTTGACCGGTGCGATTGGCCAAGCTGTGTATTAGTTTCAACCATTGTTGACCATGGGAAAGGCCTAGGGTCATTCCTAAGTCCACCACATGAACATTACTCCCTCCCTCAAAGGCTTCTAAGATTGATGCATTTGCCACAAAATGACCAAATTGGATCTGTGGGCATATCTCGTAGGCAAGGCGTAAGGCTTCATCTTTTTCTGCAGTGAATGATGCAGTTTCTGCTGCAGTCCCTAGGATTCCCACTGCCCCAAGTGGTTGAACCTGAGTGAGGCGGTCCGATAGCCCCTGGACAAAACAGGAAGCAACTCTTTGAAATGAAGATCCAAAGACAAGGGCATTAGCTCTTAGCTCTGCTAGTAGTGCAGAAGCACGAGTTTTGTCGCGGCACGCCACAGCTTCTGCACAGGCAATGAGTTGTTGGACTAGTCTCATCCCATCATCACCATTGCCTTCTTCTCTAGATTCAATTGTCTTTCCTGCTTCAATCATAGCAGCCGCAGCTTCTTCCATGGTTTCCATTGCTAAATATCTTTCTGTATAAGCCCAAATATAATCCCTGACTTGGTTAGTTGGCAAAGTTGTAGAAATCCTACCATCAATCCAATCATGATCAATACTTTTTGCCAGCTTCAGTCTCTTGTGGCTCCTTATTGCATCTGAATCGGATTCTGGGGTGCAATGGTTTCTCCCTATTGTGGAAAAACAAGGGAAGAACTGGTATAAACTACGATCTAGATCGGTGGTGATCTCACTCTCATCACTTTTTTCTTCAGGGGAAAATCCAGGTTGCCAGTAGAGAGCAGAAGCTAACATCTTTCCACTAATATCAAACATTTTGTTCAGTTTTTCTTCAGTTAGCCTGAGAAAGAGAGCTGATGCAGGATAAGTATTTATAACCAGAAAGTTTCATTGGGGACGTCGACAATTACAAGGTGGAATATTTAATCAACACCTATAAACAGTACTTTTTGGAGCAAAAATTGTCTGGCTTCAAGCAGGCATAGAGCAATGAAAAGCATAGAGCAATGAAAGCACAAACATCGGAATCATTTAGCAGAATTCCCCCGGTTTTAGGAGTTTTAATAATATAATGTTGCTTACCTTTCAATTTCTGTCCAGCTCAAGAGATTTGTCCATACACGGTTGTCTAGTTCCCATGTTGCAGTATACTCTCTTCTTTTTCCTGTTTTGGATAATGGTTAAGGACAAAAAAAGATCATTTGCATAGCAAATACTCCCTCCGTTCCACTTTACCTGTCACTTTTTTGCGGATTGTTACTATTTGGGGTATTTGTCATTTTATCTTTTTCAAAACATATATTTTATGCAAATGATAATTTTTTTTTGAATCAATCCAATTTGATGATAGTGTGGTAATTTCAGTGGAAATTAGAAAAAAAAATGAAACAATGAGGAATAAAATATGTCCGTAAATCAACGACTTACGCTTTTCTACTATTCTAAAAAGTCAATTAAAATGGAACGGAGGGAGTATAAAAGAACAAGAACCTAGTAATGGCTCAAGATATAATTAGTTTGTTCCCTGCGTGTTTGACATGTTGGAAATATAACTAGTACAATGGATATTGCCTGAACTTGAATGATACGATCCTAGTTACGTAGGATGCGCTTGACGACGATCTAGTTCAAGAATTGGATTTGTTGTAACGTAACGGAAGACTTTAATTCAACAAGTACGAATTTAGACCTGAACTCAACCTGTGAGAACTGACCTAATCGGTTTCAAGTGAGGATCTTGAATCGAATTTTTAGACCCGAGCTCAACCTGTGAGAACCAACCTAGTGGAAACGACTCAATGGGGTTTTGCAATTTCGGGTTTTATTTGCGACGACTAGAGCCTTCGGACTACTAGAAGGAACAAGTGTTCAACGCATGAACAATGGGCAGAGATTTGTGAAGACACAGTCTTGTTTTTAACAAAATAACAACCAATCTTATTATGAAGACAACGCTTCCTTTAAATAGGGTTTACAAAACCTAAACCCTAAAAGGAATAGAAGTAGGACTTCTATTCTAACTTCTAATTAAATAATTAATTAAACTAATTATAAATAAATCCAAACTAATTTAATTAATAATAAACTAAGTAATTGAAAATTGGAAACTTGAAGATTCCTTCTTGGTGCAAAACTGTCAATCCGTTGGCGTCGCTCTCCAAGCATCTGCTTCTCTCTGTTTCGGGCGTCATGACGCTAGGCATTGGCGTCATGACGCCAAGATCAGTCTTGGCCGTGTCATTCCCTCCCCCTTCAAGAAGATTCGTTCTCGAATCTTTATCTTCACCTTGACTGCTAGAAGGATCACTCTTGATAGACAGCAGCACTTCAGTCACTTCTACGGAACATTCATCATCATTTTCCTGACAATAAGAAGAAGTACGACTAGGAGATAATCCAAGATGACTAGGGTTAGAATGGCTTGCGCCCCAAACTGACTTGCGCATCAATAATGCATTTCTCAACCCTCTCTTTTTGACATAGTCACTCGAATTCTTTTCACTCTTCACATGCTCTTTTTTTCCTCATGTGAGCTAGTTTCCTCTCTCATTCCCTCTTTATTTTCTTTTCTCTCAGTACGCCTAGCAAGCTCAAACTCGGCATAGAATTTTACAAGCCACTTCTGATCTTTCATGACCTCAAGACGCGTTAATGGTGCAAGAGTAAACTTGATAAGATCCAGTCTCCTTTGTAAGGGGAGTTTGAATCTATGTTTGAAGGAGGATCTAGCTTGGAGTTGTGACACAAGGCAGATTGGAAGATGGAAGGAAATAGGATGGAAGATGGAGTATAAGTGCAACGGAAATGGGTGATATGAGAAAGGATGAATGGAAAGAGGTTGAGTTTTGATTGGAGTTGGATGGATTGATGATGGTACACTTGATTGAACTCAGATTGAAAGCACAAAGGAACACTTGTTTATTGCTTGAGAACACACTTGAATTACAGAAAGGGAACAATCTTAAATCACTCAAATAACACACTTGGATCAAGCCTTGGTGATAGACTAGAGGAGGAACTCTCTCTAGCTTTTCACTTGGCAATAATCTGAAAATGAAAGCTAGCTTGATGTTCTATTTATAGAAAACAAATATAATAAAATAACACAAGTGGGATGGAGACAGCTCGCAAGATTCCCTTGAAGCTGGGGCAAAACGCTATAGCGTTTTGCCACTGGAATCTCGTTAATCTTGGCTCATTCAAACTGCGCGCTAAAATGTCGACGACCATAACTTTTGATCCACCCGTCAGATTGGCCCGAAACTTGTCCTAAATGAAAGCTAACATCCTGAAGTTTCCATCAAGACTTTGTTTGCTCAAATAAGACATAATTTTCTTGTCCATCGGATCATGATGATTGACCCTCTTGGATGGAGCATTTGTTGCCGAGCTTTGTTCTGCGATCCCCATGCGTAGCCACTGGACAGTTGTGGCTGCGATCCCCATGCTTAGGTGGTGCTGGTACATAGAGAGAATGAGGTTAGGTGTGATCGTATCAAAACTTCTGACCATCCTTCACTAAATGATATTGATTCTTCCTCCCATAATGAGTGGCAGCTCTATCAAATTGCCAAGGTCTTCCAAGTAAAATATGGCTCACTTGCATTGGAATAACGTCGCAAAGTATCTCATCCTTGTAATTGCCAATAGAAAAGGGAACCAAAACTTGCTTAGTTACCTTGAGCTCATTCCCGTCGGTCATCCATTGCAATTGGTAAGGCTTCGGTTGCTTCACCATCGGCAACCCTAACTTGTGTACCAACAAAGTACTTGCACAATTTGTGCAACTCCCATTATCAATGATCATAGCGCATGTCTTGTTGGCGACGGAACAACGTGTATGAAAAAGATTATCCTGTTGTTCATCCTCACACACTTCACCCTTCACTTGAGTGTTGAGCAGACGCTTCATCATAAGCAAAGGACCATAATCTGTCGTGACAAGCTCACTTCCATCCTCTCCCTGTCCTTCCTCCTCATTGACAGGCGTGTCGCATGCCCTGCATAAAAGTATAAGTTCAACTCAGTGCTATGCTACAAATTAATGCAGATAGTGGTGAGAGGATCGATCCCACAAAGACAAGCTTTGACTGATTCGTTCTTTCCTTTATAAATAACCAAGTGAAAAATCAAGTTTTGGGTTGTAAATTCGTGAAAACAGAAATGTAAATGAATTAAACGAGAGTTGCATAGAGAAATATGGTTGGAATGAGATTGAAATCAGTAGGAGAAAGACATCCCCGGTAGAGATATTAACGAAGTGACAATTCCAAGATGTTGATCATTGACAAAAGATTTTCAAAACCAATTCATAGAGAAGTTATAGAGATACATCCAGGGGCGATCTCCAAGCCTCCTCCTACTCAAGTCACTCGAGGAGAAGCTCCTCTTGTGACCCCAACTCCCCTAACAATCAAGGATTGCTGGTTTGTTGATGTGATTAGGAAGGCCCTTCTCAAGACCTTGAGATGGACGCTACTGCAGTCCAGAATTCTCAAAACTTACTCTTTTCTTCTTCTAGTTTTAGGAAAAATATTATCCTATCACTAGTTGTCTACTCGGGTTCTCTGTAGTGCAGAAACACGGCACCACAGTGATTCTACTGTAATTAATTGTACTGAAATCCAAGTTGATCAAGCTCAAACACGATACAATCAAACTATCATTAAAACAAGCAAGAAAAGTGATATGAAACGCTTTTAATTAAGATCAAAACAAGTCTCACAACAATTCCGGAATTGTCAACCTCTGAATCTCTACCAGAGATGAAGGTTTTTAGTTACAAAACATAACGAAATGATGAAAGATGTTCAAAACAGAAAATAGGAAAATGCTGGAAATTCTGGAAAATAAGTGAAAAAGCTGGTTTTCTCCTCTAACTCCTTGCTCTCGTCCGATGCCTTCCTCTGCCGTTCTCATCAGTATTTATGGTCCTCCTTGGTGCCAAGATACTCCTCTCTAAGGTGAGACAGCTTCCACTAATAATCCACTTCAGATTTGGTCTTCAAGAAGCATGAGAATATTCTTCCTAAACACAAGAGGAATGTTGATTTTTGTCTTCTATAAACTTGTTAGGAGTGGGAGGAATGTTCTCTGAACCCAAGGAGCTCAGTGTCTATAAAAACGGGGCCCAAGGAGACAAGGAACGCACTCATGACTAAATAATTGCGGCGCGCATAATCATGGTGAGTGCTGTCCAGAACTGGGAACGTCACAGCAGCCTCATCTCAGGGCCTTGAGATGAGTCGGAATGCATCAGCAGAAAATTGCCAAGCCAGCATGATTGATTGAGCTCTAATCTTTGACCTTTCCGCTCCTTTTCCTAATCCTGGTCATTCAAGTGTACTTCTGGAAAAAGGAAGGAAAAAGGATCAAAGCAGCATGTTTATTGCTTCAAAAGCTAAGTAAAGAAGCAACAAAACTAAGTGGAATAACAATCAAT
This sequence comes from Viola odorata, assembly GCA_963691705.1. Classification (NCBI taxonomy): domain Eukaryota; kingdom Viridiplantae; phylum Streptophyta; class Magnoliopsida; order Malpighiales; family Violaceae; genus Viola; species Viola odorata. The sequence goes on along the minus strand of OY829539.1, from coordinate 70,979,681 downwards.
CACTCATCCTCCTCACAACTCGGTTCTTTAACCTCTCGTTCTTCATCACTAGCCAAGTCATCACTCTCCTTAATCAACAGGACTCGTTTGTTGGCACATTTGGCTGCCTTATGCCCTCTCCCGGTGCATTTAAAGCACACAATATCCTTAGCAGTCACTCTATTCGTTGTAGAAGAAGAAGAATTATTATCCCCTTTCGAAAAGCCACTTGAACTCGACGAACCCTTGGTGTCATAAGCATAAGGCGACTCCTTCGTTCCCTTAGAATCCTTATCCCAAGGCGCCTCCTCCCTTGATGTAGGCTTCGCAATAACAAAATTGGAACTAGTATATGAGTTATGGACTTCCTTTGTTTCTCAATCTTGATAGCCATGTGCAACATATCTCTCAGTGAATTATAATAAACTCTAACGTATTAGCTATCTCCTTATGTAGTCCATTCAAAAATCTTGCCATCGTTGCCTCCTCCCCTTCAACCACTCCCGTCATACCTATCGCGACCTCCATATCATTGTAGTATTCACTCACACTTCTATTTCCTTGCGTCATAGTCTGCAAACGCTTATGAAGGTCGCGCTGAAAATAGGAAGGTACAAATCTCTCCTTCATGAAGGCTTTCATAGTTTCCCAAGTAAGAGGGCCAGAACAAAGTCTTGCTCGATCTCTATTCAATTGATCCCAACAATGGACTGCATACCCACTAAACTCGACTGTCACTAGCTTAACCTTCTTATCTTCGGAAAAAACTTGGGTACATACGATGTACCCACTACTCAGTACATCATGATCTAGGATGATGACACCTACCCCAAATAGTGCTAGAATACCACTATTCTTGACACTTTTGGACACTATTTAGAGTAGGTGTCATCATCCTAGATCATGATGTACTGAGTAGTGGGTACATAAGTTTTACTCCTTATCTTCCGAGTAATTATGGCAAAGAAAGATCGCGTCAACCTTCCTTTCCTACGCTAAATAAGCATCTGGATCGCTGGTTCCTGCGAAGGGTAGAATTTTCATCTTGATGCCACCTATATTAGCATCAACTCTGTCCTCAACTCAAGGTTGTCTTTCTCCCCTTCTACCATCTCTCGCGTGGATATATCCTTCACCACAGGCTCCTCATCCCAAACTGCGTCTTGCGTTGGACGTCCACGCCATGCTATGTGCAATGGGAGAGCGCGTGCAAGTGATGGTCGATGGACAACAACTGCACCCTGTGGCCCAGTCGCTGGTGTTGGCACTCCATCTCCTTCATCTTCTCCATCGGTATCACTTGCGACAAGGCCATCGACCGGTGGAATGTCATTCCTAGGATTAGGGTTTTGCACATGGTTCGCGATTGGCACGCCAACCCTAGGAATCTCGGCATTGATCCTCTCTTTGACCCCTCTCTGCCTTTCGCCTATTGCATCAACCTTCTAAGCAAGGGTTGTCATCATAGCCAACAATTGAATCATGTTCACATCGCCATTCTCAGACATCCTGAATTTCCTGAAAAATCACAACAAGAAATAGAGACGTAAAATTGTACTAATACCTAGCACTCCCTCACGTGTTTTCTCTCGTGTTTAACTCTCTATTACGCTGACAAACAACTCTCACAAATCCCAATCTTGAACGCCCTTGCTCCGCTACCAACTGATACGATCCTAGGTACGTAGGATGTGCTTGACGACGATCTAGTTCAAGGATTGGATTTCTTGTAACGTAACGGAAGATTTTAACTCAACAAGTACGAATTTAGACCTGAACTCAACATGTGAGAACCAACCTAATCGATTTCAAGTGAGGATCTTGAATCGAATTTTTCTAGACCTGAACTCAACCTGTGAGAACCATCCTAGTGGAAACGACTCAATAGGGGTTTTGCAACTTCGGATTTTACTTGCGACGACTAGAGCTTGCAGACTACTAGAAAGAACAAGTGTTCAACGCGTAAACAATGGGTAGAGATTTGTGAAGACAGTCTTGTTTTTAACAAAATAACAACCAATCTTATTATGAAGACAACACTTCCTTTAAATAGGGTTTACAAAACCCAAACCCTAAAAGGAATAGAAGTAGGACTTCTATTCTAATTTCTAATTAAATAATTAATTAAACTAATTATAAATAAATCCAAACTAATTTAATTAATAATAAACTAACTAATTGAAAATTGGAAACTTGAAGATTCATTCTTGGCGCAAAACTGTCAATCCGTTGGCGTCGCTCTCCAAGCATTTGCTTCTCTCTGTTTCGGGTGTCATGATGCACGCTTAGTGTCATGACGCCAAGATCAGTCTTGGCCGTATCATTGAAGCCGGCAATGAAGGCGGCAAAGTTACAGTTGCTTCTCATTAGTCACCATGGAATTACAGTTCCAAACCACAGGTATCTCATTTGGTCGGGATGGTCACATGGTACACTTCTTCTGTCCTAAACAACTATATGTCCAGGTGCCACCAAGAAAACTCGTTCTTGGCTCCAAACCTCCAACAAGAAAGGGTGCAATGCAACTGCATGGTCACACGTGAAAGTTACAGGATTAATCTGCAAACCTTAAGAAAAACATGATCAAATAGACAAAATAAAAGAACAAACATGAATAACCCAAAAAGATATTGATACTATGAGCACAGTACACAGATAAGACATTGGCAGAATAAACAGCACTCTTAATTTTGATTCTATCAGTAAAGTAAACACAAATAGTAGTCAGCACAAATGAATCTTCCTATGTATGGGGAAAATCCTTCTCAAAATTTACAGGAAGTTCCACAATCACTATATACTGTACAAGAGAAGAACGAGCCCCTCATAAATAAAACCTAATTAAATGGGATAACCACCCGTAAGCCATCAATTCCTCAATATACAAAAATGTTGCTACTTCCAGGAGACATACATCATGATGCATCTGTATTTATCTATCAGATACCTTAATTTTGCTCTATTCAATAAGAAAACTCATGGCCTCTGAGCGATACATATTTCTTGACCCATATGGCAATATCATCTGCACAAGCCTGTGCCTGAGGTGTTTGGTGAAGCACATCACACGTAGCAAACTCATGCACGGTATCCTTATAATCAAGAAGCGGTGCATCCACATTGACTTTCCGCAATTCCTTCGAGTAAGCAATCGCCCGGTCTCTCATAAAATCATGCTCTGAAACAACAGTAAGTGTTGGAGGCATGCACTTAAGAGGCACCTGTCTACTGGTGACAAGAGGGTTGGCAGCAGGGTGATCTAGACTGAACTCTTCTTCAGGTAGGAAGAGTTTCCATGCCAACTTGCACATATCCTTATCATAGAAGTATGAGTTTGCCAGCCTAAGCTCAGAAGGAGTAGGAGTTTTCCCAATGAAAAAAGGGTACATCAAAACTTGTGCAACCACCTTTACAGGATGCAATAGCCTACCTGCCTCTACAGCTTCTCGCGCCACGTAATCAGCTATGTTTGCACCAGAGCTAACTCCAACAAGTACACACCTGTTCTGGTAAAGAAATATCAATTCAGCGACAAGGTGTTGTGTTAAAGTAGAAGGAACATCAAAATTATAACCAAAGGAAGAATAAGGGACAACATTTCAGAACAAACTAACTGAAACCCACAAAGTTACACGATGTTATGAACACAGAATCAGTGAAGAATATGGTTTTAAGGATGAATAAACATGATGAATTACAGTCAATTAGCCAGTAAAAACTCTTGGGAAATCCAATCCCCATTTCAATGGTTGCTCCCACGATTGAGGCCAATGAGACGATCATAATAAGTAAGCCTAACTTTACAAATTGATACCATACATAGGACCGATACTCAAAAAGTTGCCAATTCACCAACTCTTTATTAGATAAGACAACACTGTCTCTATGTCACTATATCATGATGATTGTTCTGAAAAATACATCCACAGCATTAGTATGGATTTTGAAGATTCTAGTGGAAATAAAACAGTTAAATGGTCGTAAGATCTTTCACTTGTTGGAACTCCCAATGCATTCGATAATCAACACTGTTATAATGCTAATCTTTTAGACAATTTCTCATAATCCCCTGTTCCAACAGAATTCCATTAAAAAACAAGACAAGAGTCGCAACTAAAATCAATAAGCGAACTAGTTCCTATAAGCTTATGAAACCAAAGGACTGATTACCTGGAAGGGTCTCCATGAGCAGCTATCCAAGGTTCAACCATGGAAGAACCAAAGCTATCGAAAATATGACTTCGTTTCGCATCAAATCTCCTACACACTTCCAAACTAGCCTGCTTCGCTATCCAATTCAAAACTCTAAACCCATCCTCAAACGCCCCCGGGTACTTACACTCAGGCGCCAATCTATACCCAACGCCCACAACAATCACATCACACAATTTCGCCAGTCTCCTACAAAACGCATCGTTTGACACAGATTCATTGCTCCCGCTGAAAAACCCACCTCCATGAAACTGCACCATCACCGGCAACTTCCTGTGGATAACACCCGGAGGAGGTGTATACCCTTTGTAATCATGTGGGGCGGCGGCGGTGGCGGGGTTTGCGGGTAGCGGTGAGATGAGAACCGTGTCAGGGAGGAAGATGCGGAGGGAGAGGGATGAGAAAGGGTCGACGTGGACGTCCTTGGTGGCGACACCGGCGGTGAACGACGGGTTGCTGCTTCTGGTGGGTTCGTTGGGTCGTGAAATTGGGGTAAAAGGGTTGTCGGGTTTGGTGGGTGTTTGAAATAAGGTGTTTAGGAGATGCCTCTGTTGGTATTTGAAGAAAGCACTGTAGACATTCACGGCTAAGCTTGGCATTCTAGAGAGAGAAAGGAGACAGAGAGGGGAAGGAGGAAGAAGATGGTGTTTGAAAGAAGAGAAGAAAGATTGAATTCTCCAATCCCTATCTCCTCAGAAATAGGGATTGAAAATTAAGAGTTTTTGATGATGCGAAAGGGAGACAATTTCAATTCAAAATGAGGAGGAGGATCAGGTCAGAGAAGGGATTTAGTGGAAGCTTCTTTAGGATTTTTAATTTTATAGTTTTCTTCGTCCAGAAATTGTTTATCTAAACCGTCATTGGCGCGTTTATGGAACAAATACTAAATAGAAATAAAAACAGAGGAAATGGTTACAAACCTGAGTCCCCCGGAGCCGGAAAATGTCCGGAGAGACAAATCGGGTATAAACTGGTCCGGAATTGTCACTACAATCTAAACTTACATTGAGTTCGAACTACAAATCTCTCTTTTAAGAATCGAGATGAAACAAATATGATGATGTTAAAAAAAATGTAACCAAATTTTAGGCAAATGTGGTCAAAAGTAAACGGTACATATCAAAATGACCGGTTCTTATAGGCACAAAATAGGAGAATACCATGGAAGTGAACAATTTTACTTATTGAATCTCTGATCCGCCCAACAAGATCAAAGGATTCTTCACTGGACCGCGACGGAGGAACGACAAAGGCGGGCCAAGCGTAATTCCCAAAAGAATTTTCTGGCAGTGCAGGCTTCATTCTTGGACGCAAATTAACTGCATAGATCAAGAAGCGAGTTTTGCCGGATCGTGGTTCAACCTGTGAAAACCGGCTCCATAGGAAGACTCATAAGCAGTGTTATGTTATCAGACCCGGACCGGACAGCGAACCGAAAATGAAAATTTGGTGATTCAACCGGATTGAACCGGGTTCGACCGGATTGTAGATACTGGTCCGTTTTGAACCATTCACACATTGAACCGTTTAATCTTAGATAATTGAACCGGATTAAACCGGATTGAACCGGATTAAACCGGATTGAACCGACTGGTTTTTATTGTAGCATTTTATAATTTATCAAAAATTATTATTAAAATTGAAAAAGAAGTAAAACGGCGTCATTTTGGGACTTATCAAAACGCCGTCGTTTTGGGTCGTGTAAAAACGGCGCCGTTTTGGGCGCCAAAACGACGCCGTTTTACTTTGGCTCTGATATGGGCCCGTGGGCCGTGTCAAAACGGCGTCATTTTGGGCCCATGGGTCGTGTCAAAACGGTGTCGTTTTGACACCTCATCAAACCAACCGGTTTGATAAAAAACCGACCGGTTCGCTAAAAACCGGCCGGATCGGCCGGTCCGACCCGGGTCAATGGTAAATCCAGTCCGATAGCTGAATCGGATCGGAAAGGTGAAAATGACCGGTTGAACCGACCGGTCCGGTCCGGTTCTGATAACCAGGCTGATAAGGCTTCAACCCAAGAAGGGGGTCTCGAGTTTTTTAGACTAGGTGATTTTCCATATCTTTCCTTCAAAGATTCAATTGATGACTCGTTGAATACAAATCTTTTTGCTACGAGATTCTTTTCAGGATTTCTGAAAAATGGAATGAATCCTGATATGTTCATAGGTGGGAATAGGGTGACTAAGATGAATTCAGGATATAAAATGTTTGATTCTCCGTGACCTAAGGCTGCCCAAGTTTTGATAAATGAGAAAACTGAAGAAGCATCTCCAACCTTGTGAGAAAATCCAATTCCAATTGCAGTTCCACCGCAAAGGAGTGTGTTGAATTGGATCCAAGTACGAATGGTGTCAGTTTGACTAGTTTACTGGGGACAGGATTGTGTAGCACTTGTGAAAGTTTGCATTTTACTTGTTTTTGCGGGGACGCCTTGGTCGTTGCAGTTTACGGAAAGATTGTCCTTGATCCGTCCGGATAAAGGATAGTAGTGTGTTAAGACCTCGGATAGGGATTGCTTGAGGTGGTTGGATTGTTCAATATGGTTGGTTTTGGAATCACCATTTGATTGATAGAAGAGGACTAAAGGGTTGCAGACTGGTGGACACGTTTGATCAAGAATGGAGAGCCGGTAATCGCGGAGGTGATTCGGGGTGGGAGAAGATGGCTTGATGATTTCCTCAGAGATCAATTGAATTTCAAGCTCCATTGATTAGAGCAAGTTTAGTTTTGTGAAATGTGTGTTAATGCAGGATTATATATCTAGGCGCGAATGTTTTACCATTTCGAATGCCCGAGCTATGAGTGTCACAATCAAGAAACCAAGTCGAAGTAATCAGTTTAAAATTAGAAATACAAACCTATATCAATATAGAAGCAGCTGGCTCATTTACAGCAAAAGAAAAAGGCGGCCGGCCTAGCAGATTCTCCATGTCTTTTTGGTAGAGGTCACTGTACTTTCTGCAGCCTGCACAAACACAATTTCAATTCTTTGGCAACTTGCTCTCGTTTTAAGCCGGTTGTTTCTACTATCTATACTGACACTTTTGTTCTTTTAATTTTGTCCCGGTACTGTAAAGCCCTACACTTGTAGTAACACATTTCAGACACCAAGCATGGTCTAATCTAAGTTTTTGTTTTGGCCTAACTTGGTAAACTTTGTTGGCCAGAACTAATGGAGCTTGAAATTCAATTCATCTCCAAAGAAATCATCAAGCCATCTTCTCCTACACCGAATCACCTTCGCCACTACCGACCCTCTTCTCTTGATCAAACATGTCCACCCGTCAACAACGCCATAGTCCTCTTCTATCAATCAAATGGTGATTCCAAAACCAACCAAATTGAAAAATCCAACCACCTCAAGCAATCACTATCTGAGGTCTTAACACACTACTACCCTTTGGCCGGACGGATCAAGGACAATCTTTTCGTAGATTGCAACGACCAAGGCGTCCCATTTCTGGAAACGCAAGTCAAATGCAAACTTCCACAAATACTAGAAAATCCTGTCCCCAGTGAACTCATGAAGCTGAAACCATCCGCACTCGATGCAGGGGAATTTCTCCTTGGGATCCAATTCAACACCTTCGAGTGCGGTGGAATTGCTTTTGGAATTTCACACAAAGTTGGAGATGCTTCATCAGTTTCCTCATTTATCAAAACCTGGGCCGCCTCAGCTAGTGGAGAAGCAAACATTACACATCCTGAATTCCTCTCAGCCACACTCTTCCCACCTTTGAACACGTCAGGACCTTCTCCATTTCCTTGAAACGCTAAGAACAATCTTGTTGCAAAAAGATTTGTATTCAACAAGTCATCAATTGAATCTTTGAAAGAAAGATATGGCACATTAGCTGATGCTGAAAGTCCAAAAAACCCGAGACCCCCTTCTCGAGTTGAAGACTTATCGGTCTTCCAGTGGAGCCGGTTTTCACAGGTTGGACCAGGACCCGGAAAAACTTGCGCCTTGGTCCATACAGTTAATTTGCGTCCAAGAATGGAGCCTCCACTGCCAGAACATTCTTTTGGGAATTACTTTTGGACCGTATTTGTCGTTCCTCCGTCGTCTTCCGGTAAAGAATGCTTTGATCTTGTTGGGCATATCAGAGATTCAATAAGTAAAATTGACAATGAATTTGTACTAGAGCTGCAAAAAGGGGGCAAAAATTCAAGGTCTTTCGTAGAACCGAGTACAGGATCCGGTATTGGTAGTAAGCCGGTTTTCTTGCCTTTTCTAGCTTGTACAGGTTCCCATTTTATGATTCGGATTTTGGTTGGGGAAAACCGGTTTGGACCGGAGTTCCTTGTCTAACTTTAAAAGATGAACTAGTTGTTTTCACGGATACTGCTTCTCGTGGTGCATTGAGATGCAAAAGACATGGTCAAATTCCAAGAGGATCCGGAGTGACTCCAATTTGTTGACCCGCCCGGTTACTAAAATCTGGTATTAGATGACCCGCCTGATTAGTAAATGGGTTTTGATGCACAATATTAATAAAAGGTGGTGTTCTTTCCACTCATCAAATTATTACTCTTATACTCTTAATTTAGGATTTTACTGTACTCATCTTTAGTTATATTTTGTAGTAAATATAAATTTTAATACTTAAATTAAAAAGACTATACTACCCATTAATAAAAACCAATTATTTTCAAAAACAAACAAAAAAATAATCACATATTCATATGCATTTTTTTTTTTGGTAAGAAAGGAAACATGCATAGTTGTGTATATTAGTATAAATTCTCAGTTTGAATATTTTTAACTTAATAATGTGTTTACTTTAATTGTGTTGTTAATTTTGGGAGATTTATGATTTTTTTCTTATAAAAATAAGTCTAGTGGTTTTATTAATGAGCAGGAGAGAGTATAGTTATATTTGCTATAAAAATAGTTAAAAGATGAAGATGAGTAGTATAGAAAAATTATAAATCGAGAGTGTGGGAATAACAATTTAGGGATAATAACGTATTTGAGGCGAAGCTTTGAAATAACTACTTATATTTTGTTATTTTGGCTCTTACAATATGAATATAAACATATCTATATGATGTACATAGAGGTAAGAAATGGGATCTAAGGAACTCAGTAAATACACAAGAACCAACAAAATCAAGACCAAGAGCAGAAATCACCTGTGGTGTTTAGCTCCTAACATGAAACCATCTAACCATGAATAACTCCAAAACCACTAGCTTTGTCCACTCCATCTATGCGAGTGCAAGTTCTAATTCCAGCTCCAGTTCTATCTGCATACGCCACAATGGTCAAGTTCATTGCCACGCGAAAGGTTTCACCTGCGCATTTGGATTTTCGGCAACCAGAAGAATTGGCTGCAGCAACAAAGAAATCGGACTCCAACCTACAAGAATATCGAGCTCTTTGAAGCACAATGACAATGCTGTAGCCTCGGACCAATCAATGAAATGAATACTTTGTACAAGTGCGATTCATAGCTATCCCTCCATCTCTAGCTGGAGGATGCGAGAATAGCTTCACCACTTGCAGCTTTTGTTGCTGCAATCTCCTGCAAGCGCTTCCATAAGGCTTTCTGTTTCATTCTATTTTCCTCTGTCTTTTCTTCTTCTTCTTTGAACTTGCATAAGCAGTCCTCAAACAGCTCAGGATCAATATCAGCAAAGATTTTGCGGACATTTAATGTCAAGCTCTGGACAACCTGATTCCAGTGGTTACGCCCGTTCTTCTCCAAGGCAGGGAAGATGATGGGCAGTATTATTTTGTGATTCTGTCTAATTAAGTTCTCGATGTGATCATTGTTCCACAAGTACAAAGCCCTTTCTGCCACCTGTCAAACCCACAGTCAGTGAGCTTAACTTTAAAGTAGAAAAGCTATAAGTCTATGGTAGCATGCTCCAAATCTGCACCAACTAATCCTGCATTTGGTCTTAGAAGAGGACACCCAAAGAAAACCGGCACAAAAGACACTACTGTTCTTTAGATTCCCCCCATTATGAAAATAAATAAGTCGCACACGCATAGGTGGTTTTATCCAAGTTCTAGAAAGAAGAAGCTAACCGGACTCATTCCTGACCTTGAAACTGAACAGCAAAACGAACCATAACTTTCCCTTCTCAGCTAAAGAATGACCAATTATAGTGTAGCTTACATAATTTTACTGCAACTAACTGCGTACAAAGGTAAAGGATTCTTATTGCACTCCTACTTTGCTGATTCACAAGTATAGTAGTTTAAGCCATAAAACCTAGGATAATTGCAGTAGATGCTAAAATAGACGGTTACACTAAACATAAAATCATTCAAACAAAAATATCCTCAAATACCTGTAGTAATAAGATCATCATTGCAAACTTTACTAAGGTTAGAACAACAATGTGTGCATAAGCAATAAAATGCATCGACTCCACAGTTTCAAATATCAAACCTCAAGGATACTTAATCTAGTCTATGGCATGGATGAACGCAGAAAGACCAAAGGAGTTTGACAGGAAAACTATATGGGTTAAGTCGAAGGAGTGGGCATTTGTTCGGGTGATTCACGAGGCAGGGATCATCTTTTCTGTGAAAGATCTGATATGACTGTGTGGAACTCTGTTCTTTTTTCTTTTGTGGTAATCAACCTTAAAGAATGCCCTTGGTCTCTTTCTAAACCAACCCAAATATATGTATGCTATGCCAAGTACTAAAAAAAATACACAAGATTAAATCCAGGAAAAAGACTGCAAAGATGACCATGCATGACCCTCCTCCTGCATTGACGGACAATGAACTAAATTGAAATTCTGAACCAAAATTACTTTTGAGGAGACGAGTGAATTTCTACATACATGAAGGAAAACATCATATAGATGAATACTAAGCACTTGATGATTCATCACCTGGAAGTGTGAGCTGCTCAAGCAGCGAGCTATTTGACGGAACAAGGGTACCATACATTTCTGGAATTCTGCAGGCTTAGTTGCTTCTAAGACTTCCTCCAGCTCACTTAGGAACAAGACCTCTTTGGAACTATTAATAATTGGCCAGTACTTCAATAAACCTCTTATAACAGTATCAGTGAGCTTGCAGTCCTTTTCAACATACTGTGTGATGCAGTATGATAACTGTTGATGGTACATAGGTAAGCACTTTGGTTTGTGAAGTGGAATCAGTGTCCGAACAAGGAACAGCTTGTGTTCTTCTTTTAGTGGCAAAGCGAAACCATTGATTATACTGCCCAAAACCTCTAAGAGTTCAGCAATGCCATTATGCTTCTCTGTTTCAAAAATAAAGCGGAAGAAGATGTTATTGATAGCTTTCCTGACATATGGGCGGTGCACCATAAACTTTCCATAGATGCGATGTAGAATTGTCTTGAGATACTCCCTCTCCCTTGGATCCTCAGAATCAAAGAGGTCTAACAACTTGAGAATGAAAGAGTGATCGATGTACCTCTTAGCCAATTTTGCATCTGTCTCGGGAGATGCAATGAATCTCAGAAGGAATTCATACACAATTTGCAAGTGAGGCCATGCAGGGTCCATTAGGGGCTCCTCCTCTTCCAAATCAAAGGCTTCTAAAACCTTGTTCTCACGAGGTTGTGGAGTAAGTGGCCTGAACAAATTCACAGATACCATCTTTATGGCTTCTTGAATAACAGTTTCTGTAAACTTACCGTTTGCAGCAGTAACATAATCCACAAGCTCAAGCAATGTTTGCCGCTTGATGTCCTTTTCTTTCAAATCCTTAGTCGGGTCAGTGAAGTCAAACACCACAGAACACAAGTTCAGCTTTCTAATACACAAATTCTGCTTCTCGGAGATCGGTACATCCCTAAATCCGGGCAATGCTTCACAGGGAGCCATCACCTGATTGCCATTCAGTGTTGGGCTCTGGCCCCCATGACTATAACCTAAATGTGGAGTAGAATCCAGGCCAGGAGCAGATATATTGTTTAAAGTTACAGGCCTATTACTCGCAAGATCACCACTTCTAGAACTAGTAGAAGCATTTGTTGTCGCTGTAGATGGACCACCAAATTCACGATTCTCGGATGACTTGGATGGCTTCTTCGGAAGCCTACCAAGTATTTGTTTAATCATTACTTAAAATTATCTTGCTAAGAAATTAAACTTCCCAATCACAGAACAGTGACTAGTTGCATCATATCAATCAAACCAGAAAGTAAATGCACCACTACAAATTGGTATCAAATGCACAAAACCCCAATTGCTTGCTGAAACCAAGCAAAACCCAGAATTTCCAACTGAAACACCAAAAGACAGCATCTTGCGATGACCAGTCGTTTTTTAGGATTGAAAGAACTTATCTTTCCTATTTCCAGCAACCAATCCGATGACCCTTCGACTTCAAATTCAAAAACGAAACAAAATCTCGCAAGTAATTGATACACACCAGAACAAAGCAGTTGTATTTGCTTCACCCCCAACGAACAGCAAGCAAAACCCAGCAAAAGGATCTAGGTTAAAAACAACAAAATATAATTATAAGGCAATAATCTAACAGTAAGAGCATATATATGTGAAGAGATGGTAAAAATGAAGTAAGACCCAAGTGAGATGAGAAAGAAACAAAAAATGTTAGATACTCACAGAAGCAGTGACTTCTATTTGATCTCTTTTCTTTACTATTTTGGTTCAAAGAGAGTGGGGGCTCTTGAGAAGAGTGACCCAAGCAAAAGCAAGGAACCTATAGAAACATTGTGCTAAAATAGAACCCGGAGAGCTCTGATCTAAACAGAAGTAAACAAAAAGATTGTATTTTTCCTTCTTTATCGATTTTCGCTCGTCTTTTTTCGTCCTTCCTGAGTCTTGTTCGTTTTTTTTTTTTTTTTTTTTAACAATACGATAGGAAATTAAGCTTACAAACATATACTACGCCTACCGGTATCACCTTTTAATACCCGCCTTTTAAAATTGGATAAATTATATAAAAAAAAATCATAAGTTAATTTCCTACAATTTAAAAGTTTGTAATGTAAACTATATAATTCTATAAAAATTACAATCTTAACATTTTAATTAGTTAAAATATTCAAAATAAAGGATAAAATAATTTTAAAATATACAAATTTTGGAGAAAATGAAAGATAGAGGAGAGTTCAATCCACTAAACAATTGAAAAAAATAATGACAATTTTTTTTAAAATATTTAAAAATAAATTAAATAAAAAATACATTGTAAATAAAATTTATTTTGTTTTTTCATTGCATTAAATTAGACTATACTATTTACTTTTTTTGTCTAAATTTCATGATTTTTTACACTTTTTATGATTTTAATTTTTTTTAAGTATTTAAATGTTAAAATTGTAACTTTTAGGAAACTATAAAATTTATATTACACGCTTTTAGACTATAGAAGTTAAATGGAATACTTTGTAAATTATATAATTTTTTTATGTAGTTTATCTTTTAAAATTTGTCTATCATTTATGTTTTTTTTTCAGAAGTTTTTTTTTCTATGTTCTCTTTTTTTAATCAATATTTATGTTTATTTTTTATATCATGTTATGATTTTTTTTTTCAAATTTAGTTGAAATTCTTAATTCAAAAGCATCCTCTGACATTTGTGGTTGTAATAGAAGAATTAATAGAGAAATAATTGAAATTGCCTTGAAATAATGGAGAAATTGAAGGTTAAGTTGGTTTAATTGCTTCCTAAATTGATGCATTGCGTGACAGTTAGCTATCCTCTTTCCTTTGTAGCATGAATAATAATCATGTTGGATAATTTTCTTTATAACTATGAACAACATCGGTTGAAAATTTGTCTCGAGTTATAAAAATTATAACTTGATTAGTTAATGCATGTCTTTTTAGATAGATCGTGGATTCATCTATTCGAGTCATGGTACAAATATGGAATGAAATCCCTAGACTTAAAATCTCTTGTAAAAAAAATTTTAAAAAAAAGATTTTGATTGCTTCAAAATATGACAATTTTCTCTCTTCTTTTACACCTAGATTAGCAATTTAGCATATCCCAATTCCTGGAGTAAAGGCCAAAACTCTGAGCCCGATTAACGTAAGGCCCAAGCTTTTTAGCCAGGCTCATCACTACGGTTGGGCCATTAAAGTCCTGATCAAACCCTACCAAGGATGTTCATTGAGAATGATACAAATCTCTTTTTTCACTTTAATTCGATTTTATGTTAGAAGATGGTTAAATGCTCGAGTCAGGAAAATTATCGAATACTTTCGGAATCTCACGTTTGCACTTTGCACCACACTCACATAAGCGGTGGCATCCACCATTAATGGGTCCATTAGCGTAAGGTCCTTGTAGAGTATCGGTGGGCAACTCTACTACAGTACTACTTATAAGAGTGGCGTGTAAGTTGTGACATGGCATGCGGATATTACACCACATACTTTCCCCAATCCCCAGAAACTGATCAACAATAGGCAATAGGCATCAAATGGTACAACAAACAAACATCATTGCAGCTGAAACATCTTAATCCATCACCAAAAAAAAGCCACTCCATGTCATTTCATGTCCGCACATATAACATGATTGCCAAGTTTGCAAATGATGTAATGAATCCAGCAATGCATGCACAAAATTATTGGTGATCATAATGCGGTGCTCGGAAGGCACCATCCATCCTCACTTTCCCCACATTATCTACTGGTGCACATTCCAGAGGGAAAAAAGGGGGGCGGGGATGGGATTACCTGAAAGTGACTCTGGATCATTTCACAGATTGAAGTATTTCATTGCTTTAATGTTATACCACCAAACTTAGTTGGTTTTAACCAAAAAGAGCCAACTTGATAAAATTCAGGAAAGAAACAATCAATTTACAGAATGTTTATTAGTCTGTCAAATCAACTTTATTTTGTACTAAAAGAGATTTAAACCCATGACATCCAAACACTCGCCACCTATCAATATAATGGATCCCATCTCAATCAAAATTCATGGTCCGTGGTAAATGGTAATACCGACAAATATCTTTACTACCAGCTAACCTGAAGAGGAGCTAACCTGATGAAGATGAGGAAGTGCCTCAGGAGCTAACCTGATGAAGTATGAGGAAGTGCCTTGCAAGGTATAACACTGTTTCACCTTTTTCCTGCTTTCTTAGCACCAAGCTCTTCCAAACGTTTCCATGTGGCTTCTGATCTGGCTTTAGTCTCGTCTTCCTTCCGCTCATTTTCCTGAAACTTAACTAAGCACTCATTGAACAGCTCAAGGTCAACATCTTCAAAAATCTTGCGAACATTTAATGTCAAGCTACGAACAGCTTGATTCCAGTGGTTTCTAGCATTCTTCTCCAGAGCAGGGAATATGATGGGCAGGATAACCTTACGGTTTTGTCTGATCAAGTTCTCAATGGGATCGTTGTTCCACATGAACAATGCCCTCTCTGCCACCTGAAATAGCATACATTGGAGGAAGTTATAAGAGTGAAATGCAAAGAATAGACATGTATCAAAGGCTCCTACCATTTCTAGGGAGATATTTAGATTAGAAAGTTAGTGCATCCGATCAAGGTAGGTTTGAACGGGCTGATTTCATGCTCATCTGAATGATTAGTTTCATATACCAGTTTTAATATAGTAAGAAGAACTGAAGATAACTTATGCATCACCACAGACAGATAGCACTTCACAAATTCATATTTCAAAAACCTACCCCCATTTTCTTCTCTGATGAAAAGGGAAACCAAACAAAAAGACTTCAAATGAAAGTTGAAAACACAAGTGATTCCAAGAAAAAAGGTTTTATGTGAAGTTTCAGTCAGTTATAGACCTCAAATTTGTAATCACTTGAATACTTAACATTAAAGTCCAAAGCGGTTGCCTCTACGGCACCCTTTCTCTAATGTGAAGAAAACAAAAACAATAAACCCTTCCTTCACTGGCCAAGTTTCCACATCATACCTATTAACCATCAACCATCTATTGAATCACTGGTGCTATCAATCACATGAGCCTAACAATTTATTTACTTCTGATTTTTTTTCTTTTTTTCAGAACAAAGACAACAAAATACATGAGAATCCCGCTGTTTTCAGCTGTAATCATTACCGTTGTTTATTTACAGACAGCAAGCAGAAAACAATCTCATGGTGTTAGCCTATATATAAAAACAAACTCCAAGGGTGTTGTAGCTTTCTATTAATAAAATGCTAACACCAAAATTACAGGGACAGAAATTCCAAGTAATTGGAACTCCAGAACAACAGTTCAGGTGACTTGAATTATGTAGGAATACTAAATAGGGAACAACAAGGTGAAGGAAATGTCCATTCAATAAGCTCCCTTCACAACAACAATACATGGAAACATGATTATGGAGAGTACAGATTAATTCATGATATAGGAAGCAATATAAGGATGGGAGAGGATGATTTTCATTAATACTTGCCCATTTGCATAATTAATAGACCTTATCAAACCAAGATGACAGAAAAATCAAATAACAGAAGCATTTCAGTACAAATGCAGACTCTGAATAACAAAGAACCATTATCGAGCAACATCAATAGTGGCTTTCAAAGCATGTTTCACAAGATATATCATTTTTGGGATACATAATGCAGTGAAGCATGTTGCAGTAGAGCATGACGCACTCAAGCTGTAGCTAAGCAGTGCCAAACATATGGAAGCTTATTCATTACCTGAAAATGTGAACTATTCAAGCACCGAGCAATTCTATGAAACAGAGGCACCATGCATCGCTGGAATTCTGGCTGCTGGGTTGCTTCTAAAACTTCCTCCAGCTCATTCAGAAACATCACTTCCTTTGAACTATTAGTGATAGGCCAGTACTTTAATAAACCCCTTATTACAGTATCAGCAAGCTTGCAGTCTTTCTCCACGAACTGCGTGATGCAATATGACAGCTGTTGGTGGTACATAGTTAAGCATCTAGGCTTGTGCAGAGGAATTAGAGCACGAACAAGGAACAATTTATGTTCTTCTTTCAGTGGCAAAGCAAACCCATTAATAATACTGCCTAAAATTTCTAAAAATTCAGCAATCCCATTGTGCTTCTCTGTCTCATAAACAAATTGAAAGAAAATGCTATTGATAGATTTCCTGATGAATGGGCGATGCACCATAAATTTTCCATAGATGCGATGAAGAATTGTTTTCAAGTATTCCCTTTCTCTCGGATCTTCAGAGTCAAATAAATCCAGCAACTTGATAACAAAAGATTGATCGATATATCGTTTAGCCAATTTTGCATCTGTCTCAGGTGTTGTCACAAACCTTAAGAAAAATTCATACACAATTTGTAAGTGAGGCCACGCCAAATCCATAGAAGGCTCCTCTTCCTCTAATTCAACACCATCTACAAGTTTGCTCTCGCGTGGTTGGGGAGTGAGTATCCTAAATAAATTTGCAGACACCATTTTTACAACTTCTTGTATGACAGTTTCTGTGAACTTTGCATTTGCAGAAGTTACATAATCGACCATCTCCACCAGTGTTTGTCGCTTTATCTCCTTTTCCTTGAGGTTCTTAGATGGGTCAGTAAAGTCAAACACAACAGAACACAAATTCAACTTTCTTATAAATAGGTTCTGCTTCTCAGAGGTTGGAACATCGTTGAATGGAGGCAATGCTTCATAAGAAGAAAGCACCAGATTCCCATTTGGCTTCACATTTTCACCTTGCTGAATCTTGCTTGCGTTGTTTCTCCCTATATCTGAAGGACCATTATTTGCAGCCAAGACATTTGAACTGACAGACTTACCAACCCCCAAATCATTACTTCTTGAAACATTGGTAGCAAAGTTTCCACCATTGTCACGATTCGATCGCGACGACTTTCTAGGAATCTTACTGAGTATCTGCTTCAACATAATTCACGTAAATTAGCAAACCCAACACCACCCTCTGAAAAAACCACCTCTCCAATTCTCAAAAGTCGAAACTTTCGGCCAACCAAACTCAACACGAATAGAAATCAATACTCAAACCAATAATCTGAGGGGTCCAATAAGCCCCTCAACCATCTACGCTCCACCCCCCAACCAAGCCAACCCTCGATTCCTCCAATCTCAACCAACCAAAGGAAACCCAGCGCTAAAATTTATGCATCTCTAACTCTACCAAAGCCAACTTATCGAAAGATCAGAACCAGATTCAGAAAACCCAGTTCTACAAATCCACCATAACCACAGATGAATCAGCAACTTCTGGTATTAAATTAAAAGAAAATCCCCAACTTTCTTCTCTGTTTTCCCAACTGAAAAACAGCAAATTTCACCACGTTCCTTTATCTATTATATCCCCTGAAATAATGCACCGCAATAATCAGTGCGTGCTCATGAATGAAACTACACGAAACAATCGCAAACACAAACAAATAAAAAATCAAACTTTTCTTAAAACCAGTTAAGGGAAGTTGTTGAAGATTTCATGTGTATACTTACAGAGTCAAATTGGGATGGAGAACGCTGCTACTTCTTGTTTCTCTCGTTCGTTGCTGTTTGTTGACTGAGAAAATTTATTCAATTTTCCTACTCAGAGAAAAAGAAACCAAGTCCTGTAAGAAGAAAACTATTGCTGTATTATTATTACTGCCCTGGTCGGGTCTGGTGCTTCTTTTTTTTATTATTATTATTCTTAGCAGGCACTGGAAATTCAAAGCAGGAAAAAAAAGGAGGTCCATTGATTCTAGCAAAAAGAAAAAAACAATAAAAAATAAAAAAGTAAAAGGAAGAAGGAAAAAGGAATTATTCATGTGATCATGATGAGACGACACCGGTTTGACCTTTTGTACTAGTGTTTTTTATTCTTTGTGGACCTGAACAGTAACTCTACATGAAAATTTAATTAACTCACGAGTGTCGACCGGTGAGAGTTTTGTATCATAATTCATAACTATAAGTGCAATAAGCATTATTAAGGTACTAATCATTTGGATTTTGAAGTAGAAAATAAATAAAATTTAATTTTTGGTTTGAATATAACAGCTTAAATGACTAATTTTAATTTTTTTTAATAAATATAGATAGTATTTCGAATTTACTAATATTTTTTAACCATAAGATAACTTGTGGTTTATATATTTATCGTCAATATTGAAATTATTTTGAAAAGACAATTTGAGACCTATTACAACTTAGAATCTTTGACCAAATTAAGAAAAGAAAACTTCCATAAGGAAAAACAAAGATTTCGTGTTGATCAAATACCTAATGCTCCGCACCTCAAGTTTCTCTCCACAAACTAACGATGTTCTTGGTACTAACCACTAACAACCAATTCGCTTGTTTCCTTATGTGTTCATTAGGTTAGATAATTGAATAAGTTGGTCCGGTAATGTCTTTTTTAGGTTCTCACATTTCAACTGAAATTAATTTTATTTGAGTATTCTCGCACGGTAAGTATTGGTAGTTGTTCATTTTTTTTTTCTTTTTACAATTCTTGAGATTATTTTGTTTTCTTATAGAAAAATTAGTTATTTCTTACAACTGTTTATTCTTTTTATTAACTTTTTATTATTATTATTTATATATAATAACATACAACTCATTCTACCAACCTTGCACTACCAAACCAAACCCACCCCGGACAATATGAGAAGCCATTATTCTTTTTCTGAAGATGAGAAGAAAGAAAAAAACAATAATTTGACATGAGAATTGAGACAACATGGGGCTAATCCCATGGATTAAAACAAAGAAGATACTTGAGAATAACTATGATATCCTACCATTTTTCTCGTTTAAAAATATTGTACCAAAGTTGTAATTCAACTATTAAGTATATTTTATAAATATATATATATTAGACGGAGGTGAGATTTAAATTTAAATTCTTACTAGTATTTTTGACATTAATAAGACAATCAACTAGTTATGTACTTATTGGCAGATGCATGCTCTCTTCGGCTCTCTTTCATGAGGTAGATTGAGTTCGATCCATCGTATTATGATGAATAAAAATTTCTAAACTTTAAGCATCTTGTATACGAAACAACAACAAAAACTATATATTACCCTCCTTAGTGATTGCTCAAATTATATTCGCCCCCCTTTCAAAAATCACAACCTAATTTGTGAATGTTTGAGAATTCTTACGGGGCATCAAAACTTATAAAATTTTAGAAACCTTAGGTTAGGTTTCGATCAGAATAATTAGATGCAAATGGCAATTAAATTCTTTTATATGCGCACACGGATTAAGAAAGGCGATCTAAACTTAAAAAGAATAAATTTGATGCCCAATGTTAGATTGGATCTCTTGTTTTTGGTCGCCATGGTTTTGTTATCTTACCATCAATTCTTTCTCGGGATAAACCAAAAGTTTATGCAAAGCCCTTTATACAAGTTCCTTTTTTTTATAATTTTTTTCCTCGAATAAAAAAGAAAAGCAAGAAAGAATGATTAGTGCACGTTAGCATTCTTTACCCTAAAAAGCCATGTTTTCAGTTTCCACTACAGACTTGCTTGGCCAAGGAAAAGGATGAGTTTTATCACTACGAAATCGAACATGGTGTGGCAAAACTGGGATTTTTCAGCAGCCATATACTAATGCCTCGATAGTATCTATCAGGCAAGCTTCCTTCAACGTATGATATATAACATCAAAGAGGAAATATAAACAGATATCTCTCGCTAGCAACCAAAAAAAATAAAATAGAGAGCACGGCGACGGCGAGTCTTTACCGTCCATCTGCTACTGTCAGACATCCATCACAAACTGTACTTGGATCTGCTCTCAACGAAAGCATGAATTGATGGTTCTCTTCCAAGAAAATCTGATAAAATTTTGATAGGTTCCTTCGCTCCGCCTGGTGCCAGCACCTGCCATGAAAGCAACAGAATGGACGTGAAACGTGGGTGACAAGTAACCATCAAGCGCTATCGAAGAGATCCGAGGATCATTTCTTAGCGTAGAAATGGAAAAATATATAGAGGATTGTATACCTTGTTTCTAAATTGAATGCCGACGTGATGGTTTAACATATCATCGCTAAACTTAGAGGTGAATATGTCAGCTGCAAAGACCTAAATGCAATTCTAGGAATCAGCAGTGAGTTTGAGTGGGACCAGAGTTGATATGGAGATAATCTCAATAAAAGACTCCGAAACCAAATCCTTTGGGCAAAAGTGACCAGGCAAATCCAGTGATTGAGAAAATGAAATAATTACGGAGAACATGGTGCTATATGGTCAAACAAAATGCAATTTGATTATATAATGCAACTTATACCTCACTCCAAATATCGCTATAACACACTGCTTGATAGCCAATGGCACTGCGTAGAAAACATGAAGCTGGATTTGTTCCTTCCAACATTGGCAAACCCAACATCACCTGGAGAAAAGAGAAAAACCATGTAAGCTGCAATATCACAACACACAAGTTACGAGGGTCTTGTTGCAGTGATTTACCTTCGGATGAAGATGCTTGAATAACTCAACAATGTCAACATTGTCCGTGGAATGTATGATTTGATCAAAGAGACCTGAGATAGACACACATCCAATCAACACAAAATATGGGAATCAGCTGCATAAGAACTATCTACAAAGTTTCTACAAGAAACAAGAACATTTTTCCTTGGAGATGTGTTGCACATGATGTGGCTGTGGCTACTTCTAGCCCAACAACTTCTTAATAGCAATAATGCAAAGGTAGCATCCAGAAACAGATGAATAAAAGGTAGGGATTATTCAATAGAAAGAAGTATCACAGTTTTTTTTTCCAGAAACAGTTCTTCACTCCCATCACATGGTCTCATAAGTCATAACAGAAACACTACATTTCTGAAACTCTTATCACAGAGTAAAAATCAACCAACAAATTTTCCAATATTGGGACACTTACACACAGTTTAAAATTGGGACTACAAACTAGTTCTAAACGAAACGTTCAGCACATGTTAGACGTTCATACACACATTTTAAAGAACATATCTCAAGGAACTTTAATAAACACCAATTATAAAGCAAATACATTGTAACACTTACAATATAGAATTTCCTGCTTCAATTTAAGAGCTGAAAAGGAATATCGCCATCTCTTAAGTGATCTACAAATTTCCTCCTTGATGGGTATGGTGATATCCTTTGTTGTCATAATGAAAACAAACAGCACAACTAATAATATTAGTAAATCTGAAAAAGAGCATGTAAAAATCTATTCAACATGAGTAATAGAATGAACAAAAATCATGTATGGAGAAAATAATTGAACCAAATAGTCTATGCAAAGAACTTGCATGAATAATTAAGTACACCCACAGAGTCAGAAAGAACAGGACTTTCCCACAGGCCCCAGCCACCCCACGAACCCCTCAAGCCCAAACTTAAAAAACTCTGTTTTCCTGTTTTTGATTTATACGAGAACCAAATGAAAATCCTGTTACTAAAAGTCTAAAATGAATGTCAAATATATGCATCACCTGATGGAATCCAGATATCAACTTCAGTGCGAAGGTCTCGTAGCACCTAAATATAACACAAGTGAGGTAAGTTGTTATTCTGAGCCAATCAGACTGGTGCCACGTGATCATTCTTCTTACCAATTTTCTAGCACCTTCGCAGGAACCTCCACAAAATCTGAATCAATGCGCAACCCAGAGAACCTCGCAAATGAAGCTCGGTTGCAAATATGCTGGACCTGAAACGCTCATTAGCAATGAAGCCTGAGTTAGTGATCCATGAGTTTAAACCATATGAGCTTGCAAATATGAATTGTCAAATTGAGAAATGAATAAAATGACATTGTCAGGATGCAACATACCACATGGCCGAACTCGTGTAAAAGACTGACCACTTCCGAGAACCTCAATAAACCGTAGTGCCCACCAATGCTTTTTTGCAATTGGGATATAAGTAAGACAACCGGTATCTAGTAGCAGAAAATCAAGAATCAAATTCCAAGAGCCTCATTTTAGACATATGATGGTTTAACTATAGTTGAAATAGCTGTTTTATTGACACTAGCACCATGGCATTAAGGAGTGCTTGTTTCGACTAAAAATATCTAACAGGCACAAATTAGGCTAGAAACAGAAGCAGCTAAACCAATGATGATGTAAGGAGGGTCTGAAACAGCTGAAAGGCATGGCCCAAAAGGATGACAGACTTTGTTCCACAATGAAATTCATGTTAGGATTCTTTAGAGTAAAACCCACCACAGAAAATAAATTCACTTTGGGGTCATTAGTATTTAGTTCTTTAGGCTGCAGGACTGACAATAAGTTATAAAAGTCACCTGCCGCAGACCACTACTTGTCGATGCACCATTTTGAAGGGACACGGCACAGGTATGACCATATTTTCCTTCCCTAGGATAGAACATACACAATCTCTTCAGAATGAAGTTCAAGTAAAAAGTCAATATATATATATATATATATATATATAGACACACACACACACACACCAAGTTAAGAAGTGAACCTTGTGTATAAATCAAGGTAGAAATAACCCAGGAGTTCACCAGAACTTAAGTCGAAAACAGAAAACACGGAAACATCACTATGCCAAACCTCAGCATCCGTAATTTCCTGAAATCTTAGTCCTGCACAGAGCAAAGTAAGGAACTTAGGCTACTGACTAGATCTATTTATCCTGTATGAAATGAACTCTCCAAACAAACTAAGAGAGGGTAAAGCCAAAAGGCACTTTAAAATGCTAATGCAATTAATAATATGTGATTACCAAAAAGGTCTTGGATTATTTTGAAGATCCCAGATAAAACCAAATTCACAGGAAAGTACTGCTTAAGAGAACTAAAATCCAGGTCAAATTGCATTTCTTCTACCCTCTTCACATAGTATAATAGATCCTCTGTTCCAAATGGAATCTCTCCTTCCTCTTTCCTCTGAAACCCCGTAATAACAAAAGAAGTAATTAGACAAAAAGAAACTGGCATGGAAGAGAAAAAGCAAAATATTACCTAACCTTTAAGTCTTTCAAGATAGCAAGCTCCCTTGTTGCCAAGTCAGTTAAACTTGCAGAGATGTCCTCTAAAAACTCAAACACCTGGAAATAGAGGGAACAATAGTTTCATGAATTTGGAAAGTGAAGTATAATGAGAAAGAAGCCAATAAGATGCCTGGTAAATCAATCAACAAGCTGTAAAATTTACACCAGTCTCAAAAAATGTACAAATAAAAGTTCCAACTAAACCAACCATTCCAGAAAATGATTAAGCATAAAAAAGATTAAAAAAAATAATGACTCAAAAAAGTTGGCAAGTGTATGATTTTGCAACTAAATGTTTCAGTCATTTTGCAAAGCATAAACTGAAGTAGTGAAATCCAATGAGAAATTTGGTTCTAAGGTTCTAACTATTGAGGGAATGTCTGAACAAGGAGAGGTATCAGCCACAATTAATCTATTCAGAAACCCATCATCCAAATATTGGGAACTTCTGTTCCTGAGTGCCACATTGCTAAAGTAGAGAAAGCCCATAGATAGACCAACACTACAAAGAGAATAATAGAATGAAGATGGACCAAATTTTGAAAGGAACATTTATTACATTTGAAATAAGGATCATAATAAAGAATGCTATCAACTGATGGTATATATCAACACAATAAAAAGTGTCTGTTACCCTTATTCTTAAACCATAAAGTAACTCTCTGCATGTTGTATTAATCTAGGACAGCAACATTTTACAAACCTTTGAGGATGTCTTCGCCATTCTAAGATTAACAGCGTAGTCCGCATAGTTTGAATGGCCAAACAACCGAGCATATTTATGGCGCAGCTCAACCTAAAAAACAGAAAACATAACTTACTTAATATACTTGTTTCCAAAAGCATGTTATTAAACAGATAAAAGAATATATCACTTTGTAATGACATTCATTTACCAAACTTCATGTAGCCCATTCATTTTTCTTCCAATAGTAAAAAAATTATAATTGAAGGCAGAAAAATATGCAATATATTTACCAAACTTTCTAAGACAGAAAGATTGATTTCTCCACACCTCTTCCCATATGTTGCAGCAACTGTCCTCCTTGTTGCTCCTACCTTAATATGTAAGAAAAAAAATAGAGGTCATGAATGAAACTTTTCCTCACAATAACCAAAATAGCATGTTGATGCGGCCAAAACACTAGTCTTCATAAAAGAAGTAGCAAAAAAAACAGGCCCTAAGACAACTACCAAACAGGTTAGGCCAACCATGGATATGAGGCACAGCAAGATAAACCCAGAATATCATACCTTGCAAAGCTCCAGAACAGCAGCAACATGATGACTCTTCATCGTGATCTTATATTTTCCATTTTCAGCCTTCTCTAAGTTCTGAAAAGTAATGAATTAATTCCACAAAACCGAGACCATAAATGCAAATTCAATCACTTTATGCACATGCTATATACGAAATGTACCTAGCAATGACATTAAACTTTTTCCTGTACTTTTTTGAAAAAATCAACTTTTACATTGAAGAAAGATTCATCCCTTATATTATAAAAAATCCAAGTCATACTTGAAATTCCTAAGCATTCTATCCAAAGTATCTCCCTGAGTTTATTACGTGCCACCGCTATCAATCAATTTTTTAATACTATTACCCAACTTTCCAAAACACTTCATTTAAATGATCTTGGGGCCATTAGGTAATCACTCTTATAAATAAAACATTTCAATTTAGGAGAGATTAATTAAAAATGGAAGTTCAAGAATATAATTACTATCATTATGTGTGCACAAGGGAAGGAATTAAGGAACCCATTGATTTCCCCCAAGTAACATTGTAAGTTTGCATCAACTATGAGCATTCACAAATGAAGGAATGCAAACCATAAAGTACCTTAAGGTATTTTGGCGGAAGTCCAGCAAGTTCTGTCTCGCTAAAAACAAGATAAGTGCTGTCATCAGTTAAATTCCGGATGTATCGCAAACTTAGCTGATCAATTTGAGTTTTCAAACGCTGCACTTCATCTCTCTTGGTAACAGAAAGGTCCAGACCATTCTGCTCAAACTCTCGTACCTGTCACTAATCAAGAAAGATCAACACTCGGATTAAGCAGCTGTACACATAGCTTAAGGAAAAAAATATATCAATTGCAGCATACCAAACTTCCGAAGCATGTCCATCAGACCACAGTAGTTCCAAATATAAAGTAGATGAAGAAAGTATGAAATTCCTTACCAGGCAATCGATGTAGTTTTTTGCTTCATGGTCCATCCACTCACCCTTTGCAGAAAAAGCTTTAACCACACCGTACACATCTTCACGCCGACTAATCAATGCAAAAATAAGAAAGCATTCAATTCCACATACAGCTAAGCCAGAGCACATCCAATCATAAATGAAAAGATCAAAAAAGTAAAACACATAGAATCAAGTAGAAACGTCCAAACATAATTTCTTCTAAAGGGTCCAATCAAAGTGTGCCATTCTCATTAAAAAATTACATGCTTATTTATCAATTCTATCATTTCCAAGTTTTTCCTCCACCACTAAACTCTACCACTACAATTTTGACAAATTTTTGCACGTACCCTATGCGACGCATTAGCATTTTCCTTAACAGGTAAGTTATAATACCTGCAGCTGGAAACATGAGCATCTATTCTGCGCTCTGCCTCAGCACAAGCTTTCCGCACTTCCTCTGATGAAGATACTAATTTGGGGAAGAAGCAAGACTGAACTAATGGGTATTGCTGCGCCTCCAAATCTGCAAGTGGAGTAATCACATTCGCATAGGTAACCTGCTTACACCTCAGTAATTAGCTGCAAGAAAAACGAACTTATGGAATTGAATTATGCCAGCAAATGAAACGAGAATCACCTTGTCACGTGGAACTGAAGCGACTGCGTCATGAACGGCTTTGGATTTCGCAATGATTATGTCAGCTAATTTGAGAATCTCCGATGCCGATAGGTTGACTCGAACATTCAAACCTGGAGGATCTGTTTAATCACCAAAGCACCAAGAGAGAATACGAGTGAGAAGAACTTCCAACTATAAATTATCAGCAGCTAGAAATGCAGTTGTTTTTAGGGGTAAGTGAGGGTTATGACCTTTTTTGTTGGATTTTCTTCGGTGAGAGACGAAGGCGGAGATGGCGAAGTTGACAGAGAGAGCAGCAAGAGCAGCGGCGCCGGTGAGGGCGAGGAGGTTTCGGTCATTCTTGCGTTTGCTCGTCGTCGTGTTCTGGTCTTGGGGTTGACTTCCTGCCATTTTTTCTTGGGAACGGGAATGCTGCTGTGCGAATTGTAAACTGGGAGGGAAACTTTGGTAGGTTGGGAGGGAGAGGTTGGGCAGGAAAAAGGGAAAAAAACTGAGGGAGAAAATGAAATCTGATGTTTGATTTTGATATTTATTTATTTATTTATTCAAAGGAGAGCGACGGGGCGAGACATTTGGTGGGGAATAGCAGAAGATGTGTCTTTTTCTTAAAATGTCAGGCGTTACGGTGCACCAAACCCGGGCCTGCTTGATTGGAGAGTATGAGGTGGGCTTCGGGGCCTATTTGGGCCCAAAATAATCTTTTCATTTTTTTTCATTTTTATATTAATCAATATAATCATTAGATTACAGTTATTGTATATCTATTGACTAAACTACTTTTATTGATTATTAACCAATCCTCTTTAATTTACCTAAAAAAATGGTTAATTTAAAATTATTTAGGGTTAATTTTATTATTGATTATAAAAATTGATTATAAAAATTAAAATACGAAAACTAAATAGTTAAAATGAGAAAAAACGTTTCCTATTTATGTAAGTTCTCAGATTTATTGCCCCAAAAAATAACAATAAACAAAAATAGGAAATGGGAAAAAGGTGCGTGGGTTCATACTCCATACTACTCTCTCTCGGTTTTTTTAATTGTCTCTTTAACTTTGAGCACGCATATTAAGGAAACTGAATAACTCACTGTTTGAGATAATTTTGCTCCGAATTTTTTCTCAAACTTAGAGCGTACCATTCATGTAATTTGAGAAAAAAATCGAGGCAAAATTGTCTCAAATAGTGAATCATCTGGTTTTTTTAATATGCGTGCCCAAAGTCATAGCGACAGTTAAAAAAAACTTGAGGGAGTAGCGCCCATGGGCTTAAACAGCAAAGCCCAGATATGAGAAGTTAAGTGGGCCTTACATTGGCCCATTGGTTTAGTCGTCATCCTCCGGAACCGAAAAAGAGCAAGGAAACACCCAACAAAAAACGCACGCAGAATCAATAGGCAAAAACCCCCCAAATCCCTCTCTTTCATTTGCTCTTCCTTTCTCCTGCCCATTCTCAATTCAGCCATGGCTCCCAAAGCCAAAGATAAGCCGAAAGCCGCTCCGGCGCCGTCGCAGCCTCGACCTCCGATTGAAGATCTCTTCACTACTCTCAACAAACACATCCAGCGATCTGAGCACGTGCAAGCCGTCAAAGTCGCAGATCAAAGTATCATTCCTCATCTTCGAAGTCCTGAATTTCGTTATCGTTTGGTACGTTTATTTCTGTAATAATTTTGAGTTTTTCTTGTTGTTGCAGTTCTCTCTGTTGCTCCCGGCGATGAGGATGCTCTTCGATGCAAAGTGGTGGCGTTGGTGAAGGATGATAGGATTGACGAAGCGCTTTCCACCATTCAGTCTAACCAGAGACATGCTGTTGACTTTGAGTACTTCAAGGTACGGGAATTCAAGCATTTCTCGTGTTGTTGATGAATAGCTGATACTTCCTCCCATGCTTTTACTAATAATTGAGCATGGTCGCCTATTTCATCCTTAGCTGAAGTTAAATGCCGCTGTCTTAACTCTTAACCAAGCTTATTTTTTCTTAGTTCAATGCTATGAATCTCAGCTGTGATTTGTACTGACCAGATAATGCAACTTCATTTTATTCATAAACTAAATGCTCTCTAAATGGCTAAGCAGGAGACTAATGGGTCTTTTTTTTTCATTATTTTGTTTGATTTTAGATTGTTTTTGACAATGTAGTTTACAGTTCCTGATGCCTTGCTAAAAATTACGCCATTGACACCATTTCTACTGTTTTTGTCCCACTTTTCTTTATAGGCGTACTGCTTGTATAGACAAAATAAGTTAAATGAAGCTTTGGAATCCTTGAAGGGCCAAGAGAAAACTTCTGAGACTATGCTGTTAGAATCTCAGATTCTGTACCGTTTAGGGAAAATGGATGCTTGTGTAGATATTTATCAGAATCTTCAAAAATCCAAAATCCATACCTTAGAGACAAATCTTGTTGCCAGTTTGGTTCTGGCTGGAAGGGCTTCTGAAGTGCAAGGGGTAATGGATGCAAATCGAATTAAAGCAACTAGCAGCTTTGAATTGGCATACAACACTGCTTGCTCCTTGATTGAAAGGAAAAAGTACGCTGATGCCGAACAACTGTTGCTGACGGCCCGGAGGTAATGCAATATTTTTCTGTCAGTTGTTAAAAAGTGCTTTAGGTTTATCTTTATAAGTTCTGAAAAAATTCACATTTAGGGTCTGCATTACTTTGCATGCATTAGTTGATGGATTAGCAGCATTCTTAAAGTTAGAACTAATGTAAGTGCTGATTGTTGTGATCTCACCATTAGCCAGTCACAATTTTCCTTTGTCCTTTTTCTAAGGGAGAATGAAAAAATAATACTAATATTTTGATTGTATGTGGAAAGTTGACATGTTGGTGATGTTTTAACAACTTTTTTATTTTCAAACAAGTTTTCCTTTGAAGAAAAAGAATTCCATAATTTTTTTGGATGATAAACTCTTTATACTGACATGCTTTTTACACAAATTTGTCAGAATTGGTCAGGAAGTCCTTATGGATGAGAACTTGGCTGATGATGACATAGAGAATGAATTATCTCCTATAGCAGTTCAATTGGCATATGTTCAACTGGTAAGACGATGACATTGTGGAATTTGTTTTTCTGTAAGCTTGCTGTGGCGAGTTTTTTTTTTCAATAGCCAATAATGCATAATGCTTATTGCATCAGCTCTTAGGACACTCACAAGAGGCAATGGAAGCTTGTACAGATATTATTAACCGAAATCTTGCAGACGAATCATCTTTTGCTGTTGCAGTGAATAACCTTGTTGCCATAAAAGGTTCAAAAGATGTTTCTGATAGCCTAAAAAAACTTGATCGTCTGAAAGAACCGGATGCACAGACTTTCCAGCTTGCTCGTGGACTTGATAAGCTTTCTGCCAAACAAAGAGAGGCAATATATGCAAACCGTGTGCTTTTACTTCTACATGCAAACAAGATGGATCAGGTCTCCTGCCATGTCTTTACTTTGAGATTTGTCCGTTTTTATGAAGGTGAAAAATGAGTGGCTGCGACTTACTCCTCTGCCTTTTGACTATTTTACAGGCACGGGAACTTGTTGCTGCTCTACCAGGCATGTTTGTTGATGGTGTGGTGCCAGTTCTGCTTCAAGCTGCAGTCTTTGTCAGAGAGAATAAGGCAACTAAAGCTGAAGAGGTACTGGGGCAGTTTGCTGAAAAATATCCTGACAAATCCAAGGTTGTTCTTCTGGCAAGGGCACAAGTTGCTGCAGCTGCCGGCCACCCCCAAATTGCTGCAGACTCCCTGGCTAAGATACATGATATTCAGCACATGCCTGCTACTGTTGCCACCCTTGTGGCTCTTAAAGAGCGCGCTGGAGATATTGATGGTGCATCAGCTGTGCTTGATGCTGCAATCAAATGGTGGTCAAATGCCATGACTGAGGACAACAAGCTGAATGTTATAATGCAAGAGGCTGCTTCCTTCAAGCTCAGGCATGGGAAGGATGAAGATGCTGCCCGGTTGTATGAGGAGCTTGTGAGAAGTCATGGGAGCCTAGAAGCATTGGTTGGCCTGGTAAGCACAGTTGCTCGAGTGGATGTGGCCAAGGCTGAGACGTATGAGAAGAAGCTTAAGCCATTACCTGGCCTGAATGGGATCGATGTGGATAGTTTGGAGAAGACTTCTGGGGCAAAGCATGTGGAAGGAGCTTCTACTGTCGGGGTTGCTGAAGCGCATGACGAGGGTAAGAAAGAGAAACAAAAGAAGAAAAGAAAGAGGAAGCCGAGATACCCTAAAGGCTTTGACCCTGCCAATCCCGGCCCTCCTCCAGATCCAGAAAGGTGGCTCCCTAAGAGGGAGAGATCGAGTTACAGGCCCAAGAGAAAGGATAAAAGAGCTGCTCAGGTGAGAGGCTCACAGGGTGCTGTATCTAGAGAAAAGAATGAATCTGGTTCTTCTGCTGCAAATTCGAGTGCATCGAATTCAAAATCAAACCAAGCTCCATCTTCCAAAGCCACTTCACAGAATGCAGCTCCAGAGCAATCAAAGCCTTCATCCAAGTCGTCGAGAAAGAAGTCAAGGAATTAGTAGGGGAAGAATGCCCCAAAGGCAGCCTACCCACAACTGAAAAAAACTTGCAGACAAATCATGACGAAAAGAGTTGTAGTGTTTTGATTAAAGATTTTTGCAAATTTTGACATTATTGTTCTAGTTATCTGATGTAAGCTGAGATTTTGCTGGTTTTGAACTAATCAAGATGTTGATGAATTTTTCTATGCTTTGAGATCAGATAATAACCTTCAATGCAGTGCTTACACCCGCACGTAAATCATGAGCCTAACCCGCTCGTTCCATCGATTCGATAAATTAGTTTTCTTTTCCATGTTCTGTGTGTTGTTACCATCATTGAACTGGATGAACTGAATAAGTCAACCCTTGTAAGTGTCAACCACTTTTTAGTCTAGAAGAACCCTCTTTTGCTTTTATGGTAGCTTTTGCTTCAGGTTTTGATATGGTATTTTCTCATAGAAAATGACCTTTTTACTTTTTAGAACTTAAGGGCGAAGGATACGTAACTCTGGGAATCATTCCACGTTGAAGCAGAACATTCTCCCCATGTCGTCAAGAAACTTTGACAGGGACAGCATGAGGGGTTATTAAAGGGCGAAGGGGAAAATTAAGGAAACTTCGGTTCAACCCCTTAGTTCTGATCTTATATTCGAGGTTGGGAATGGAAAATATCATATTGGAAGATTTTTTTTTTTTTTACCAAGTTGGCTTTACTCAGAACGCTATTGTTTAAGGTTCGAGAACAAAATTAGTCTAAAAAGCAACCGTGATTTGAATAAAAAAATAATTTACTTGTTGTTTAGTGACTCAAATAATTACTACTAACGTTTTATGCCGGTGTATTTTTAATTGACACCGTGATAAAAAATGTGTAAAAAGTAATTTTTTGTGCCCATATCAGCTACCTGCTCTGCCCTTGTCTGCTGTCCGCCTGCCCCTTGTTGCCTTACACCTTGCTGTCCGCTCTGACCAAAAACTATTTTATTTATTGTTTTAGTATCATTTCTTAATATGTGTGATACTTCCTCCGGTGTCAATTATTTTGAACCAGAGTGAGTATGATGTTTAGTCAATTTTAAATTTTCCAAACTAATTGTTGCCAAATGTATAAAAGAAAACCTTTCAACTTACGCTAGAAGTAGTCAATTGTGGGGTATTTGTAACTTGCCAAACAAGGTGTTTGGCTTTTCCACCTCTCCACGTCACCATTCACGTAGGCAGATTCCTCCCCCCCATTTCCTTAAACATTCCTCCTCATTTCCCCCATTTTAACCATCTGAATGCAAATTTGGCGTATGCAGGCACGCAAATCTATAAATATATAAGTAAGATTAATTAAAAAATATCAAGATTTAAGGACTATATGAATTCTTAAAATTTTCAAGAGGGGCAAATATTTAAGAAATATAAAAGTGTAAGGACTATAATAGAACTTTTAAAAAATAATGGCCATTGGTGGTTAATTATCCTGAAAAAATAAAAATAAAATTCTATCTCTCCCATCTTATTAAATTTACAACCCCTCTTTCCATCTACTTGCCAACTACGATACACCAAGATTTCTGGGCCCATAAAGGAATCCATCTAATCTAAAAAACAACCCAAAGCCCACATCTTCCACTGCCATCCGATCAACATCCGACGGCCACAATCGCAAAACGCATGCAAAACATGACAAAATAGTTAATGAGTGTTATTGACAGGGACGGAAAGGAGGGATGTCATGTGACGCGAGGATTAAAAGATCCAAAATTAACCACACGATATCACCTGACACGTGTCGGTTTCACCTCTCCTTCCGTCCTTTTAATTAATACACCTGTAGTTTGTAAAACCTTACACTTCGATCCCTGTAGTTTAAAACTATTTTTAAAAAAAATTTACCTCAAGGATCAATATTATAATTTCTAGAAAACATTGAGATTTATTTTGCAAGTTTTAAAATTATAAGAGCCGAAATGAAAGATTTCGAAAACGATAAGTGTTTTTTTATTGCTAGTATATTTGTGTATTTCTTTTAATGCTAAAATTGGGACAAATTTCACCGTTACCATTCAGTCACTCCTTTTTTTTGTCTCTATTGTTTCTGTTATCTCGCGTCTTCTCGTTTCTGGCTTCCTCCCTCGACAGACTCCGTGTCATCTCCTTGGATCGAATTCATTTCTCCCAAACCAGACAACCCTACACTATCAAATAAAACCTTGAAAAAAAAAAAAAAAATTAATCCCCGCACACGTTCCCCATTCTGCAAACCTGCCACTCCCAATTCTTAATTTTTTGATTTGAGGAAAAATAAAGCTTT
Organism: Viola odorata; assembly: GCA_963691705.1. Classification (NCBI taxonomy): domain Eukaryota; kingdom Viridiplantae; phylum Streptophyta; class Magnoliopsida; order Malpighiales; family Violaceae; genus Viola; species Viola odorata. The sequence goes on along the minus strand of OY829539.1, from coordinate 70,945,948 downwards.
TTTTTCTTCTTTGATTTCTTGCTTGGTTCAAGGATTCGATACAGAGAGACTGTTGATTGCGTTCTGAGGAAGGGAGTTGGGGTTTTGTTGTGGTAATTGTTGTTTTAATTTGATTTCATTAACCCTTTTGATCTATTTCCTTTCTTAATTTTCTTGTTTTTATTGCTATATTCCATTGGTTGCAAACCCTAGTTTTGCTTTGCTACTAACTAGAAAAAGAAAAAAAAAAAAAAACAGAGGAGATTAATGGTTTGATATCAAAAGTTTTGTGTACATATTTTACATCAAAAGTTTATTAAAAAAAAGAGTAATCTGTACAAAACGGCTGAGTTTGTAGCTGGGTAGAGTTTTTATTTGTGTTTTTATTTTTTGTTTTTCTATAACAAGAAACTCTGTGAAATTTTTGGTTGCGTTGTTTTAGTTAGCTATCCGGAATTGAGAGGTTTTCTTGTTAGATCCTTCCATCTTTCCTTCTTCTTCTTTTCTAATTTTCAATCCATAAATCTTTTCTTGTTTTTGGGTCACCATATTTTGTCAAAAGAAAAATTGGGTTTGGACTGTCGGATAGGATGGCTTTGAATTTTTCCCATCGGCCTGTGTTTTCCGCGCATCTATCTGAGGAGAATTTGGTTTCACCAATGAGGATTGCTAATGGGTACCATCTAGTCGAGGGTGGTAGTGGTAGACAGGAAAAAGCAATGGAGGATTGCTTTGATTATGGGAGGGATGACAGCCAAGACATTGTTGATCTTTTGCCATCTGATCCATTTGGCATGGATATCAGTTCCACGTTTACTGCTATTACAAGTTGGCTTGGCGATTTGGAGGTGGATTATGGTGGGTATGGTGCATATGGATACGGTGGTGGTGATGTTTCCACGAGTGATGGCAGTTATCAGTTGTTTGCTGGTTTGAATTTCATTTGGAATAATGCCATGAAGTTTCAGGCATTTCCTGGAAACATGGGTTTTGGGTGTAAATTGGCTGATGTCAATGGATTTGGTGATGGTGGGTGTGTGGTGGAGAATGTAGTAGGGGATACATCTGGTCATGGTGGAGTTGGATCAGATTGTATCATGGAGGATGTTTTTAGTACCGAGGATGATAACATCATTGGAGGAAAATATTTAGATGTTGGAGGAAAATCTTTAGATGTTGATGAGAGAAGTGGACAGTGTCGAGAGGGTTCAGAAATTTGTTCCAATGGAGATGGCGGAGCTCCACATGCAGCTTTTATTTTTGCGCTTGGCTGTCTTGGTGTTCGAGATCTTCTTGTTGTAGAAACCGTCTGCAAATCGCTGCGTTCTACAATTCGGAGCGACTCATTATTGTGGAGGAGTATTCACATAGATCAGCCATTGAATGAGAAGATCACTGATGATATTCTTTTGCCATTGACTAGTCGTGCTCAAGGAAATCTGCAATGCTTGAGCTTGGTAGAGTGTCCAAGGATTACTGATGAGGCTTTGAAACACGTGCTGGACAGCAATCCCAGATTGAGCAAGGTGAGATTGGTTTATTGCACTATTTTGCAAATTAAACTTATTGCTCGTAGGCCTCACAATTGTCTCATTTCTAATGTGTGCAATGCAATTAATCATGTTACATAATTTATTTTGCTTGATGGATTTTAAAATTGGTGGATAAATGGTAATGCAAAATGTGGATATGCTTAAATTCTCTTCTAGCTTTTGTTGTTTATGCGTTTAGTTTTTGCTTGTTTCATTTGATAACACACTTATTTCTCTTTTTCATGCAGTTGAGTGTGCCTGGATGTACAAGGCTTAGTGTTGAGGGTATTCTGACTAGCTTAAAGGCTTGTAAAGCTACGGGTAAAGAAGGAGTGAAGCATTTAAGAATTGGTGGGTTATATGGTGTGACATTGAAGCATTTTGAAGAGTTAAATGTGTTGTTGGGCACGAATGGTCACATGGAACAGGACACCCGCAAGCCACATTTTTATCACAGGGGGAACTTTTATCTGTCATGTGAAGATGACCGTAACATTGATATTGAGATGTGCCCTAGATGTCAAAACTTGAGGCTGGTTTATGATTGCCCTGTAGATGGTTGCCGGGGAAAAGAGCACCCCTCTCAAACTTGCAGGGCTTGTACACTTTGCATTGCGCGGTGCGTCCAGTGTGGCCGGTGTATCAATGACAGTGAATATGAGGAAACTTTTTGTCTGGAGCTGCTTTGTTCAGATTGTTTAAAGCCGATTCTGGAACGTCAAGAGAAGCATGATACGAAGATTAGTTCCCCGAAGTCTCCTCCTTGCAGCCTTCGACTTCATGGCTAAGGGATATTTGTTCCCAAAATTAAAGGGGGGAAATAAAGGAATAAATACAAACTTTGTGTTCTGATTCGTTTTATTCTGATTGTATCTTTTGTCTATTTGTCTATTCCAGACTTTGTACTTTTACGGCAATCTGTTAAACTCTGTAATGTTTCTGTGATCATCCATCTAGTCTACAAAAAATAAAATATTTTGGCAGAATAAAAGCTCACGTTTTCTGATTTGTTAAGATTGAGCGAAGGGTTTTTTCTTTTCTTAGAATTAGAAATTAGAATAGAATCGGATTAGCTGCTGCCCTTTTCCCCCCTTCTGTGGACAAATTAGTAAACCATTTATACATTTTAGTCAGATGGGAGTGGTGAATTTTTCAATTTAAAGCCCCATCTCTTGAACATTTTTATGGCCTTCCAACCATTAAAGACGCCAGGAATGAACATTTTGGTTCTTCGTTGTGTTCAGGATTCGAATCGAATGCAATTTACATAAGCTTATGGAGGTTCCATTACTGTGAAAACAGTTGAGCACGTTCATCTTTGCAACTAACCATATCAGAGAAAATATCTCTCAAAAAACAGAAGGAACGTTGGATTATATGTTAGTTCTATTACTTCAAACCATCCTACATTGCTTAACAACTCGTGAACAAAATGCAAAACGAGGAGAAAACCATTCAGTAAGAATAATAAATGAATCACAAACTTTATTAACGAATCATTAAAAATGAATTGACAAGGTAGGAGAAGCACAATAGTTTCTAAAACAAAGAAAATGGAGATGGAGATGGTGATGATGATGGATTCACCCTCCCAATTACAGCAAAACAGTTAGCACTCTCATATTGCCACGGTGGTGTTCTACTTCTCGGGCTTCTTTCGGAGATCTTTCATCCATTTTAAGCTCAATATCTTTCCAATCTTGCTCTTGTTGCCATCATCGTTCTTCTTCTTCTTGCCATCTTTCGATGCTTGCTGCGGCGGCAGGTCAGGGTTGTCGTAGTCCCATTGATCAGCCCACGATAGGCCGGAATCCATCTCTCTTCTCTTTCTTTGTGTTCCCTGAAGAAATGCTAGCTGTGAAAGTACCTTTTAGATGAGCTCTTTTACGAATGTGGCAGTAGGGATTTACTTATTATAAATTGCATGGAGATTGCTTAGTGCATTGCCACTCATTTGGTACAAATCGGTTATTTTAGGTGAGCAGCCACGCAAATTCAACCACATATCATTGATAATTTGACTGATGAATTAGGTTTCTTGTCATAAGTTAGTTAAATTTTGGTTGAACAGTTTTAGAAAGTTGGCTCCTGCCATTTGCTTGTTTTTAGCTGGTCTTCTTGCTACAATTAGCTGATAGTGAGTCATCCCATCTCAAAAGTCGGTAAAGTCCGTGGTTCCAATAAACAGATGAATCAATTTTGACCTATATTCATGTCAAACCCTAGTTTTGTTAAACTATTTCTGTCATCTGATTGTTTGGCCCAATTTGGAATTTGGAATTTGGATTCTGGGATTCTGCTTCCATCACAAACATCATATGCACAAAAACACCACTTAGTAGCTACGACTACTGCCATCAGGTAGCTCATGGACACTTGAGAAGATGCTAAAAAATGAATGTTTCATTAAAATTTATAATTTAAAAAGTTATTGCAGATAACAGTAGGATGAAATATATAATGACATGATAAATAATTTTGATGGGCTTCAATTTCGATTTGCAGATAACAGGTTTGCGAGCTGGTTGACCATGATGCCAACTAACACACTATGTTCTTGTCGAATTCCCCAATACCGTAGGGACTTGTAAGCACAAAGTAAATATGACCAAAAGTAGAAGGCTCGACAGAAGACAAGATGACATGCAAGGTGCTGAACCGCATCAATATAATTCGATGGAGTCAGGCGAATAACAGGGAAAATGAAGTACTGAAGGGAGCAACGGGGAGTGTAATGCAGAGTCAAAAAGAATGACAGGCATGTGCATCAAACTTTAAAGTGTTGCACAACTTGCAGACCATGACTTCTGTTATAACCTAAAGAATTCTACATGACCTGCAATTTCCCTACACAACAGTTTGCTGTCAGTAGCTAACTTTAAGCTCTTAACAATGGCAAGTCCTGTCAGCTTGTGAGTAGACTCTGGCTTATATGAATCAGCGTCTTGTTCCATTCCCAACAACACAGCCTCCCTTGCTGGAACAACATTTTCCCACCAAAATTCCCGTAACATCCCTTGTATTAGCTCCCAGTAACTACGATCCCTGCACACGCGAAATATCGTGCTTGCGTTTGGTGTCCAACAATACAAATCCGCCCATTCTCTATCCATTACCTCTAATTGCCCTTGTACTTGAGGCATGTAATAAAATGGCACAGTTGACCAGGGCAAAGCTAACTCGGGCTTTCCCTTGTTAAAGGGACACTTAACTTCCAGAATTCCACCTTCAGGAAAGCAACCAAGAAGACCATCAGGAGAAGCACCAATCCAGTCAAACCGCTGCTCTGGATGAATTGCAAATCCTAATGTGCTCACCTCATGACCTGTGATGCTTTTGTACCGATCTATAGCAGCTGCTTCATTCAGTACACCCCATTCCATGGCACCTGTCTTCACATCTTCACTGACCTTCTTCTCTGGTGCATATACTTTTTCATGCCAAAGCTCAAAACGACGCTTTCCCTTCCAAAACCCCAAAGCAGTACTGAAGGTACTTGTCGTTAGCTTGTTCTTCCTCAGGGCAAACCACTCGTCTGACCGTTGAGGTGCATCAGATTGGGTAATGCAAGCAACTAATGGTAGTGATGAGCGAGGATGCACAATGAGGGAGGCACTTGGAGTGATCTGTGGTGCATAGCAAGAGAAAAGTCTGCAAGACGCATTTCTACTTCTTCCTCCGCAGAGCAGTTGTCTCCCTGCCTTACGCTGGATAACATGAAATCTAGTTACACAGACATTGCTCATTGCCAAGAAATCAGGCTGTTTATTCTGACTTTATTTGGTTGAAGAACCTTACAAAAGCAGCAAACTGTCCAGAACCGGTCAAAAAAATTGGTATGATTACATCAACCATGACTTTCAAATTATGTACAAGGTTATGGTATGAGACTCACTTACATGGTAAGATATAACTACAAACAAAGATTGACAAGAAAAATCAATAAGCGGCTAACGTAGAATTATGAAAAAAGATTGACAACAGAAATCAATAAGCAATATTTGCATCAGAAAGTCACATTCAACAGGTCATGGAGAACAGAAAAAGGACGGTTATAACAGACTTTATCAACCACTCCATTCCAGTTCATTAGATATGGAAGATAAATGATTCCATTTTTTCACTCATGGCCACCATTGTCAGCGATGATGGTAGTGCCAAACAATGCAAGAAATTGCAGAAAGTCATCTCTCTAACCAAACTACATTTTTACCCGCTCCCTTGTTTAGCATCTACATTTACGCCATCAACATTCATTTACCACTAAAACAAATGAAATCGTGAAACTAAAAAAGCAAGAACTAAACGCGCAAATGTAAAATTGAGAAACCCAATTCCTCAAGAACCCAACAGTGTAGTCTGGACATGGCATAAAGGTGTTTGAAAAAATACCTGAACGAGATTTTTGGAAGAGCTGAAAAGCGTTCAATTTAACCACAGCATGAAAAGCTCCTTCTTGTATTGAAAAGACCTTGCACAGCTTCAACATGCAATTTTGCCTACCGTTTCAATTTCCACATACGAAGGATTTTCTTTAGATATGAGCAATCCGTAAAAAGCTCCCAATTTTGCAAAATTCCTACGCAAGAGACCCAAAGGGTAATTGCACCATTTAGGGTTTGGCTACAAAGCAAAGCTCTGCAATCGGAGAAAATGGAGACAGAGCGAGAAGGAAGAGAGCAGGCCGCAAGTTTATCTGCACCTTGCCCCACGCAAAACGCAGTCGTGCTGTATCGGGAGAAAATATTATTGATTATAATTTACAAGTATGAAAAATATGAATTGCAAAATTGGAGTATAAATGCGCCAACCAATGTGTCTGGACTGAACCCAATGTGTTATTTGGGCCCTAAAGCGGCCCATTTTAGTGGCTTTTAAGGAAACAGCCCATTTCAAATGGCAGAGAAATGCTGTCGCAATCGAGAAAATGTTTTGTTTTTTTATGTTTACTTAAGAGTTTAGCATGCTTTAATCAATTAAAGTAGAGAGAAAAGGAAGACAGCCTGACAGGTGCAGCAAAGCAATTTATTTCTCAACTATGTAAATATGTTTTCTTCTCCTCTAAAAAAATGGTTGGTGATGCAAGAATTTGAGTTGAAGTCTTCTCTTCGGTATATATCTACGAAATATATGCTTTAAAATAGTAACGGTAATGGATTGAATAACCGTAGATATCTACATTATATCTATTTATAAATAGTCTGCATATGAATACTCAAAATAAATTTTGCATGTTTAATTATCCAGATTATTCTATGCTCAAAACTAAAATATTTAATATATAATTTTATAATATGTTAATTAATGATATATATTGTATATATTTATTTTGTTATCTAATTAAAATAATGTTTTTACTAAAAGAAATCAACAAATTAAATAAATATTGAATTTTTTAATTTGTATACCGAATAGCGAAATACTGCGGTATCGTTTTCTCTTTTTTTAATCTCTTCAAAATGTATTCACCAAGTTTTAAAACCCACCAAATTACTAAAAACATGACTAGAATAAAAATATAAAACATCAATTTAATACTGTACCAAATAAATACTCATAATGAGAAAATAGAGAAGAAGTCCACTTCAACATTCAACTACATTACTCTCCTCTTTCTCCTATCATCATCTTCATCCATCCATAGCACAAAGATACTCAGCTTTCACTTCACGCACACATTCGTTAAAAAAAAAAAATAACCAAAATATTTCACGCACACCTCTCACTCTCCTTTCTCTGCTAAAACCTCCTCAAAGCATCCAAAACTTACCGTCCACAATAAAAAAAAAAGCCCAGAACCCAACAAAAACAAAAACCCAATCTCATCGTCTTCAATTCAATCATACGCACCCACCTTCTCCAAAAAAAACTCCCTCCGTGAAAAGCTGATTAGTTGTCTGATAAAATCAATATCCAAATCTTCAAAGCAGCATGTACTTATCGGAAAAGCCTCACCCAATAGATTTCTACAAGGAAGAAGTAACACCAAGCATAAACAACACCACCACCAATTCTAGGGACAGTATGATTATTGAAGTTGTCTCCTCCAACGGGGATTTGCAACCTCACCATCTCCACCATCAGCAGCCGCAGCAGCAAGCTCAACAGCAGCCGATGATTCTTGGCGACAGCAGCGGGGACGATGCCCATGAAGTGAAAGCTCCCAAGAAGCGAGCAGAGACATGGGTTCAAGACGAAACACGGAGTTTGATTGGGCTGAGGCGGGATATGGATGGATTGTTCAATACTTCCAAATCGAATAAGCATTTGTGGGAGCAGATATCGTGCAAGATGAGGGAGAAAGGGTTTGATCGATCACCCACTATGTGCACCGACAAGTGGAGGAATTTGTTGAAAGAGTTCAAGAAGGCTAAACATCAAGACAGGGGAAGTGGGTCAGCTAAAATGTCGTATTATAAAGAGATTGATGAAATCTTGAAGGAAAGGAATAAGAGTGCTCAGTATAAGAGTCCTACTCCAGCTTCCAAAGTTGATTCTTATATGCAGTTTGCTGATAAAGGTTTCGGATTTTCTTTTTATTTTATTTTTTCTATTGACGGATATCAGTTAGTTCTTCTGGTGAATTTAGTCCTTTTAATGCTGATTTTGAGAGTTTCGTTTTTTGGTTTCTTTTTCCCAATTGATGGATATAAGTTAGTTCCTCTGGTGAACTTAGTCCATTTAATGTTGATTTTGGGAGTTTTGTTTTTGAGTTTTCTTATTTTGGAGAGATTGTGCTGGTTTGAGTGATGAGATTAGCTATGCCGATCATGCTTCTCATCAATGAAGTTCTAGCAAGAGGACTATGTTTTTGGAGTTTTGTAGGGTTTTAGTTCATCACTTAGTTTATGCTACATATGGATGCTTTTTGTTGAGGAAATGTGGGTTCCATAACTTGATACAAGACCAAACTTTTGACGGCGATGTTATTTAATAGGATGTACATGTATAGTGAAATAGTCACGCTTTATGATGAAACATTGTAATTAATTGCCAAAATGGGCTGAACTTGTAGCAATTTGTTAATCTAAGCTGGGACGTTTGAGCACAACTTATGCTGTATATGTATTTTCCAAAGATAACCCATGCTTATTTGCTGCTTATTTGTCTTTGAATAGTGCTCTGAATGTTTCATGTAGCACCACATTTAGTCGTGGGATGACTGGCATTAGAACGTACTTCAAGTATTTATTTAATGTACCTATATGCCACAAACTTCTGTTTATAACTGTCATTAATGTATCTGATTCATGCTATGAATTGTGCATGAAATTCTGTTATTTCAGTTGCTATCACATCAGTATTTATCAAGTATCCATTTGACTGATGCAGGATTCGACGATACAAGTATATCTTTTGGACCAGTGGAAGGTATGTGCAACAAGCATGGTTGTTTTTTTCCTAATTTGGCCTCTTTTACCTATCGATGTGCTTGTGCAAGCTGTGGACCTTTTCATTCTTCCTGAGTGTGTATGGTTGAGTAGGTGAAGACACTAACTTTTATCCCCATAACCGTTTACTGCTCAACAGGTGAAAGGATCTTGGCCTTCAAAAAGTCATATTTGTAGGACCATAGGTACTTTCATTTTCTTAATGGCCTCTCAATATTCAACTAATAAAACAGAAAGAAAAATGCTTTGAGCAGTAAATATACCCCATAGTTGAAATCAGAATATCTTAGCCAGATAACCGTGGCTATTTGATCAGGATGTTCTTCTTGGGAAGTAGAATCCTACATGACGATTTTGTACCCCAATTGGGTCCAACCATTACTGAGTAACTGTCTGACAGCTGGAGTCTCAGGAATTGCATCATGATAGTGCCTTTATCATCATTATTCTTCAACTTGTGTTTAACCTTGAGCACCTGCTGCACCCAGTGTGCAAGTATAAGAGCATAGCTGGCCATTAGACTAGTATGCACTTATTGACAGAAAGAAAGCCTACATACATGACTATTCTTAGGTTAATGTGTTCTTGTTAAATTAGAATGTGAGGTAAGATTGAGCAGGATTTAGTTCCTTCCAAAGATAGCTTTGGTTATCTTGTCGGTGTGTTGCAAATGTAGAGAAGACTCTTTCGGCTGAGTTTTACAGGCTTAATCATGTACCTCTTAGCTGTCATTGTGGCTGTAGCTTCAACTGTCACAACAATGTACATACTGCATTCCTCTTCAGGAATATTTGACTGATCTTTTTATCAGGCGATTATTTATGGAAAACTATTTGAATTAAGTAAAGTGCTGTATGAGGTTCTTTTTTTTTTAAATATAATAAAATTACTGCAACATTTTGAATTTGAAGTTCAAGGTGGTCGTGAAGAATGGAACAGGATGAGGGATGAACTTCAGTTTTGGTGACACCTGACCCCTATTTTTATACTTAATTTGACCTTTCAGTCATTTATTCGTTGGCCAGTTTAGAACTGTATTGATTATGGTGTAAGGTCCACCATCCCTTGGTTCTTAGGAAAAATCAGATTCCTTGTTGTTTCACGCTAGTTGCTTTATTCCCCTCTTCCTTGAAAAAATGATCAATTTACTTTCTTAGGCTTTCTGCAACCTCTATCTGATCTCTCCACTGTGCACTGTCAGAGTCAGTTGGCAACATCATGATTCTACTTACGGATTTTATGTTCCTTCTCCTATCAGTTATTCTCTCAAAGAGATTCGTATTTCCCCTTGTTTAAGTTCCTTGTTATGCAGCCAGTGCCAGGCCAACACTCAATCTGGAAAGACGTCTGGATCATGATGGGCATCCCCTTGCCATAACTGCAGCTGAAGCAGTTCAAGCAAGTGGAGTTCCTCCTTGGAATTGGAGGGAGACCCCTGGAAATGGTAAGAATTCCAAATTTTAGCTTGTTTGAAACCTTATTATGTCTTTGCTTATCGAGACCACTACTGTGATGCTCAGCACTGATTGTCTAGTCTTTCAATTGAGATACCAATTTTGTGTCTACAGCTTTTGCTTATTGTTTCACACACCAGCAGGTGCTGAGAGTCAATCGTATGGTGGACGGGTGATATCAGTGAAGTTTGGAGACTACACAAGAAGGATTGGTATTGATGGCACTGCAGATGCCATCAAGGAGGCAATAAAATCTGCTTTTAGATTAAGAACAAGGCGTGCATTTTGGTTAGAGGATGAAGACCTGATAGTTCGTAGTCTTGACAGGGACATGCCTTTGGGGAATTACACTCTTCACCTTGACGAAGGTAATTGAGGCATACATGCTTACATCATAATGTCAAAACCATTACTACGTATAACAGTGCTTTAGGGTGGAAAATAGTTTCTGGACCTAGAATTCTGCGTGCATGCCCCTAGTGAATTTTTTAAATTTCCTCATCTTTATCGTGCTATAAAAATAAATAATTATTTGTATAAAAAATTGCATTAATGGGTGATACAACATATTTGTTGAGTTCCTTTCTATACTCCTTGGACTGAATTTTCTTTTATTTTTTGAGAATAAGAAATTTGATGAATGCACTCATGATGTGAGATTCAGGATTAGCCATCAAAGTGTGCGTGTACGATGACTCAGACCACATTCCAATGCACACAGAGGAGAAGATTTTCTATACAGAAGAAGACTACCGTGATTTCCTTACCCGCCGTGGCTGGACATGTCTAAGGGAGTATGATGGGTACAGAAACATCGATAACATGGATGAGCTTCGACCTGGTGCTATATACCGTGGCGTGAGCTAGGATTGAGTGCTACAACTTTCAACTGTTTACAGTCCCCTCCCTGAAATTGTAAAACTATACCATGTAACATAGTATAGCATGTTGTACTTCTGTTTAGTGGTAGGACTGGGTTTGTTTTTTCTCATGTCCTGGGCAGACAGTTTGTACATATGAACTTCTTTCACAAACGACACAATCTCAAGTTAAGTTTTGACCATTGTTCCTGCCAATTGGCCTCTTTTTTTCCGATTCTTCTTGTCAAACCGTTTTACAGATCTCTTTGCATTTCGTGAACAGAACTCGTGTAGTTTGCTAGTTGAGAAATACAAATTGAAAACAAGAGTGAAAAAGAGAAGAAACTTTCTCATTCTAATTCCAACAAGCATTCTGTTAAAACAACTCAGTACAACTCTCTTGAGCAAATCTGTTACATTACATACTACCACAAAGCTTGAATCACAGAAGCAAGTACATCACACTTGAGAATGAAAGATTACTACATACTACCACAACATGTGAATAAAAGATTCACAGGAATCGCAGAAAAGAACACGGTGGTGCAGCTCTACTCCTCATCCCATTCATCATTCTTGTACGAAACAAGCGTGTCAACCTTGTGTATCTGAAACAAAATCAATCAAGTCATTTTCTGTTTTCATTCCAAAAGATTGCCAGTAGCATGCAATTAATCACTTTCCGAAACCTACCTTAGTATCAAAAGCATGCAATTTCACCATTTGTGGATTAGCTATGAGTTTGGGGTCACTCTCGATCCAAGTGAACGGGACTGCAACATCTTTATCAGTGTATGCTAAGACATCAAAAACACCTAGGAGGCAGAGAAAGGGAACTCAATCGGTAACTACCGAAGCATGAGAAATTAAGAAGCAGAACAATAATCTATGATGTTCAAAATGCTTCTTACAAGGTTCATCAATGCATGGCAAGTAAGTAATGCTTGAAGCAATCTGCCGCATAATTGCTTGAATCTCTCTCATGATCTCTTTGTCACTCTTTTCCCTTGGCACCCTAAAAGAAGCCACGCCATACATCAACCCGCAAAATTTAATTCAGAAATGTATGAAGAATCAGAGAAACTGTTCAAATTTGAACTCCAGTTAGTGCCATTACCCTTTCTCAACGACCTCGGTGTCAGTCTCGATGCTGAAATTCCACCTCTCTAGAACCTCATTACTTGCCTTGCTCATTATGACCAGAACAACCCTCTGTAACTTCCCCGATTCGAGCCATTCTTTTCAAGATTCAAAAATCACATTTCAGTGACCAACAATCATACACAAAAGCATCATTCCTAAAGAGGGTTTTTCATTTCTTACATTTCTTGACTTCCAAATGGGAAAATAACAGTAAACAAAGCAAACCCATCTTACCTGACAATTGAGCAGTTAGGTTGGTGATGAAGGTTTTAACACCTTCATCTTGAGTGAGCAACATTGGCAGCCCATATTTCTTCACCTTCGCGAAGCTCTCTTCTGGATAAACCCCTCGATTGTACAATATACTACACAAGAATTCATCCATAAATTTCATCAAAACCCACAACCAGAATCACTAAACTAACAAACAAAATTAACTAAAATCAGAAATGTTACCTGTTTGCGGCATAACCTGAAGACACGGCCCAAAACAGAAAAGAAAGAAAGAAATAAATAAATCAAAAATTAAAGAGAAACCCAACAAATAGAAGTGGTAATTGAGTGAAAAAAATGGATCAAAGAGTAGTTTTTTGAGACGCCAACGTACCAAAGAACTCACTGACAATCGCCGCTGAACCGCGAAGGGTGATGATATCTTTAGCAACAGTTTTCGATGCCATTCTGAGAAAGTTCTAAATGGATCTGATTACGTTTCGAACAAAAGATTCAAAGAAACAAGAATGAAATGTGTTTGATGAAAGTATCGAAAGGGAAAATTTGGTTGGTTTTGAAGAAAGGGATTAGGGTTTGAGGGGATTGATGATTGAGAAAATGTTTAACGGCTAGTTTCCCGGTTCAGTCTCGACTGGAGCTCCAACGGTACGAATTTAAACTGCAAGAAAGGATTGATTGGGCGATAGAGAGCGGTGAGTGGACCCGCATTTTAATAGTCCTAAAATGTCAAAACTAAAAAGAATTGGCTTAATCAATCCTTAAAGAATGAATATTTTGGCGCCTCCATTTCTATTTCTACTATATTCTGAATCGACTATGTATTTTATAAATTTCAAAAACTACCCCTTTCGTTTCATCAAATCTTTCTTTTTCAATTGATTAATTTTCTTAAAGAATGTATTTTAGTCCCTAACATTCTAAATCCCGAACTTTAGTCCCTTAAGTTTGATGGACTAAAGTATAACATAGGAAGGAGCTAACGTTTCCGTCAAATATTTACATAAATTCAAATTAAATGAATTTGTTTTTCTCTATTTTCTTTCTCCCTCATAATTTACTTATTTCATCAACCCTAATAATATTCACATCATTCTAAATCCGTCAGACACTGCACTGAAAATAGACTAAGGATTAAACAAACCTATACAGAGGCTCTAACCGAAGGTATGGAAGATAGACTTAACGATGATGTTAATGCTTGTACGCATGTTCATTCTAATCAGATATCGGATAGTCTCCTTTGGTAAATCAAACATGTATGTGTAGTGTTGTTGTTATTGTTGCAGTTTCAAATAATACTTATTTTTGTTCATCAGGATATACGGATACGCAAATGGGGGACAATGGGGATACTAATGGACGAAAAGGGGTTCAGTCAAGTACAATTGATGAGTCAGTGAGGGGTGAGGTGACGAAAAGGGGATGGCCAAGGCTAGATGAGAGGCATGATCAGTCCAAACTAAGGAAAGGTCATTGCTGGTTCTTCACCTTGATTTTCAGGTGCCACATTGAAGTTGCACACTTTAAGGTCACCAGGTCCCTGCGGCTCAGGTCCATAATAAACTTTGGTACCGCCACTTGTAGACAACCGAGGGACTATGTATATTTCATATCTTTAACATAAACATAATAAAACCAGAATCAAAAGTTAGTTTCGCTAATTCTGCTTGTTAATTCCAGTAGAAGACATACAAATGCAAACACTTTGCTCATTGTAAGAAGTTCTTGAGGGCAATTCTTCATTCTCCAACAAAAATGAATGAGAAATTGCAGAAGATAAACTATATTTCAGCACTGTTGAGAAATTGAGATTCTCTATGGAACAGTTGTAAAAGGAAATAATTTGCCAAAAATTTACCCACCTACATTTATCAAAAGGTAACCCTGCTGATACTCTCTTTTTTATTACAGTACCTGACCTAAATCCTCCAAAAAAATTCACAAAGTTCAAAGTTGAGAATCCTTAGTTTGAGTTCTCCAGTACCTTCTTCTAATCAGTAGGAAGGTTAGGATCTGAGAAGAAACTGTTGAGAGAAGGCATAATCTTGGGTCGTCTCTTACGGACAAACTCCTGAGCTCCAGCACTCCTGCAGCCCTCCTCTCTTTTCCCTAACATCATACATGCCATGATTCGGAAACATTCAAAAACAATGTCAGATTCCATTATCAACTTCATCATCATTATTAACGCCAGAAATATCAATATCAGAAGAGTTGCACGTAGAATCGGCTTGCAGAAGTTTGAGCTGATTAATAGCATCTCTTACATCAGATACTAGGGCATCTTTTGCAGCTCTAACTACATCCACTTTCTGAGCATTTATCTGTAATGGATTTTCCTCCCCGTTTAGATGTCCCTTTTCTCCTTGCTTCCCTGCAATGTAAGTGGTCAAGATATTTCTCATGTAATGCTTTGTTTTTCACTTGCTTCAAGACTGGAGGACTAACAGGATCCACGCATAAAGAACCACTAAATCTTGAAAGGAGGCATTTTCTGTTGCTAGGAGATGAGCTATCATTTGAAAATACAGCATTCAGCCGTGAATCTTGAACTGATGGATCCATGTTGGGCTCAAGAACTGAGAATAGGTCTGCTTCAGAATCATGATTCAAGCGATTATGCTTTTGCAACAACTCTCTAACAGCTTTCTGTGCAGCATGGATCTTATGTTTGTTACGATTCGATCGTTTAGTTCTCAACCTTGAGACTCCAAGCACTTTACTGGGTGACAGTGAGAAACTTCGAATAGGTGATGTGTTCCTCTTTGCTCTTGATCGCGGCAGAGTTTGAGGTGGAGTTTTAAAGTCAGAATACACTTTATCATAGCATTCCTGTGCGGACTTTCCTGGGACCTGCAAAATGATTCTGTATGTTGTAAAATAAACCCACAGCGGGTAGCATTTGAAGATGAGGTTTATAGGTAAAAAAATCAAAATAACAAAACGGCCAGAGCAATATTTGCAGTTGAGGACCTTGAGATGAAGAATGCCAAAATCAAAAACTTCAATTAAATGAGTTACCTAATTAACACATCAAACCAAAAATGTTCATTGGTGTTTAACACTTCCAATGGACTTCAGTGAGAAAGTAATCAGATAAATGTTTTCTAAGAACTTAACATACTGAAGGATGACTTAAACAAGACGCAAATACATATACCGCAAGACAACTAGAGCAGCAGGACAACCAAAGACTAAGAGCCGTAAAGCACCATTGGAAGAGTCAATGTATGAAGCCTCCATTCCATTTGTTTAATAGTGGTATGAACACAGGTAAACGAATCCTTATATCCGAAAAGCAAAACAGCAATCAACAGGCTAATAATCCCAACTATGTCAGTAATGAGTTCAACACTTCTCATTGCATTAACATGAATGGACATTGGACAATGACAATGAAGAGCTACCAAACCGACTCAGTACCACTATACGCATTATAAGCAAAAGAATCTCAAAAGATAAGCACATAGCACAGGCAACCAAGATACAAATTTCACACAAAAAGGGAACCAAAGGTTAGCAAAAATACCAGCTTTGAAACCTTCTTCCAGAAACGAGGTGTGGGCTTTGACTCAAAATAAGCTCTTTCCAATGTCATTTCTTGGTCCTTGGTCCATCCTGGAGCACTTCCTTTGTTCGATTCTCCATCTCTGCACTCCATGGGGTCAACCTTGTCCTTGTGCATCTGGCATAAACAAATATGAACCAAGTCGTTTTTTTTCAATTCCAAAAGATTTCCATCATCATGTGAGTAAGTAAATCACTTTTTGGAAACTTACTTTAGTATCAAAAGAATGCAGTTTCACCATTTGTCGATTAGCTATCAGTTTGGGGTCACCCTCGATCCAAGTGAACCACGAAGAGTGATGATGTCTTCAGCAACAGTTTTCGATGCCATTCTGAGAAAATTATAAAACCTAACTGGCTTAACCTAACAGAAATTAAGATTTTTACGATTTTTCAAGGCGTATGTTAATAGGAGAATTAGGGTTCTTAAGTCCCAGAAACTCAGGGACGATGAACAGTTTGTTCATTGTTCTTTTCGTTATTTATATATACATGGCACGCTCCGTAATTTTAAAGAGTTTGCGAAATATTTTTGCCTAAAAATTCAGAGGGAGTAATAAAAAAGAAAAACCTGCTTTATTGAAGAATATTTTCTTCTCTTTTCTTAGAATTGATTTTTCAAAACCAAGGTAAGAACATTCAAAAAAAAAAATTACCAAACACTTTTGGAAAAAATATTCTAAGAACCCCGATGCATAGATATTCTACACTTTAGTCCCTACCATTTGGGTCTCCAAACTTTAGTCCTAATATATCGAGAAACATCAAATTTTAAAACTCTAACAATGCATTAAAAATAATTTTTATTTTCAAATATTATTAAAAAATTAAAAAATACCAAAAATGTAGATAAATATTTTTATGATAGTATTTTTTAATAATTCAAATATTAAGAAAAATAGGAGAAAGTAAAAAGTTATAAAAATAAAAGAAAATAAAAAATTTAAAAATTTAAAGAATTCGTAAAAATAGTTTCTTGAAATTTTCAAAAAACTAGAGATTGATTTTTTTATAATATTTATTAATAATTAAATAAGATTATCAAAACTCCATTTTTTTAATAAAATTCATAAAAATATAAAAGATCAAAAGAAGTAATAATTTTATAACTATTTACTTTCTCTATTTTTCTTATTTCTTTTAGTTATGTAAAAAGATTATTAGAAAAAAATCAATCTCCATTTTTTGAATTTTTCATTATTTTTATTTTATTGATATTTTATTAATTTTATAATATTTTATTATTATAAAATCATTTTTCAATGCACCGATAGGGTTTCGAACAAAAATCTTACAACATGGACTAAAGTGTTATGCATTTCGACATGTCAGAGACTAGGATTTAGGACCCCAAACCTTAGGGACTAAAGTGTAGAAGTATTTATACCTTAGGTACCTTTTAATATTTTTCCAACACTTTTTAGGCTTTTTCTAAAAAATGTAAAATATCAATTGAAAAACATATATTAAAATATAAATTAATGTTTATTTCACTTCTGTATAGGCAAGGTGAGATATGTGTTCATTTCACTTAGAAAAATTATGATTTTATAAAATTGGAAAATGCTTTGATTTTTTTTAAAAAGGGCTTTCCAATCGTACAATTTGAAGATGGAACGATTCTAATCCCCAAAGAAAAATTAGAAAGAACAAGAAATACATCAGTGTCCCAAATAAAAGGAAGTAAAAAACCGAAAGTAGTTAACTAATTCGTCAGCAATTGAGTTGGTGACTTACTTGAACTTCCATGTCAATCCTACGTAAACGACTCAATTCTAATTTCTAACAAAACTACACTGGCGTTGCCGACTTGCTAATGAATCTTGAAACCTCCTAACTTCCTTCAACCCATGGAACACTCCCCCACAGCTCAGAGAAGCCCCCAAGCCAATTTCCATTGCATGTTAATATCTTTTTAATATACTAACAAATTCTATATTTTTTTAATATTAATTAGCGTGTTAATATTTAAATAGTAGGGTTTTAAAGTAAATTAAAATACACTACTCATATTTCGATATTAATAATTAGTGTAAAAAAAACTATCTTGTAATCGAAGAATAAATCATTAGAGTTGGTCTAATGATAAAGGGTGTGGGGGAACCTTTGAAAATGTGTTCTTTGCTCCCAAAGTGATCCGCATACTGACACACATGATAGACCTTCTCACTGACATAAGCTAAAAGTTGACTCCATGTTTCATGATCTGGTTTTTTTTTTTTAAAAAAAATTATTTACTCTGTGCACAATACCTTTTTTTTCCTTTTGACGAAATGAATGTAACTAAATGCAGTTTTATGTTGCAGTAGACAACAGTCTATAGCCCATGAGAGGTCTAAATGCAGTTTTACGTTCAATTTAGAAGCAAAGGAGAGAGACACGTGACAATCTTCAAAATCAAATAGAAAAGAAGAAGAGAGAAACTATATTTATTCAGCATTGTTGAGTTGAGAGGTTGAGATACCCACCTACAAATTTATCAAAAGGTTACCTGTCTGGTACACTTTTCTTTATTACACTACTTGTCCTACTTCCTCCAAGTTTTCTCAGAAGGTTCAAAGTTGAGAATGTCTAGGAAGTTTGAGTTTGTCCAACATCAATTCTAGTCAGAAGGAAGGTTAGGATCAGAGAAGAAACTGTTGAGAGAAGGCATAATCTCAGGACGTCTCTTACGGACGAACTTCCTGAGGGCATGTTCTGCATATTTCTCCCCTTCTTCAAAGTTCTCCAGCACTCCTGCAGCCCTCTTTTCTTTGTTCACCCTGACATCACATCCAAAACATATACATAATCAACTCGAATTCCTATAAACATGACAGAATAACACAGGATTCGCGCACAAATTCTAACAAGTCTCGGGATCACTTGGTTTTTGCTTAGCAACAAATTAACACAACTGACAATGTAACTCAATTCCTGTAAACATAATAGAATAACAGAGGATTCGCGCTAAAATTCTAACAAGCCTCAAGCATGAAATCTTCTCAGTTCTCAACAGTCAGAATCACTTGGTTTTACCTCAGCAACAAATTAACACAACTGAAAATGTACACCAATTCATAAAAGGCGAAAATTACACATGATAGTGTAGATTTACCTCACATCAGGATTGATACAGATATTCCTGACGAGTTGCATCGCACAAATCCCAACAGCAACACCAACAGAAGCAAAAAGCGGAAACACCTGTCCCATGCCAAATAATATTCAGAACCCATCTCTAAATATTCTGAATATATTACTTTACTTCTTAGATAGTATCACCATTAGTATAAATACGTTTCTAACGAAACATTCAGATATAAATTGAGTTGAAAACTGCTATCCAAAAAAAATCATGTCCCTTAAGAAAATCACTAGATCGCTCCTTTCCTCAATAAAATTCAGAAGTATATATGTATCAGAAAACGTACCTCAGGCCTGATCCATCTTGACGAAAAAGCCATACTGGAACTGTAACGATGATGATAAGAATTGAAACCCTGCTCTAGAAAAACTGGAGGAAAATGAAATCGGAGAAGGAAATTGAGTGAATATGTAAAGGAAATCGGTTTGATATATTTGATTTGATTTGGATACGAATTCCTGGGATTTGGAATGGGAAAATATTATTGTGGGTGTAAAAAACGCTTAAATAGTTAAATGTCTAGTAGGTCAGCAACACGAGCCGCCGCCAATTGACCCTACAGGACTGGTTTTATTGGGGCCCATCTCCTGTATTTGTGGCCCAAAAGAACTGCGAGCCTCAAGAATGTTCCATGAGCTTTTTTTCGTTTGTGGAAAATAACAATTGCCCCACCAAAGATTACCCAATTTTCTAATAGTACCACCAAAAGTTTAATTTTGTTCGTGGATACCACTGGTTTGTTGATAAATCTTGTTATATTCATCACTTGTAATTGTAACACAATGCTGTGGAACATCAAATTCCTTAATGTGGCACGATAGAAACAACACTTAACGCCCTAGCCATTAATTTATTGAGTACAAAAATTTATTAGCTCAATTAAAAAATTCATAGAATTATTTTACCGATATGAATTTAGCGAAAACACTTTTATTTCTAGTCGGGTTGAACTCGTTAATTTCTGGTGCATGTGTAATACAGACTGATCAAACCATTGAGTGAATATATTAGTCCATGAGCGCAATTAAATCGGAATGCGGGAGATGAAATATTACAAAATCTAGATGATCAATAATCTATTAGATATCTAATATGGGACAATTAATTTAAATCCAGAACATAAAAATCAAGGTTTCGTGGTGTAGTTGGTTATCACGTCAGTCTAACACACTGAAGGTCTCCGGTTCGAACCCGGGCGAAGCCATTCCTATATTTTTGTTTTTGGGTCTAAACTTGTTTTACAGTTTCTCACGCCTATCTTCTGGACTGGGCTAATTTCAAAAAAAAACTTCTGGACTGGGCTTTTGGGCTAAGCAATGGTTCCAACGACATCAACAGGGTATCTGTTTTTATCATTTTGTCAACCTTATTTAAAATTGTAAGATTTTTTGGTTAAAAATATTCGATATCGAATCATCATATTGGGTACGAACTACTATACTTTATACACTTATTATCGTACTACTTTTAATTAATGTTTTTTTCATCACTGAAAGAGAAATCATTTATTTTTGTAGTTTCTTTTTTAAAGTATATATATATATGACTAGGAAGCAAATGATTGCCACCTAACTGTTTTTTTTCTTCTAAAGATGGTCCCTCTTGTTTTTTTTTATTAATGCTAGTAAACTTAGTGTGACAACTAATTAGTTTTTTAATTGCCGATTAAAACAGTTTGACCTCATTTTTAAAATTTAATTGTCGGGTCCTTGTTGAAGTTGTTGGTCGGCATGAAATAGATCGCAGTTCAGGCCTGATCACATGCCTCACGTGATGTCAAGCTTCACGCTCAGATTCAAAATCCACTAACATGGTTAGATTAGCTTAATTAGTCTTATATAGGCTTTTAGTTCGATCTGAACTCTCCAATTGTGTTGGGTTTCAATTGCCTATTTCAACCTTCTTCTTTTTCTCGTGTAGAAAATTAATCTCGACTATTTTTAAATTGTAAAACGGTTACGCTGTAATAATAATAATTATTATTTTTTTCATATTTGGAATTATCGATCACAATTCAGTTTAACTCGAATTGCATTGTCTTTGGGGAAACCAAGTCTTATCTCATGGCCACATCAACCAGCTAACTGATTGGGAGGTCCAACCAAAGGTTGTACTTTTGCAACCAGTGTCCGTCATGGACAAGGAGTGCGTATTTAGTGCTTGTCTACTACATGCATGATAATACTTTTATTAACACCTGAAGTAATAGTTGCGGAAAAAACAAGATAAATTGACAATATCGGCTCTATGATAAGAAATAGAAAAAAAAATTATATATATATTTTTTTAAAATTATATGGAGCAATAAAATTCAGAAATATGTGGATATTTCAGCAAAAATAAAACTATCCTAGATAAGATAAAATTAAATCTTTCATTATATTTCGCGTGCATGAGAGTGCGTTGAAAAATCCAAAATGAATATAGATCGTTCAATTTACTATTCATGAAATATTTCGACTGGAGAAGAAAAATGCTAAAAAAAGAAAGAAAAAATAGAAATGGAAAAAATGTATATACAATTAACAATTTACAACCAAATTTGTTTAAATGAAGAAAAGTTATGACCAAAATATCCCTCGACATATTATCTTTTCTTTTTTGCCCTTTCAAACCAACTCAAAGTTATAATGATTTTGGGCATTTTTTTTATTAAAAAAAGTTGTAAGTTTATGTATTTTTTAAAGTAAGATATAGGTCTGACCTGTTCTAACGTGAGAAATAAAATCATTAAACTTTAAACTTCTCACAATTTTGCCATTTTATAAGTACACTTTGAAAAGGGAAATGGGAAAAAGAAAGAAATTGGAGTAAAAGCTTCTCAAATATTCTAAAGCTGGTTTAAAAAAAATAAAAAACCTGTAATTTTCATCCAAGAAGAGTGGAGTAATTTGATGTTAAAATTAACGGAAAATTAAAAAGTAAGGATACGTTAAGAATGTCAAAAACGTTCGGAACTAAATTGATAGCAATTCAATACATAAAAAAAAAATATACTCTCAATAATTTAAGTTGACTTTCTCCGCAAGCATGGACCAATCTAGAATCTGTTAAAACTTCCGACTAATGTAAAAAAATCAAAACACTCTCTCCCACCCGACCCGACTTTTTTTTAGGCCCAACAGTAACAAGGAGCAGCATCGAGCCCACCGGCCACCGCATAACCCAATAACCAGTTTGCGAATATTCCATTATTCCAGAACATTCCTTGCCCCACTCTCAATTCAGGAAAGCGTATCACACGTCCCCAATCATCCACCTGACCACTGGGCCCCACCAACTCCCATAATTCGCGTGATTATTTCTCTTTCCAAAAATAGCGCAGTAAAAACCAGCGGCCATTACAAGGACCCGCATTTTAATCAGCGGCTACAAACCAGCGAAGCGAGTAAAACCGTAAAAACATTTCTTTTTCTTTTTCTTTTTCTTTTTCTTTTTCTTTTTCTTTTTTGTGGTAATAAAACATTTCTTTTCGTTTCGGCCAAGAAAAATCAAACAAAAAACTCTTCTGAAAAAGGGAAGAAAAAGAAAAATCGGTCACGTGACCTAACCCCTCACCCACACCATCCACTTGCTTGCTTTATAACCTCCTTTTTCAGCTCTCTGCCTCCTCACTAAAACCCACACTCTCTCTCTATCTTCTTCAAACTTTTTCCCCAGATCACTACTCCACTCTCTGTTCTTCTAAAATGGGTAATGAGTTTTTCCTTTTTCAGTCTCTATTCGTTCCTGTTTGCGTATCTTCGATCTATAATTAGCTAATCTGCGTTTGTTTTTTCAGCTGCATCTGGCAAGAAGATTAAGATTGGAATCAACGGTAATTCTTCTTGTTCTCTTATCTACTACGATTCGCTCTTTTTCTTGCTGCTTTAGTTGAGATCAGATGCTGAACTTGTGTTTTGTGGTGAAAATGTATTGTTATAGGATTTGGAAGAATCGGAAGGTTGGTTGCTCGTGTTGCTCTTCAGAGAGATGATGTTGAGCTCTGCGCTGTTAACGATCCGTTCATCACTACTGATTACATGGTGAGTGTTTTTTATCCACTGAGATTTTAGACGTGTGCTCTTTAGAAGTATTTGAATAAGATCTGAGAAAGTGAGTTTTGGTTTTTCAGACTTACATGTTCAAGTACGACACTGTTCACGGTCAATGGAAGAAGCATGAGTTGAAGGTTAAGGATGAGAAGACTCTTCTCTTCGGTGAGAAGCCCGTTGCTGTTTTCGGCTTCAGGTTGAGATCTGTGCTCTGTTTTTTTTTTAATTACTTTTTGTTTCTCGTTTAAATTTGATTGGATTAGGTGTTTGTAATCATGTCCTGATCGGTCATATTTGTTGTTTGATAGGAACCCTGAGGAGATCCCATGGGCTTCTGTTGGTGTCGACTTCGTTGTTGAGTCCACTGGTGTATTCACTGACAAGGATAAGGCTGCTGCTCACTTGAAGGTTTGTTTGATTTCTTTGATGTGCTTAATTTCTATTAATAGACCAATCTAATGTTGTATTGGATGAACTATTTCATATATGCATGTCTAGATCTCTGCTATGATTAGTTTTGAAGTTGATCGCTATTGGAACTATTGTCCCTAAATTGTGTAATGATCAATTTGAAATGTTTAGATCTAGTGTATTCTGTATTTTTGGTTTGTGTATTGATGTTCTTTTATCAATGGTTTTGGAGATTGATGGTTAGTTTTGATGTTGTTCAGGGTGGTGCTAAGAAGGTTGTTATCTCCGCCCCCAGCAAAGATGCACCAATGTTTGTTGTTGGTGTCAACCACAAGGAGTACAAGCCAGAGCTTAATGTTGTTTCCAATGCCAGTTGCACAACCAACTGCCTTGCCCCCTTGGCCAAGGTTGCCTCACTTTTCAACTTCTATCTGTTGTTTGATGCTTTGGTTGATTGTTAGACTCTGTTTGTTTGTTAACACACTTTTGCACCTTTTCAGGTTATCAACGACAGGTTTGGAATTGTTGAGGGCCTCATGACAACTGTCCACTCCATCACTGGTATACACATTCATACACGCATTTTTCCTAATCATAGTTTAGTATGGCATGGCATATTGAGTTGACAATTAATGTATTTTGTTTCATCTTTCTAATTCAGCTACCCAGAAGACTGTTGATGGCCCATCAAGCAAGGACTGGAGAGGTGGAAGAGCTGCCTCTTTCAACATCATTCCCAGCAGCACTGGAGCAGCAAAGGTTCTCCCATTAACTTGCATTCTTCACTTATATCCTTGTGATTGTTGTGCACTGAAATGATGCATAGGATGCGACACTTCCTCTTCATGCGATTGACTCATTTGTGCTTTGTGCCATCTTCATGCGATTGACTCATTTGTGCTTTGTGCCATCTTGGATAACTAGGCTGTTGGAAAGGTTCTCCCAGAACTTAACGGAAAATTGACCGGAATGGCCTTCCGTGTTCCTACTGTGGATGTTTCTGTTGTTGATCTCACCGTCAGAATTGAGAAGGATGCTACATACGAGGAAGTGAAAGCAGCTATCAAGTAGGTTTCTCTTAGGTCACCCCTTTAGTTCTCCATTACACATAGTATACCATTGTACTTGTTCTTATATTGAGTTCTTCTTGGCAATTTGCAGGGAGGAGTCTGAGGGCAACCTTAAGGGAATTCTCGGTTACACTGAAGAGGAAGTGGTCTCTTCTGACTTTATTGGCGACAACAGGTAATTGAAACTTGTAATATCAGTTAAATGTCTGGTCTGTTTTGCTCTTGATGAAATATATTTCCCCACCTTGTTAAATTTGTTAACCTGACAAAGCTTATGCTTCTTTTTCAGGTCAAGCATTTTTGATGCCAAGGCTGGAATTGCTTTGAGCAAGAACTTCCTGAAGGTTGTCTCTTGGTATGACAATGAGATGGGTTACAGCACACGTGTGATTGACTTGATCGTCCACATGGCCTCCGTAGCTTGAAGCTCGAGTTTATTGTGATTGAAGGCTTTTCATATTCCTTTACCTTCTAAAAGAGTCATTGTTGAGTCCTAATGTTTTTGGATAATAGGTGTTGTGAAGTTTGGTTTTAGGAATAAGAGATGAGACAAGGCCATACTGTTTCTTTTTTGTCTGTTCTGGATTTTAAGCGCTAGGCTTTTTGAAGCCATTCTTGAAACACAGTTTCAAACTTTCATGAGTTGGAATGTTAACTGGTTTTTATGTTAGCTCACACCTCTTTCCTTTACTTTTTGAACATTATATTATCAAATCATGATCTCATCTCCAGATTTTATCTTTTGGTGTGATCTCACCTTAAGGAGAAAAACCGGACAGGTGTCTATTGTCGTCCTGTCGAGGCCTATCCCTAACCGGCTAGGCTTTTTTGTTACATCCATTTTATTATGTAGATAGGTTCGATAAAGTTTTTTGTTTGGAAATAAAAGTTCTCTTATTTTTACTATGTTATTATATTTTTCTCAATTAAAAATTTGGATATCAAATAAACATTTTCTCAAATAATTGTTTAATAAGAAGAAAAAAAAGAAAAAAAAGTATTTCATCTCAAAAATAAATTGTAATAGATACGGAAGTTATAATATCAAAAGAATTTGATAAGATAAATTGAGAAGATATGAGAACATATGATAAGTTGAGAAAATATGAGAACATAATAAAATAACTTATTTTTAACTATTTTAGTGTGAAAATAAGGTAATTGGGTTATATTTATTAACATATTCTTTTTTTAGAATATATATTCTCAAATCTCTACCTTATAGTGTCCATACTTTAAAAAATTCATAAAATTTTCATAAAATTTATGTGTTGGTTTATTTTTTTCATTTAATAAATAATAGTTTGTTATATTTTTTATTTTAAAATAAAAACATTTCGCTATTGTATTTAAGAAAAAATAACTAATTCTGACGGTATTTTGTAACTAATATTACTAACGGGATGATAAAATTTGTACTTAGACCTTAAAAAATGACTCTTAATTAAAAAAGTGAATAAATATATGAATAAAATTTGTACGCAAGCCCAAAATAGCAAGGAGGTGAGCAATGGAGTAACATAAAAATAAGATAAATATAGCAGGGAAATATAAAAACAAGTCACCAACTTTAGAACAGTCGGATTGATATAGGGATGAAACTTGCACAAAAGGTTTTAAAAAATGAACAGTAAATGAACGAATTTATAATTTTGGTAGAAATCTAGTTATGAAAAATGGATAAACATATGGATGAAATTAGAAACCAATTGGAAGCCCAAGAAATCAATTTTACAAGCCCGAACATAGCCCAAGCCCACTCATCATATTTGGCGCTGTTTCAATCTTCTTCCTCAGTCCCTCACCTCAGTGAGGGTGCAAAAGCAAGTGCTGATCCTGTGGGTCCCTTTAATAAACTAAAACAAAATGTAAAAAGAAATCGAAAAGGCAAACCGTAACAAACTTGCAAGGGATTTTTAGAAACTAACAGCCGAGGGTTTGGGTGACGTCCAGGTGTTAGCTAAAAGGTGTTGCCACATACACTCGCAGCACTAAAACGTTGATGCTATGCCCTGTATTTTTATCAAAACTTCAAGCTGTGCTCAAACTCGTCACGGATTGCGTGACTGGAAGTTCGTTTCTTATAAGGGAGCAGAGCAGAATCAAAATTCATTCTCATCGATTCTTCTTCTCGTTTAAGAAAAAAAAGGAGCAACAAACAATTCCTCTTCAGTCTCTGCTGCTCCTTAATTAAATTAAATTAAATCATTATTAATTAACTAATTTGTCAGTGTTCGAAAAGAAGAAGAAACAATGTTCTACTCTCGTCAGCTTCTAGCTCGTAAAGCTCCTCTTGGCCAGATCTGGTGAGCAATCGATCGATCCTTCTTCTTCCATATTTTGCTCGCAGGAGTTGAAATCAAAGCTTCAATCTGCTTCTGTAATGGTGTTAATTACTCTCCATTTTAGTAATTTATGTTTCTATTTCCTGTTCTATTGATGAAGGATGGCTGCAACTATGCACGCCAAACTCAATCGGAGAAAGCTAGACAAGCTCAATCTCATCCATATCTGGTTTGCTTAGCCACTTTCTATACTTCTGTTTGACTCTCGTTTTCTTTTAAGGGCTTGATTTCTCCGTTCGTTTTCGATTCTTTTAAATGATCGATGTATTGTGTGCGCAGCGAGGAGATACTGAATCCTTCTATTCCCATGGCGCTGAGACTCTCTGGAATTCTCATGGGTATGTTCTTAAATGTTACTTTGCACTTTTCATCTACTGTTCTGGTGCTTTTCTTCATAACTTCCAATGATGTGTTACTTACTCTACGTCGTCGTCTATTGTGTGTATCACAGGTGGAGTCGTTATTGTGTATGAGCGAAAAATGAAACTCCTCTATGGTGATGATGCTTATTTCCTATCTGTGCACTTGCTTTTCCGTTTTTCCTTTTAAACTTTAATTCAAGTGTTTATGCAACCAACTATAATTCTAATCGTTTTTTGTTCTTTTTCCTTGCAGATGATGTTACTCGGTTGCTGGTATTTGCTACACAATTTCCATATTTACTGAAGCAAAATTTAAAATAAATTACAGTATCAAATCGAATCCGTTCTGTTTTGTGTTTCGCAGGTTGAAATAAACGAAGCATGGAAAGTGAAAGCAGCTCGAGACCCACGAGACCGCACTCTCCTTCCCAAATCGAAAACCCAGGCCAAGTCTGCTCTTCTCACCTATCTCATCTACTTTTCTTTCAATTTTCGACGCGCATTTTAGTGCTCTTACACGCTCACTTTAGCGTAGTGTAGGGACCTCACTTTTATGACAAATGGCTATGCGAATTTTCCGTGCGCGCGCTCGACCGTCTGTGCGTTTGTTTGTGTAAAAAGTAAGGGCAAGAAAATAAAATCGCATGGTGGGTTTTCTAATTTTTCCCTTGTTGGTGGCAGGAAGGAAGCTGTGACTTTGCCGGAGGCGCGGGAAGAAGACGTCGGAGGGAGTGAGCAGTCGCGTAATGATTTATACAATGCAAATGCCACCGTGGGGTTTGGGTTTCACCGATCAGCTTATTTTGCCATGGTATATTCTTCGTCCTCATCCAATTTTGTCATTAGCTCACTTGAGTTGGGAAACGCTTTAGTTTTATTTTATTTTAAAAATAAAAAAAAATCAGAAAAATGCCCTAAGATATTAAATTAACCCCAAATCTTGATTCAGTTACAGATTTTCCTTCTTTTTTTCTTTGTTTGGAAACAATGCAGTTTCAATGGTATGTAATGTTTCAATAGTATGTAATATTATAACGTAATCCATTATTTTGGTATTGTGATCTGGGCAACTAGTATATGTATATTTATGGTTTCAAAATTGCAGAAATAGGGTATATATGTCATCAAGATGGTGGCTACTGGGTATAACGTAAATTAATAATTTGATAAACTTGTGTGCACCGAAAATAAGGATTACAGAAAAATGTGAATTGTTGTAGATGGTTGGAAAACTTAACTATATCATGATCAGTTGATTATGTCATGTCGGATTTTCAGTGACTCACAAATGGTTAGCTTCTTTGAGCTCCCACAGCTCCAACTTTTTTCTTCAGAACTAGACTTCTTCCAATGTACACTCAGGGGTAAAAGGTCCTTTAGTTACACAATCGTTTCACAAAAAAAGAAATCTCACCATTCTTATCTGTGTGATGCAGCAACTTGATGATGTGGATGGGTCATATTTCAACATTGATCACCAGGAGGAAATCGTAGGGGAGCATTTCCATCAAGGTTTTCTATCTTATTCCTTTTGTCCAGTTTTTAAGACCTTTCCATGTCCAGATTAAGTAAATACTATACGACTCACTCTTCACGCCAATTTCAGAATTATCTCATAAGCTAACAACCATTTTTTACTCCTCTAGCTCACCCCGAAAACATTACTTTGGATGAGCGTTTTGATTCGTGTCAGGTGAACACAGATGCATACAATCACTTTGAAAGGTGAAGTCCGACTTGCGTTGGTTCAGGATTTGTTTTGCTTTGCTTTTGCATGATGTGATTTCCATGTACAAAAGGATTATGGGAAAGAACTCTCAACTTAGGTTTTGGAAATTATTTTCCCCTTTTTCTTTCCCTTTCTTTATGGGAAATTATTGCACTCACATCATTCATCTGTCCTCATACTTGCTTCTGTGGCAGATTTGATATCGAAGGGGATGAGGGGACACAGCCCAGCTTCACTTATGTGGAGCACGTGGAGAATCCGACTACAGTTGTAACCTCCCCGCCCCCAGAAGAAGTTCAAAGAGGTCAGCAATATGAAAATCTTTGCAACTGAAATAGCTTGCATCTTAAAAACAATGATGATTTTAATACCATTATTATGATATTCAGCAATAGTTTGAAGTGTGGTTGAACTCTAAATTCCATTTTTGCTCTTTATCTTTGCATGTTCCAGCAGAAAGACTGCAAAATCCGCTAGTTGAGCCTAGGTGTACTGGATGTACGAAGTGTTAATTTATTGATCATCAAACTTGGCCAACTTTGCGTAACTTGCATTCACTAATAATGTTTTTGGTGAAAAATAATAAATGAAACAGTGTTAGAGGTCTTCAACACTGGCTTGTTTTGATATGGCCCATGACTTAATGGTTTCTTGTGCTAATACATAAACTATCTAGCTGGCATCTGATATCTTGGCTCTTTTGCAGCTGAGGAAATCCCAGACCATCATGGATGTAAGGAAGCAAGACAGGTAAAAAGTAATTTAATAAAGAAACTCAAGTATCTTTTGAGAGTATTTATCAAGAAAGATACCAGAGAAAAATTTAACAGACCTAAAATCTGGATGAGCAGGATGAACAGAGGCAAGGGCCAGTTAAAAGGAAACCAAGAAAACAAGCTGGTATGGCAATGGATTATGAACAGACTGTGATTCCTGGCAATAAATACCAGTCATGGCTTCAAGATGCTAATGATATTGTCTCAAGAAGAGGAACAATGAAAAAGGTTCCTCCTACTGCTGATCTGAATGTATTTCAAAAACCAATTTTTTGTGGAAAGAAACCTCAAGGATTATGTATGTGAAGAAGATTGGATAGGATAAGAATGTGCTACATTCCCTGTAACCATTTGAGTTTTTATGTTCTACTTGAGCATAACAAAGAAAAAAGTATACCGATATCATTGTGAACACTGTTACTTTGTTTTTGGCTTGTTAAGAGTAGTGGAAACTTGATGTTTTGGAATATCTGTAAGGGAGTGAGAACCTTTATATTGAATACACAGTTATATGTTGCTTCCACCATTCTTCAGGTAAGCAGGGATATCATCTCTACGATGAAGGTAGCAAACCTTATGGAGCTGCCACCTATCATTTTTATTGGTGATTCATCTTCATATGGAAATCAAAGTATCTATTATCCAAAAGCTCTTATGGAGCTTTGGATGAAAAGTACTCAACCTGCACATGATTCTCCTTCTGGTCAGAATTTACATATGATTACCCTTCCTTTTATAAGATTGCTCTGGTAGAAAGATGAATAAATAATTAAGGTTGATTTCCGTAAGAAGGAAGGACTTCCCCACCCCTGCCTCCTGAGCCATCAATATCATCACCAGAGAGAGATCAATACCAAGAAGCAATGGGATTTGTAAGTCACTCCACCAGTAGCATAATTTACTTCAATGATTGAGTGCTATAGCATCCCTGATTCACTGTTGTGCAGAAGCAGCAGAACTTTGAAGATTTTCATGGTGGTGGAGAAGCATCTGAGCCACTGGTTGTCTCAAGGGAGAAACCAGTTGCCAAACCAGTGGACATCCTCATGGAGGAACTGAGCGCTAACCTCAGGAACGCTGGATTGAACATAACTGGAGCCACTTTCTCAACACCTGCGAATGATGGTATGCTGTCCTTCCTTTTTCTCTCTTTTTAATGTTTTCAATAGTGAATTCTTCAAGTAAATGATTACAACAATGCTTCCTTAAGTTCTTTATGTCAATTTGCAGTAGGTGAAGTCAAAACCATTCCTAGTTCTGAATCAGGACATGGTATTCCACCGCTTCTTGCAGAAGTCAGTTCAGGACGGTTAGTGAACATCTTTTTTGTAAAATCAGCTTGAATTGCAAATGTGTTTGCATGTAGGAATGTTTCTTTGAATATTCAAAGAGTTGACTGTTGAAATTTTTACCTGATGACTCATTAGGTTATTTCACTTTTGTCTTAGAAACATCATTTTGGATGCACTGACCACTAACAGATCCAACAAGAAAAGGCCTTATTCATCATCCAGACACAGTGGCAGTAGCCTTGAAACAGTAGCTGAAGAGGCTACGTGGAATACTGAAACAAATTTCAAGTTGTTAAGGCTGTCTGAAAATGGTCCAACACCTGATGATGGTAAATTTCTCAAGCAGTAACTTTCACTATTGAAATTGTAGTCGTGTCAGATACGAAAAATGAAATCAACTGATCAATTTTCATTGCAGAACTTTTGGTGGAAACTGGACCTACCCAAACCCAACAACCAATCATCTGTGAACCTGACGAGAAGATAACTGATTCTATACGAATGTATAGCTTTTGAGATGTTAACAGATTTTCCTCTATGTTAGTGTCTATTAGTTGAGTAATTAACTTTCTTTGTGGAAAACAGGCAGATGAAATCTCATTTTGAAGCACCTGGAGCCCCACAAGTAGAATCCCTTGACGCATTAACAGCTGGAATGAACCGAAAAGGAGCAGCTCTGCTCTTCTATCAAACTTGTGGTATGCATTCACATAAACTCTTCCCCGTGAACCTACATTCATAGAGCTATCAATTGAATTATTATTCAATTGCTAAAGTGAGAAGAGTATAAAAATAAAAATAAATCTATATTTCCTCGTCAAAGAAAAAAGGAAAAGCTCATGAATAGTTATCTGTTTGCAGTTCTTGCTACCGATGGTTCCCTGCGAGTTAAACAGGATTTGCCTTACGGAGAGATTCTCATCTCCAAAGGAGGGAAGATGTGAAAGATATAAGGTCAGAAAAATTCTGATGCATTTTTTCGAGTATCCCACTAGTATTTTCCCTTCTGTTATACAAAATGATATACAGCTAATTGGTTTGCTCTGTTGTGCAGGTTATTATCTGTTGATTAACTGAGTAGTAAAAATAGATAGAAAGGGTAGATTAATAGCGTAGTTTGCTGATCATGCCACATGTAACCCCCCACTTTTCGACTTTAATCTAAAATTTTGTTTCCACTTATGTTAAAGATTAATTTTCTCTCTCTTCTGATCATTTGAAACTTAATTCCTTAATAGAAAAAATCAAAGATAATAATAATAGGCTCAAATACAAGGATTAACCTCAATATGTAAACTCAGATCCAATAAATTAATCCCTAGCTCAGTCCATTTTTTTTACGTATTACGTAAAAAAAAATTAGTATTATTATAAAATTTAAAAATCTCATTTCTCATTTAGATCCAACGTTGCTAGCTCAGCCCATTGTATTGTAACCTAAAGGATACAGTATACTTTCTTTTTCTTGTTCCACCTTTATTTAAATATTTGGGGATTTTTGTTTTGTCAATGTAATCATCCCCTTAATAAAAAAATATTAATTTGTCATTACTTAATTTTCTTCATTTTTTATCACTAACCTTAAAAGATTACCACTAAGTATAATCAAAATAATAACTTTACATTAAGATATTGTTTAGTTCTCGGAATGTAACTATCCTAGAAATATAATTTTACCTGAAGAGTAATTTCTAAGAAAGTTACTTTTTTTTTTTGCGGCTTGCATTATTGTATTTTGGGATGCTAGTTTGACCGTTTGGTGCACAATTGCATCACATGATCTCTTGCCTGTCATAGCTGTTACGAACTGGTAGAGATCTCGTGATCCAATGTTTCTGATTAATGAGTGGGAAATCAAGAATCAAGCGCTTCAGATGGGCTCAACCGCTACTTCCATAAAGCCTGCCTTGTGCAAAATGGGCCATTATGTTGGGTTTTTTACAAAAACTTGTAATATCCGTTAATCTCTCAGATATCCTCTCCTCTCTACTACGCGCGTAGAAGAATTACTATACTTTTTATAGCATCATTGGTTCCTTAAGGTAAATAGTTTTTATTGTGATTTTTTTATTTTATTTTTATTATGCTTAATCTCGAAGCTTAAAATTAAAAGTGGATAAATCTTCGTTACCAAAACTTAGGTAATGGACAACGTCCCAATTTTAAAAAATGTGGAAATCGTTATGGGTTTTCCTTTTTCTGGAAAATGCCACACAGTAGGTAGGTACAAGTAACAGCAGACAATTTGTGCTTAGTATTCTACAATCGGCATTCATTTAAAGCTAAAGCCGGCAATACTTGGATTGATGGATCCAAGGCTAGCGGCTAAGATTAGGAAACCATCATATTTAGTGGAGATTGTGATAGGGATCTTTGAAATTGGGTTTTAATACTAGTACTATGTGTTATTATTTGTCTCGTGGTCTAACCAGCAGACAATGGATCGTGTGCTAGTCCCACTTGATAGATTTGAAAGAATCAAATATTGTCTCTTCTTACAAATTTCGATAAAAAATTGATATTATTTCACAAATATTAGTCTCGTTCGAACATAATCGAATTTTGAAGAGTAATGATTTCCAATCATATTTTTTCTATTTCACATATTCGAACTTGAATAAAGGATGGATAAGTACATCATCTGCTATGTTTTAGTTCCCAATAAGCCATTAAAGTGGTGACAAAAAAACAGTACTTAATTTCAAATCAAACCGACCTAAATTAATCCACTAAAGTGGTCAGATTAACCAATAAAGTAGTGGTGCTTAAGCTTCTTCTTAAGCAAAAAAAGGTACTTAGTAATTAACCTTGATGAAACGACACCACTCTGAATTAAAATGGTATCATTTAGTCAATTAGCTAAGCAATACCTAAAAAAGAAAGCTTAAACTGATTGATTGTGACATTGTCTACTGGGTAGATTAGAATAAAACTATTTTCTTGTGAGCAATGTTTAAAAAATCAGACCGATTCACCGATCGAACCGGTAAATTAAAAATCCAAAAAAAAAAATGTTCGGTTTAACATATCTTACCGGATATGAATCCTAACCGGTCAAAATTGATCGATTCGGTTAGTTTTTATAGAACCGGTGAACCTGTCGAGTTAATACTATTATCAAAATGAAATCGTTTAAAGGTAGATAAAAATCAATACCATCAAAATGACGTCGTTTTGAGGAAGAAAAAAAATAATACTATCAAAATGTCGTTAGTTTGAGGAACAAAAAGGAAAAAAGTTTGTTGTCCGATTCAATCCAGATTGACTCTTCTTTTCTTAGCAAACCAAAAAATGTCACATCAGTTAGTAAAAAAATTTACCGATTCAATAATTTAAGACTAAAGGGTTTCGATGTGTGAATGGTTTAAAACGATCTAATAGATTAATCCAGTTAAATCCGATCAAACTAATAACTCATTCATTTTTGGTTTATTGTTGGATCCGGTTATAAAAATACTGCACACTTTCAGGTAATTTCGCGGCAGATTTAAGCTACTTTTCTTTTGTCTAAATCTGACCCCAAAAAAAACTTTTGCCTAATTGTCTTTGTTGTGGATGATGATGATATATGTTGATTGTGTGGTGGTCTCTAAATCACACTTTCTTGCATTATATATTTTTAGATTGTAGGCAATTAATTTGATCTCAGAAGTAATATGCTCCATACATTGTAATTAAATACCGAGTAAATAATCACTTGTTTAATTTAATAAATTAATTTGATACGAACAAAATTACAACAAGAATTGAAGCTTCGTGGTTTATTCCTCCCTCCTATAAAAAGGACTGGTGCTGCTAGGAGACGAGAACAGAAGAATGCAGAGAGTGAATAAAATAGTCAACAATGTACATCTAGTCTAGACTTCTAAATTACCCTTTTTTTTCTTTAATTTATCTTTCTCATTCTACAGTCATCTGCCACATAATATTCTGTTGTCAATATCAATCTTCCTCTCACTTTCAATGACCAAAGCAATCTAAAACCATTTTTATGCAAATTCCATTTTTTCCCCACCTTAAGAACCTTGAAAAGGAAAATCTAAACCAAGTGGTCATCTGTTCTTGTTCGTGTCATCTTCAACAAACATTTTAAAGGTTGGTATTTTTTCTTGTGCATATCTCCTTTGAGTTCTCTGTGTTCCTTTGAAACAATTTGTGCTACTTTTCTGCTAATTCACTTTCTTGATTCCAATACTCCTCAACTTTTCTACTGTCTTGACACTTTTCAATTAGAAAAGATTTGAAGAACTTTGTTTACGTTTCACTTTTCACTCAACTCTTGATTTATTTTTCTTTTCTTGATTAAATCCTCATCTGGGTCTTTCTTGGATTCTACTAGGAAGCTGGTGTTTGATACTCTTTCTTGGCTGTAATGCCACCATCATACTTTCCTCTTAGGTGGGAAAGTACAGGAGACCAGTGGTGGTATGCATCACCTATTGATTTTGCAGCTGCTAATGGCCATTATGAGTTAGTGAGGGAGCTTCTCCATCTTGACTCCAATCTCCTCATCAAACTCACCTCCCTCCGTAGAATTCGCCGCCTCGAAACTGTTTGGGATGATGGTGAGCAGTTCAATGATGTTGCCAAATGTCGGTCTCAGGTAGCTAGGCAGCTGCTCCTAGAATGTGAGACCAAACAAGGGAATAACTCTCTCATTAGAGCTGGCTATGGTGGTTGGCTTTTATACACTGCTGCCTCAGCTGGTGATGTGGATTTTGTAAAAGAATTACTGGAGAGAGACCCACTTCTTGTTTTCGGAGAAGGCGAATATGGTGTTACTGATATATTCTATGCTGCTGCTAGGAGCAACAATTCTGATGTTTTCAGGATTTTGTTTGATTTCTCTATGTGTGGGGTTAGCTCTGAAGAAGAGGAGGGAGGACAGATGAGCGCCAGACATTCAGATTTTCGATGGGAGATGATGAATAGGGCAGTTCATGCTGCAGCAAGAGGTGGGAATTTGGAGATTTTGAAGGAGTTTCTTAAAGATTGCTCGGATGTGTTGGTTTATAGAGACGCTCAAGGGTCCACTATCTTGCATACTAGCTCTGGAAAAGGGCAAGTTGAGGTAATATACTCTGTGTTCATATACCTTATATGGTTTCTAGGTTAGTCTGCTATAAGCTGTTTTCTATCCCTTTTTTGCTTCAAATGTGCCGCGTTGAAACGCATTAACTTATGCTGTAGAACATGAACACTGTCTAACATATAAATGGCACAGATGATTTGGTGTCCGCTTTCCTGCAGTTTCAGGTTTTTGTTAAACAAAAACATTCTTTCTTCAGTTTTAGGCAAAGTTGTGGTTTCGGAATATGTTGATATATGACACGGATATCCTGCCAGTTAAGTTGTGGTGTGGTATAGGAGAACTGACATTAGTTAGAAAAGAAAGAGGGGTTCCAATTATGAGAGGCGATAGTGAAACTTGCTAAAACTGCAAGCATAACACTTGCCCATTACATTAGAATTCATCTTTGCTGCTATATTGTAGTAATGTTTCTGCAAATGGGAAGTTGCTTTTGTTTTTTCATGTTAAATTGGAATAGGATGCTTCTTATCCTAACTTAACATCAAAGACGTAGTAGGGAACAAGAACAGGTACACAAACACGCTATAGTTGAGAACATGTATTTCCTAGGAATCCGGTTAGATTTTGGTGGTTCAAATGATTAGTTTTCACCTAAAACTCCATAACGAGCTTTTCTGATATCAAGAGCCTTGACTGTCAAGTTCCTCTTAGTCCCTTCAGGGGGGACTCTTCACATTTGGGGGTTAGCCCTTTAGTGCACACTTATTATGTTGGCTAGTCTTTGTCACATAATTCCTAGTTTCAGCTCTCTGCATTGCAACTTCTGGTCTTGCACTTCCTTCATTGTCAATCTTCAGCCTATTCTGGGATGACCCACATTCTTTCTCATGTTTTGGTCTCGGCTTAGACTTTTCAGTAAATTTGCAGTAACATCACAATTATTTGATTATCTTCTTAATGCAGGTAGTTAAATATGTAATATCATCCTTTGATATCATCACCTCGAAAGATTATCAAGGGAACACAGCATTACATGTTGCTGCTTATAGGGGTTGCTTAGACGTGACACCGCTCTTGATGGCTGCACACCCTTCACTAGCCTCCATTGCAAACAACTATGGAGATACTTTTCTTCATATGGCTGTGTCGGGTTTCAGAACCCCCGGTTTTCGAAGGGTAGACAGGCAGATTGAGCTCGTTAAGTACATAATCAGTGGTCAGATAACGAACATTCAAGATGTCATCAATATCAGGAACCATGATGGAAGAACTGCCCTTCACTTGGCTGTCATTGGAAATATCCAGTCTAATGTGGTTGAACTTCTCATGACCGCGCCATCAATCAACTTAAACATTCGTGACATCGACAACATGACTCCTCTAGATTTGCTCAAGCAGCGGCCGCAATCTTCATCTTTTGAGATTCTGATCAAGCAGTTGATTTCGGCTGGTGGGATCTCTAATTCTCAGGATTATGCAGCTAGAAGTGCCATTGCTTCTCATCTGAAAGGGCAAGGTGCAGGATTCAGTCCCGGCACTTCATTTAGGATTCCTGATGCTGAAATATTTCTATACACCAGTACTGAGAATGCAACAGATTGTGAAATAAGGAGTGTTGGTTACACTACATGCTCAAGTGATCCAAGTGAGTTTGACTCAGCTGACACATTGCACAACAACAAAAAGTCAAGTTCTGTAAATTATGCAGCAAGAAAGCTCAAGTCTCTACTCCAGTGGCCTAGGAAGAAGGAACGAAAAGATGCTAGTTCTGAAATCGAAGATAATAATTCACTGAATTCATTCAACTTATGCAGAGGTGTAGATAACTATCCGATCCCACTCCGGCAGAAGTACTCAAAACTGTTCTGCCTTTCAAGCAACAAAGGGACACTTTCTCAGAGAAACAATCTTCTGCCTAGCCAATCAGCCAGAAGAAAATTTACAGCAGGGCTAAGACATGGTGTTATTCAACCAAAGCCACAGTTTTCTGTTCCACTTCAATCACCATCAAGCTCGCTATCTGGATCATACATGTCATCACCTGCTTCGTTGGATAACGAAAAGCATGTTGAGGCTGCAGCACCCTTCCACTCGAGGCAGTCATTTAAGCATAAACAAGCATCATTCAATAAGAGGTTGATGAACCAGTACTTCTGTTTTGGTGCACAAGGGTTGAATGTAGCAGATCCACAGCCAAATGAGAGATATAAGCATGAAACTTCCATAATGGTCTGATCTGATTCCATAAAGACTGAAGAGAAGGAGTTTTTTGTTTTTTGTTTATAGCAAAATGTTCTTTATAGTTTGTAAATTGATTTATCATGTATGGAAATGGAATGGAAGTGTGTGACAATGATCTGTCTGAATTTGTTAATGGATCTAATAGTGCGTTTTGAAGCTTTCGAATGGGCTTTGTTATTGAATATGGGCTGAAGAAGGGAGTATTTATTTCCACACTCAATTAGTTTATTTTCACACCAAAGTAGTTAAAAAGAAATTATCTTATTATGTTATCATATCTTCTCAATTTCTCTTATTAATTTTCTTTTATCAAATTCTATATCAGTTATAATTTATTTTTGGGATCACTCACTTTTTCTTTTCTTTTCTTTTTTAAACAATTATTTGAGAAAATATGTATTTGATATCTAAAAAAAAATTCACTGTAAAATTTACCCCTAATTTTTTATCCTTAATAACTTGACAATCAATTTTTATTCTGTTATACATTAGTGATAAAGTACCAACAGAGACTCAGTTTTGAAGAGTTAATACACTCCACGGTCCCAAATGTTTGTCATTTTATTTTATTCAGTTCCAAACATTTTTTTTCTAATTTTATCGGTTACAAACGGTTTATCCGTTAGTTCAATATAATCTCAAGTGTAAAAAAAAAACGTTAACGGAGACAAACTATGCTAGATTTTATTATTTTAATAATTTTTTTGACAATTTTGTCTCACAAGTCATAAAATATTTTAAAAAAATATAGAAATTAAGAAAAATATAATATAATAGGAAAACATATAGAAAACATATTTTAAAAAATCTAATAAAATAGAAAAAAATAATAAAAATCTAATAAAATATAGTAAGATAGAAACAATATTTTAAAAAATCTAATAAAATAAATAAATATTTTTAAAAATAAATAAAAATCTAATAAAATAGAAAATATATTTTAAAAATTAGAAAAAATATGAAGACTATGCAGCAATGAAGAATAGGGTTTATGCATTTCATTCTTCCAAGAATGTGCGGTAAGATAAAAAAATAAAAAGAGAATTTGTATGATAAATTGATATGTTTGAGAAATTAAAAGATAATTTGGGAAGACTTGAAATTGTGTTGAGTTCTACATATTTTGTTTTTGGAAATATATTTTTAAAAAATAGAATATTATTAGATTTTTTTGAATTATTCTATATTTTTTAAAATATTTTTCCTATTTTATTTGATTTTTTTAATTTTCTATTTTTTTTAAAAAAATTGGATATCAAATAGATATTTTCTCAAATAATTGTTTAACAAGGAAAATAAATTAAAAAATGTGGTTTATCTCAAAAATAAATATTGTAACTCACGCCCAAGAAATGGAAAAATAAAAAATAAAATAAAATCACGCGCCAGGTAGGGATCGAACCTACGACTTTCTGCTTAGGAAACAGACGCTCTATCCACTGAGCTACAGGCGCGTTTTTGGTTATCCCGTATAATGATATAATATATAGTATAATAAGATAGAAAACTGCGCTAAACTTGGTTTGAATTTCGTATTAGATTATCTAAATCTTAATCCATATTTCTGCTTCTATATACCATTCACTAAGCATTAGTAGTTTATGATAGAGAGTATAGACGTACATTTCTCCGTATTGATCAATTAAAATTTGATTTTTCTTTTTCTTTTTGGTTTGAAATCCTTTTGTTATACATTGGAGTAATTGATAATTATCTGATAACTAATCATAACCCAACCCTGTAATTTATGACGAGATGGTGGTGATTGATATAAGTAGCTCGCCATTTTTATTCTTAAATAAAAGGTTGTCGGTTTGATAGTATTTAATTGAGTTTAAAATGAGTGGAAGCACAGGAAAGTAAAGAGAAAATGGCCTACCAATTATTTCATATGCTCTTTCTCAAATCCATTTGTGCTCCATCATGAATCCTAGGATCCGTATGACCAGGTTTCTGGGGAAGGTTTTGGTCAAAACAACTACACACCTTTAAGATTCAAACATTCAGTTGTGCCATACAAATTCACAAGATTAGTGCATGTGGTCACAATCCTGTCGTGTTTAATTTGGCAAATTAGCATTCTAATTATAGCCTTTCTCCTCGTCTCTCTACATATATTTCAATTGAAATTTCCCATTCCGGATTAATGGTTTAATTAGATTAATATGGAAGTTGATAAAATAGATCCTGCAGCAGCAGCTAAGCAGAAGAACATTGATGATTGGCTCCCAATTACTAGTTCCAGAAATGCTAAATGGTATTACTCTGCCTTCCACAATGTCACTGCCATGGTCGGTGCTGGTGTCCTCGCCCTTCCCTATGCCTTGTCCGAACTTGGATGGTACGTTTTGCTGTGATCCGTCTCCGCACGCGCCATTAATGGGCTTAGAGTCGAGCTTAATTTAAATATTGGAATGTCTTGTTGAGTCCATGGTATGTTTTGCTGATATAATTGCTTCTAAAGCCACCGAAATTGAGCCTGTGGCGAGCGATTACGAGATTCCTTAAGAGTTTGCTTCAAAACCTTTTATTTCCAAAATGGGGTACTTTTGTTTAGGAACATGTTTTGGTCATTCAACCAATTTTGTTATGCCACGATTTAGACAAATATACAATCATGATTGGGTCACGCGAAAAGTGAGTGGCCCGATACCCTTTATCATTTTGGTAAGTATCATTGTTAATTTTTTTTTCATCATTGAATTAGGGGTCCTGGTCTGACTGTACTTATTCTGTCATGGATAATCACCTTGTACACCCTATGGCAAATGGTGGAGCTGCACGAAAAGGTTCCCGGCAAACGGTTCGATCGGTACCATGAACTAGGCCAGCATGCATTTGGAGAGAAGCTAGGCTTATGGATTATAGTACCTCAGCAACTAATCGTTGAAGTTGGAACAGACATTGTTTACATGGTAACCGGAGGAAAATCCTTAAAAAAGTTCCATGATGTTGTCTGCCCCAACTGTAAAGACATCAAGACCACATTCTTCATCATGATCTTCGCTTCCGTACACTTTGTTCTGTGCCATTTCCCCAACTTCAATTCCATCGCAATTGTCTCATTCGCCGCAGCAGTCATGTCCTTAACGTAATCATACATGTTTCAGAAACTGATCAAACATTCTAAATACTGCGAAATATTGTCTGAAAAAAAATCTGAAATATTGATCTATTTTGCAGCTACTCTGTGATTGCTTCGGTCGCGACGATAACCAAGGGGAGGGAGCCTGATGTGGACTACAGTTACAAAGCTAGCACATCGGTAGGAGCTTTGTTCGCGTTCCTGAGTGGATTAGGTGACATTGCGTTCGCATACGCGGGTCATAATGTGGTGTTGGAAATCCAGGCAACAATTCCTTCTACTCCTGAGATGCCATCAAAGAAACCAATGTGGAAAGGAGTGGTTGTTGCATACATAATTGTTGCCATTTGCTACTTCCCAGTTGCTATTACAGGTTACTATTTTTATGGTAATAAGGTAGATGACAACATCCTGATCACACTGGAGAAACCAGTTTGGCTTATTGCAGCTGCAAACATGTTCGTCGTTATCCATGTCATCGGAAGCTATCAGGTCAGAGGCTCTGCTACCATATCAAAGAAGTATCGCGTCAAGTTGAGTGGCCTAGTTAAGAAAAATGCGTCTTAGATAGTTCACTAAAGTTTTAATCTTTTCTTGTGCAGGTATATGCTATGCCTGTTTTTGACATGATGGAAACTGCATTGGTGAAGAAATGCCATTTCGAGCCGAGTTTTAAGCTCCGATTGATCGCTCGATCATTATACGTTGGTGTGTATATTGCAATTCCTGCATTTCTTCATCAATTCCATGAACAGATTTTGCAAATTACTAATAAATGACCCTATTTTGATGTTCATGATTTTGTAGCATTTACAATGGTTGTTGCTATTTGCATTCCTTTCTTTAGTGCTCTCCTTGGATTCTTTGGAGGATTTGCTTTTGCCCCAACAACATACTTTGTAAGCATTGATTTCAAATTTTTTTTATATATATATGGGCGAAAGCAGATTTTAAACTCGAGTCTCTACCGATACTCTGTTATCAAACAATCAAATATTTCTCTAACATTATTCTTGTTTTTTTCTTTTTCTTTTCCAGATTCCATGTATTGCCTGGCTTTCAATCGTCAAACCGAAGAGGTTTAGCTTGTCGTGGATAACAAATTGGGTGTGTAAAATTGCATTTTCCTCTATGATCTTCTCTACATTTTCCCCTTCATTCGCTGATTTTCATTTTTTCATTTGTGTCAGATCTGCATTGTGCTTGGTGTTCTGTTGACAATTTTAGCACCCATTGGAGGACTAAGACAGATCATCGTCGCAGCTAAAACTTACAAGTTCTTTTCTTGAAGATCTAGAATGGGAAAATATAGTTGTTCTTATTAGGATTTTTTTTTTTATGTATTTAATTATTATTTTTTGTCTTATTATAATATGTTTCTTTCCTAATCGTAAATTAGCTTTTGTGACAATTTTTTTATGGAATGACTCGAACACGTTTAAAACAATTTTGAAAATATGATGTGATATGTTAAAATTAATAAACGCGTGGTTTAATTTGACTCAATTACAAACGTATGATGTTTTTCGAACATTTAATACAAACGTGGAACGAGGTTAATATTATGGCTTTTTTTCTCAACTTCCAACCTTACAAATTTTCATGATTCTTGTTCCCACCAGAAAAGAAAGAGGAATTAATAACGCTCGGCGCAATCCTTTTCAAGAGTCGAGACTACCAGAAAGGTGATTCTCTCGAACATCATATGTTTCCATTTTTCATGAATCAAACTTGGTAATTATGTAATTAGTAACACTATAATAAATTAAAAATAAATAATTATGGTGTAGAAATAGTGGTTCAATTCTCGCGTCAATTGCAATTATCAACTAAAACAAATCTTAGTTCTCGGATGATCTCTATAAAAAAGAAAAATCTCACCACCAACTTTGAAACTACAGTTACTCTACACACACACACACACACAACAAATACCATATAAATCTCCGCCCACTCATGTTTTCCTCCGCCGCTACTCGCTTCCGGGTCATTTCCCTCATCATCTTCCCCGTTCTCGCGTCGGCCGGACTATTCGCATGTATGCATTTCAGGGTCCATATCATGAACGGATTCAGCAGCAATGAGCAGCCATTGCTCCTCCATTGTTGGTCGGACGACGATGACCTTGGCAATCATACTCTTTGGACGAACGGGGATTTCAATTTTCATTTTGGGCTTTCGTATTGGGGCTATACTGAATTCCAATGTGACATGAATTGGGGCCCAAATCATAAGCATGTGTCTGTTTTTACTGAAGGGGTGGAGGAAAGTATCTGTTGTCCTTCGAGGACTTGCTTTTGGTTGTCACATGAGGATGGGATTTATTTTAGCGTTGATGGTAAAATGTTTTGGAAGAAATTTGATTGGGACAAGTGATGCTTTTATCGTAATTCATAGTAAAAAATAATTCGAAACCTCCAAAAATAAATTTAATAAATGATTTTTTCTAATGTTTATCTCGCATTAGTATTTGTTTGTTAGTTCGATAGAAGAGATTATTTACCGATTTAGATTAAATGAATGATTAATTTATATCGGATAAAAATGATTAATCTTAATCCGTGATTCTTGATTCTTGTTCAAGAACAAAAGAAAGGAAAACTAAGCACTGATACCAACTTTGTCGCAATCCTAGTCAACCACATTCACCACGACACCACCTACCACATTGAGTCATTGACTACTTATGGTCCACCCACTGCTCTTTCTTTCTTGATCCTTGTCTCCAAAAACTGGTTCTTTTCTTGATTCCTACCTCCTAATTATTGGTGTTTCATTGCTGGCATTTATTTAGGAAATCTTTTTTTTCCACATTCTAAGAACTAAAGATGAGGATTAAGGATGGAATTTGAAATAAATAAATTGTAATGAGTATCCAAAAAAGACATCATATATTCTATATAAACTCCCACCACCAATTCTAATACAACACACAAAAATCACAAAATCTCCTCCCATCTTCAACCATGTCCTCCTCCTCCTCCACCGCTGG
This sequence comes from Viola odorata, assembly GCA_963691705.1. NCBI lineage: Eukaryota > Viridiplantae > Streptophyta > Magnoliopsida > Malpighiales > Violaceae > Viola > Viola odorata. Next base: position 70,901,292 of record OY829539.1, on the reverse strand, counting down.
CTTCTTAATTTTGTTTGCTCTCGTAGTGGTGACCATCTTTCCGGTCCTTGCACCCGCTGCAATATTCGGGTGCGCGCACTTTAGGGTGCACGTAATTGACGGATTCAGTACCAATGACAATCCATTGTTGCTCCACTGCTGGTCCAAAAACGACGATTTGGGTAATCACACCCTTTGGACCAATGGAGATTTCAATTTTCATTTTGGGATTCCATTGGTCGGTCAGTCTAAGTTCCAATGCGACATGAACTGGGGCACAAAGCACAAACATGTGGCTGTTTTTACTGAAGGAGTAGAGGAACTCACCTGCTGCCCTTCTAGGAATTGTTACTGGCGATCGCAAGATGATGGGATTTATTTTAGTGTTGATGGTAACAATTATGCCAAAAAAATGGATTGGGACAATTAATCGATTGATTGTATTGAATGTACACATGATCTTTTTTTTCTTTCAATAAATGAACTTCTGGATTGTTGTTGGTATAATTTGATCCCATATTTATCCACATTTTCATCGCCAAGTCCTCCAAATAATAAACTAACCAATATAGTCCCGGCGTTTTCTTTCTCTAAGCAGCTAAGGCCCTGTTTACCTCAGGGAATTTTCTTGAAAATTCTCCAGTTTTTTGAAAACTGGACTTTTTTTCCGAAAACGTGTTTATTTCGCGCTATTTTCATTTCGAAAACAAAAACGAAAATTTTCAGAATAAAAACTCATGTGTAAGTTTTGAAAACACCAAAAACCTATTTTCTTATTTTTCTAACTCAACCAAGCACAAACTGAAAACACGGATTTTAGTTTGAGACATTAATGAAAGTTTTTTTAATACCATTATACCCCTCACCATTTCTTCACGTTCTTCGTCCTCATTCTTCCTCTTCATCTGCTCACGTTCCTCTTCTCTTCTCCCTCCGATGAAAGGCTTGTTCGTATTTTTTTGTTTTTAAAGAAGATTAAAAGAACAGAAATTTTTTTAGGCTCCATGAATTTGTACTTACCTATTTCTCTCAACAAAGGCCTTGTTGTTGCCACGGGCCCACGGTACATAAACATGCACGGGCCGTATCTAGGAGGAGCCCACAGGCCCATGGGCGCTCCATAATGAAAAACACACTCATCAGTCCATCACATTTGATCTTTAGGACTTTATTATTATTATTATTATTTATTAAGGAGAAAGCAACAAGCATATGATTAAAAATGGTTTAGTGTGAACATAGTTAATTTTAGTTCACGTGGTTTTAAACTGAAAAAATTAATTACCACCCATAAAAAGACAAATCTTGCTTTCTCTATTAAATCTCCCATCACAAATTTTGAAAACTACCCACACAAAAATTTCCGCCCGCTCATCTCCAACCATGTCCTCCCCCTCCACCGCTAGCTCTGCTATCGTAGTGGTGACCATCTTTTCCGTTCTTGCACCCGCTGCGGTTTCGGGTGCAGGCACTTTAGGGTCCACATAATTGACGGATTCAGCACCAACATGTTGCTCCACAGCTGGTCCAAAAATGACGATCTTGGTAATCACACCCTTTGGACCAACGGAGATTTCAATTTCCAGTTAAGGATTCCATCATGGTGGGGGCGTGCCACGTTCCAATGCGACATGAAATGGGGCTCAAATCATAAGCATTGAAGAACTCACTTGTTGTCCTTCTAGGACTTGTTTCTGGGATTTTTTTGGTGTTGATGGTAAGATATATGTGAAAAAGTTGGATTGGGACAATTAATGGTTTCGCTGTATGGTATTTGTATGTATAAATAATTCGAGAAAAATGAGGGAAAATTCAGTAAATAGACTAATGTATTTCGGAGAAGGGTTTCCGAAATGATAGATCTTTTCATGGGCCGTAAGTTTTTTAGAATGGGCCTGTTAATGGGTATTTCGGAGAAGGGTCTCCGTTATAATCTTGAAAAGAAAGGGTATATAAATAATAGCACAATTGGAAGAAAAAACCGCGAAACTCCAATTTATTAGACATTTTCCCGCCTTCTGTTCCCAAATCCTTCTGGCCTCTCCAACTCCGTCGAGAAGAGAAACCCTAGAGAGAAAAACACAGAAGCAGCCATGGACGAGGAGATTAGAGCGGAATTCATCAAGGGAGGATTCCGATTCCACGAAGACGAAGAAGAAGTCCTCAAGAAATGTACGCTATTGTCATTTCATTTTCCCCCCATTCCCCCCTACCTTTCACTCATATTTCCACTATTTCCCTTGTTGTTAGGCCTTACTTTCTGCGTAAACTACCGTCTCAAGCCATCCGATCTCGTTTCAAGCTGGGAACTGTATTATCTGAACAGGTTATAAAACTTGATTACACTTTCTTTAATTTTTCTTATTTTTTAAGAAAACTTGGTGTGCCGGTTTTTCTTCTACCTTATCGCAGGTTTTATTTTATTTATCCGGCAGGCAATTGGTAGATTCTGTTGTAATGGACAGTGAGATGGAAGGATTCTTGTTTCATATTCAAAACGAACAGAAAGAGGCGGCCATTGTTAAAGAGGAACCCGATTTGCATATTTATTCAAGCAAAGATATAGACATGTGAGTTATTCATATGATTACTCTAGTATTACCATTTGTTTAGTCTGTTACTTTTTTTACCCGTTTCACTGTGATATTCAATTTGGTGGCAAAGTTATAGTTATTGTTTTGTAAAAGTAGCACTTGGGTTATGAATTAGAAGTGGTATCTTCTTTAGGTTGGTAAAGAGGAAATGGTGGAATGGATTTGAGATTTAGATTGTAGGAATTTATTTCGTGGCTTTGATGAGGTAATCAATTGTTGATTGTTTCATTTATGAAGAGTAAGGTTACTTAGCATGTTCTAGCAAAGATGTAGTTGGATGTTTTCTAAGGATTTAATGAAATAAAAAGGAAACTTGTTCTTGTAGGATTTTAAATGATGATGAAGAAGATTTGAAAGAAAGCCTTCTACGTACTCCACCAAACAAATCTGTAAAGCATGAACCAGAGCCATTTGATTCAGCGCCAAGATCAACTAGAACTCGGTATACTTCTGTGAAGACATCAGGACTGGTGACGCCATTTGGAAGACGAACGGATAAGTTTGTGGTGAAGTTAAGCATCAATAATCTGCTTGACGCAGAGAACGGCGATAATATTGATGAGAATAATGAAGATGATATTATAAAGAGGGTTCAACCCCACAAGAGGTGTTCCTTGGTAGTCCATAAATCTGGGCCAGAGCCAGGTTGCCAGTTCATGTATGACAAGATTGAAGACAGGGTACATGATGCTTCTTATGCATTAAGTGGCTGTTTTTTACCTGCATTTCAAGTGTTCTTCTGACAGGTTTTTTTGTAATCAGTTTAATGGATTTGACAACCGCATTAGAAAGCATGCTGCTGCATTTGCTGATTCTGGGCTTTATGAGGAACCAATGGACCCTACGGTCGCTTCGCAGGTAGTTAGGTTCTGCTCGTTTTTCTACTTACAGACAATGGGATTTCCAGTTATATCAGTGCAGGATATCTTGCATTTCACTGTGATTGTTTAGTCTAGGACCCCACTGTATTAGGTATAAGAATTGTCATCAAAGACCACAACATGTGTATTCCTTTTTTATGGAAAAGCTTCTTCCTTCACTATAGTGCTCAATATTAAGACCATGTGCATGCTACTGATTAAGCCACACATCTATGTATCTGATTTAAGCTGTAATTGCAGAGGAATGTATTTGCAGTCGGGATGATATGTAGTGATGGAGAAGGTCGTCTGAATGATCAGTCTATCATATTACAATGCAGGTAAAAGTTGTTGACTTACCCTTTATGTTAATTGCACGATTCTACTGCCCAGGGAAAACACAGTGTTGAGTGTGTTCAAGCATTCATTATTAAGCAATGTAGTTGTTAATAACACTCCAGTCCACATAATAACTAAGCAAGATTTTCTTGGATATGTTCCTTGTATAAATGGGACGGAAGTCATGGGCCTGTTCTATACATGTCTCTACAATGTGCCTGTGTGCCTACCTTAAACTGATGAATCTCTAACAGTGTGGAGCATGCTGGGGGGCGCAATGTTCGCCTAGACTTGCAAAAACTGAGCCACTTCTCCATTTTCCCAGGACAGGTGAAAATGCTAGACAATAGTATTATAGCCTTCAGTTCATATGTGCTCCGAAGTTCAAGAGTAAGCAAAATGAATTCCTTTCTGCAGATTGTAGGTATTGAGGGTCTCAATCCCAGTGGACATTGTTTGATTGCATCGAAACTGGTAGACTCAGCTCCTTTATGTGCAAGTGCTGACACAAATTTACATCCTGCAAAGAAGCAGGCATTGGATCAGGAAACTCACCCAATGGATTCATCCCATCAAAAAGAGATGTCAGCAGTATGTAAGCTTATCCTTTGCATCACTTGAAGATATTTGAACAATATCTATTTTGTTGTAGCCTTCCACGTTCCTAAAAACCAGTCCAATGGAAGGGTTAGATAAGGGTAAAAGCCCAAGCACTCTGAATAACTGAAACTGTTTAGATGTTTTAGTCTCGATGATGTCGCATTTAGAAGTAGAAATGTTGTCTTAGAAGAGCATAGAAGATTTAACAAAATATGTAGATTGCGTCAGCAGCAACATAAAAGTTTCATTTGCCAACAGGGAAAAATGATTGCCAGATATGTAGGCAGAATGTTTTGAGCTGTTACTCAGAAGGATGAAACATTAATGCATTTACATTACAGAGAAAGCAGGGTTCCTTGTGAGACTAATTCATTTTTGTAGCGATTGTTGTCCATTCATTAATGCAATTTCTCAGGATGTGACTTCTTTCTATTTAAACAGCTGATCGCATCAGGCCCTTTCACCACAACAGACAACTTATTGTTTGAGCCTCTGACAGAGCTGCTAGCATATGCAAGCAGAAAGTCGGCACAGTTGCTCATATTGGTATGAAGTTAGTGTTTTTCTATTCCATTGCATGCTGTAATTATTTACTAGTTAAAAGTTCCATGTAATTGACATGTTGGTATTTTTTTTCCAGCTTGGACCTTTTGTTGATTCTGAGCATCCAGATATTAAGAAAGGGACAGTAGACCATAGCTTTGATGAGATTTTTGATGTGGAAGTTCTCAAGAGGGTATCTGACTATCTACTCATGATTCAATGGCCTTGGCATACCACATTTTAGTATCACTTTCTTACTTTCTTCAACTTCCTGTCTATGATTTTTCAGTTGCAAGACTATGTGGAATATATGGGTTCTGATGCTCATGTGGTTCTTGTGCCATCTATACGAGATGCTAACCACGATTTTGTTTTCCCACAGGTGATTGTTTAAAATGAGTAATAGTTATATGTCCACAATATGAATGTAGCAATATCCTTGGTTAAATGTCACTCCCATGCATGCTTATTTTTATATATGCCTCTGGTTTGTACGTACCCTTGAGATTTATGTTTGAAAGTTTGATTGTGCAGCCTATATTTGACGTTAATCCACCCAATCTCAAGCATCAGGTATTTGATGTCTGATATCAGGATTAAATTCAGAAAATGCTTCTTAAATCCACTGTATGCATCTCAGACACTGAACATCAGTTTTCCCCTCTACCAGATTACGAGTCTCACAAATCCAGGCATATTTGAAGCAAATCAGGTAAGGTGACAACTATTTTAAATGGTGATTCTTTATACTTGAAACTGGGCCTTGGTGTACCAGTTTTGATCTGAACTATTTTAAGCCCTTTAAATTGGCATGGTTGTTTTGAGAGAACACTGATTAACCTTAGGAGTTATCGCCTCATAAGAGAAACTCCCTAAAAAATATAATGACCACTGACTGTACTTTATCACTTTCCCATTAATGACTAAGGCCATAGGCTGCTTGAACATGAATAAAGAATGCTACTTTGAGATGAGGGAATTTACTAGAATTAGGGAGCATGTCTAACAATTTATCAATGATCTGAAATTTTAAGGGCCTGTCATTGGAAAATGATGTCCAAACCCTTTGCATGGTTGCTGCATAATTTCCAGAAACAGAGCTGAGCATAAGATATTTCTCAAATCTCAACTGGTGTTTGGCATTTTTTCTTGATAAAAGGACACGTCTTATATCTAATTGTTTCAATCCAGGTGAAAGTAGGCTGCTGCACTGTGGATATACTTAAACAGCTTAGTGGGGAGGAGATGTCACGGACTCCATCCGATGGAACACGAAGTGATCGAATGAGTAGGCTTGCGACCCATATCATTTCTCAGCGCAGGTATACAAGGAGTTCTCCTTTGACAAATCTTCAACTCAGTTGGATGAGGTGGTCTGAACTATGAGAATCATCTATTATGTTAATTTTTGTTCCCAAAAATTCTTGGAACAGCTTTTATCCTCTATACCCACCAGCAGAAGACATTCCATTGGATTTTTCACTTGCTGCAGAAGCCTTTGACATCACCTCAGTTCCAGATATTCTCATCTTACCGTCAGACTTGAATTCTTTTATAAAGGTTGGTGTTTTGGCACTCTCGAGCTCCAAATTATTTTAACCAGAAAAGTCATTGGGCTATATTCCCTTTTGTGGCATAGATATTATCCGTGGGTGAAGGCGAGGAGCAAAGAAATTGTATCTGTATAAACCCAGGACGACTAGCGAAAGGAGAAGGAGCTGGCACCTTTGCGGAGCTTAACTATGGCGGGAGTCCTGACAAGATGAATGCCTCGATTATAGTCATATAACCCACACAGATTATAGAATGTAACCCGAGATGGTCTAGCTACTATCCCACAAGTTTGGAATTACAATGTGCTGGTAAACTTGAGTTCATCTGAATGCGTTTCTTGATACTATTGATTTGTTCTTTATTTTATGGAAATAATTTATAATTTAGTTTCTTTGTACTATTGATTTGTTCTCAGCAGTGTTATAATATGCATTTCTTTAGCTTGTTTGCGTCAAATATTTCAACCAATTTGATAAGCATTGATAAGCTACTGTCTATTTTTCCCACCCATACAAATTCCTAACATCAAAGGAAATACGATCTTCTTTTTTAACATTTTGTTGATAGCAATGTACACTTGTACAGAGTATACTTTCTTGATAAGATTGAGAACACAAGAGTATTTACTTCTCTTTCTGGCTTCTTTTCCTAAACCAGTTTCTCCAATGATTTGAAATCCACAATATGCTAACGAATATTCCAGGTACAATCACAACCGTCCAAGAAATCCATGCCCACCCTGGAACCAAGCCATCACCCGATCCATTTAGATAAAACCCAACCATCTTCAACCCCCAAACCGGGCCAAGAATTCCTCTAACAAAAGAGTAGAAAACAAAGAAAGGTGGAGACAGAAATTCATACAATTTTGCAGCAACAGGAGAATCATCTTTCCTGAACCTACAAATGCTCCAAACATTCTGGCAACAACTTGTAACCTCAGCAAGAACAAGTAGCACGAGAATCTCAGATGCTCCATGTCGCACGACGAATCGACAAGTTGCGATCACATACAAGGTTGCTAAGTGGTGGAGGATGAAGAGGATGTCACCTGGGATGAATATCAAGTAGTGGAGAAGATCCATCAAGAAATAACCCGTGCTGAATTCAAGAACCCTGTTGTGGAGATGAGTGTTTGGCGAAGCGAAGGAAAGCGGGGATGATTGGGTGGTGCTCAAGAGCGAATCGATAGCGAGTATCACAGCAGGAGTGCCATGAGCTAGAGACATGAAAGAGCTTGATGCATCTATTCTCTGTTTCTGACCCCAGTTTCTGAAAACTCCATGGAAAGCTAAGAGGTAGACGAAGAGGAAGAAAAGAAAGGAGGTCAGGTAGGTAGGGCTAAAGAGGAGCAGCATATCCATAGCAGAGAGAATTGTTTTTGAGTCAAATAGAAGAGAAGAGAAGAGGTGAGAGTTCTTTTGGTTGGAGAGAAGACCACTACAGGGGGTTTAATTGAGTTGTCGTCAATTACAATACAAATTACCAGTGTCAGACAGACCAAAAGGAAATATAAGTTCAATCAAGTAGCACTAATATTTAACTATTTGTACCAGGAAAGGAAAGGATTGGCTCTTCTTTATTTTGACTAATGAATGATAGTAATGAAGAAACGAAAAAGATTATAAATAAATAGTTTGTCTTCACGGCACAAAACGCCCGCTACACGTGTTGCGCTTGCATTGGGCATATTATACTTTATTCGGTAATGGATATTCAGATAATTGACACGTAGGAATTCATATATTCTTACTTTTTTCAATTTTTTGTTTAAATAAGTATTGTCTAAGGTTTCCACTCTGGATGATAATGGTAAACAGCTAAACACCGATGAATTAGGGTCCGCTAATTAAATATAACATCACTTAGAGCATCTAATTAGGTTTGTTCAAGGAGGGAAAAACCAAAGTAGAAGTGACTAAATTTTGCTTAAGAAACAACATCAACGCCAAGGATTTGTCCTTTTTCTCCTACAGATGGATTTGATTTTCAGGAGAAAATTTCTTTTTTCCATGGCATGAGATTAACTGACAAATTTGAGCAAGTGTAACATCATCAAAACCCTAAATTTGTGACTTTCCTCCTCAGTCAGAGAGACAAGCTACAGTAACAGTAGATCAAAACTTAACCAAAATGTACATTTATTACATAACTATGTATATGAAAGCCAAAACCCGCCTCGTACACGCTCTTTGTTTCTCCTGGCTTATGCTATGAAGCCTAGCAAAAGCTTGCCGTATTACACAAACTGAAATGCAATTTAACTTCGAAAGCCACCTACGTGAATGTTTGGAGCTCGGAACTGTATCTGACTTAATGAGACACCAGCTAGCTAGTTATCTTACATAACCATACCTCCATCGATAGTGAAAACCTGCAAAACAAAGTAATAATGAAAGACGATAAAGGCTTGACCCTGGTTGAAAGTTGCAAAATAAACCAACTGAACTACAGGTTTGGGTCACAGGTTCACCTATGAAAACTTGCAAAAAAGAAGAGAACCAGAACAGAACAGGTTGAAGTTCAATACCACCAACCAAAAAGAGAGAAAAGAAAACGGCAGAGTAGGTTCCTAACCTGTCCAGTTATGTAGCTAGCAGCAGGATTAAGAGCCAAGAATTCAACCAGTCCTGCAACCTCTTCTGGCTGTCCATATCGCCCTGAATACATGGCAAGAGATTTTACTATCCATTTGAACAATTTAATTAAACATTTGATCATATTGTTGTTGGCTCCTCAACATCCTAATTTATTGAATAATGAAAACAAGAACATGGATGATAATGATAGCAAAAAGCAACAAACTCAACATAGAATAAAAAGTATGGAAATGAGAATGTTCAAGATTTCTTCTAAAGAAACAAAAGAAATGGTGATGAGCAGCTGTAATATTGACAATGATCTCGAAACAAAGGATAAGACCTTTTAAGCCATTTCACTAAAATATTTTCTAATGGCAACAAAATTCTAACGCGTTCGTAAATTTTCATTTCTCACCTAAAGGAATTGTTTCCAAGATCTTCTTTTCAATGTCTTCTCCAAGCTTGGCGGTCATATCAGATGCAATAAATCCAGGGGCAATTGCATTGACCTGCAACATACTTCCATTAGAGCTGACTTTCATACACAGGCACCAACTGCCCAAAACTTAAAATATATCAAAAGACTGTAAAGTTTCACTTCAAACTCATGAAAACTATGAAAAAGATGAAAATATTGACTCACATTAATATTTCGGCTAGCATATTCCTTTGCAACAGTCTTCGTTAGGCCAATAACTCCTGCCTTTGCAGCACTGTAGTTGGCTTGTCCAACGTTGCCGACCAAACCAACAACTGATGCGATGTTAACAATTCTTCCCTGCAATATCATAGGAATACATGGAAAGGAAAAGGTGTTAGCCCCTATCAATTTCTCCACAGAAGCAAAATGCGTGAAAAAAGAAGCTGAAATAATAACAAAAAGAAGCAAGTGATCCTACTTTTCTTTTCTTCATCATGACCTTGGCTGCTGCCTGCAAGGAAGACACTACGTTGATTAGAATAGAAGACCTCGTGTAAACATAAAGCACCTAGATTGATCTAAAGCACGTACCTGCGTACACAGAAATACACCAGTGAGATTGAGATCAATAACCTCCTGCCACTGGGATTTCTTCATCCTCATCAGCAATGTATCACGTGTAATTCCTGAAATAAAAAATTGTTGATAAACTACAAGGGTAAAAGAGAAAGCAGCTAGTGGAAAAGCATAAAGGTGAGGTATGTCAACCTGCATTATTTATCAGTATATCAACAGTTCCCCATGCATCAACAGCCTGCAGATGCCAGATGCAATGAGGTTCAACATAAATATAAATACTATCACTTGAAAGCAAAAGAAGAACATTTACTCACAGTTTTTATCATTGCTTCCACATCCTCTTCTTTTGAAACATCGCCCCCAAAAGTAAGAGCCTGACCACCAGAAGCCTCAATCTGCAAATATAATAAGACAAACACATTGGCCCTCAACCATATGCTGTGAATCCGCAAACACCTCCATTTTGTGACGAATGAACAGAGAAGGAAACAGAACATGGGAGATAAGTAGGACAACAATTTTTTTGTTTGGTCAGAAGGAAGAAAAGAACAAAATGCATTCAAGTTCATAAAGGAATTGAGACTAAAGATATAGAAAGTAAGTAGAACAACAATTTTTGTCAGGAGGATCAAAAGAACAAAATGCATACAAGTTCATTAAAGAATTGAGACTAAAGAGCATACTTCATGCCAATCTCATCTCCAAAAAATGAGTTTTCAAAGAAATAAAGCAGCACATGAATGAGCAATAAGGTAACACCTATGTCAGGAAAACTAAAAGGGACAAGTTTTCATCCACTGATCAATGATGTGTTTCCTACAGTACATAGAAAGAAATAGAACCACCAACAATCCTACTCAAAACTTTTCAATAAACTCTTTAATGAGAATTCACCTCTTTGGATACTTCCTCAGCCTCCTTTGATGACCTAGCATAATTTACCAGGACCTACAACCACAAAGAAGGCATGCATGATTATCAGTCGATCTAAAAATCTAAACTTAAATAGTAAGAGACTACGACATTGACAACACCATAGCAAATAAGAACATTATCTACTAATAACGATGAGAACAATGACACAAATGCACACTAACCTTACAACCTGCTTTTCCCATGGCCAACGCAACTGATTTACCAATACCTCTAGATGCTCCAGTCACTATAACTACTGGTGCCTCCACTTTCTGAGCTGCAACGGTGCTAGCTTGCTCTACAGTAGCAATCTGAGCTCTTACGCCTACACGTTACATTACAACTAATCATATACCCAAACACATCAAACTGAAGCAATTAAAGGAAACCACTCCTGAAATCCTCAGTTACATAAAAGTGAATAATAAAACGTACCAGAGGAAGTAAATGAGCGTTGAGATCTGCATTGCAGCCCAAAGCTAGGCTGAACCTTGGAGACTCCGCCGGAAATCAGAGACCACTGCCGAAACTGACCGATTCTCCGGTCAGTAGAGTTCCCGAAATTCGCTGAGATTCCGGCGGACTTGAACGTGACGAGATTGGATAAGGCAGCGGAAGCCATGAGGAGATTGATGTGTCTTCGTAGAATTGAAGAGGAATTCAAAACTAGGAGAGCAGAAGTAGCAAAAGCAGCCAGAGAAACGAAAATGCTTTGATCTGCTTTCTATGAATGAATTGGTCTCTATTATGGATTTCTTGTTGTTGTACTTAACTGTTTGCTTTGGTAGCTCCTCCGGTGACTGTTATTGAGCGGACGACAGGAACGAAGATAGTGAGTGACATTTATGCGTCGGAGTAGAAATTATTAACGGACACGATTTTTCATAATATTTACTATGAAAACCAATGTAGGTATATTGTAATGATCAATGTAGTTGGCGTTAGTGGTGTTGCCGATGGTGCGGTTGTAATATTGGCCATCGTTGAAGCACTTTTGTGGGATTTTGAAGGATTAATTGGGGAGGAAAATTAGGTTGATTCGCATAACTAATCTCGACCCAAGTCTTTGGTTTAAACGACAAGAAAATAGTGCGTTTTTCATTTCCTTCCTTTTTGGACACAATAAGAGTTGATTTCATAAAACTCAAAGAACAAGAATGACAATAAGTATAAATGATTTTCCAGATTAAGCACGCGAAATATCTCATAAGAAATTAGTTGTGTTTTAGAGGAGGCCGAGAAAAACCAACAATAATTCGAGTTGAAATCAATCGTCAAGTTGATCATGTTATCAGTTACTGAGTTAGATTCTCGGTAACATGCGACACAACAACCTCCCATTGCAACCTGTAGAAGTTGGCGAATGGAGTCTATCAATTTATACACTTACCTATATAACACTTTTATTATCTATATAATATCATTAAATATTATTATAATACTATGAATTAAACTCATAACTTACTTCACCTACCTTTTTTAATAATAATGTAAAACATTTTTAATAAGAAAATACATCGGAAATATTTTTAGGTTCTCTGTCCTGGCATAGTTTTCTTTATTCTCATTAATGTCACAAATGTCCCGTGATAAATTAATTGGCAACGGCTACCAATTTTTACAACTTTCATGATTTTTGTTCCTCAATTTTCAAGTTTTTAAAATATTGGAAAAAATAGAAAAAACAATAAACAAATAAACAAAGTCAGAAGTAACACGCGAATGGAGTCTTCAGCTTTGCCTCCATGTCTGAAGTTACTCGTCTCTCTCCATTAACAAACCCATCTCCCTCTTCTCTTCGCTCCATAGCTATAACAAACCTTCTTATCTTCCACCATCACATTCCTATTATGATCCTGCTCTGCATATAATGGGGCACCCCACCCACAATGAATTGAAGCAGCGATTTCCACCAGCAACGAGTCACAAATGACAAACCCACCACCAGTCAGTCGTCTCAGGATCCTCATCCATGGAACCCATTACTTCACCACTATTCTTCTGTTTCCGACTCTGTTCTCTAACCCCTCGGGCAAAACAGGTTTTCAAATCAAAAGCATCACCTAATTCGTCAGTCATGTTTCATTTTCCCCCCTATATTTTAGTGTTCTGAAAATTCTAAATGATAACTTTACTCTCAGAAAATAATAAAAGTTATCCGAGAGAGAAGAAAGCTAAGTCTGCTAGACTGCTACATAACTAAATGGACAAAACTTTTTCAGAAAGGTTCACTAGAAACAGTGAATCATTTAACAAATGCGCAAGCCTTAAGCACTGGTTTCTGCCGCTTCTTTGAATTATTCTTGGGACGAACCTTCACAAAAGCTTTTCCCAAATCCTGAAAGCACCAATACGAAAATCATTAGTTATGCATTTTTCATTTTCCATCTCAACCAAGAACTGTTTGAATATTTCTCAGAATTTACAGACCATAAAAGTACTTATACCTCCCTTTAACTTGTCCTAAAACCAGTTTGTACTGAAAGCGAAGAGGACAAACAAAAAACTATTCCTACAAACTAACTTTGCAGTTAACCTCTAAAGCAAAAAAAGAACACAAAATCCACTGGAGCATCAAATAAATTACTATCCATTACCTCATCTGGCTCCTGTTGAGATGTAGCCGGTGTCCAAAGACCTTCTAAATTGTAATAAGCTCTAGCCTTCTCGTCGAGGGCATGGACTATAACATTACCTAAAGAAACAACAAAAACCAGCAAGGATCAAACTTTCATAAGCTATCACCAAAATGCAGAAACTGGCAGCTACTCATGTTTTCCCTTCTATAAAGTTCAGAGTTAATTTCACTACTAGAGATATGCCCATGTGAGGAATTGAAATCTGATAAGAACACATTAAGAATGTTCAAAATTTAGAAATTAAGGAGAATTCCCCCCCTCTTGTATGTGGAATTACTAGTACTACACAATTAAACTACCACTCCTTTTTCTTTAACAAACACCAATGCTTTTGAACATAACAAAATTCTTTGATGTAGGTAAATTCATGAACTCCATTCGTTATTTCCTCCAAGTCTTAATATGAAGAACACCCAACCAACTTAACTTTGCTACACCAACAAGCAAAACTATTACTACTTACTAGTACAACAAAATTAAACAACAATGCTTTTTCTTTACCAAATACCAATGAATTTGAACATAATTAAGGTTCGGGTACAAACCAGAGTCGATGACGACCCATTTCCCTTCCTGTCGCCCTTCAACGCTAGGCAGCATCATCCGCCGCGCTCCTTTTTGCTTTTCCTTAACCTAATCAGCAATTTTGTTTGGAGGAAATTCAGAAACCAGTATCTAATAAGAAAAGATTGAATAAGAAAGTGAACAAAAGAGAGGGATTGAGACAGGAGAGACTACCTTGTGAATGAGAGCTCCAGCGATGTTCTTGACGTGCCAGGTGGACCTACCGGTGGCTATAACAACATGATCGGCCCAAGTACAGCGTTGATTGGAGGCTATTACTTTGACATCGTCGGCTTTCACGTCGCTCAGAACTTTCTCGATTTCTTGTAGCTCCAGAATGCTTTTGTTGTAGTTGTTGTTGCTGTTGGATTCAGTGGTTGTTGATGAATAGAAAACTTGAGTAGAACCAGTAAACCCTAGCTTCCATGATTGATGGAGAATAGAAGACGAAGATAGTGAGATGGTGGAAGATCGACATCGCAAAGCCGACAACATCGGGCCGTTTCTCTAGCAAATGCGGAACTGGAAAAAAGGAAAATTGTGGGGTTGAGTAGAGTTGGGGAAAGCAGGCTTCCAGAAATCTAACACAGTTTTCGCTGTTTGGCAAACCTTAAAACACCACGGATTTGTAAAATCGATTCTCTAAAACATACGGTTTTCAAGAAGCTATAAATTAACGTGGTGAAACGCCTCGTCAGTTTTAAAAACGTCACTAACTAACGTATCTTTCGTATGACATTTAATTATAAAATATTTTATTTGTATTTTTTACATCATTATATATTATGTTATTTTTTAAAATAATTCCTTAAATTTTATAATTTTATAATTAATTTTAATTCAAATTTAGGGAATAAATTAAGCAATATTAGAAAAATTCATATGATTATATAAGATTTTGTCAATATATAGTATTATTTGAAAATCTGGGACAAATACGAAGCAAAAATTTAGTTAAACCTAATCACTTTTTTTTTCAATGATTAATTTAAAATTTGAATTTGAAAAAATTAGGAGTAGATAACAAAATTTTATTTTGAATTTGATTATTTTATTTTAATTTAAAATAAAATAAAATCTAAAAATTACAAAATTTAAAAGATTGTTTTAAATTCTAAAGATAATATTGTTCAGGAGGGAGATCCGTTAAGGACTATTGAAGATAATCTTTATTGATGTCAATCCCTGAAATCCCGTTTTCAATTGTAATTGCCAGCTCGCGTCTTTATCTTTTGTCAAAATTCTCCAGCTGCAGCCTATTTCGTGATTTTGGCCAAACCTCCGAGCAAACTGCTATTTCTGTCCTCAACAAACTGGTTTGGCCAAACCACCTCGAATCAACTTTTCTGCAAAGTTGCGCCTCTAATTAAAACTACCAAAATCAAGTGAATAACAACAAAATCAATAATTTTACTATCTAAATAACAAGTAATTAAATAGTAAAAATATAATAAAATAAGGCTCAATTAATAACTAATTGATAGGAAGAAACAATTGCATTTGTATGGTTTCTTTGCACTGTACTGTTCTTTAATGGTTATATTGTAAAAATTGTAATGTAACTTGTCAATTTTTATGTTTATTTAAATAATACTATGATTTACCTCATACAAAAATTCACATTTTGAACTTATGTTTTATTAATTTATTAACCAAATTTTTTTTAAATGGGTAAATACAGTTCTTAAGTAAGAAATAT
Source organism: Viola odorata (assembly GCA_963691705.1). Classification (NCBI taxonomy): domain Eukaryota; kingdom Viridiplantae; phylum Streptophyta; class Magnoliopsida; order Malpighiales; family Violaceae; genus Viola; species Viola odorata. The sequence goes on along the minus strand of OY829539.1, from coordinate 70,885,424 downwards.
TGAAAAATATTTTTTATGAAGCGATTTTTAAAAATGATTTTTATGATATTATTAAATAAATCAAGTGAAAACAATGTATAAATTATATTTAATTGAAGTTAAATATAGTGTATACGTACGTTATCTTTTTATGGTTATTTTCAGTTTCTATTTCTTTACGATAGAAATAATTATGATTGAAAATTGTCGAATCTCGACATGTTCTATAAAATCTTTGGTTATAATGTCTGTGATGGATGATGGATTATGATGCGAGGAGAGTGAAAGATGAATTGATGATCATTGGGCTTAAATTCTGATATTGACCTCCAACCAAAGCTCGATGCTTATCCCCCAGCAAAGCAGCGATGGTCGTTGGTGTGGTGTCTAGTCTAGATGGTGCAGCAATTCTCATTTTATTATTTTAAAGGAAATTAAAGCAAAATTATATTAAAATAATGACAAACATCAACAATCTTAATCAAACACAAAACAACATACTAGTCAGTTGTAAACGTCCCATGTGTGTGCATTATATTTTTATATACTATAATAATAGTAATGAGGTATATAATTTTCGGTTTTCAATTGGGTTGATATAGAAAAAAGACGTATGAATGAATATTTTAATTATTGAATAGAGTTTTGATGATATTATAATTTTAAAATATACTCTTTCCGTTTTCGAATAATCGTCACTGGCTACTATTCATGCATGCGTTTTGAGGAGGTCGAATGGCTCACTATTTGACCCAAAAAGTTTCGTACTTTTTTGGAGTCAAATAGTGAATCATTCGACCTCCTCGAAACGCGTGCATAAACAGTAAAGTGTCAATTATTCGAAAACGGAGAGAGTATCATTTTAAGGGCATTAATTCACTATCCAATGTTAAAAACATGCTAATTTAGAGGGTAATTTTGGGAGTGTAGAAATGTTCACATCTTCGTTTGAATGCTTCGACTCTTAGCTCCAATCGACAACTCATTTGTAGTTCATACTTTTTATCGTGACTGATTTACCCTATTCGTGAGTTGCATAGTTGATATAAAAAATCTCGTTTGTGTATACATACGTTTTTTTATTATAGACAAACTCTTTCAGTTATTTATTTATTTATTTTTGTTCGGTAATGTGCTTTGCTAAATTTGTTGCAAAACCAAACCTTTTTATCCTCTTATTAGACAGTGTCGTAAACCAAACCTTATTAGAGAGTTGTCATCATTATGTTCAAGCTTTTAAGTTTTCTTTATCACCTACCAATTAAAACGACATCATTCTACTATCCGTTTCCACTAGTGGTCAATGCCTCAATGGCCAAGGCTAGTGATAGCTTTATTGTTATGTTGCCTATATATATATTGACACCTTATTAAAATATTAATGTATTGTATATAAAAAAATTAAAGTTTGATTATAAGTTGGTCTACTATTAAATATTACACATTTTTATGAATTTAATATATGTTTTAAACTTTCATATTCATACACTAACTCTATGAAAAACTATAGAGTTTCATAATTGTTATTTTTTTTATCTTGCTAATGTGTAATATTTACAATTCTTAATATTACATAATTTAGACAATTGCACTATTAATCATTCATTACCAATTATATATAAAAATAAATAATTAAAAATATAAAATGAATATAAAATAAAACTAACATTGAATTATAAAACAAAGGCAATAAAGCTTCAAATGAAACTCACATTTACGTGTAATTATAATGGTAGCTTACTAACCGGAAAGATGCGTAAAATGAGAGGAATCTAAAATAAAAGAACAACCCTATATAGGACTCAAAGGTCATAAAGGATCGAATGGTTAGAAATTGGAATGCTTAATTTAATATAATCCATTAGAAATTAATATATATGTAATGCAATTAAATTGATAAATAATAAATATTATTAAATAAATCATATACTAACCAATATAATGTATTTGATAGACGATCCAAATTATTATCCACGCCCAATAATTAAATCTGGTGCGCAGCAGTGGATAATACGAGAGGAATGATGGGATGACAAATTTAATGTAGCAATTAAAAAATAGTGGCCCATTAAACAATACGATCATCATTTGTCCTCTAGTTGGTTTGGACCTGGGAACATTTATAAAATAAAAACGACAAAAATTATCTATTCTCCTAAAAAGAAAAATAATGATAATAATACGTGTATAAACCTAACATCCTTTGAAAATGGCGGCTTAATTATGTACTTAAGAACTAAATATAATTATTTTTTTAATCTGACCAGTAAGAACTAAGAGATTGGACAATGGCACAATTCTTCAGCACATCAAGAGGTCACCGCTACGTTTCATACACACTGTACATAATCTCTCATTATAAGAATGAGTATTTTAACCATCGGATAAATTTAATAATTTTGGGATTCAATCTTTTTAAAAACTATGACCTAATCATAATTTTATTAAAGAAATGCATAAGTTAAATTTTAGATCAATCTCGAGATAAATGTACGAATGAAACGTAAATTTTTTATTTTTTTTTTACAAAATCATATGGTATATTGAGTGTTTGTTTGTTATTTTAAACTCGAATTGAATGGCAAAATAGATTACGCTATGTTAGCTGATTTATGTGCTCGTGGTGAATTACACGTGAATCATGGAGTAATAAAAAAAATTAAAGTGAATATGTAAATAGTAAAAAGACAATATATTGCACGGTACGTAAGTAGGGGAAGACAACACTTAAGGAAAAGAGCTACGCGTAAAAAAAATTAAGAGAAAAATGAAAATACTAAAAAGAAAAAAGAGAAAAAAAAGAGGGAAATATCTGATGGCAGAGGAGAAAGTGAAGTGAGCAACTGAGGAAAAGCAATGAAAGAGCGACAAAAAAATGAAAAATGAAAGCTTGGTGTGAGACTGGGGAGTAAAGGAGAAGAAGCGAATCTGAGCAGAAGAAGAAGCTGCAACATCAAGAAAGACAAAGGAGGAGGAAAAGGGAAGTTAGTTATTACTCTGCTGGGATTTTACTTTCTTGGAGGAAAGAGAAATTTGGAGAATTTTTTCACAACCAGTGCTGCGTTGTAACCGATCCACGATCTGGGCGACACATTCATTCTCTCTAATCAGCTGATATTGCAATTAATGCGTTAGATCCAAGTGAGTTACACAACATTCTTGGCATTGTAATTTGCCTTTTTCATCTTCCAACTATTCGAGATCTTATTCACCTCTCCTCGCTTACAGGATTCTGTTTTTTTTGCTTGCTCAGTTTACCAACTCAAAGCTGCGTCTCCCCCACTTTTTTGGTCGCAAAAACGGTGAGTTGGGTTGTTTGTTTTTTTAGCGAAGGGAAGCTCAACGGTCATTTGAATTGTTAAATTTGGGAGCTTTAGTGTGATGCTTGATTCAGTTATGGGCTCACTTAGTTGATGGGAATTTAGGGTTTTGTTATTGTATTGTGTGGTGAAGGAATTTGTTGGGGACTTCATTGGGAATGGTACAGTTGATTTAGTCAATGTGCTAATAGATATATGTTCGACCTGTGATTGTTTCCAAGAATTTTGGCATGGAATTTATGCGCGATTTGGGTTGCTTGAAGTGGGATTAAGTTAATTTGGTTCAGGCTGCATTAGTTGGAATGCTTTAGTTGGCTGTAAGTGATTATTTGGAGGTTTAGTTTCTGGCTGAGATGCCTCCTTCACCGGCATTGAGATATTCTCCTGGGAGAGACCCGAGGGTGGACAGTCACAAGCGAGGTCGGAGTCTTGAGGGTGGGTTGCTCTACACAGAGCAAGATGATGATCTTGCCTTGTTCAATGAAATGCAATCCAGAGAAAAAGAGGATTTCTTAGTCCAGTCTACAGATGACTTTGATGACACATTTTGTAATTTTCTTAACTGCACTATCCTCACTTTTTTATGTTATTCATTATTCAGGTTTGTTTGTTTCTTCTGGCAACTTTTGTTGACTTTTAACTGTTTATACAGCTACAAAGTTGAGGCACTTTTCAGATTTCAAGCTTGGGATCTCCATTCCTGTTCGTGGAGAGAGTAGTGAACTGCTTAATGCAGATGGGGAGAAGAATGACTATGACTGGTGGGTTTAATTATCTTAACTTTTATGTTTCCTAATGTCCATGGTTAATTTTACAGCTTTTGTGGCCACTTGTCTCAATTTTTTGGTTCACGAATATGCTGGAGAAGGATTCAAGTTTTGACTTGGAAAAACTTTTTACATCTTGCTCCTGTATAAGTTATTGCGTCATTGTTATTGATACTCAATCACTCTTTCTGTAAAAGCTGATACTAGTTGCTTGTGTTTCACAGGCTGTTATACATGCTTCTCATTTGTGTTGTATGTGATGGATTGCATGGTTTGTTTTTTTGGTAGGTTATTAACTCCCCCCGACACCCCACTTTTTCCTTCGTTGGATGATGAGCCGCCGCCAGTTAATGTTGTATCCAGGGGAAGACCACGGAGCCAACCTATTTCCATTTCAAGATCATCTACGGTAGGTCATTAACCACTAGCATTGAATGAAATTATTCTTTGGATGTTTTAACTTGAGGACTGCAATTTTTTCCCTTATCTTCTGAAAGTGAGATTTGTGCATTCTTTGCAGATGGAGAAGAGTTACAGAAGCAGTAGAGGAAGTGCGAGTCCAAATCGCTTGAGTCCATCACCTCGGTCTGTCACTAGTACACTCCAGTCAAGGGGAAGGCCATCATCGGCACCTCATTCTAGTCCCCCTCACAGTCAACGACCTGCCACTCCATCACGCCGACCATCTCCTCCCCCAGGTAAAACATCGACACCTGCTCCAAGGTCCTCAACTCCTACACCAAGGAGAGCAAGCACAGGGTCAGGGACAAGGGGAACGTCCCCTATAAGAACCAGTCGAGGAAACTCTGCCTCCCCGAAAACAAACGCCTGGCAGTCAAATATACCCGGTTTCTCCTCTGAAGTGCCTCCAAATCTTCGTACTTCTTTGGCTGATCGACCTGCATCATACGTAAGGGGTTCCTCCCCAGCATCCAGAAATGGTAGGGACTCAGGCTCAAAATTTGGCCGGCAATCAATGTCTCCAACTGCTTCTAGAAGTGTCAGCTCATCGCACAGTCATGAACGTGACCGGATTAGCTCACACAGTAAAGGTTCTCTAGCATCATCTGTTGATGATGATGTGGACTCTCTCCAATCCATTCATGTGGGTAGCTTGGACCGCTTAGCTTCAAAGAGTATCAGTGCACTTCCAAGTAATAGAGCTCCGATGTTTTCTAAGAAATCAACCAGAATAGCGTCCCCAAACAGTGCTCCAAAAAGATCCTTCGATTCTGCTCTCCGTCAAATGGTATTACATCATTTAGATATGGCCAAACTTTTCTTTTCTTTCTGTCAATTATTCCAAATATGGTTGGTCATTGCACTTAATTTGTTGCACTGTTATAGGAAGATATCTTTTATGCCTAGAAGTTATGCAGAGCTCTCACGTGCAAACTAGTTAGTTGGCCGTCTCAATTACTTTTATTTTCACCACCATGATACCACACTAGCAAACTTCCTCAAATGTATAAAGAGTGCCATAATTGTCATGCATGTTGTTCCTTTTATCGGCCTCGTGAATCTGTAAGATGTTCCCTATAGCCTGCCCGACCTCTAGGATCTTAGCCGATAGTGATGAGAAGTCAGTGTAATTACCTCTTATAATTTGACCAAAACTCTTAGGTTGCTGCCTTTTTTATTTCCCCTACTGAAAGGATTTAAAAAGATACCAAGATTAAAAGGTAAAGGGTTAACATCTCTGTTTTGAAGTAATGCTGAGTAAATGAGATTCTTTTGTTAAAAATTATTAGACGGTTTTTGATTAAATAAACGCCCTTAAATGTTACAACGAAGCATCAGAAGTGGAAAGCCTTTAATACTTATTTATGCTTTTCCCAACAATCAATGGCATGTATTTATACATTTTAATCTGGTTCATTTGACTAAAGGATTGTGTAAGGGAATTTTTTTTGGGTGTTAGCTAATGGTTCCTTGCATGTATTTACTCTCGTAGAAACCATGGATTTATATAGATCCTTCATCTTGATCAATGTATTTGTGTAGGATCATCGGAAAAGTCCTCAAAATATGTTCAGACCATTGTTATCTAGCGTCCCAAGCACAACTTTCTATGTTGGAAAGGCAAGTTCGGCACATCGTCCTTTTGTTTCTAGAAATTCTTCAGTTACCACTAGCAGTAATACCAGTTCGGATCAAGGTACCAGTGGAGCACTTGATACAGAAGGAAGTGACCAACACCAGGAAGATATGATGAATGAAAGCAGAAACATAATGTACCCTGATGTTCAAGATGAATTATTTGTATTTGATAAGGTGGATGGTGTCCATGATGGGGATGATGATTCACTTCCTCTTCAGCTCGGTGACTTTGACGGAGATCCCACAATCGAGTGCGAGCCTGGTGATTCTGAGGAGTTCACACGGCCAAATAGAGATATGGAAATCTGTTCCGCTGAAACTTTGTGTGTCAGAGTGGATTCGTCAGATGCTGCTACTCTTGATGATACAAAGGTTTGTTCCAAATGTTGTTGTAGGTATCATGACTTAGAAACATTGGAAAAGGATGTCAATCTCTGTCCAGATTGCTTCAGGCAAGAGAGTCTTCTGGCTGCCAACACCCCAGGGACGGCATTATTAGCTGTTGAGAAATTCCCAACACCATCTATGAAGATCTTTGAAGATTATGAATCATCTGATGAGAAAGATACCCGAGTTTCTGTACCTGAATCACCAATTCCAGCTCTTGATATGGATTTAAGACTAGATGGAGTTGAGGCAAATGCCTCTGGTCATGAGCACAGAGTCAAGCAAGCCCAATCTATGTTCCATGAACAAAGCCGTACTTACTCTGAAGATAGTTCACTTAGCAGTGCAATTGTGGAGGTAGATGAACAGAGGACTGCTGGTCAACAAAGAAAATGGCAACCCGCTGGTGATTATTTCCTACCTGATGGAAACATAGGAAACCAACAATTGACTCGCTCAGATGATTTTTCAAGTTTGCAGGGAGGAAGTTCAGAAGGTGCTGGCATTTCAGTACTGCTAAGAAGGTCAAGTAGCAGTAAGGGGTCTGTCATTCATGGCAGGAGTTTTGTTGCCTCTACCATTACATACGATGACCTCTCTTGTGCAAGAAACAGTTCAAACAGTTTCAGAAGCTCTGTGGGTCATAGCAGTACCTCTGCATCATCTTCTGTTGATTTTACTACAGGTAGACAACTCGATACTCGTGTTCGGCGGCAGTTAAGCTGTGGGAGATCAGACGTAGAGCATTACAGATGTGACTCAAACGCAAGGCCTCAAAGTACTGGGTCATCTTTGACTGGAAGTTTAAACGATGCTCACCTTGCTTTAGGTCGTGGATCAAGTGTGCATGAAGAAAATGTTGATGTTTTTAATGCGAATATGAATGTTGATACAGTAGAGGAAGCATCTGTAGGTTCATATGGCAAAGTGCTAGCTTCAGATAATAAAGAAAGGGACATTTCGAATTCGTCTGTCACTGGTGAAGCAGTTTCTGAAGAGCATTTATCAGTTTCACCATCTCATAAAATTGGCATCCAGTTAGAAGAGAACTCAGCAGGATCAAGTTGTGAAAATCCCCCATGTGAAACAGAAGATTGCCCAACCAACACAAAGGGTGTCTCAAGTTTAGAAGCATCAGGTATTGCTTCTGAGTTTGCTGTTGAAGCAGAACACAACTTACCAAGCACTAGCCTGGATGGATATGATGTTGGTGACAGTACGACTCATCGTCGGTTAGCTTCAATATCAGAAATAGATGCTGAGAATTGTTGTCGGAGTAACCCAGATTCTGAGAGCGGTGGTGTGTCTCCGAATACGAAGAGCACAAATGGTTTTCAGGATCCTTCCATTACTGCAGGTACGTAACTCTGAGTCATGTCTTCTGTAATTTGTGAAAAAGTATGGATGCGGACTTACTAAATGATGCTCTTTACTTTTTGCTTCCCATGTTTTCTTTTCATGCTAGTGTCAAATTTGATAACGGGATTGGGACTAGTAAGTTTTGCCTTGTTCTCTGACAACTTCTAATTTTGACAGAAGAGTCAACCGTAATGATAGATTGTCGGGAAGGAATTAAGGGAAGAAGCCTAACCCTTGAAGAAGCAACAGATACAATTCTTTTCTGTAGCTCCATTGTCCACGATATTGCCTACCAGGCTGCAGCAATAGCAATTGAAAAAGAAAGTTCAGTCCCTCTGGAAGGGTCTCGGCCAACAGTTACAGTTCTCGGAAAGTCCACTGCTGACAGAAAGGATCCACGTGGAAGAACCACAGTTAAACGCCCCTCAAAATCCACGAAAGTCAGGCAGAGGCGGGTGGAAACAGATCCAAAATCCCCTTCTATTGAGACTGAGAATGATGAGAATTCAGATGAAGGCATGGTGCGTAATGTCGAAATTCCGAAAGAAATGGACAGTTCCAAGCCTCCAAAGCTGGAAGCCAAGTGCAATTGTACAATAATGTAACTGTTATGCCCGTGGAGAAGTCGCTGAGTGCTTGTATGTTAACGATTTTTTTGTGCTTTGAAGGGCTGTTTGGATTATTGCCAATTCGTTAGTGTTGGTTCCGATTATTTGTACGAAACACCACGATACGCTGGTGACATAATTGTAAAGTTTTTCATTTTTAACTTGTGATTAGGCTGATATTAGTGAGGCATCGGAGGAGGTTTGTGGGTTGCTTTGCTCCGATTGCCACATTCTTGTTAGTAATCCCAATTCGTTAGAGACCAGATTAGTATGATTAAACCCAGTCTATTCCTGTTTCTTATGTTTGGAATATTGTGGCCTGCCACGTCATCGTTTGTGTTCCTAAAAGCACAGGTCATGACAACCTGAGCCTTAGCATAACTGTTGTGTACTGTCATCTTAGATGGAGCGGGTCTTAGATTCGGACGAATCCGGTTAGATAACGCAGGTGGTCGGAATATTATAAAATACAGCCGTGACGTGACCTGAGTTTGGTTCACTGACAAATTGGAGAAGATGACACGTCGTTTAACCCATCTTTTTCAGCCTTTTTCCTACTCCTTAAAAAGAAAAAAAGCAGACGAAAAAAAGAAAAGAAACTGGCGGGAAAAATCAGAGGATAAAATGCTTCGCAATTTCACATTTCTCGTTTCCCTCTCTAATTTCACCACCGACCCGCCACATCTGACCTTATGGAATCGGATTCGGATTCCGACGGCTCTCACATTTCCGCTACCCCTCCTAGAAACTCCAAACCACCAGCACCACGGCGATCGCCACCACAACCAGCTCCTCCTCCTTCGTCACAGCCACCGCGGACTTCACTCTCCACTCACAAACCCAGACCTAGGGCTAAAAAACCCTCATCCAGAGCAAAACCCTCAACTCCACCACTTCCTAGTCCTCCTCGAAATGACTCCCCGCCGATTCTCTCTTCTTTTTCCAATTTACCGTTTCAGATCCGCTCTTCTTCTTCCCTACAAACAACCCGCGCACTTTCCTCTTGTGCAATTGAAACCCTACCCGCCGGTTACTTTTGGAGATCTTCTTCATTCTCCAAAATCCAGCGACCTAATATCACATTCGACTCAATCGAAGCTACATCTGGCCGACACATCCCCGAGGAGGCCGACCCGATCCAGCCGACAAACTACAGCAAACTGAAAGTTGTCAAGAAGCATTCTAACCTGATAACTGCTAACGCGCCTCTTCTGCCGGTGAAGTTGCGCAATGGCGGCGAGGGCAATTTTGTCAAGCTTAATATGAATCACAAACGGAAGTTTTTGAACAAAAGAGGAGGGAAAACGAAGAGCAGTAATTCATCCGCTGGCTATCGGTCTTACAGGAGAAGTAAACGGAATGTGAAGCGCGTGAAGGAAGGTGAAGGTGAGAGTAATTGCGAAGAGGATGGAGAGTTGGTTGGGGAAGCTATGCAAAAGGAGGCAAGGAAGAGTAGTGAAGTAGTTGAGGAGGCGGTTATGGCAGTTAGAAATGAGGCATCCCATGAGAATCTGGTGAGGTTATTGAATGCCGTGTATGGATACGATTCGTTTAGGGATGGGCAGGTGGAAGCAATCAAGATGGTGTTGGATGGAAAATCAACAATGTTGGTATTGCCCACTGGTGCCGGGAAATCACTGTGTTATCAAATTCCAGCCATGGTTCTTGAGGGGATCACTCTTGTAGTGAGTCCGTTGGTGGCTTTGATGATTGATCAGTTGAAACAACTTCCATGGGTTACTCAAGGTCGTCTTTTGTGTAGTAGTCAGGTAATTTGATGTTACTCCATTTCTCTTATTTCTCTATTCTGATCAAATTACAAATAACAGTTTGTTGGGTGGTTTGATATCATGTCTTTAATTGATTCAGACACCAGAAGAAGTTGCTGAAATCCTCAGGTTACTTCAAGAAGGCGCTATAAAGGTGAGAATAATATTTGAGGATAAATGTTGAATGGCCTTTTAAAGATTATTGGGTATGCTGCTATAAGAATTATTTTTTCCTGTCCCGAAGTTGGTTGTATTATCGCTAATTTTAATTTTGTTTGCTTTATAAATCAGGTGCTTTTTGTTTCACCAGAGAGGTTCTTAAATTCAGAATTCATGTCAACCTTTTCTGTTACTCTGCCTATATCACTTCTTGTGGTAGATGAAGCTCACTGTGTTTCTGAATGGTAAGTATGTCATGTTAAATATTACCTTCGTGTGGTTATTGTTTGTATCATCTTTATCCTCCATAAGTTTCATTGTTAGACCTATTTCCTTCTAGGTTATTCAATTTGTTAACCTGTCATTAGGTCACATAATTTTCGGCCTTCATTCATGAGACTCCGAGCATCTCTTCTTCGAGCCAGGCTCAATATCGGATGCATTCTCGCAATGACTGCAACTGCCACTGTCACAACTTTGGATGCTGTTATGTCTGCTCTAGATATTCCTTCAACCAATCTCATTCAAAAATCCTTGTTGAGGAACAATCTGCAGTTGTCAGCATCTTTGAGTGGAAATAGGCAAGTGTGGATGCTTATTGGATTTTCCCTGTGTATTTCAGTTACTTAAGGGCCTTTTTTGAGTTTACTTACCTGCACCTTAATGTTGTAGAATGAAAGATTTGCTATCACTGATCAAGTCTCCTCCCTTTAACGAAGCTGAAAGCATTATTATATACTGCAAGTTTCAGGTAACCTAGCTGTTCTATTAATTAAATGTATTTTTCATTTCTATTTCATTGTTAAAATCCCATGTTCTTGTTGTGTACTCGTGGACAATCTTTCTCTGCGTTTGTTTTACGAGCACCTATGGAAGGTATAAAATGATGTGGGCATAGAGTTATTTGATCAGTTATTTAATTCAGTCCTCTTTTGTGATTTCTGTTTACTGTTACATGTTTTAGTTGAAAAATTGACTATGGCATATTGATTTTGCAGTCTGAAACTGATATTGTAAGCAGATATCTATGCGAGAACAATATCTCGTCAAAGGTTAGCATTTCGTTGGGCAAATACATATTACATGAATTTATTCTCGTAGCTACATTTGTACGCTGATTTGCATCTGACAAGCTGGCTTTGAACTATTACTTAGAGCTACCACAGTGGCCTGCTCTCAAAGGAGCGAAGCCGTACTCAGGAGTTGTTTTGTTCTAACAAGATAAGAGTGGTGAGTATTTTTCTCTGCTAATCTCTCTAAATTTATTAACGAGTCTCACAATTGTTGACGTAGTTACATAATGGTTTGCAAATGAACAGGTTGTTGCAACAGTGGCATTTGGCATGGGCCTTGACAAGAGGAACGTTGGAGCTGTAAGGAACAAAACTGTACCCTAATTTTTTCAAATGTTTCCTGTTGGTAACATTGTAGTTGGAAAACAATAACCTAGCAGGCATTTGATGAACAGTTAAGCACCCCAATGTTGATTTGGCTTCCAGCATTTGGGGATGACATCAATTATGACATTTTTCAAAGAAAAAACTTCTAAAAATGATTATTTTAATAAGGAGCTTTTGTTTTCAACATATATTAGCCCATACTATTGCATCTATGACTTTCCAATGTTTCTATTCCTCTTTGTATTCCTTAATTGGAATCTGTAGTTGATTGGTTATCAGAATAGTACTAATACCCTAGATTACTAGTTGGCAACATCCTCTTGCAAAACCTTACATGCTTAGGTGGTGAACCTCTCGTAGAAACTAGGAGCTTGCCTCTGATTATATTATGTGGTAGTAAGTACTGAATTGCTCTAGTTACATCTTTTCAGGTAATTCATTATAGTCTACCAGAAAGTTTGGAAGAGTATGTGCAGGTGATTCTTAAGCACAGCTTGTTACAAGAGGTTCATTGTATATTGGAGTTTACTTAATGCAATAAGTTTATGCTCGTATAGGAAATTGGGCGTGCTGGACGAGATGGAAGGTTATCTTATTGCCATCTCTTCTTTGATGATGCCACCTATTTCAAGCTTCGAAGTCTTATGCACAGGTACTGTATATTTGTTTCGCTACGTCTTATTCTTCAATTCAAAGATCTGTAGTTGATCCGTTACATTGTATTTTCAGTGATGGAGTAGATGAATATGCTGTAAACAAGCTCCTCAGTCATGTCTTTATTACCGATGTGAACTCACCTGGGAAGATTTGTTCAATAATGAAGGAATCTGCATCTCGCAAATTTGATATGAAAGAAGAGGTCCTTCATTAATCTTCAGTTTTTGAATTTATCATATTAGGAAGCATTGTTTTGGTGAATTATTAGTAAGAATTTATTCAATGTTGATGGCATTCATGCTGAATTCTCTCTGGCTGTATTTGTGGTACTTGCATCTGACAGGTCATTCTCACGCTTCTAACACAATTGGAGTTGGGTGAAGTGCAATATTTGCATCAGCTACCACATATAAATGTAACTTGCACCCTAATTTTCCATAAGGTTGGTTCGCAATTAAATTCCATGTATGATTTTGACTTCTACTGCCTTCCTTGAGTGTTTTAGTGACTTCATGGGGTTATAGGTGGTTTTGAGAAAGCATACACTGCACATGAAATAGCTATTCATCAGATTCAATAAGTTCAAAACACGCAGTTGTTGAGTTTCCCAAAAGCAAAGATTTTAAATGATCTGTCGGATGGATTACATATTTTAATTTAGTCCAATAATCATGGGGAAGGAAACTTGTTCATTGCCAATATCATAACATTCATCTACTAATAGTTGAGATGTGAATTGCAGACTCCCCCAGCAATGCTTGCTGACCAGGATATTGTGGTTTCAGCAATTCTGAAAAGGTGAGTGTAGTTCTGGCTTCAACTTAGACAAAAATCATTCACCATCTTAGGTGAAACTGTGAAAGAAACTTGGTAGACTGAGATGTGTTTAATGATGTTTCAGTTCAGAAACTAAGCAAGGGCAATATGTATTTGACATACCTACTGTGGCAAATAGCATTGGGGTTACAACTATTGACCTATCAAACCATCTGCAAAATCTAAAGGTTTGGACTTCCTATGTGAACCATATGCTGATCATCTCTTGCATCATTCAGGGTTATGTTTAAGTAATCAGCTCAACTGAACATTTAATATATCAGCATCAAAGTAAATAAATCATCTGCTTTAAGTACCAAGAGAAAGAATAACCGAGAAGGGATGTTGATATCAAGATCCTGTATTTATATAAAAAATTTATCCAGTTTCATGTTGCTTTAGCCAGCCACATTCAAAGTATTGCATGCTATTCTCTATGTTCAAGAAATAATACTGTTCATCTAATTTACTATTTATGGAACTCCTTTTTCCCTGTTTCTTTGATTATTTCAGTTGAAGGGAGAAATAACATATGAGGTTAAGGATCCAGCCTACTGTTATAAAATTGTGCAAGTGCCTGAGGAATTCTGTTTTCTCTCAGCACATCTAACAAATTGGCTATCGGAGGTTGAGCGCTGTAAGGTATTAGATTGAATGCAGTTCAAACTTCAAAGTATGCTTGTAAATTTGATTATGCTTTACAATGCCTAGAATGTCTTCTGAACTAGTCACTAATACCGATTTATTTATGATATGCTGAGCAGATGATACAAGTAAATTAGTGGTATCTACTGCTTATGTAGTTTTTGTCTTCTTTTGTTCTTTCCTCTGGTCGACTTATGATTTGTGTCCATTTATGGAATCAGGTGCGGAAATTGGATACTATGTTTAGTGCTGCAGTCTTTGCTGTCAGTGAGTGTGAGAAGAAGCAAGGTTGCTGCACCACCCATCACACACCTTGCTTGCAAAAGAAAATTTTGGATTACTTTAACGGAGATGATAAATGCAATATCCCTAATAAAATGGGCCAAAGCAGGTTTGTGAAGCTCCTTATTGGTTCCAATTCCATAAATTTATGGCGTACCAGAGTTGCAAGATAGAGTTCTTACAGTTTTCTTTTTATGACAAGCTAGAGCTCTTACAGTTGTATTTTGAGTACTTTTAAATTCATCAATCCATATTAATTGAAGTTCATTTGTATTGTTTGCAGTCCATTTTTGAGAGCAGATATAAAGGTGAGAATCCACACCCTTACGAACATTCTGTATTCAATGTCAATGCCAACTTTTGTTTAGTAGTGTTAAGATGTCTACTCTTTTTGTCATACAGGTTTTCCTTCAGAGTAACTCACAGGCAAAATTTACACCCCGATCAATTGCAAGAATAATGCATGGCATTGCTAGCCCAGCTTATCCATCTTCAACGTGGGCCAAAACTCATTTCTGGTAATGTTTGATATATGTAACTTACCTGATGTACACACTTTCTTTTCAGCTAACAGGCATTAATTCTATAGTTCTCTAAGTTTTATGCTGTTCTTAGGATTGATGATAACTGTGATGGCATATTAATTATTTTGATCTGTTATACTATGAATACGATTAATGTGTTAGAGAATGGTAGCAATTGGTGAGGGAGCTTCTAATAAGTTTTAGTTCATTCTTGTTTACTGAGGTAAAACCTGAGCAGTTCACCAAAAATGTGGTTGCAGGGGAAGGTATACACAGATAGACTTCCAAGTGATTATGGAAGCTGCAAAGGCAGAACTCATGAATTTTGTCGGGAAAGACGTACTCTAGCTTTACAGAGGCAGGCATTATGTTGTATGTAACTGTCACAAGAATAACTTATGGGAATGGAATGAAAAGCAAAAGCAAAAGCGGTTAGCATCCAGGAAACCCACCTATTGTGCACAATGTAAGTAGCTAAGTTTTCTTTTTCTGTCTATATCATTTGAGAAGTATAACCACTGTTATGGTGGAATTCATGGAATTCTAATTATCTGTTTGCTACTATCTTGTCTCAGCCCATCTTTTTGGATTCTGTCACATTGTGTGTGTATATCATACATGGACATTGGAAGAGCAGCTGTTTTAGAAGTAGTGAGCGCACCAGTTGGATTGGAGGGTGCCAGATTTGGTAAGTTCCTTTACGAAATCCAACTTGGATGTTGTTCCTCTGACTGTCCAATTGTTGGGTCCAGCTCATTTTGGCTGTTAGTGTGACGTCAACTTTTGTCATTGGCATTGGCATGGTTGACATTGACGTTTTGAGCACGCACATGTAGGTTTTTGCCAGAAATGATTTTTTCTCGCTTAGTCTGAAACACTGTATTAATACACTCACTCGAACATGATTAATTGTGTTTGTACTTAATCAACTTAAGTGATTAGTATACCCACGGGAATATAATTAATCTGTGTTTTTACTGAATTGACTGAAATGGTTAGTACACAGGAATCGAATTAGTGGTTGCAATGCAACTTGCAAGCGGAAGGAAAGTAAAGGAAAGAATTGAAACAGTCCATGTGGGGGTTTTTTGTTTTTACGTTAGGGGGTGGCGTGGTGCTCAGTTTCAAGTGTTTTGCTTCTGTTTGTGACATAACAAAACACAAGCTTTCTCCCAAAAGTGAAAATCCCGTGTGTTATAGCTTTATATAATTCACAGTACCAACCAAGTAGTATTATGCTTGCACATATAACTTGTGATTGGGATTTGGAGAAGGCTTTCTTTCTCAAAGAAAGAAATCTCGACACTGGAAAGAAATAACGTTAATAAAAGACAACACGAAAAAGCCCATGACAGCAACCCCAAATGAAAAAAAGAGAAAATAAGAAAAGGTGAAAAGGTAAAATTCACCCCAGCATTTGTATCATATGTCAGGATAAACCACTACATTTATAATTGAGCTAAATAAGCAACTGTATTTGTATCATATGTCAGGATAAACTACTATATTTGTAATTGAACCAAATAAACCACTGCATTTATTCATTTGATCTATATTAACCACTCATCCCTTATGTACCTTGTTTGGATACACATCATAAGGGTAATTTTTTTTTAAAAATGACATGGCATAAAAACCATGCTCAACACTCATTTTTGCAATTGAAAAATAAAAAGTTTGATCAAAATATTCAAAAATAAAGAATCGAGCGAGATCAAAATAATATTCCCTTTTCAAGTGATAAAACATCGAGTAAGATCAAAATAATAAATCACTATTTTTGTGCACTCAATTTTATTTATTTTTGAGATCCAACTTTTTATTTTTCAATTGCAAAAATGAGTTGAGCATGGTTTTTATTCCATGTCATTTTAAAAAAAAAATACCATGTAAGCATAGTCTTATGATGTATCCAAACAAAGTATAACTATTTTTAGGAAAGAGTGGTTAATGTAGATCAAATGGATAAATGCAGTGACTTATTTGGCTTAATTACAAATGTAGTGGTTTATCCTGACATATGATACAAATGCACTGGATTATTTGGCTCAATTATAAATGTAATGGTTTATTCTGGCATGTGATACAAATGTAAGGGTGAATTTTACTCTTTTTGCATAAGAAAATAAGCAACATTGATTGGGTAGGACCGTAGGATTAGGACCCATTGAGCTTATAGAACTAAAGTATAATATTTTACTTTCAAAACACGAAAACATACGTAAGATAAAAATAAAATTAAAATAACGCATTTCAATAGATAAATGATTATTCTAATTTAATTAGAGATTTTGGTTTTAAACTTTGAATGTGTAAATTATGTTAAAATTTATGGGAAAAATTTTATTATCTTTCGGTGTTTTATTTGTGTCCACGATTATTAATTCTTAATGCGATTACTAAATAATGAATAATTTTGAAAAAGCATTTAAAAAACAAGAGAGCATGATGGCAAAAAGAATCCAGATTATGGGTGCGGCATATTCGAGACGAATTGAAGAAGGGCATATTCAGCGACAGCCTCGGATGACAGAAAAAATAAAAAAGAGTTCCATAAGTAATGAAAAAAAAAGATGATAATAAATAAAATAGGACGAAGACGGTTGGTTGGTGCCATATTAAGCTGGAAGAGGGAAAAACGAAACAGAAAGTAAAAACAAAGAGAAGGAACTAGGAAGCCAATCCAAGCTGATTTTTCCATCCAGTCCTACCAGAAAGACACAACCAAACCATCTCCCCCTCCTCTCTTCTCTCTAACTAAGCAAAAACCATAAACACTCTGTCGCCCATCTCCATCGCTAACAACATTCCGCTTTCTCCTTCTTTTCTTCCAAAAATCAAGAATTCGATCAGGACGAGAAGCAATAAAGAATTGGAGAAAGAAAAGGCTAGCAAGAAAGTGAGATGGGTGAGATGACGGGCGCCGCATCATCGTCTTCTTCGGCGTCGTCGTCTTCTTCCTCGTCTACTTACGTCAACTACCCGCTTATCTCTGCTTTTGCTGCTTTCGCCATTGCTCAATCTATTAAGCTCTTCACCACCTGGTACTCTTTCCTCGCTCTATTTCTGATTCTTTTTCCGAAAATTTAGCAGATTTGGATCTGTCTATCATATTTTAAGATCATGTGTCGATGAATATGATTTTGTACGGATCTTTGAAATGCATGTGGGTCTTAATTCCAATCTATTGAATTATGGGTAAAACCTCTTTCTTGGGATTTTTTTAATGTCGGCAAGTTATTTTTATGAGAAAAATGTTGAAGTCAACTCGAAATTACTAGAAAGAGAAAGTCTTTAATTGTGGATCAATGGGAGTTTAGTTAACTGAACTTTCCTGAAGAGACCTTTCTTGGAATTAGGTGGGCATTGAACAATGGGTGTGGTAGAATTGATTCACTTGCTGTGTAGGAGCTTAATCATTTTCTTGTTTTGATAATGTGAGTTTTTTCAGAAAGAATTATGGGAAATTGCTAGGTAGTTTGGCTTGTAAAATGGTTGTGTTACTGTGTATGTCATTTTGATTTCTTGTACATTTTATTTCCAGACTTTCCTTTAGAGGACTTCCTTGGAATTAGGTAAGCATTGAACAATGGGTCTGGTAGAATTGATTCACTTGCTGTCTAGGAGCTTAATCATTTTCTTGAAGTTTTGATAATGTGAGTTTTTTTCAGAAAGAATTATAGTAAATTGTAAGCTAGCTTGACTTGTAAAATGTTGATGTGAAGGCTTGTTTCTCTGCTTGCATGTCATTTTGATTTTTTGTGCATTTTATATATGCTTGGCGTTGCCACATTTTGTTTGCTTTACTCTGAGTCTTAAAGCTTCCTAGATTTGCAGGTATAAGGAAAGACGATGGGACATCAAGCAACTTGTTGGATCTGGTGGAATGCCATCTTCCCATTCTGCCACAGTAACTTCTCTTGCATTGGCCATTGGATTCCAAGAAGGCTTTGGAGGATCACTGTTTGCGATTGCATTGGTCTTAGCATGCGTTGTATGATTCATGTTCATTGTTTACGATCGCTCTATATTTTGTGGTTTTCTTCCTATTAGTGATTGCTGCTTATGATGATAGTTAGAGTGTTTGATGTGGGTAATGCTGTTTACAGGTGATGTATGATGCTACTGGTGTGAGACTACATGCTGGACGCCAAGCTGAGGTATGATGTTTCACTCGCTTGTTTTCGTTTGCGCTTCCTTCTTCCATCCCTGCACAACTATCCCAGCAAGATTCTCATAATAATTGATATTCCATGGATGCTGTTGTTATATCTTAGGTCTTGAATCAAATTGTATATGAACTTCCTTCTGAACATCCTCTTGCTGAGAGCAGGCCGCTGCGAGAACTTCTTGGGCATACTCCACCTCAGGTAAGAAATATGCATCATACTATTTATTTTTGATGAATTATAGGATTCAAATATTGAATGAAGTCTATTTCTTAAGTAGAATAACGTTAATGTCCATTTGCGGAGTTATGCATCACTTCTGATGGTAATCGCAGTAAAAACAGCATGATGCAGACTGCAAAATAGATGTCGATCCATTATGCTATTCTTTTTTTACCAATAATGGCCAGTGGCCTTTTGTGGGTTCTTCCCATTGTTTTCAAAAAGCATGTCATTGAGGAAGCTGCAAACAAATATCATCATTTCTCAATAACCCTCTGTTTTGGCAGGTTATTGCCGGTTGCATACTTGGCGTTGTCATTGCAGCTATTGGTAAATTGATCGTGATGGCAGTTAGTAGTAGCTGATTCCCTAAGAAGATCGTACATATCTCACATTGCATCTGTTGGCTAAATTTCAGACCATGCGGAATTGGAAGAATGGTATCTTGGAAACTACTGTGACCATAAATGGTTCATTTCAATGCTGTGCTTGTACCTTCTTGAACTCAAGCAGGTTCTTTCATTGGATTAATTACCTAATTAGTTTATAAGATTTTGAAGGTGCAATTCAGTGTCAATATCATGTTTCTCACATGGTCAAGTTTAACAAATTGCACTACAATTACAAGAGTTGTAGTCAGAGTTTGGGGAACTTTGGGTTGATATTCATAGATGTAGTCACTGTAAAAGCAACAAGTAATTTTCCAAAAATATGCGACATAACTTGTATGATTGGAATGTTTCTTTTCAATTTGTTTTGCATTAGATGTCAAAGCAGTATGCATTTGTACTCTTCTATAATACAAGAGGAATGCACCCCAAATTCTTGCATTGTTTGTGCTTTGCTTGCTGTATAAATGAGAAAAATGTGGAAGAACGAAATGAATTTTCGCAGCAGATTCTCTGAGTAGCGGCTAATTGCTGGCCCGGTGGCATTAAACAAACGTCTACTCTCTCGAATGGTATACAACGAATTTTTGTTCAGGAAATTATTACAGGAAAGTTCAACTTTTAGTATGCAGTGCTATAAGTTGATGGACGGGAGCACTATGCGATTCTCTTGATTATTCATTAATTACTGGCTGCTTAAACCCCAATATAGCAGGGAAAACCCTTCTCATCTCTATAATAGGATCATTCTGAACATCTGATTTCGTGCGCCACGCGATGTGCTCATCGGGTCTGACTAAAATTGCTCCTTTGTCAGTCATCTGGCACATACTCCACCATGACATCTGATGTGATGCCTTAACTTCTGCAACATCTATATAGTTCTTCGAAGGTGCCAACTCTGTCTTACTCTTGCCTTCAACTCCGTCGAGAGTATCAGCGGACCACAACACACATACCCTGGTGGAAACATCAAATTCCTCGGCCACCTTGAGTGCAGCACGAGCAAGACTGTATGATTCCTCAAGCGGTGCTATGATGAGCTGGAACTCAACTTTGTCCACAGTTAAAAGATCAAGGGTAGAAATAATCACCTATCAAAATACTTGACAATGCTTAGATAGACAGCAATGTGAATTGCAAAAGTAAGCTGACACAAGCATCCTAAACAGCTATGTAAGATACGACCTGATGACAGAGAGCAGAAAAAGAAGCTCATGACTACAATGTGGAAAGAATGATCTACAACTTTATAACCAGTTTATGGTTTAACAAAAAGAACTGCATACCTCACTGGACAAATTTGACAATACTCGCACGTTCATATGAGGTAGTCTTGAGCCTGGATCTGCAGAAGGAACATAGTCCCTCCGTCGACCAGTAGGTGGTTCCTGAGCATCCATCCCCCTATCATTGTCTGAAACAAGTGCTCCTTCAAGGTACCTAAAATCACAAAGGTATAAGAAAATCCTTCCTTGAATTGACCCAAGAAATTTACTTCTGAAATTGTAACAAGAACACAAAATTGAAGACCTTTAATCGATAGAAAAGAAATCACTTGACAACCTTTTATTCAGATGAAGGTTTACAGGTGATTGGTATCCGAAACTTTCCATACCTAAAACCAAGATCCTCGGCAGGAAACTGGAGCTGAAGGCTCTTTCCTTCTTCAAATATACGCCTTAGTTTAGCAAGCCTTGAAGACCCAAGTGGGTTTTTTTCATTCAGAAGAGATTCTGAAAGCTGAGCACGACCTATGCTAAAAATTCCGTCCAAAATTGACTTTTGTAATCCAGATGGTAAAATGGAGCCCAATCCACCTGCTATAACTCGATGTACTGGAGAAGAAAAAAGGAGCAACATGTCACTAATGGTCATATTTTTTTGTACTAGAACAAGTGCAAGCAGAACAACAGTGGACAAATATAGAGTCCTTAAAATATTCTCCTTTCTTCATCAAGAGGATTGAATATCTTTGCTAACAGTCCAAGCAAAAAGCTATTGCTCACCTGAATTTGCAACAGTTGGGTCAAGACCAAGTGCAGCAGGAACAGCCATAGCTGCTCTAAAGTTTTGGACGCTCAGTGCAGTATTAAAAATCGCAATCTGATAAAAAGAAATGAGGTCAAGAATACATCTAAGATTGGAATAAATATATAATTGGAACGAAAGTCAAAGGTACAGCAATACCGGCCTACGTTCCGTTTCATAAGTATCAAGTATTGATAATGCTGCAATACCCTTTGTAAGAAGAGCTATTTTCCAGGCAAGATTATGAACATCCTGAATGCCAGTATTCATTCCTGCAAACCAGAACCTGCTTAAAACTTTAAAAATGAATATTGCTTCCTAAGCCTTTTACCACCAGGAAATAGGGTAAAAAGAAGAAACATTATGTCCGCCAATTTTCTGATTTGCCTTTTCTCTTTCACCTTATATGGAGATAAAGCAGCGTAAAGCCTTTTTCTGTTTGTAAACAAAATCTATAGAGGACAAACTCAGCACGATTTTTTTTTTTTTAATAAGCTAAATTTGACATGAATTGTAGTGGGAGGAACAAGTTGATCTCTACTGATTGCACAGAACAGAGAGACTCACCAAAACCACCAGCTGGGGGAAATCGATGTGCAGCATCACCAGCAAGTATTACTCTCTTGTCAGATGTTATAAACTTCTCAGCAACTTCAGCATGCATCACCCATGGCTTTATATCAACCACATCAATGTCCGAAAGCTCCCGACCAACCAATTTGAAGATTAAATTCCTGCATACCTACAATTTGAGCCCTTAAATGAAAGATTCACCCATGGAAAAGCCCATTTTGTGCTATCTTGGGAGGTTGACTCAGTCCATTTGGTTTCCAGTATCTCTTAAGAGAATGCAAAACACCTATACAGTATGTTCTTTCTTATTGCTGGCCTCATTTTTGCATGCTTGACCATGTCAAGAGAACTTACAAGTAAAATATAAATGCAGAAACCTATTTATCATGGAGTTGAATACCTCATGGCTGAAATCATCAAGGTTCTGCTGAGGTGGATAAAATGGCATCTATAAGAGAGTGAAATAATAGAGAAGCAAACAGTTAGTATATGTACACAATATAGCTTGAAAAATGGAAAATTATTGTGTGAAGATTGACTTGAAATTCAGTCTACCTGCAAAACAAACTCTCCATCCTTGAGATCATGAGCAACAAGGACTCCTATTGCTTCAGTGTTGAAAATAAAGAACAGCATTCCAGGTCTCTCATTTAGCAAATATTGTCCAAGCTCTTTGCTTAAAAAATGAACACTGATAAGCTTTTGCAAGTCCTTTTCACCTCTGAGCTCTATTCCTGCAAGCTTCCTCACAGTACTTCCTGCACCATCTGCTCCAACAAGGATATTGCAGCAAATATTTCTCTCCATGTACTTCCCTTCCTCAAAATGAGAAGCAGTCACCATAACAGATTCATCTGTGGCATTTATCTTCACACACTCATGCCCCATCAGCACGTCCTTCCCCCTCAGAGGATCAAAACTGATGCCTTCTGAGCCTTGTGGTACACAAACGCGGAAGTTGAGTTCTTGTAGCTTCTTAAGCAGTAATTTAGTTAGTTTATACTGTGAGAAGTGCGCAACAGAGACTGGGCTGACAATGTTCTCAAAATCTGACAAATGAACAACATTCATGAATCTCTGTCGATGAACAACACTAATGGATCTCAGCATTTAACCAACATGGCAGCACAGTACTTTAGGGAAACCCATCACACCTTGAGGTTGCATGTGGTCCACTGACCCAAGAATTTGACCAGTGAGTGAAGTACAGTATATGAACTTCCTCCACAAATCCACAGGTGGCTCTGATCTTTGAATCTCCTCTGCAAGTCCATCCAATTTCCGAAACACCTAACATCAAAGACATTACAATGAAACTGAAATTTTCCAATAATCAACCCAATGCATTGCACGTTCCAAACAAGAGGAAAAAGAACCAACCTCCATTGTCCTATTATTGATAAAGTGTGCTTGTGGGTGGTTCGAAAATGTCTTGCTCTTCTCCAAAACCGTGCATTTGATCCCTTCAACTCCACCGAGAACACAAACGTTAGAAGGAAAGAAAAAAACGACCACACTGAAGGCAAGACAAATACACCAACCAAACATGGAATTTGTTTCTTCTAAAAAGAAAATCAAATACTAAAGTTTTCTGCTAACCCAATAAAAAAAAAAAATCTCTCCAACAAAGAGAAAATTGACTTGTTCTTAGAAACCTTATATCAAGCACTTGCGAATCATGGGCACTCTACATTTTTAGTAAGAAATTGCACATTTCAAGCAGCTTGTCAGGATCAAGGAACATAATTTTATCGCACAAAATGAAGTATAGGGTGAGATGATGTACCTAATTTGGTTAGAAGCATGGAGAGGACGAGACCCACGGGTCCTGCACCGACGATGAGGACGGGAAGAATTGAATCGTCAGAGTTGCAGCTGTTGGGGTGTGACAATGCTCTTGTCTGGATGTAGGAAGAACCATTTTGTGGGCACACTTTGATTCTGGGTTTACCTCTGCAGAGACCGCTACTAAAACCCTTGATAAACCCTGCAATCCCCATAAACCCTTGATAAACCCAGATGG
Source organism: Viola odorata (assembly GCA_963691705.1). Classification (NCBI taxonomy): domain Eukaryota; kingdom Viridiplantae; phylum Streptophyta; class Magnoliopsida; order Malpighiales; family Violaceae; genus Viola; species Viola odorata. The sequence goes on along the minus strand of OY829539.1, from coordinate 70,861,245 downwards.
TGATGAAACGACGGGCCTCAGTGTCGATTCTGAAAAATTAATAGTCCGTTTTTTTTTTAATATTATTCCTTAATAACTCGCGCCTATTGCAGTATAGTTGGCGCTAATTTACCAAGTTAGTTAAGTTTTTCTCTCTTTCGATGGCTGTGTTTTCCGTCGGCGTTGGACGTCAGAGTCCGTCCGGAGGTGGAAACGTGGAAGTGAGTTTTTCAATCGTTTTTTTTTTTCGGTTTTCAAATTTAAATGCCCATAAAACCTTAAGTATATACTCCCTCCGGAATTTTTTAAATGACTCTTTGCTGTTTTTGTTACTGTAGCAATTACTTGACTTTTTGGTCTTGAAGCTACTTTTTGTTACTGTAGCAAAGAGTCATTTAAAAAATTCCAGAGGGAGTATTTTTTTCTTAGTTGGCCCATCTTTTGTAAAGTTTTTATTAGAAGAAAATAGAAGAAGAGTTAGCTATTTTCATACTTGACCTGGAATATTGATTCGATTCGAGTAAGGGAAGGGATCAGAAATTAGGGGTAAATCGAGGTCGAAAAAAATATGACATTAAATTCAAATATGACCTAAATAAGATACTGAATCAATAAATTTCATTTAATTTATAATAAAAATACTTTATTAAAAAAAATTGATTAATCAAAATTTAAAATTTAAAACGTGATTTTGTATCATCCATAAACCCATAGGATATTTTATGTCTATTTTTCTTTTTTATTCTCATTTAACTAATTTTCTTTTTAGTAGATTTTATGTATATTTATGTATAAAAAAGGTGCCGCCGACTGTCTTGTACCGTTGGGCTTCCGTCTTTATTTTGATTGGGCCAGGAAAAGGGCTTTCCGAGGCTTTGCGTTGTAAATAAATGGGCCAAATGGGCCTAGGACGTAAAACAATGTGGTCTCCCCTGTCAGTCAATTTAGTGGGCTGGAAAACATGATCCGCACTCCTCAGTCCCCTCCGTCTATGTTGGTATTACATAGATCACCCTAAAGAGTTTAACACAATTTATTTAACATGAAAGATAGAGATTATTATTTAATATTAAAAGAATTTATAAAAATTGTAACTTATGAAGTACGGATACGGACATGGACATGGACACGATACGACATAATACTTCGACACCACAATTTTTAAAATTTAGGACACGATATGATTAGAAACACATCGATTTAATATTTTTTTTATTACAAATAATTTTAGTAGTTAAAATATCCATTTGTGATAAATACATAGTCATCATACTTTTTAGATGTCAACTTTTTTTCAAAAATGTATTAGGCATACATAAAACTATATAGAATAGAATTCAAAAGTTACATTGACATTAAATTATAAACTATTGTAAAAAAACATAATTAGGATGCCAAATTTTTTTTAATTGTTTTAACTATTGTAACCGTTGATTTTATATTAATGTTAAAATTGATTTTTTCAATCGAAAAAGTAAAGAGTTTAATTTAAAACTCAAATAATATACTAATTGTTGTTAGAGATATTGAATGAATATCACGACACTGTACCTTTTGTGATATTCCTTCAATTGTTGTTAGAGATATTGAAGGAATATCACGACACTGTACCTTTGTATCTTTTTAAAATTTTAAGTGTTTAAGTTTAAAATTTTGTTCAACTTTAAAGAAAAATAAAAGAAAGTGTAGTAGCTTTCCTAATTTTTTATTATTATACTTATTCCTTTTTAATTTTTTAAATCACTATTAAAACCTCACTTATTTGCATTCATGTGTTTTTTAGTTGTCGTAGTAATGTTTATTTATATTTACATTGTGTTTCCAAGCGTTAAAAAAATGTCCGATTTAATTTTTAATTTTTAATTTTTTAAGTGCCTTCAATATCCGACAAGTGGCGGAATGTGTCAGATGAGTATCGGTATTTAATACTTTAGATAGAAAATTATTTTTCTAAAATTCAGTACAAATATCTAAAACGTCAATTATAAAAAACGAGGGGGGAGTAGAATTAACTAGGTAACTTTTTTACATGAATCTATTGGGTTGATTGAGATAATTATTTATTGCTTATTTAAAAAGTTTAGCACAAAATTAAAGGTTAAAAAAATTGGTGGGCCTTTTTTATTTATATTAAAATATTCTTTTTTGGTATATTAAAATAATAATAAAAAATACTACCCCACGTGTCGTCTTTTCTAATTGACCAAAAATGTACCGCAACAGAGCCCATCATGCCCACGTGAAAAGGTCAGAAGCCCCACGATTATCAATCTTAGCCCGACACTGGCTCTCGTCGACTGACATCTTCATCAGATCCGCACCATCCACGTGTCTCCATCAGATGCCACCTCCTATCTAATAGCCGTTAAAAAGGTAACGCGAATTCTCACAAACAAGTGAACAACTCTCTCAATAATAGGAATTAAAAACAAAAAGTTACACAAGTTTCGAAGTGTAAAATTACTTGCCTAGTTCTACTAATTCTTCTATGAGATTTTTACTCCATCATTAATATAACAAGTGGAAATTACGATAAGATTAATTCTGTTCGTATTGGATTGATCTGATAAGTTCGTATGCTCAAATTTTTAGTATTTTAACGTGGAATAGATCTGCATCCATTAAAACTGTTACACTACAGCTAGTATAGCCTAGTATCACTATCAAACAATCAATGGTTTCTATGCATTTTTGTTCTAACAAACAAGCTTTTCCTTTTCCTGCAAAAACCCATCAAGGGCGAGCTCTCACTCCTGTCTTGGAAACTATTCACAATGAATGTTCATGAAAGATTTGATGAGCGGTGATGTTACTCACAGAAGTTTGCATTAATTACTGACACAACTCTCTCCTTCTTTTTCCCTGTTTAGTGTGATTAATTACTGTTTAGTGCTAGCAGATGGGGATTAGTTATCCTTTCTTTTCTGCTGTTCTTCTGCATATATTCCAGACGGGTCCCCGCCCTTTGGTGTGCAGTGAATGAATTGTGAGATATTTTGGTGGTCACTGTAGAGCATTATTGGTTTCTTGTTTGATATATCCAATAGGTGTGGTCAATTACATATAAAGGTAGATTGTAGGTTTTCTGTATGGAGTAAGGTGGGTAGGGGGAGAAATTAATGTTCATGATGATGATGTCTGGCTTTTTTTACATGAATGTGCTACATCAAATCTATATGGCAAATCTTTTGTTGGGGTTTAAACCAAAATATTGTTTTTGCAGTCATAATTTTTAGATTGTGACCAAAAAAACCCAATTGGGGTTTTTCTCAACAATTTTGCACAGATCTTTTTACCTGTGTCTGCATTTTTAATGACAGGAACTAGACCCTTTTTCCCGTTTAATCTTTTGTTGCTGTGATGAGATAGCAACTTGACAGAAATTTGGTTTTAGGTGTCACATTTGTAGCTTTCTTGATTGTGTCTGTGTTGTGAGAGCGAAAGATTTGTGGAGAGAAATGAGATCTGTAGAGGATAAAGGTTGCTACAATGTTCATGGTTCAAATCAGGAGATTTCAAGTAGCAATACAATCAGTTTCGAGTTTCATAAAGGCAATGGGGCTAATCGAAGTGGTCATCATCGAACAGCGTTGGGGAAGCCTACTCCGTCGAAATGGGATGATGCGCAAAAATGGCTTGTTGGGTTGTCAAGAGGAGGAGGGGGAGGAGATAAGAACCAAAGCAAGCCGAGGAATTCGAATGCGGATGATAGGAGACTAATAGCTCCAGTTCCGCAAAGGGAAGTTGAGTACTACAGCGGCGAAGATGAAGAAGTTGGAGGAGAAGCAAATGGGTGTCCTGCTTCTATCACAAATCAGTATGGAGTGGAGACTAAGAAAGTGGAGTGTGATGAGTCAGTTTGGAGAATCAACAAGCCTGTGCAGAACTCATCAGTGTCGGTTGTTAGATCGATTTGTGTTAGGGATATGGGGACTGAGATGACCCCAATTGCAAGCCAGGAGCCATCGAGAACAGCAACACCGATTCGAGCTACAACTCCTGCCGCGAGGAGTCCTATATCTTCAGGATCTTCCACTCCAGTAAGGTGTCTGCAGGGGGGTAATGAGGGATATCAGACAGGTTTAGGGTCGAACGAAAGCAGGGTGGAGGCAAGTTCTGCTGTTAGGGTGAATAATTCTGCATCAAGGAACTATGTGCAAGAAACCAAGATTCCTGAGAATAAAGATTTAGAACAAGAAAGAAGGCAGAATAGTTTAGATACAAGAGCGACGGCTTGGGATGAGGCAGAGCGCGCGAAATATATGGCAAGGTGATCTACCAGCACTCTTTGAATGTGATCAATTTTACAAAATGTGATTTGAGTTTTATGTACTGGTTAAGATCTTTCTGTTCTCTGTGGTGTTTTGTATAGGTATAAGCGCGAAGAAGTGAAGATACAAGCCTGGGAAAATCATGAAAAGAGGAAAGCTGAAATGGAAATGAGGAAAATGGAGGTAACTTTCCTAATTCCTATACTTAGTTTCATGGTTTCTAGTAGATTTATATGACACAACCTTTTCTTTTTCTGTTTCAATCCTCAAAAAGTGTGTTGCAAAAAGCTTGTGGTGCCCATCACTGTATTCTAGCAGGACCATAACCCATTTGTTTTATGAGCATCTTTTCTTCATCTCCACAATCAAGAACTTATTTCCATACTAATCTTGATGATGCTGCATTCTAAATGCTAATTCTTGACTCTAACCTTAAGCGTATTCCTACAACTGAGCAATGCTAGTAGAAAAAACATCTCCGGTGAAACAAATGCGATAATGTGTGCTTTATTCGCAGGTGAAAGCAGGGAGAACTAAAGCTAGAGCGCAAGAAAAGTTAATCAGCAAACTAGCGACAGCCAAGAGAAGAGCTGAAGAAAAGCGCGCAAATGCAGAGGCGAAGCTGAATGAGAAAGCTGTTAGGACTTCTGAAAGAGCAGATTATATAAGGAGGACTGGACACTTGCCCTCATCTTTCTCCTTCAAGTTGCCTTCTCTATGCTGGTAGCTAGTAACAACAACATACTGCACTTATGTTTTTCTAGTGATGTATAACTTTTACCTGTCAGTAACCTTTGTTGAACTACTACTTTCTTTTTGGTTTTAATACATGTGTGAACTTGTGTATTCATTTTATTAAATTCTGAAAAATGTATCCACTTGGTTGGTTCTTCTCATAAATCTTTCGATTGTAATGCAATTGGCAACCACGGAAGTGATAATGTAAACATTTTCGGGGCATTAGCAGATTCGAAAAATTTATAATCTCAAGTTCTAAGATGCTAGATGCCTGATAGATGTGCAGCCTATGGGACTGGCTTCTTCGAGCAAACGCAACACGAATGAGAGTGATATGGTAGTAAACATGTATTTTGCCAGAAATGCTGCCTGCAAAAGGTTGCTCAGATTCTAGCAAAATGTATGAATTCATTGCAGAAACTAAACCACAGTATCTGGAGCTGATTCCAGAAGCAATTTGATGTCACTGGACGATTCGCCGTTAAATTCTCAAGTAAAAGGGTAGAAGTTTGAAAACAGCAGACTTACAAAGGAGGATGTAAGCTGCAGAATAAGTACCCCCTTTTCCTAATGGTGCCAGGAGATACAATCATATAAGTAAGTACATATGAGGCAGATAAAGAGGAGTGGCAGCTGCAAAATGACAACCTAAAAAACTTTAGATTATCCAGAATAAGCAAAAGGATGGATCTTTTCTTTGGCTCAATGTATAATTGCAATGCGGTTCGTTCATGGGTTGAAAAGATCCTTTAGTATGTTTGACTCCGTTGCCGATCAGGAAACCGACAAATTCCGATCATAATTAATAATTAAAAAAATTTGAAAAAAGGGAAAACATAAATCGTCAAAAACCCAATCCTAAACTGGCCAGCCTAACAGCTAACACCGCCACACAACACCAAAAAACAACACAGAGCACACCCTCCTCTCCCCCAGTCTCGCCACCGCCGGCTCGCCGCCTTTCTTCAAGCCCGCCGCCGCTCTCAGTGCGCAGAATCGCTCTCCTCAGTCCTCCTCACTTCGTCTTAGCACCAACTCTCCGTTTCTGGAAGAAGAGTACAGCAACCAGGCAACCGTCCAACCAGCTCCGCTGCTTCATGGGGAGGCTGTGTTGAATCCTGGTTGGAATTCTCTGGAATTGCCGGTCTGGTTTTACACGGTTGAAGCTCAATTGATGGTCTAAGGTGCTTCTTGCTGGAAAAGATGTACCAACTCACCCATTTTTGAAGGTACGCGCCTCTTCTCTTCCTTTTTCCCTCATTAGATTTCCAGATTATAGACAACCACTTTAAAATAATGTTCTAACTGCATTTCTCCAGTCAAGAAGAAAAGAGAACAAAAAAACAAATAGTTGAAGAGAAACCCAGTCATGGAAGGGTTGTTAAACACTCTCCCTCACCGAAATTGCGTAAAGCCTTTGGCTTTCAATTCTATACCACTCCATAGTTTTGCCCTAAACTTAAGAACTTTGTTTGCTCCCAAAAAACTCCAACTGGATTTTCTTCCACCAACCAAGTATGCGAGTTTCGGCAGACACTCTTCTGCAATTATTTCAAAATGTGTCGCTGACACTGATACGCAAGGCCATGAGTGGGAATTGGAGTTTCTTGGGAAGGTTGAAGCACCCAAGAAGAAAAAAAAGCAACAAACTTCAAAGTTGCTCCAAGATAATGATGGGATGGATTGGTGTTTCAGGGCGAGGAAGGTTGCCCTCAAATCCATTCAAACCAGGGGATTGAGTCACAAGATTGAAGCCTTTATTAATGGAACTAAGCAGAAGAAGAAAAAGAACAAACCAAAGTTGGTTAGTAAAGATAGGAGTAGCAAGAAAAGTAAGGACCTTGAAGATGATTTGGATTTTAATTTTGGGGGAGACTCCGACACGGAGGAGGATGTGAGCAACTCTCTTGGTGATGATACCAGTGAGCTTAGCAGGAAAGTGAGTATGATGGGAGATGGCATGTTTCTGAAAAGGAAGGAAAAAGCCATGGAAGAATTTGTCCAAAGGCTATCCAACTTCTCAGGACCTTCTAACCGTAATGGAGAGATTAATCTGAACAAAGAAATTGTGGAGGCACAGACAGCAGAGGATGTTTTGGAGATTGTTGCTGACATGATCATGGCTGTCAGTAAGGGGTTGAGCCCTTCGCCACTATCACCTTTGAATATCGCCACTGCCCTTCATCGAATCGCCAAGAACATGGAGAAGGTTACAATGACGCAAACTCGAAGGTTGGCTTTTGCACGGAAAAAGGAGATGTCGATGCTGGTGGGTATTGCAATGACAGCATTGCCTGAATGCTCAGCTCAAGGGTTCTCAAACATTTCATGGGCATTGTCAAAGATAGGGGGAGAGCTGCTTTACTTGTCAGAAATGGACAGAGTTGCAGAGGTGGCTTTGACCAAGGTTGGGGAATTCAATTCCCAGAATGTTGCTAATGTTGCCGGTGCTTTTGCTTCAATGCAGCACTCTGCCCCTGAGCTATTTCAGGCACTATCAAAAAGGGCATCGGATATAATTCACACTTTTCAAGAGCAGGAGATTGCTCAGGTTTTATGGGCATTTGCTTCTTTAAGTGAGTCGGCTGAGGAATTGCTTGGGGCTTTGGATAACGTTTTCAAGGAAAAGAGCCAGTTTGAATATTGTCTAAAGACAGACACCTCAAAGTATAATGGAGGGATTAGCATCGAAGCTAGTGGAGACTCTAATGCAGAGGGAGCTTTAGGCCATTCAGTGCTCCGATTCAATAGAGGTCAGCTTGGAAATATAGCTTGGTCTTACGCTGTTCTTGGACAATTGGACCGGATTTTCTTTTCAAATGTGTGGAGAACTCTGAGCCATTTTGAGGAGCAAAGGATTTCAGAGGAGTACAGAGAGGACATTATGTTTGCTTCTCAGATTCAGCTTGTGAATCAATGCTTGAAGCTTGAGTATCCACATCTTCAGTTGTCCCTCAGTGGTGATCTTGAGGATAAAATTGCTGTTGCTGGGAAAACAAAGAGATTTAATCAGAAAATGACTTCATCTTTTCAGAAGGAAGTTGCTCGTCTTCTGGTCAGCACTGGCCTTGATTGGGTGAGGGAATATGTCGTGGATGGGTACACTTTAGATGCTGTTGTGGTTGATAAGAAGATTGCCTTAGAGATTGATGGACCAAGTCATTTTTCAAGGAATACAGGTTGGTACCAAAATAATGTTGCATATAGTTTCATATCCTTTTTTGCTGTTGTTGGTTTGAGGCTTTGAGCCACCAATTCAGTTTTGCTTACCATTTATTTGTCAAATTAAATTAATGTGTCATGTACACCTCTGTGCAGGAGAGCCTTTAGGGCACACCATGCTGAAGCGGCGATATGTTGCTTCTGCTGGTTGGAATGTGGTGTCCTTATCTTATCTAGAGGTGAGCTCCAAGTTTTCACACCTCAGATTTCTTCATTATTTTGCATTTGCACATACTTGTGCTATGAAACCACGAAGTTGATGGTGGATATACATTGCGAACATGTTGTTTACTGGTTTATATATTTTGAGAGGAATGTATTCATCTGGTTTGGTTTGCGGATAGAAAGCATTGGTTTAAATGATAGAGATATGAGGTCGCTCTTGAAGTAAGATCGAAACTTTTTCATTTATTAGTTGCAAACTTGCAGTGGAATGACTCCATGGTGGATTTGTTGCATTGGTGGCATGGTTTAAATGATGGGATAGGTGGTCTCTCTTGAACTAATATTGAGCCTTTTTCATTTATTTGTTGCAGTGGAATGAACTCCAAGGTGGATTTGAGCAGCTAGACTACTTGAGAGAAATTCTCAAAGATCAGTTGGGTGAAGACTGTAGCAACTAGCAAGGATGCAAAAAAGGAATGAGTTGATGAGATTACAGTACATGCATGGAAAAGAAACGAAATCTCTTTCTTGATCCATCATTCATGTATTTATATGCATCGGAATGTATGATAGAGACTGCCTCCTTATTCAACAATGGGTGCTTTATTCACAGGTGAAGCACAAGAAAGGTTAATAAGCAAAGTAGCGGCAACCAAGAGGATAGCTGAAGAGAAGCGCGTGAATGCAGAGTCGAGAATGATGAATGAGAAAACTGTTGGGACTTTTGAAAGAGCAAACTGTGCAAGGAGGACTTGCGACTTGCCTTCCCTATACTGGTAGCTACAATGTATTGCACTTGAGTTTTTATGATGTAACATCTGCTTGCCAGTGACCGTTGTTGTACTTTTCTCATAAATTCTCTCTCTGCTGTAACCCTAAGTTATTTCTGCAATTGGCAAGCAGAAGGAATACTACACATATGGGGTTCACTCCATTGAAAATAAATCTAAAGAGGCCAAGCTGCAATGAATAAACTGGTGCTCATGATAAACTATAAAGAAAGAAAAGATCTTCAGAATTCAACGAACATGACAAGATTACAACAACAGGGCATAACCTTAGCAAATTAAAAACTGTATAATCTCAAGTTCTAAACAGCTGTGCCGGTAGATGTGCATCATATGGGACTGACTTCTTCGTGTCAACACAACATCAATGGGGGATATGGAACTGCACCACAGTATCTGAAGCTGATTCCAGAAACGGTTAGATGCACATCCCATCACATGGTTTTACTCAGAAAAACTGGGATGAGAACAATGCTTTGCTGCAACAGTTTCCGACAGGAATGAAGAGCTTGATGTCACAAATTCAACATGATAACTACAACTGATACTGGAACCTGGCAGGGTCCCAGTGATGCAGGAAGCTCGCAAGAGGGAATGCGCCGTAGAATTCTCAAGTAAAAGGGTAGAAGTTTGAAAACAGCAAACTTCCAAGAAGGATGTAAGCTGCGGAATATGCCCAAATCATGTACCCCCATTTCCTACTGGTGCCAGAAGATGCAAGTAGATAAGAGGCAAACCAATACAGGGGAGGACAGGCAGACAAGAAGCGTGTGGCAACCTGTAAAAAGAATAAAGAAATGACCTAAATACTAAGTAGAACTTTAGATTACACAGAAAACAGAAAAAAGAAGAGGCAGAACCAAATTGTTCGATTTTGTACAGGAATGCAGCTATTCTAATGATCAATCATCAATTTGCAGCACAGCTCTAGAATATCTGGAATGTTACCATTTCTTTATTTTTTTCAAACTAATACAAATTGATAAAGTAAATATGTACCAGACAGATAATGATATCTAAAAAGGAATGTGCTATTTTCAGAGAAAAAGGAACTCATTCGGACTTCAGAAATTACATAATAGTTGCAAGTTTAACCTTGATACAGGTAGTCCGTGAGTTTAGGCCAATAGCAAGGTTTGGATATTTAATAGAAGGTTGTAAGATCAACTCCATGTAATACCAAAACACCTCTGACATGGAGTGATAATATAAATTTCACCTCTTTCATTATCCTTGAAAAAAGCATTCAATAAAGATCACAAATTCAACATGACAACTATATTCGTAAAAGGGCAAAATTTTATTGCTTTAAAATTAGCTTATGCATTGTTAAGGGTGAAACAAACCTGCACATGCATGACAAAGAATGCTGTGGCTGCCAGGAACACCAGGTGCAGTGTACATGGCACAATAAAGATGGATGGGTTCTCTACTGAATTGCATTCTTCTAGGATTGAAGGATGATTATCACCTTTAGGAAAAGGCTTCCTCAGCCTAAGGTAGCGATTTTCTGTTACAAGTATCAAAATTCATTTCCAATACTTTCGCCAAGAAGCATGTCAAAGCATTATATAAATTTCAGCAGTAATAACATATCAAGAACGAAGCTGCATCAAGCAATAACAAACAAGCATGTCAAAAGGGAAGCATTTACAGATCTCTACCATTAGAACACTTATCTGATGGTATCCACAGATAATTCACATTGTTCAGTTAGAAACTAGTACCTTGCACTTTAGTAGAGCCTCTCTCACTCGGATGACTACTGTTTGACCGTAACACGGTATCTAGAGAGGACAATGGAGGGACAGACTTCTTTTCACTATTCAAACCCAGTGAGAAAAACATATCGGGTTGTGACCTCACATAATGGAGGATGGAGAAAAGTGCCAAAGATAGTATTGGGGATGCAAGAAGAAAATTTGGCAACTGCTTGAACTGAAAATATCTCAGGAAACCTACTCCCCTGGCACCACAAAACCAGCCAAAATAAGAACATGAAACCGAGGGTTTATAGAGGTTCATGGAGCTACTGTACAGTAGAGGTATTGTGACACTATGCATTGTGCACAACACAAAATGGAGTAGCAAAATACTAACTTGCATTATATTTAATGAACTCTAGATGCATTGGACTAAATAATAGGCAGATGAAAGGGAAAGAAACCATCAATCATTAAAAGCTAACATACCAGTAGCGACTTTGAATGTAATTGTACAGCATAGGTATTTTTGCTTTGCACCAGGGACTCGTTTCATCCAGAGAATTTCCAACACAAATATTGTAGTAGCCATATGCTTGAAAAGCAATAAATGGAACGAAAGTACATATACACCGCAATGCTCCAACTGTAAGAACCTGCAATGCCAACTAGTACACAAACAAGATACATCAGCAACAACAAACTTCAAATTCACAGCACACACATCCACAACTAAACTAAACATGTGCAATGAAAACTTACAAAAGCACGTTTTTTCACGAACGCAGCATCATAAGCCTGATGCATAGTCTGAAAACAGAAATATCCAGCATTAACCACTCCATTAGACCTCGCACAACCAGAGAGGGCAAACCAAAGCACAGCAATATTACTAGCACCAGATATCACGTAGTACAATCCACCGAATGAAAATAAAGCATACAAGCTCTCTGAATATCTGCCATCACCAAAAAGAAAAGCACAAAACAAAATCGTAACTCTGATTCTCTACCATAGAACGAAGTGGGACAATTATCTGCTAACTCAGTAAACTCTAAGGCAGATTCATTCAATAAATAAAATGTGAACTTACATAGATGAATAAAATATAGAAGCTGGATTAAAGCAAAACAAGATCGAAGCGCGCAGGGCCATGTCAGCATCTTTCAAAACAATAACCGAAACCCTGAGAAATCACAACCGAAATTAACCATAATACACAAAAACAATTAAAAATGCAAACAAGAACTAATAGATTAACTAACCTGTAAAAATAAAACGCGGCAAGAACAAATGCAGCATTATTAATAACGTATCCAGAAAGAGCAAGCACAGCTCTTAATCCTATAAGAGGAATCAGCGGCGCAAACACTGCAAAAAAAAATTAAAAAAATAAGTATGTCATTATATGGATAGGAAATGCGAAAGAAAAGGTGAGAGCGGTGACCGGTGTGGGACAAAACGGCGATGAAAAGAGGAAGGAGGGGGTAGAAGGCGAAGGATTGCTCGTATTCGTAGAGACATTGTGCGATTCGGATGAAGTAGACGCTGTCCCAAACGACGGAGGATTCAAGGGAGGAGGAAATGCGAGGGAATGAAACGGCGCGTCGTTCTGCGGCGAGGGTTGAGGAAAGGCACGGCGGGTCGAGAGGGGAGGAGGTGTCGTAGGGAGGGAAAAGAGTTCTCCATACGAGGATTAAGGAGATGGGGAGGAGGCGGGAGGTGATTGCGGATTTGAGGAGTAGGGATTTGTGTGTACTCGGAGTGATCTGGATTTCGTTCGCCATGAAACAGTTGACAGGCTCAACTTAACTACCTATTCTTCTTGACAGTTGAGTTGCTGATTTGGCTTAATGAAATTTTAGACCCTCTAATGGATATTACTATTATTATTATTATTTGTCAAAAAAGAAAAAAGAAAAAAGAAAAAAGAAAAATATTATTATTATTATTAAAAAAATCTAGGACCTATCATTCGCGAATCGCGATCACACGCGACTTTTAAACACCGGTTTAACCCATTCTTGCTCTCTCTCTACTCTCTCCTCTCTCTTTGATTGGAGGGTACTCTCCCTTTCGTTCCCAAATCAAGAAACCCTCAAGCTCTTTCCTTTTCACCATTCGTCATCGGTAAGCCCTAATTTATACCGATATTTATCAATCCCGTCCTGTCAGTTTCTAGTGTTCTTCTTGTCCTTTTACCTGTTTGTTTAGTTAGTTCCCTATTGTTCGTTATCACGTTTCTAGTGTTCTTCTGTACTTCGAGGAAACTTGGAGCATAATTTCCACAGCAATTGGGGGGTTTTGAATTCTCCTATTTGTTGTTTTGTTTACTCCATTTGCGTGGTTCCGTGGTTTTGAGTTGCTTTTGGATCTGATGGTATTGCTTAGGGTTTCTGAATTTAAGTTTCGTGAATTTTGAAAAATAATTGAATAAAATCTGGGCGGGATTAGGGTTTTTTGTAAGCTAGAATTAAGAGATTTTGAATTGGAGATTAGGTCTTTGTGTTGTGTGAAGTTTGGAGATGGCAGCTGGTAGGCATGGGGGTTATCGCGATAATGATTTTAGGGAGCGAGAGTCTGATTTGGAATTGTCAAGGAATGATTTTCCTTACTCCAAGGAGAAACGTGATTGGGTTGGGAATGGTAGTCGTGGAAATAGTCAGGGTGGTCGGGTTAATGACTTGAGAGATAAGGGTAGGGTTAGACAGAAGGATATTAGAGAGAGAGAAGCGGTTAATGGTGATTACCGGTCTTCCTCTAGCAGGAGTGGTTCAGGGAGTAGTGGTGGCAGTGGGGCCCGTGACGGACCAAGGAGATGTGGGCTCTCAGTTGCGGCTGTGGACAAGGAGCCAGGTGAGTTATCTAGCGAGAGTGGGTCTGATGATGCTATTGAGTCTGACCGATTGCTTAGTAAAGATACTGAGGATCCGAAGGTGTTAGAGAATGGGGCACAAACTCCTGTCAAGAAGAGGAAGTTTTCTCCTATTGTATGGGATAGAGATGATAAAGAAGTGAACAATTCGTTGAAGACTAGGGCTGCACCGGCAGTGGCTACTCTCCCTCCGCCGCCACCTTTGCCTAAGGCATATCGCCAATCATCTAATGTTATCCCAGATGGAGGTGTGGAGATATCCCCTATTAAGAGTAGTAAGACCCAGATTTTGCAGTCTTCTCCTGTAAAGGGTTCTGTGGTTAAAGAAGCTGGGTATGCTGTCTCTGATTCACCTGTAGAGTTGGCTTCTTCACCAAAGGAGGAGCAACGATGGGTTTCTGACAGGGAGGCAGAACATGTAGATGATGAAGATTATGTACCAATGCGGAACATATCCTCTTCTAGATGGGCTGCTGGCAACAATTCACCAGTTGATGAAGGTGAAATTATTGAGGATCAAGAAATGGATAAAAGGAGGAAGATGCCTCCCTTGGATCCCTTGGATCCCAGATTACATAGGAAGTCATTGACCCCAGAACTTGGGGATCTTAAGAGAGAAGGTTCTGTGGGGTCTAGAGGGAAGTCACCTGAATCAGATGAGCGAGGTCCTAGGTCTTTGAGCAGGGATGATTCTGAGAAGGATGACTACATGGAGATCGATGAGGGTAACAATGCTGGGGATGGTGACCATTCTGATACTGATTCTGAGAATGAAGAGGATTCTCATGGAACACCAGAACCAGCAGGTCCTCCTCAAAGAAGTATAAACATGCTTATGGGATGTAGAAGCGTTGATGAGTTTGAGAGGTTGAACAAGATAGATGAAGGTACTTATGGTGTTGTGTATAGAGCAAAGGATAAGAAGACAGGGGAAATTGTAGCTTTGAAGAAGGTAAAGATGGAAAAAGAACGAGAAGGATTTCCACTTACTTCACTTAGGGAAATAAATATTCTTCTTTCTTTTCACCACCCTTCAATTGTTGACGTTAAAGAAGTTGTGGTAGGGAGTAACCTAGATAGCATTTTTATGGTCATGGAGTACATGGAGCATGATCTTAAAGGTCTCATGGAATCAATGAAGCAGCCATTTAGCCAGAGTGAAGTTAAATGCTTAATGCTGCAACTGTTGGAGGGTATTAAATATCTTCATGATAACTGGGTACTCCATCGAGATTTAAAGACATCAAATCTGCTTCTCAATAACCGTGGTGAGTTGAAGATCTGTGACTTCGGGTTGGCTCGTCAATATGGGAGCCCCTTGAAACCATATACTCACTTGGTGGTTACTCTTTGGTACAGGTGAGTTGTAATCGTTTCTTTGAAACCATATACTCACTCGGTGTTTATTTTGTAGCAAAATGCTCTGCTGGCTTTTTTTTCATGTTGACCTTTGGTTAAACGTTGCTGTTTGCGTATTCGAAGCTATTTTTATGCTCTAGAAGGGGTTGTTTTCCGAATCAGTCTAAGTTGTTGTTGCCATCATTGTTTCACTAGTTCATCTCAGCCATGTAATGGTTTCAATAGCTATGTGCTTGGGCCTTGCTAGCAGCATTGCATTGTTAGTTCTTGGCATCTGCATTTATTTATGTACTGTAGTATGCTTTTGGGGAAAGGAAATATATTGGAAAGTGTTTGTGGTTTTGTTATGTTATTCCTGTTAGGCTACTTGTTTTCAATATGCTTTGTTCTCTATCCTTGTTATATATTATCTAAATACATTTTGTCTTCTTGTTTGGTGTCTGATATAGTTGTTTACTTATGTAGGGCACCTGAGCTTCTCTTGGGAACCAAACAATATTCAACAGCAATTGATATGTGGTCGCTGGGATGCATTATGGCTGAACTGTTGTCGAAAGAGGCTCTCTTTAATGGGAAAACTGAATTCGATCAACTTGACAAGGTAAATTAAATTCCCAGCAAAAAAGAAAAGGAAAAAAAATATATTACAAGGTAAACTTGTTTATTGGTTTCTACTTTCGTGTCAGAGCTGATGCTGCTCTCTTTGTGGAGTGGTGATATTTGTCTTGAGTAGGTCATGCATTTCTAATTCTTCTCTATGGTCTTCCTATTTTTCACTGCAGATTTTTCGGACCCTTGGTACTCCAAATGAGACAATTTGGCCTGGGTTTTCCAAGTTACCTGGAGTCAAGGTCAACTTTGTCAAGCATCAGTAAGTATCATTGTTTCTGTAAATTAATTTTCTAGTTGTTGGTAACTTAATGTTCTTATTTTTGTCACTGTTTTCCCAGGCTTCCAGCTGGGTGATTCTGGTCTGGCTTTCTGGCCTCCATTGGTGACACTTCAGTTACACAGCATTCATATATCCCTGTTATTGACCCCCTGTCAATGTTCCTTTCAGGTATAATCTGCTGCGTAAAAAATTCCCCGCAACATCTTTTACTGGATCACCGGTGCTATCTGATTCTGGATTTGATTTGTTGAACAGACTTCTAACATATGATCCCGAGAAGGTAGATAAGATATTATGCAAGTGATTTTTCTGTACTTTGTTAGATTAAGCCGACTTTGTTAAGCCCTTTATATTTTTCTTGCTTGCAGCGGATAACTGCTGAGGCTGCCCTCAACCATGACTGGTTCCGGGAAGTTCCTCTTCCAAAGTCTAAAGACTTCATGCCTACCTTCCCCGCACAGCATGCCCAAGACAGGTTTGGTACTCTTGCCAAGTAGAAATATGTACCATACTAATTCTTTGATCTAATCCTTGTATTTCATCTATTTACTTGGGCTTTTTTTGTGTGTGTGCTATATTTAGGCGTTTGAGAAGGATAATGAAGAGCCCTGACCCTTTAGAAGAGCAGCGGAGAAAGGAGTTGCAGCAAGCAGAATTGGGGCCTCGTGGTTTGTTTGGCTGAGAGATCAATTGGTCAACCTTGGACAAGAAACTCTATGCTTTGGTTTTCCACACTTCTAACACAAGATGAGGTTGAGGTGAGAGATAACACTGAAAGGAAGTTGCCAACATTGTTTCTCAGATGATCATTAGCAGGCACCTATTCGTGCCATCAGCCAGTTATGTTGCAGGTTAACTTTGTCCTCCAGATTTCCTTAGCATACATATATACACTTCTGCGACACTACTGGCAATGCAAGGTTGGGCATTTGAAAAAAGAAAAACAGTTTCAGCTGAAACTTGTGTATGTAACATATTTCCTTGGCACATTGTAACAGTTCTATTACACTTTGGCTTTTAAGACTAGAACCTTATGGAATTTGCCTCCACTATCAGTTATGTCCTTTCTCTCTTGCTTTCTGTTTTTTTTTTTAATATTCACATTGTGTTTGCAAGAGGCCGTTGGTGTGAAGCGGAGGAGCATTCTTAGCTTTTCATTGAAGAAGAAATAGACAGTAATCATTGACAATAACATAGTATTCCAAAGGTAATTATCAATTTAAATCCTGTTGAATGTTGTCAAGGATCTGATTAGTCTTCCATCCATTATGATGGGCTATATCATGAGTGATTCAGTGTCATTTTACTCAAAAGAATGCATTAGTTCTTTGATGTAGTCTCTAGTACTAGGCTTTTGAAAAGTATCTCTTTCCATTTCTGTTATTGGTTAAATGACATATTTTGTTATAATCACCAGACTAATTTAAACAAGAGTGACCACTGTAGGACCAAAAATGTCATTTAACCTTCTGTTAATTATGCCCTTTTTTGCTGGCTTAGAGAGTCCATTTAATTGTAAAAAAATGAACAAAGATATTTACAGAAATTGCTGAATGATTTGAGCTTTTATGAAATGAAGGGCTTGCAGAAGGAGCATTAGTCAAATGTGCATTCATTTTAACCCAATCCCGGTTTTAGGGTCAAATTTTCCTTTTGTTTAAGAGGAAGTTTCAATATTAAGCAAATTATCAGTTCATCTCTTCCTTGCTGATATGATTGCTTTCTGTCACAACTAATTGAACTCCTGAAAGATTGTTGACAATCGAGCAACTTGAATTTGAGAATGAAGAAATGTGGCTCAGAATGTTATCCTGTTTTACTTGTGATATCTAAGAAGATTGAATGTTTAATTTATCCATCAACATTTTTTATGACATTGTCTGCGGGTGTCACTGCAGTATCAAAGCAAGCAGGTTGGGGAGATTACCTGCATACTGCGGATTTTATAACTTTCAATTAGTTGTCTTCAAGATCAGTAGAGGTACAATCAAACCTTCGTATGTTCTCGTGCCGGATTATTAGACTGATTCCTTCATATTTTTTATCCATTAGGTTTGGCTATGTGACAGTTATTACACTTTACACTTGCCCTTCTGCAACAATACTAGGTATCTGTGATTGTGTGTTTTGATAACCATCAACATGCATTTGGTGATTGCTATTATAATTGTAGTGCTATTAAAAGTGTTAACAATTTAAGGTTTTGGGAAGCCTGACAACCTATTTTAGGTGGTTGAATACTATCTGATCTGTTGGAATCAAATCTGATTGTTCTGCTCCTATTGACTAGGGTAGGGTACTGTTTTAGTAATTTCTTCCGTTGCCACTGTCCTTGCAAGTATGCCCCTTTTGGTAGTTCCATGATTGGTTTCCCTCAAAAGTGTTGCTGACTTTTTTGCAGTATCCTAGATATTGTGGAATAAACTTTTAGGTGGAGTGTATTGTGCGTCAGATAGTGAATATTACTTAACTTACTACTGCATGGGAATTAATTTACCAAAAATATGAATATGCAGGTATAAAATGGAGTTGATTTAGCAAATGATGAAATACGTCCATAGTGCAATATGAATTTAGTTGGTCTCATGGTTAAATGAGTAGGGGCTGAGCAATTGGCACTAGAAAGCATATTCTGAAGACAGACTTCATTTGTAAGATGGGTCTTGAGCTTGCGAGTCAGTTGCTCTTTGATTACAAACCTTGACTCACACTTGCTGTTGTTTTTTATAGCTTGGTTGTCAATGTTTCCCCCCCTTCTTTAATCCTTCTTTTTGTGCGAATTGCCACTGTGGAGGCAGGCCTCACCTTTACATTATATTAGTCTTTAGTAAGGAAAGACGGCATCGGAATCATTCAGTAAGCAAATAGAAAAAATTAAAGTAACAAGAAGAGTTTATTCTTTTAATTGTGATTATTGCTTATTTGATATCTTGCTTGAAAAGTTGCATGAAGAACCAAACATGCTTTAAACTAGGTCCATAAAACATATTGCCATGCATATCTGATTACATTACTGAGTCATTTTGGTTATTGTTTGGATTGCTGCTGTTACTTTTTCTGTATGAATGTGTCTAGAGGGTGTTGCCATTGTATCGTCCAGGAAAAGTTGGGGAATTTTGTGGGCCCAATGTTGGATTTTTATTTTTTTATTTTATTTCGTAAGGTGCAATTTTTGGTTGCTATGTTTAATTTCTTGAATTCTTACATTCAGACCAAGTTTCTTATGCCCGTCTCTACTTTTATGGCAACTGTTCTTCACAAAGCAGCCAGATGCTTTAACCAACTCTATCCTCTGCTAATATGTAAGTATAGATGGCATGGTGTGGTGAAAGGAAGCATCCATTTCCGTTGGGACCATGCAACAGGGACTTATTTTCCCAACCAAATTATACTGTTATTGCCAGGTTGGATGAATCAGTAATGGTGGTTCTAGCCATTTTGACCGGGTACGAAAGGATAGAGAAGGGACAACTGCTTGAGTAAATCTCAGAAATGTAACTAGTAGCACTGCTCTCTTGATCTTGCAGTGTACTCCAGTGGTTATAAACTCAGAGCTCCGCATCAAATTGTAAAGCCGTAAAAAAAGAATAAATAGATAAATGAACTCCAATTTTCGCACGTATCATTGGTTGTGTTGTAATTTTTTTTATAATAAAAAAATGGTTCAAAGAAAATGATAAACCTTCAGAGGAGAATCGATGCGGGAACCGAACTTGGTTTATCGATACTCATAAGTTGTCTTTCAACATTAGCAAGTAGCTAAAAGTAAGAACTCGTTTACACCGATTATTTTTTCCTTTTCAAAAACATAAAATTAATGCTGTATCAACTTCAATCAAATTCTCAATCTCTCCTTAGCTTGAACGATACCGGATTAGCATTTCAGTACATTTGCTCTCCATATGTTTTACAAGTATACATATGCTGTACAGAGTAGAATACTTGAACCTGCGACGAATGTGATTTCTATCCAATGTTGCAGCATTCTTTCCCCTCAAGTTTGAACAGACATCGGAAGGCATGTCTGGACTATGATGACATGGCGGGCATATGTTGGATTGATCTGAACAGCTCAATCCGTAACGGGATTTGAACAAAAAGCCGAAGAAATGGTGAACTCTGGAATGAATGGTATACTGTATTTGTAATAATATATCAGCCCCAAACGGCCAAAAGGCGACGATGAGTTCAAGGGGGGCTAATGTTAGCTTCTGCTGCTGCTGTGGTGGCAGAATCTGTCAAGCAGAATGGTCTGAGGAAAAACCATCACTTCGAAGCGAAAACTATGGTCTTTCCCAAGACAAAGGTAACTAGAGAGAGTTCAATGAAGAAGATCGTATTCAGAAGTCCTCGATCAACCGTCCAACCAAATATGGTGATACCCGCAGGATTGTTCTGCAAATACAAGACTGCATAGCAGAAGAATGGGATGCCAGTTAATACAGGCGAAGTCCAAGACTTCTACGATGGTATATAACTAAAACAAACATGATTTATTCTTGCTCAAACTGAGAGTAGCATGAATTTAGAAACAAGAGTTAGATCATACCAAAGGCTTGTCTCTTGTGATATGATGTCATATAGGATGCCAATTGCATGTTTGTTGGCATTGCAATGTAATCTACTGACTCCAAATCGCTTTCAGAATAACTCATGTGCAGCAAGTTTGGTGTATTTGCGGCTTCCAAGTTTCCCATACTGTTTGACACCCTCACTTGAGATACATCTTGGGAACTGCATGTTGCCAATGCATGCCATCTACTTGCTACAGATGTAATACCGACTGCTCTATGAGATATTTTTGTAGCAGCATGCAAGCAGAGAATTATCCCCGCAACTTGAACAACTGAAGACACCTGAAAGTTGATGAAAAATGTTAATGCAAACCAAAGCCAGCATGCATGTAGCGTCGACATTGTCTCTGATTAAGTATGCCATCAATAGATGAGCAAGCTAAGAACCCCCAGAAGCATAAAGCTTTATGGAACATATGCAGTTCTTAAACAAATGAAATCCACAAATATTGTTTGTGCAGACATTTGTTGGAGGAAAAAGAAGATAGCACAGGACTTACTGCAAAGTCACCACCATTTGTAGCAGTGATTTTCCCACCATAGCCTGTAGTTCGGATGAGCGTAACAAATTGGCTTGCTGTGACGACACTGAATTGTAGGAGGAGGAAGATACGAAACCTGTGGCTTATCTTAGAAAGATAATAACGCAAGCGAATATGCTCCTCAATAAATATCATAACATCAGTTCCTCTTTCCATGAGCTTTGCATACTCGTCGAAGTGGATAACTTGCAAGTTGCAAACCAGATGAAACAAAATGCTGGCTGCCAGAGATATTGTACTCACATAGCTCCAGGATAGAATCATTCCAAACAAAATAACAATAGACAACCACCATGATTCATGATGAACATATATGCCGCGGATGACTTCTCGCACAACCTTCAGAATGAAGCATGGCAGTGACCAAAAGACCAGCAAGCGTACGGAATCCTGTGGAAAGAGTTCACCCATCGAATCTAACAGTTGAGTAATGTTTTAGTTAGATATAATGACTAAACACACAAAGCACATATCAAGCATGGAAATATAGCAATTGATCTGCGTAACTGAAGTCACTCACAAACTGATACGTACTAAAGAGTACCCATATGCAAGCAAGTAACGTAAACTCAAAGCTGCAAACGAAGATCGAGAATACAGGAAAAAATTGGACTGACTAGCAACAAATCAGGTCATACACACTCTGCAGTTAGACATTTGAAACAGTGGAACACTGAACATATGGGGGTTTTTGGAATGAAAAATCTATATACTCAAATTATGCCAAGAATATCGGTTCATAAGAGCTGAAATGGCATTAAACTCCAATCCTCTACATAAGTCCCAAATCAAATTTACAATCAATGCTGAACAAAGTTCATCAAAAACAGACCTTTTGAACAAAAACAGGTCCAAATCCTGCAAATTAAGAAGGCAATGTCACATACAAAAAGTGGCAAACAGATAACCATAGGGTCTGCAAATGCTAACCTTAATCTGTTGAATGTAACGTTGGGAAAGATGGGACATCCGGCCGCTAGAACGATCAACAAACAGGAACTTTCTGATGCCGTACTTCCGCAAGTTCAGTGACAAGCAAGCCAAAGAAACAGCAGCCAAAACTGCCTGTGATGCTAGAATATCCAGCTCAAAACTCTTAATCTGGTACTTCTCACATCCATAGCAATTAGTAAGCTCGAGAATTGTGACTGGAACCAGCACACCCACCACCAAAAAAGCAGCCCAAGATAACACAATCTTCAAAACAGAAGACTGATTAAAACCCAGAAATGATAAAAAGGTTTCCAACTTTTCAAGAACCAAATCCAATTCAGTGTCTGGGGGTTCCTGGGTTGGGTTTTGGCTCTCTAGATCTTGTTGGTAATGGTGATTATTATGAGAAGAATGGTTTTGGGTTGCAGTGAGCAGAGGAGTCTCGGCGTGATTTTGATCTGTTTGGTCTCCCATGGGACAAAGAAGAAGCTAATACTAGGAAGCAGAAGAAGTGATGATTGTTTTCTGGATTTCAGGCAACAGATGGTCAATGGCGGATCATATCTTGGTACTTGTAATTTCATCTTTTGTTATTGTAGTTTCTTGTTTAGGCAACCTACCTACGTTTCTTGTGGGATTAAGCTAAGGTGGAGAAATGATACTGTACGGAACAGTTCTGGAATGTTGGTTGGATGGGTAAATTAGAGCCGTTGATTGGATGGACTCTTGTTGTCAGCAACTGGTAGCTTTTGTTAATTGGGAGAAATGATGGACTGATTATATGGTTGCATGTATCTGCACCACATGTGATTGTTGCTGTAGCCTTGATATTTGCTACTAATATAATTATTGTATTTTACTTGAACTCAAATCTAACAACATTTAACCCAAAAAAAAAATATTAATTCTGAGAACAGCTTTCTTAAATTTTTTAATTGGAAAGTTGTGAGCTTTGGAACTGTTTCCATTTTCTGAAATAACTTTGATACTCATTTTGGTATCAATGCTTTTAAGGAAAAATAATTGTTAAAAATATATTATAATAAAAATAATGGTCGGGATACTAATTACTTATACTAACAAAATTGTACTAATTGATGTATCATTATATGATTGGATTTATCTCTTTTTAATTAGGTTATATAATTATTTT
Organism: Viola odorata; assembly: GCA_963691705.1. Lineage (NCBI taxonomy): Eukaryota > Viridiplantae > Streptophyta > Magnoliopsida > Malpighiales > Violaceae > Viola > Viola odorata. The sequence goes on along the minus strand of OY829539.1, from coordinate 70,838,051 downwards.
TATTTAAATAAATAATTCTCAAATGAATGTAAATATAACACGCGTAATTTTAATAAAAAAGTTAATAAAAATGTTATCAGTGATCGTAAAATCAATAATAATGGATTACATAAAATGGCTACAACATAGAAAAGCATACCAATGTGTTAGATAGAAATGCTATTAGGAATTCCACGACCAGTTACTCCATGTCCTGAAGTGGGCAGGAATAGCTCATATGGGGGAACACCAGCACCAGTTCTATGTCTAAGACGGCTGTCCTTATTTCTCGAATTTATGATCTCTTCTATCTCCTCCATCCGAGCAGAGAATCTTTTGAATACCTCCTGTATCTCGTGATCGCTGATCCAATGGCTGTGTGTATGGCTCACCTCGCCCAAGTACTCTTCGTCTGCTGAGTGTGTTGATAGAGTTTCTTGAACAGCCATTAGTTTTGTGGCTTGAAGTTGAGTTGCCAATGATGAGAGGAAAGTGAGCTGTGGATTTAGAATGAATTTCTCGTAATCAGGAGTGCTCTCCCGCGGTATGTGTTTCCTCATGATGGTAGGACGATTAGGGACATACCCTCCGAAAGGGTACTGCCCGAAGTTTATAGCTGCATGCTGACCTGATGCGGTCCAGATGATTATAGTGAGTATGCTGGCCAAGTCCTCTTTGGTGCTGAGCTTAGGCCACCATGGCTCGTTTCGCTTGTCATAATGACCTTTGTTCTTTATCTCATTCCACCAGGCTCGGAGCTCGAGGTCTGATGAGACCGAATCACGCTCGGAGTAGAAGTGATCAACATAAGTTTCTACCATTTCTTTGATCGCGGCCCAGATTAGGAGCCCATCCGAAGCATAAGGGTAGTCTTCAATCACAAGTTTCAAGCCACAAGGCATTGAAGGATCTTCCACAGCCATGCCCCTAATAATGATCAGAAATATTAAATTTCTGTTTGTTCTAAGAGAAAGTTAATAGAACTGCTAAGGCAGATGATACTTAGAATCAGTATAGTGGCAAAATAACAAGGAGATTGGGAGTTTAAAACACCTCGAAGAAAGAAAGCTTTAACAGCCACTTTACCTGCGAATAAGATCTGCAGGCAATGCTTCCATATCAAACCGCCACATACTCTTGTACGCTGCAGAACTGATCTCCATAGCGTACTTTCCAGGGCTGAAACAAGCCTCGATTATTCCTCCTCCATTTATCAAACTCTGCCGCGCAAGTGCATTAATTTCTAGCGTATAGCGCATATGTGGATGCAGCAGTTTGTACACGGGATGCATTGCACTAAGCTGTCTGTGAGTTGCCAGGATATAAGGCTCCATACAGGCATGAGTCCTCAACCTAACAATTTAAACCACCAACAAATCAGAAGCATGCGCAACTTTTACCATAAATAAATGAACAACAGTGCGAACCTTTCATTCATTCAAAACCAGAAAAAGTGAAAATTAAGATGGATGGTATCCACAAAATGTGATCATCCATGAATCTACCAATATGAAAATATTAAATATTGGTGGAATTAAAGCGGTTCTTTACCAGTGATTTACTAGTTGATGGACACCAGAATCGTTTGAGCAGACATGTGCTTTGGCTAATTTCCAAATCCAATGTGTTGTAGCATCATGGCCATGAGTGTACACATTTTTATTGCGACGTGAAGAAGATGACGGAGGAAGTGAAAGCTCAATACCTATTGGCCTCAAAATACCACCCCGGTTGTAGAATAAAACAGTCCTTGAAGCATACGCTTTTCTCCCTGGCAAGGAGTTCATCTTCTTCATAAATGGCAAAAACATGTCATGGTAGTCAATTATAAATAACCTATTCTCTTCAATTGCCTGCATGACCATGCATCATAGAGTCAGAGGAATCCAGGATTTCACCAGGAACTATTTCATTGAACTGCATAAAGTTCATCTATCTAGTCCTATTATAATGTAGAGATAATTAAATGAGGCAATGCAGTAAGGAATCATCATATGACCTTCCATACAAGTATCATAGATAAATGCGTTGTTTATTATCCATATACCTGTTCTACACTCATTCCATTGAGCTCTTGCTCGATTAATTCCTTTGTGAGTGCTGATTCTGGAGGGCCATAAACAGCAGGGTCTAGTTTACTGCGAATCGGAAATTCCTGTAACATACATCCCCATTTGAGGACTTCAAAATAAAAGGTGGCAAAAATGCTATTTCTAGAAGCATAATTTTAGATACTACCTTTAAAATCTCTATGTTCACAGGATTCACCCCAGCCAAAGTCTGTCGTGCAAACTCATTATCACGCAACCATGCAAATCTATCCCCTACAAACATACATCAAAAATGACAAAAAAAAGAAAATGATTCTGATGCAAGAGTAACATGAGCTTCCCCCTTAATGATAAATAATGAAGAAAGATGGTAGAAGCATGAACAAGTATATGTACGTTTTATAATAGCAGGGATTTCGTATTTCAGTAGCCTTTGACCAACAGTTAGAACCTCCTTCACGATACTGCCGATAAAGGGATTCTTAACAACATTATTGTGTTCATCCTCTTTTAGGAGGAACCCATCATTATAGAGCTTGTCAATATCAGAGAAGCATGCGAAGGGAATGTCTGAACTTGACAATGTAGCAGCGATAGATGGGATAAGATTGTGAAGCAGAGCTTTCAACCTCCCAGCAGAGAAGGTGTTCTGCTTGATCTCCTCAAAATTTTCATCTCTTGGTACATACACTGGATGTGGCTTTTCAATTCTACTCTCACACAGTGGATCTAAAATACACGTTAACCGATCAGAAAATAGCATTTGACCAAACTAGTGCAACTAACCAAAAATTAAACTATGTATAGAACTTATTGAGTTATTTCAAAACAGAACATACTACTGCTCTACCTGTCTTGGTTGAAGGTCTGCCAGTCCTACACCGCCTAGGATAAGGCCACTCCTCCCCGGCTAGAACTGGCCTAGCAAGATCTTCATCCTTATCAGGATTGCCCAGATCATTGTAAGGAGCATAATCATAGATTCTTTCATGAGGTTTCCTCAAACCTTTTCCATTACCACGAATGCTAAGCATGTCTTCGCGTCGCAGATCTTTAATACCAGGGGGTGTTTGTGATGGTAAGTATTCCTGCACAAAACAATAAGACAGTTGTTAAAGATCACAAAATATGAAATGACAGAATTATTGTCACAGTCAAAAAGCTCTTACTTGGTTTCTGAAGATAATTCTGCTTTCTGGGTTATCTTTCTTGGGATGGATCCATGTATTGGCAGGGAAGAAAAAGGGTCCAGCATCGAAACCATGAATGACAATCTCCAACAAATACAACTCCTTGTTATGAAGGTTTGTAATCAGGATAGCTCCAGGATTCCCAAAGTCACTTGGAACAGTGAAATAAGCAGCATATTCAACAATATGATCATGGCTTAATTGCTTTGGCAACCAACCCCTCACAGAAGACTCTACACTTTTCCCAGAGTTGGTCACTAGACAAAAAGAAACAATAAAAAAGAAAAATGCAGCATAAGAATTGTTCTTAAACATTAAATTGATGGAATAGAAACAGAAAAGAAAACCCATCTTCCAAGATTAGCATTCCACTTTTTAGGAGGGGCAAAAAGACAGGACAAAAAAAGAAAGCATCCAAAGTTTAACTCTTTTGGCATATATATATATGGTCAGATTATACAGTTTGGTGCTCAAAGTTGTCACCTTTAGAACAGGAAAATGGGGTTAGTGCTGAAAGTTGCAATCTTTGGAACGGAAAAATGAGAAGATAAGGTGAAAATAGACTGACCAGGATCAATCTCTTCACTGACAAGTTGGATCAAGATTCCTTGACCAATCCCTGTGATGAAAGATTCCCACTGATCCTCAATCTTTTCACCCAATTTCTCCTTCTTCTTCTTCTTTATGGTTATCACTGCGCTCCCATCAATCACTCCTCCTCCTCCGCTATTGGAGGAAGTCAAGAAAGACCCATTGACTTCCTTTGACTTTACTAACTCTGCAGCAGTACTCTTGTCATCACTGATCACTGCCCGGATTGACCCAGGTGAGTTGATGACCCTTAATCCGGGCACCCGGGTCAGTTTCTTGCGAAAAGCTTCAGTCTTTCCGCTGCCTTTCGTAGCCTGAGACCGCCGGGAAGCGAGTTCCGGCGATCTAAAAGGAGAAAGCTGTTTCACTGCATACATACCTCAAACAAGTTGACTCACAGGGAGAGGCAACAAAGCAGAGGCAACAATGTCGTAGAATGACTGAATGATTGAGAACGACAAGATAGCAGATATAATCATGCAATTGCAGCAATTGCAAGTTGGCAAGTTACTGTAATTATAGTATTTAAAGCTGAAACTGTGGAGGGATCTCGTTAGTGGCGCGTGGAAGCCACGCACTAATGAAGGAGGTGGAGTTCAGATCGTGGAAATATAAGGGTGCGTTTACCTAGGAGATTCTCTCTTTTTGGGAATTTGCTGTTTATTTTCATTCTGAAAGTTGGAAAACGCGTTTACTTCGCGCTTATTTCCTGATCAGAAAAACTAGAGAACGCGTTTACTTCACACTGAATGTAAGAATTTCCTGATCTGAAAACTAGAAAACGTGCTTACTTCGCGCGTTTTCATTTTTTGTGGAAAACTGAAAATATTTGTAATGAAAAGAAGAAATCATTTGAAAATTATTTTAATAATCCTAATTGTTTATTTTAATATATTCAATATGAAATAAATATGAAAAAAAGTTTTATTAATTTAGAATCTTAAAATAAAAGTAGTCATTTTAAAAAGGAAAAACTTATTAAATATAATATCAATCTTCTAATATTGCATTTAAATATTATAATTCATATTACTACATGAAAATAAAAGCAATCTACTAATCTACTAATTGTTAATAAGTTTATAATTGATAATTTTTGATAATTTTATAATTGTTAATAAGATTATAATTGTTATAATCTATTTTTGATAATTTTAATAATTGTTAATAATCTATTTTTAATAATTTTATAATTGTTAATAAGTTTATTTTTTAAAAAAGTGTAAAATTATTTAATTTTTGATAATTTTATAATTGTTAATAAGTTTATTTTTTAAAGTGTAGTTAATGCAACCATATTCCCTTCTATACTTGAATTCACAAACTTGCATACTGCGTCTTTAACAACCTCCCAATTATTCTGAAAAAAGGACGTTGTAAACCCGTAGATGTATAGGAATAACAATTCAGGTTTATATATAGAGATGAGCAATAAGTACTAAGCACATTTCTGTTAATCCCATCTGTAAGAGGATCAATTTGCAAACCATTTAACATACAAAATACACTGCAAGCCAACGCCCTATGGTCAGGTCCGATGCATATCAACTTCCACAGATTTTTCAGAAGTATGAGTACATCAATTACAATTATTACATACTAGGAAACCGGAGAAAGTGTCAGCTTTGTATCCTTCAAGCTTTGACATGCTATAACTATTCACCTGAACAAAGATAACAACAATGTCAGGTTCTCCTTCCACTCTCCTTCATCTGATGAGGAATAAATCTCATAACAAAGTGCCAGCATAATAGAAATATAGAATTCCACTAACTTCATACAAGGTATTACATTAAAGAAACATGCAAAAAGACTTGCAACAAAATGCATATGCAGAATGTAGTCTGTACAGCTTGAGAAATTTCTTGAGCTCTCAAAAACGGAAAATGAAATTTTGCATATGCCATCAAAAGGTATCATGACACCATTTTAGCTTCAGGAAACAACAAAAGAGAAACAACCATGCACCAACGAAAAGCAAAGAAAAGCATTATGGAGACCCAATTTTAGCTAGCATGATAGCATCAAGCTGTAGCGGCAAACACTCATCCAAAGAAGTGGAGCAGTTACCCCTTCAGGACTTCACTTTACTTATGATCTTACACAACAAGAAAGCAAGTAAAGCGGTGGAAAACCAATGAATATCTTAGATGAATACAATAACAGGATGCTACCTTGCCAATCTGTCAGACAATATTCGCAATTGTTGATTTGAGCAAGCTTTTTTCTAACTATTGAACCAAATAGAAATCATGTGTGCAATTGTTCAGTTAAAGATCATTATTTAAGCAATTGACAACCTATAGTTTCACTTAAAATTTAAATTTAGAAGTAAGTATCTTTTAGTCAAATGATCTTTCACTCAAGATGCACAAACCTTTTTTCCCCTAAAAAGAGAGTGCTTATGCAAGAAAAATGAATAACAGCAATGATAGCTGATAATTCCCAATTCATCCTATCAGTTTGGGGACTGCTGACAACAATTTGTCTATGCAGTACGCACACACTAAGGTACATTTTTTATGCTGCACACTATCTTACGAATTAGTTCATCATTCTGTTTCAACCTTGTGTACTTATCAAATCAGGAACAAAAACAATTAACCCAAATGAGGCCATCCACTTGAGCAAATTTCTAGATGAACCACTAACCTGAATCAATTGATTAGAACATTCCACAGATCATTGATGGACTGTTTCATTGTGAGCACCAGGCTCCACAACAGACAAACTAATGCTCCTCTTCCATCACTTCTTGAACACTACCATTTCTACCATCCCTCCTCCGCCTATATCACAACCAGACAGAAGCATGAATTCAAAAGACATTTGATGATCCAGTAAGCAACTAAGGAAATCATCAATTCCTCACTGCAATATTCTTTCCTCTATTTTTCCAACATGCCACACCTCCATTTGTGCATCACAGTCATCAAAAAGCACCCACCTCTCATTCAAAAAGCACCCACTGTCAAACAACCCCAATTTCGACAAATACTCACCAAACTGATCCCCCATTTCACCAGAAACAATCTCCATGCCTACACCAGAACTCACGCAACCAGCTTTACTACCTCAAAACATCCGCAAACCTCCACGACCAGCTGGGTTAAAGTTATAATCCAGAAAGGACTAGCTACTGCGGTTGCTCAGAATAATTATTGACAATAAGGCAAACCGCTCAACCACAGCCTGGGGCTGCAAAAGTCCTCGCACCTCAAGCGAAACAAACATAAACCCATCTAGCCTCGACCAACTATTTCCCAAACAAATTAATGCACGCCAGAAATTCAAAACACATAAAAAACCATAAAAATTGCCAAAACTAAAGTTTGAACCAAAGCCACGATGCAAAACGAGCCTAATCAGCTCGACCAATCAAACACCCGCTTGTGTTACTAACTAAACGATAAAAAACAAGCAGAAACAGATATAAATAGAGAGGGAAATTACAAGATAGGATGAGCTGCCATGCTTCTAGTTGTAGTAGAGCTCGAGACCCATGCCATCATGAATTTCGTAGTCCTTGAGGGTAATATGATCTTTGAGAGGATTAAGAAGGGAATTGAATCGGAAAGTCATTAGATGCGGTGATTATTGGTTTTTCTTCCCTTCCTCTCCAGCTCTCTGTTTTCTACTAGTTTTGCGAGCTCCGATTCATGAATTAGATCGATATCAAAGAGAAATAGAACAAGAAATTGGGACGATGGAGAAGAGAACGACGAGAGAGCAGCGAGCTGACGACGAGAGAGCAGAGGTGTGGAGCAGAAGAGAAGAAGAAGAAGCGTTGCGTGAAGAAGAAAGAGCAGGGGCAAAATTGGGTTATTGAAAGATTCATTAATACTCAAAATGGAGAAGCGTGTTTTCACTTTGAAACACTGTCTTTGTAAAATTTTGAAAACAGGTTTTTGTTGTTTTCAAAACTTACACATGAGTTTTTTTCAATCCGAAATTTTTTGTTTTTATTTCGAAATGAAAACAACGCGAAGTAAACACAACCGCACTGGTCTGAAAAGTAGAAACTGGGACATGAAAGTGAAAACCATTAAAATAGTGGCGGCGGTGAAAAGGAAAGTCCAACAGAATAGTATATGGCTATGGCTGCCATGTTTATAATATGGTGATCTTTTTAAAACTGGAAGCGAGATTATCCAAACCAAATGTATTTTATGTATAAGAGTGCATGACTCGATGTTTGACGAGAAAAGAATCTTGTTTAGGGTCGCTCGATAAGACTCTTTTCCTTAATGTTAAGCCTGATCATTGCTCCAGTTAAGCCTGATCTCCTAGATGGAATTGGATTAGCGGTCGGTCCATGAATGGAAAGATAGCATATTAATGTTTTTAAATTTAATTATGATTAATGAGTGAATTGCAAATTGAATATTGTCCCATCACGTTTCACGTTCTAAGAAAATAGACAAAAAAGAAGAAAATATAATTGAATAATGCACCAACCAACTGGATGATCGTTCTCTCCCCTTCTCTTTTTCTCTTTAATAATCATAGACATTTTCTTATTTTTTTATTTTTCTAATGGTTTGAATGATAGGGGTGTCAAACTACCCGACCCATTTAAGTCGGGTCAAACTCGTATTTGACTCGTGCTCAGTAAAACGAGTTGGATTTGGGTTTACCCTGTTTTTTTTTTAAGGGTAATTTACTCTCCGAAAACCGACGGGTGGACGATTTTTTTTTTTAAGAGAGTAAGGATAAGAATGAGACATTTGAGTTCGATACTCTATTGGTACTTTTGATCCATTTATTAAATAGGTCATGAGTTCTCTCTGTAATAATAATTAATAATATAATCTAGTGTTATCAAAACTAGATCGAACTATACCAAATTGCTATAAATGTATAAGGTTTGGTCCCTATAATATTCAAAAAAAATTATTTATTTTTAAAACTCAAAAAATTTATAGAAAATTCAGAAAAAAAATCAGCATTTTTATAATTTTATTTTTTTCTTGATTTTTTATAATTTTATAATTTTATAATTTTTTCTGTATTTTTATTATTCTTTTATTCAAATCAAAACGACGTCGTTCAATTTAACCAAAATAACATCGTTTTGGTTAAAAAGGTTAAACAAGTCGACCCCTTAAATGACGAATTGGGTCGATTTTGACCCATTTATTAAACGGTCACTGTAAACGAGTCGGATCGGATCGACCGTTTGAACACGGTTATTTTGAAAAGTCTCCTCTTCTTGTTCCATTAGTCGTTAACTATTGTTAATTTAATTAATTATTATGAACCAAAAGCTGTTAAGTGTTGTCGTCGTATTGTAAGAAATTTATCTACTCATTACTTAATTCTCGAATATCGAGCTAATCTTTAAAAAAGCATCGGCTAGCCATGCAATAATTAGAAGGGAAAAGAGGATCGTGGTGGAGAGCATCTGATCTGACGTACCAGAAAAATATGCATGAAAAAAAAAATTATGAAAAGTTAATAGTGTTCATTTATTCGGAAGAATCAGCACTTTGTTCCAGCAGCTGGTTGTGAATTCATAACAATGATGCCTAAGAAAATCTCTTCACGAGATAGGTCATGGACTCGATCCATAGTACCGAAAGAAATGAGATTTATAGTAAGCTTTAAGTCTCTTTAGTATTAAAAAAAGAAGAAAGAGAGAAAATAATGTGCCTAAAAAAGAAAGTAATTCTGTGAAAGAGGAACTGTGCTCGCCGCGGTGCAGGTGAGAAGCTCACCATCTGCAGTGACTCTATACGTTTCTGGGTCAACTGTGATATCAGGAAGTGTATCGTTGAGCTTCATGTCAAGTTTGCTTAGTCTTCTTACATTGCCCACAGCTTCCACTCTCTTGTCGAGTCCATACAAGTCCTTTATACCGTTATCTGCAGCGATCTGTTCACGAGGACAGTGTTTGCGTTTTAACATAAAAGAATTCTCCAAAGAATCACACATTACAGCAAAAGAGAGAAAAGAATCCATACCTTGCTGACGAAAGCAATGGAGTTAGCGCTTCCCGCCTTGCCGAATGCACCAAACATAGGCCTTGAAATTACCTGTAAAATCCAATGTTTTCAGCAATTACTACAAGTTTTCGGCGAGCAGAAGCTACCTTAGGGTTTTCTGACCTATGCAACATTTCAAGCAAATGCAACTTAGAATTCCAGATCACGCAAATTGTGAGAACATCACAGATCCTCGATGGGGTGGTGTTACTCTAGTTTGAAATTGCAAGGGTTATTTCAAGCAATGACCCAAACTTCCAATATTTACTAAAGGAATCACTCTTACGGGTTCAGGTGTGGGGATGCTTGCATTTGGATCACCCATGTTAGCCCATGCAATTACACCACCTTTAATCACCATTTCTGGTTTTGCCCCAAAGAAAGATGGTTTCCATAGAACAAGATCAGCCCACTTCCCTACCTGCAAAAGCATGCTATATTATCATTGACAGAAGGGAGATTCCAAATGCTGTAACGTTGAGAATAATTATCTTTTGGAAGACTTGTATATGAACTGGATGATTACAATTAACTGCTTCAAAATGCCCTTACAAGAATCTCTTGCATCAGACAACTTTGACTCAGACATCAAAATTACTGTACCTCAACTGAGCCAACTAATTCAGCAAACCCATTTGCTATTGCTGGGTTTATGGTGTACTTTGCAATGTATCGCTTGATACGGAAGTTATCATTGTCAGGTCCGCTGGGGCCAAGTGTCCCCCTCTGTGATTTCATCTTATGGGCAGTTTGCCACGTTCTGCATATGACCTGGTAATGGAAGTACGAGACTCATTTCAAACTTTGATAGCGGAACTATCATGCAGCCATTCAGGCTGAGTATTTAAGTGGAGGGTATAAGAACATACATCATGAAGAATCCAAAACTTTGAATGTAGTTGACTACTAACAGTTCACCAACAGCTTCAAAATGTACAAAACAATAGGCCATACAACGGTATAATATGAAAAAATGGCACAAGCAAGAGAAAGTAAATAAGTTAAAGAACCTCTCCAATGCGACCCATAGCCTGTGAATCAGAAGATATAATGCTAATTGCTCCCATGTCATGCAATATGTCTTCTGCAGCAATTGTCTCAGCCCTTATCCTTGATTCAGCAAATGCTACATCTTCTGGAATGTTTTTATCAAGGTGGTGGCACACCATCTGCATTGGTCCAATTCAAATAGAGAGTGAAACATCATCCGTGAGGCTCTGTATCAATATTATCAGCATCTTATCATACCAGCATATCAAGGTGCTCATCTATGGTATTGGAAGTAAAAGGCCGAGTTGGGTTTGTTGATGATGGAAGCACATTTTTTACACCACAAACTTTGATAATATCTGGAGCATGGCCACCACCTGCACCTTCACTGTTCGTCAAAAAAATGAACATGAAATTCATGATTACTGAAGTTCACAGAAAGATGGTGAGTAAAACGTAAAAGGTTGGTTGAGTTTCCATAGGAATAACAATGAAACTTTTACCTGTGATAAGTATGAATAGTTCTTCCTTTAAATGCAGCAATTGTATGCTCCACAAATCCAGACTCATTCAAAGTGTCAGTGTGGATATTGACCTGGAAGAATCAAACAAAATTAAGAATGCCAGTTGGATCAATAACTTATAAACATAGAGGTGGCTTTTTTCTTCTTTTTACTGAACTGACCTGAATGTCATATTCATCTCCAATAGCCAAACAATTGTCTATTGCAGCAGGAGTAGTTCCCCAGTCCTCATGCAGCTTTAGGCCCATTGCCCCAGCTTTGATTATGTCACGTAAATCATTGGGTTCGGAAACATTACCCTGAAATAAGACAGAATTCGCAACATGAATATTAGGTGAAAACTGCGTGATAAACAAGAAATCAATCCATGCACATGCAAACAACTTAAGCATACTTTTCCAGTGAAACCAAAATTCAGAGGCAGGTCATCAGTAGATTGAAGCATTAGCTTCATGTGCGATGGGGAAGGAGTACAAGTAGTTGCACGTGTCCCATCAGCAGGCCCGGTTCCACCTCCCACAAGTGTTGTAATGCCTACAAGTGTTTTGAATATCTGGGATGAGAAATGTACCAAGAGTCTGTTAACAAAATTTTAAAGTAGTTTTCATGTTCAGTAACTGATCCACATTGTAACAGGAGAAACAAATGAGTTCTAGATGCTCCAATTCAGTCCGAAGTGCACAAGCTGTATGACAAATTTAAACTAAAAATATTTCAAGAATGATTCTGAATAGTTTTTAATATGGTGTGCCTTCAGGAATGTCACAGCGTACTCTTACTTTCTAGTCTCAACAGTCAATATTGAGGAAGAAGAGACGAGAATAGCAAATCAGGTTCAATATTGTATGCCAAAAGATAACACCTACTCTTAGGACCTCAGGAATCAATCCTAAATTGCTACACCTCCTAAGAGCCTAAGAGCTTAATATAACCATAACCCTTCCCAGGGAGTATTTACAAGAGCATTTGTCGAATATCAAGCATGATATACTAGAATAATCATGGTACATACGTAAAATTGAAGAGAAGCATATTGATGCAGGAATCCAACAGATCAAATAACATTTGGCACCATGTAATCTTTCCACTTTGTAGCTTACCACTTGATATCGCCTCATGTGCGAGTTGAGGGCATATGAAATGTACATGGCAGTCTATAGCTCCAGCAGTAAGAATCAAGCCTTCTCCAGCAATAACCTCAGTGTTAACCTATTTATAGAAGAAAAAGAAGAATGTGGTGTGTATTTGTCATTATGATGCAGCTTTGTGCCATTAACATGACAGAGAAATCCACAAGCTCAAAGAAAACATGACAGACAAATGCACTTAGAACAGTACGTTTGAACTGTGAAAGAGTACTTACCCCAATGATCATGTTGGGGTGAACACCATGCATGACGTCTGGATTTCCTGATTTTCCAATGGAAACAATAAGACCATCTCTAATACCAACATCGGCCTTGTAAATTCCGCTGTAGTCGATGATGACAGCATTTGTTATAGCAGTATCAAGAGACTCAGCTGCAGGATGCCCACATGCTTGGCCCATTCCATCCCTTATAACTTTTCCACCTCCAAAGACACATTCATCGCCATAAACAGCAAAATCTCTTTCAATTTCAGCGTACAAGTTGGTATCACCCAGACGGATTTTGTCACCAGTAGTGGGGCCATACATATTACAATATGCCTCGCAAGAAATTATTGTGGTAAAGGCTGAACCTTCTCCACTTACACCTTCACTGCAAAAAGGAAGTTATAAATTATAAAATTTTCATCAATCGCCAAAACTTTTTGCAGGCACACTTAATGAAAAGATTTTTTAATAGCACATGATAGAGGAAAAGGCGGCATGAAATTGCTTGTGCAGAAAATCTAAACCTAGAATTTGTCTCTTCCAGATTTCCAAATCCCCTACTCTTTATAGCTTCCGCCACCGCTGCACAATTTGCAGGATCAACAGGACCATCAACAATACTATTTCCACCTCTGATCACCCTTTTACCTCCAATGCTCACAAGTATGACACTTTTACTTCCCCCTGGCTGGCAAAGTAAAACAAGTTTTAGTACAGAATATAGGGCTGATTAAAGAGCGAGAATGTAAACACAAGAGTTGCTAAACATGGTACCTCAAATCTTGTTGCAGTCCCTGCTGGTATGTTCAGGCGCATGCCATATGATTTCATTCGATCAAAAACTAAATAAGGGTTCACCTCAATGAAATGATAGTGGCTGCCTACCTGAAACAATGTGACCATGATCCATAAGTATAAAGCAAATGCATTGCCTAGTCGCAGTCACGAAAAATGCTGGCAGTCCTGAGTGGGGAATTGGAGTAAAAAATTATAAGGCAACACCTGAACTGGCCTGTCTCCGGTGTTAGTGACTTTGAGAATTACTGCTTTCCTTCCATGGTTGATTATAATATGCTCACCTCCAACGATTGTCTCACCAGGCATTTCAATATCTTTTGTTCCAGGGAACTGATCGAGTGAAGGAACTGCAGAATTAGTTTTCTTTCATCACTTAGACATCAGCATTAGCAGACTTGTTTCTACTTACTCCATTAGTACTTTCCTAAGAAAGTTTAACCACCAAACAAATTAAATATCTTGAATAAAAATGTCATGCTACTTCAACAAAAAAGTGAAAAATCTTGTTCATAATCCACTGTCTGGAAGATGGTAAATTCTCAATCCTCTATTCCACAACCCTATCCTAAACACTGAAGGAAAGACGATACGCTCAATAAATTTACCAATAATTATCAGCAGCTACAACACATTTAAGGAGGAAACAACGACCCCAAAACATAAATGTTTGGACTTTAGGCATTAGCCTTTTCTCAAGGTCAAGGCGAGGACAAAAAGCGCCTTAACTGGAACTCCATATTGACTTCAGGTACCTTTAAAAGAGTATTTCGCGAGTAGTGAAACCAAACATAAGCCCATACCTGGAAGGAAAGAGCCATATAAAGCTAGCTCTAGGTTTCCATTTTCACTAGCGATAGCATCATGAACAGTGATTAACTTCGTCCCATCAAGAAATGTCCCCTCAACCTACATTTAAATTCAACACGCAATCTCCCATTAGCTTTTCGATGGTACATGTACTAATCACAGGCTATATTTGATCTGTAACGCTCCACGCAACAAAGACAGCATTTCTTAAGCTACATTCTTTTTTTTTCCTTAGTCGTGCTTATGTTGGTCGAAAATTCTGTAAGCTGCTGTAATTCATAATCAATTCTGCTAAACACTAGCTTGGTACCTGCACAGCATGAATGAGATGTGGGACAGCTGGAAGAACTTGCCTCCTGTTATGAAAGAGGCGGGCACAACATTACCTACCAAAACACAGAAGACAACTGCAACATTCGAACGACATGTCGTTTCATTCATATCATACCTTCCCAATAGCTGCTTTCCAATATCCATCAATTCCGCCACACTCTTGTCACCATCGCGAACAAACTCCAAAATCTACCAAACCCACATGAAAAACATAGCTGAAGAATGAAAATTACAACTCTTTTTGCATAACCCGATCAAGAATGTCAATGGAGAATCTAAACTGAATAGCTAACTGACAAAGTCACCTGGGTGGCTATGAGAGCAACGGCCTCAGTATAGTTAAGCCTCCGGCCACGAGCGAGGCGTTTCTGGGCGAGAAATCCTGCCTTGTGGAGTCCTAATTTCTCCACTTCTCTCGGCGTCAATTTCATTCTCCCACCAACTCGTAATTGCTACTCTTCCCTCCAGAAATTGCAGAACCCAGTTGTCTATTAAGAAACTGAATTCAGTTTCCGGTCAGTGATTGATCGGCGATGGCCCAAAGTATCGTGTCAATGGATCAATATTCTGGGATGGAAATCAAACGAAGTCAAAATCTATAGCAGAACGAATTTTACTAGCACTAATATGATCATAATTTCAGAAAGACCCCAAAAAAAGTTAAAAATAAAAATAAATAAATTGACAATTTTCTTAAATGGGACAAGTTCGATGATAGGACAAATTCTTGAACTCCTACCTAATGTATATAAAAATGCAGATCCCTTGTCGTTACCAACTTTTTTAAAAATGGAAGTAGTACTTTATGCAAGATCAAAGGTCACACCACATGGGACTAGATGGATATCATTGGACGGACGGTCGGTAATTTGTGGGTTCCAACTCCCAAAGCGATGACAATCTTTTATCTTTCCAATGCAGAGACAATGTCAATCATCGGAATGTCATACATCCGCTTCAAATGATATCCATCAAACTGGTAATAGCATCATCTGACAAGCCGTAGTTCATGTTGGGTTTGTGGGCTCCTTTCCTACGTGGAGAAAGGCCCAGTAGGTGCAAGCCTACTAGTCTCACCTTTCTCTAGTAGAGAGAGCTCAGATTAGGGAAACGAAAAGAGAGTTCAATTTTTTGGAGCAAGAAAAAGAAACAATAAATGAGAGAGGAGGAAAACAATTTTCGCGTTTTTACCTCTCACAATTTTCCAGTTTCTTATACTCACATTTTTTTCTCTTACAAGACAAACAACGGTAAAATATATTCCTTCGCTCATCTAAATAGCGTCACTGCACCAGAAACAGCAAAGGCAGTAGAAAGGAGAGGGAGAGATTCTTTTCCATTTTTAACTCAGATATCAAGGTTACAATTGCTATCCTATGAGCTCGACGCGCGGCTGCGTAGTAATATTGTCGTAATTCTTAATTCTTATCGGCTCGTTGGCTTAGAGTCTGTGACGGGATCTCTAGGATGGTTCCCCTACCGGGTCTGAACAACTGTCTCACCATCTTGGGTGACGAGCTCGCGCCTGAGCCCGGCGATGTGTTTTTCCCCAAATGGTTTATATAAAGCATTGCTAGATTTCTAATCCTAGCGATGTGGTATTTCCTACTCTTTAACTAATTGGAACTGAAACTGGTGGCTTTCTAGCCAATTTCACTCCTGTACAATTACGGTCATTTTTTAGCTTTACGGGCAAGAAAACGATCTCTAGCAGCCTGAATTCTACTTTCCCGGTCATCAGGAATCACAGTGGCAATAACACCCTCCTTCAATGGCAAGTTAGAGATTTTCCCTTCACCATCTCTGACATTATTGCGAAATCCTCCACTGCGCAAGAAAAAATGCCAAAGCTCAAATAGGGTTTATGTTTAGGGTTCTCCTTACAATTACTTCCAAAGAAAATAAAGTACCTTAGTTTATTGATGTCCAGATTCTCAAGCTTCTTTAAAACAGGATTAACCCAAGGCATTTCAACAGCACACACATTGCGCATGTATGGACGCGAGGTAGCAATGAGCTCATGGTACACAACATAATTTGGAAACATTCCATCATCATCTGTTCTTAGAACGGAGGATGGGTGCACCTGATAGAACAAACATGACTTTACAATTATTCTTTATGTGGTATTCGTAATCTAACTTGTGACTCTCGACGTCAATTTTGCACACAAGACCTCACAACAGTATGTAGCGATTCAAAACATCAATCAAATTTCCAAAATATATAATACCCCAGTTCGAAAACAGCTCAATATAAGGAACTACATAAATACCTGGACTAGTTGGGGCTTGAAACCAATAGTTCTATATCCATTGTGCTGAATCATTCTCTCAGCAAGCTTATTTGCATAGCCAACACTCAGAGCCTTCCTCAACTTATTGTAACCTTGTTGGCTTTCTTTATATCTTTTGTTAGCTCTTACATCTAGTGATCCTGCTTCCATACATACAGAAATAGATTCATAAGGAAAGCAAAGCACAAGAATTATCTTAAAAATCACGCACACATGAAAGAGGATGAACAAAAACAAAGAAGTCAACAAAAAAATTCTAAGATGTGATAAAGGATTTGTTATTGTTGTGTGTGCTTGGTTACATTTTACACCACCCCAAGGAATAACAAGACAGTCCAATCCACATAATAAAGCCAGAGAAAAAAAAATACCAATGAAGAATTCTTTTTCATCAACTAAAAAAGAAAAGGAAGGCGCCTAACAAGTTGTTTAATACATTATCTAAAGTTTTTGTTTTGATTATCAATTACAAACAAAAGATATGGATAGAAGGCACACTGTTGAAATAAGCAATGACCAGCCACGAGAAGAGTACAAGAAAATATCAAAACTATACCAGAACAGATGGGAACAATACCAGAACAAAAGATTACCAGCATCTCAAACTGGTGCTCAAAGAGAGAAATAAAATAAAATGTGCTGCAAATAATGAGTAATCATAATGTGATACACTAACCATCTGCTGTTTTCTGCATTATTTGGGCTAGCTGTTTGCGCACATCTTTGACAAACTTCATCCCGCGCACCTATAAATGGGAAATTCAGCAGACATTACTAAGTAAAAATGCCAAAGTAAAATGGATATTTGAGCAGGAATGTAGTAACAATTAGGTTTATGCATCTTAGTGCCCGGGTATTTTGCTTTCCAAAACAAACAACAGAGAATACCTGCAAACCATTATCTTTGCACCAACCAATATCATAGTCATTTTTATCCCAAAGCTCATAAATCTGCAGCAATTGAATGTGATCACCCCATCCAGACCCATCCGGAAGGCCCAAGGGAGTGTGTTTCCTCTTCTTTTCGCTGCTCTTGCCACTGTCCAAAGATGGTTATATTATTTTAGAGGATGGTGGATTGACTATATTCCTCAAATAAACAGAGAATTGGCTACCAGACAATTTTTAAGGCATAAAAGATGTAAAATCATTGCAATAAAAAAATACATGCATATGTAACGTAAGCACCAACTGGGTTCATCCATTCCAGTTTTCAGCATTCAAAATTTTAGGTGGTTAAGGAAGAAATCTTAAAATAGAGAATTATACGTAGTTTTCAGTAAAATTAGTGTGCATAGTCTGTTGGAAAACATTTACGAGTGCAAATTTAGGACCAAAAGATAGACATGTCTAGTTAACTGGTACCCTAGGACAAAACAAAAGGGAAAAACGGAAAGAAAGTTAATGGTTACAATGCTTTTCCTGGTCACCAAAAGAAGCAATATAATAATTTAGTACGTGTTCCTAAATACATTGTGAGCAGTCCGTATGATGCTTATTGCTTCTTGCACAATATTCACTCTAAATGCTGGAAAGAGGGAGGTGCACACCTATTTAGGTTACAAAATTTTAGTGGTAACTGGTAACAAAAAAGAAAATGGAAAACAGGTAAGGGAAATGCATAAACACAGATTAAGAGAAAATAGAATTATCAGCAACATTGAGGGAGGGGCAATATCCTATATAGTCTTAGAGAAGCTAACCTTTGACTAGAAAGTAATGTCGTCTCAGCAGATAACATCGCAGCAACTGTCAAGGCTTGGGATAAACAGCCACTCTCATTAGCCTCCATTAAGGTTCTTGAAAGTGAGGGTTCTAGTGGAAGTTCTACAGAAGATCACATAAGATAAGAAAACTTGATGTTATTTTGGTATGGTAGATTGCAAAATGCATCAAAATTTATTCTGAAATCGCCTTAAGGAAAACAGCAACACATTTTTTTCTCCCCAAATTGATGAGTGCACATCATTAGTTAATGGTAGGACAAATAAATCGCGTATATCAATTATCATTTGAAGTCTACGAAAGCTATAGCTAATGTTCGTATCAGGGTGACTGGTCATCAACAAGTTGATTGCAGGACCATTAGCAATTATGGATCTTGACGTCTTTCTTCTACACTTGCTACATAAGTGTCATATTCAAATGAACACTGCTCCACAGATGCAAAAAAAAACCATTGAAGGAGGCCTAAGATCTTAGTCCTATGTGATTAAAGGAAATCAAAAGAATAGAAGGGAAAGCTTGGAACTTCTAGATTGTAGTTGATGGAAGAAGATTTGATCGTTTCACTCAACTGGGTGGAAAAGTCATAATAGCGCATCCAATACATAAGACGTGACACATGAGATGAAACAAATATACTTCAGTCAAGACAGAAGCTATTTTATGAAGTTGATGTGGCATTATATGCAAATATGTTGAGTAAGCCATCATGGAGAGGGCTAAATCAGTCAGTTGAGTTAAGGTAGATCTTAGGAAACCTAAATCATTCCTCCTTCTAAATTCTAGAAAATACACTCTGAACAAAGACGGCCAACGTATCAGCAACAAACAGATGAAAGAGATCAAACTCAATACCAGCCATTGTTTTCCCAACCCTTGTGATCGATCCATTTTCACCAATGGCATCGATGAGAAATAGTTGCTTTAAAGCATCTTCTAGTGACTCATCTGCATCAAAGACAAATAGGATTACCCAACATTTCACTTGCTATATTAATACAAAGATCTCTCTCTCACACACAGTTTCTCATCTTC
Source organism: Viola odorata (assembly GCA_963691705.1). Taxonomy (NCBI): domain Eukaryota; kingdom Viridiplantae; phylum Streptophyta; class Magnoliopsida; order Malpighiales; family Violaceae; genus Viola; species Viola odorata. The sequence goes on along the minus strand of OY829539.1, from coordinate 70,818,391 downwards.
ACCAATGGCATCGATGAGATATTTTATTGTATGAGTTAACGAAGAAGAAATATGGAGAAAAAAAACTTACATGATGGGGGATCAAGAAAATCAAACTTGAGAATATTAATATCAGGAAGATCCAAAGATTTCAAGTAAAGAACACTCCCGGCAAGTGATGATCGTTGTATCTCAGGAATTGTTGCGTCAAGGAAGTCATCTTGGTAAAGTATGGAGGGATACAACCGGTAGCACTTCCCAGGACGTGTTCTTCCAGCTCGTCCAGCACGCTGATTTGCTTGCACTCTGCAATCATATAAAAGAAACCAGAGGATAGAAGTAAATTCTGTAACCAGATTGCCTTTATAAGATATTTTGCTGAACACAGTAAAGGACAACAATGAAAAGTCAATTAATGTTTGTCATCTTTCTGAAGGGACATAATTGCATGGGAAAGAGGAAAGTCCACATTATGGGTGGATTAACTCCCTCGTACTTTTTTCTTGTACTGTTTGGGTTGTGTAACATGACCAATTCATGCATAGGGATTTAAAGAATATATGGATGTTATTAAATGTTAAGGAGAGAGAAGTAATCGCTAGTCTGTTTATATTGCTTACTTGCTAATTTGGACAACATCAAGGGAGTACATCCCAGTTGATGGGTTGTAATGTCGTTGCTTAACATATCCGGAATCAATAACATACCTGTCATTCACATGTATTTTGAATCATTTGCGAATGAATAGTTTTGAAAAATCATAAAAAGGATCTATGCCTAAAAGGTCAACTTTAAACAGCAAGAAAGCCTCCTTACACAATGCCATCAACGGTTAAGGATGTTTCAGCAACGTTTGTAGCCACAATAAATCGCCTACAATTAGGAGGTGGAGGACTAAATACACGCACCTGTACCATCACAGAAAATACAAGTTGTCAATCACAAATTTTTTGACAGAGAATTAAGTACACAAGGTTTAAACTCGAAGAAATTAATTAGACTGCAGCCTCATGTTCAACAGTTGCTAGACAAAGTCAGAACGAGAATATATTGTTATGCTCATGTTACACTTTCAGCAATTGCACATCAACCACCCATACTACTCGAGCAAACACAGATAAATACAATACATAAGTTCATGTTCAAGCTCAAATATAGAGAATGAAGGGCCTGCCTGAAGTTCTGGTGGCAATGAGCCATGCAAAGGAAGGACAACTGCATCCATGCATGACCCTTCCTCTAGGCTTTGAATTCTATTCTCCAACTTTGAAACCAGTTTCTCTATATCATCCTGCATGACGAATAGAATTTATTCCTGCCAATAGGAATGTTAACTAATTTTACGCTAGGAATCCAAAGCAGAATTACAGGGTGAAGCACGTAAAACCTCACCTGCCCAGTCATGAATATTAAGACATCACCTTCAGGTTGATGAAGGTGTATATCTGCATTAGCACAAATCAAACCCATAATTAACTTAAGTTACGACAAAATTACCAAAGAGATGTCAGATCTTTATTCACCTTTCAGTTAGTTAGAAGGTGATTGGGAGAATGTGTCTACCAGGAACATGAGAAACTTAAACAAAGAATCATTCAGCAGAAAGGATCAATGTCAAATTTATCATTATCATTTCATATATTATGTAGTAAGCTAACTGACTGTGCTAATGGGTAGCAGGAGGAAATGAAAACAATTAAATATCACATCCAACTTCTTTTCATCTATCCAGACAATTCTACTGCTGATTAACTCAACTCAAACCCCAACACACCCTACTCAGATTCAGCTACAGGACCCTTTCCCTCCATTAAGCAGCCCTGAAACTTGCTACACTATACATGGCACAAAATCTAAAGATGGGCAAAGAAGATGAAGATAAAGATTATAAAAAGGGTTCCATAAGTTTCACGAAATTGACACTTTTCACAGGAAACTACCGAGGATTACTGATGTACTTCCAAAAACTGAATGCAAAGGTGGTACAATTTGGATATAAAAATACCACTGTCACAGACCAAGGTGCAAAGACCTGTTTACTGGTTTCAAGGATAGACAAAACAAACACCTGAATACTTAGTATTATGACTATTGCTTTTCTAACCCAATCTGGACATCATGTGGATGGTTTGTGATCTCAAGTGGCATCATCAGTCTATTGTCAATCCTTACCACATAGCAGACGGACTCAATGCCTTATTTGAATATAATCAAAATAAGCAGTTGGAATAATAAACTAGTTGAGCAATCCTAAATTACTGACTTTTCCATTGCAGATACCACAAATAACGAAACACTTGAATGATTCCTATTGAAAACCAGGCACAAAGGAATGATGTTCGACCATACCTATAGCTGTTTTCAAAGACGATTCAAGGTAGCTTTTTGGACGCTCTTTGCTGTACAATATTTCTACAGGGTATAACTTTCCAGGGATATTCAGAACAGGGCATTCCGAAAAGAATTCAGATACTTTTTCACCATCTAAAGTTGCTGATGTGATCAAAACCTTCAAATTCGATGCACGGATTTTAATCAATCGTTTCATCAGCCCCAGTAAGATGTCTCTGTGACCATACATCACATCCATAAATACAGTGGTAATATTGCACACAAACAGAAAAATAGACAGACATTATAACAACAGAAGAAACAAAATAGAAAATAAATCTCACGTGTTCAAACTCCTTTCGTGGGCTTCATCCAAAATGATCACAGAATATTGCTTGAGCATTGGATCAGATAAGCTCTCACGGAGGAGAACTCCATCTGTAAGGTATCTAAACAATTCGCAGTGTGTTATACAATAAGACCCACAGCTCACAGGCATGATACACAACTTACGAAATTAAAACTAGGAGAAAAACATATCGTTTAAATGCATTACTTAATATGTGTTTTATCTGAAGTCCTATCTTCAAACCGGATCGCGTAGCCTACTTCCTCCCCAAGACTCACATCAAGCTCTTGCGCAACTCGTCTACAAGGAATTCAAGTAAACAAAGAGCTCAGACATCACTTCAAGAGCATGAAATTACTGAGAGGTGCTAATTCCAACAAACCTAGTAAGGAAGGCTTATTTACGAAGAGCTAATACCGTAAACACTGCTATTAGTTAAGGTGAAATGAATAGTTATTACCTAGCGACGGATACAGCGGCGACGCGGCGGGGCTGAGTGACGGCGATGATTCCGGATTTAGTGTAGCCTCTCCGGTGGAGCATTTGAGAGAGCTGAGTGCTTTTTCCTGAACCGGTCTCGCCAATTATGACAACTGCCGGATTGTCTTCAACCGTCTTCAAAATGTTATCTTCGAATTGCACGATTGGAAGATTCTCCATTGATGTATTACTTCAAGATAAGCAAGGTGAAGCAGAAATTCCAAAAGCTGGAGCTCGATTTTTCCTTCGAACTGGAGTGGAAATTGAGAGACCGAAAAGTGTTTAAATTTTTCTTGCATATATATTTGTCAACATTGAAGAAGACGCATTCAAATTTCGGGGAAAAGGAAAAACATTGTATAAGACGCGTCTCCTACGTCGGACGACGCTCCGCACGTATATCCATTCTCACTTTTTCTTATTCGAATGAGAAGTCGTTTGCAATTGCCAGGCTCGTACACCTTTATTTTTAAGAAAAGCAAAAGGCATCTAAACTTTTCAAAACTTGATTTAGACGGTAACCTATTTAAGAAAAGCAATTTAACCATTATAGATTAAGATAATGCATTAATTAAAAATAGTCACCTACATTTTCTTTTTATCACTTAATACATTAATAGAAAATTATAATTAACTCATCTATCGCATCTTATCTCTCCTACAATGAAAAATACCTATAAAATCAGAAAGTACGCTGCCAATATAATGAAAATTTTCTCATTTTCATACTAGCTGGATAGTTTCTACCGTAACCAAAGACCAAAATTTATACAACTCACGAGAAAACTAGCTACAAAAAAATTACAAAGATGAGGCATTTCATCTAGGCCCTAAAGCTTGCTCATTCACATAGGCAGAGAAGCAAAACCTAGCAGGCAAACTTCTTGTTTACCGTTTACAAGTCACTCTGTTTCTTGCCAAAGATAGCTTCTCTCGTCACGAGTTTGATGCCCCTAACCCACAACTCGGCCATTTCAGTGCCACCCTCGCACACGAAATGCAGCTCCTTGTTCTTTGTAGTAGTCACATAAAACATTCCAGGTTCTTCAACGTCAAATTTTCTGCGACGGTTCCACCGGAATTTTGTACTGGGGCCGACCTCTGCCCCCTTGCAAACCACGTTTCTCCTGTTCCATTTCCCCCACCGTAACACTCCAACAGCAGCCACCATCCTCAATGCTTTGTAATGGGGAGATCCTTTACCCCATTTCGTGTGCTTCTTCACGCGAGCCCCTGATAGAACGAGTTTTCTAGCAAGCTCATCCAATATTACATGTTCTGCATCATTTCCACAACCGTTCTTCCTTGCTAGCAAGAGCGCGGTTTCATGTTTTGCATTCTCGACATCACAACTAGCCCCGCACGAGATTAGGTGCTCACATACTTTACCATGATCTCCCCTTGCAGCTAACATTAGTGGGGTGTAACCTTCACCATCCGGAGTGTTAACATCATAACCTCTTTTAGTTAGCATACGAACCAAATACAAGTCTCCCCTGCGTGCTGCACGATGAAGAGCATGAATGCCAGCAGAATAATTGTACCCCCCTTCAAGTGAATATTCGAGCATCACCTTTTCGAATGCTTCACCGTGTCCGTTCAACTCGGATAAACTGATGGCTGTGTCACCATATTTGTTCTGGAGCTTTACATTAGCACCAGCATAAACTAGCAACCTAAAAACCTCTACATGACCACCTACTGCAGCAATCATAGCAGCAGAGAACCCAGCATCATCCTGAGCATCAAGATCGATGTCTGCACAGTCAATGAGTTTTTTCAAGGCCTCAACATGATTAGCTTGAACCACAATCATCAAAGGAGAAAATACTGAGGAATTGCTTGACTTAACCATCTTTCCATCTTGAATCACATCTATCACAGCCTGCTGGAACCCAAGAGCCCATCTTGTTGATGTTGCAATTGAGCTAGCAGACTGCTCCTTTGAATTCACCAAACCAAAATCAGCGCCGACCAAGGCCAGGACTTTCAGGCATTCTGCATGCTTATATCTAGCGCAGATCATCAGGGCAGTTTCTCCAGAATCCGTTCTAGAGTTGAGATTGCAGCCTGCAACTGCCAGCTGTTCAAGAATTTTGGATGATCCATGATGTGAAGCTAAAAGCACCGGGCATAAGTCATTTTTCAAGGTTGTTTTCACTGGAAGTTCACAATCTGCCCCGGAACTGAGCAATACTTCTGCTGCTCTTGCATTGTTACATAGGATGGCATGGTGGAGGAGAGTCCTCCCTAAGTGTGGGATGTTAGGAGAGAGATGTTGGAGGAGCAAGCGCAATATGACACCAGTTGCTTCAAAATACTCCACCGCACACCAGGTGATGTGGTAAGCCTCAGCCAATCCCGCACCAACTTTGAGTTCTTCTCCTGTATCCATGTCCCACAGCCAGGCTCCTACCCTTACTTTAATGTCAGTCCTAACACCAACCTGTTTTCAGTGCCAAACGGTCAATGCAAATGCAGACTATGGTTAGTATACTTGCTAACATATGAATGCAGAACAAAACTAAAGAAAGACAAATCAATCCTGATCACATCACAATCACATTTTGCACAACCAAAAAAGTAAGGATGATATACAGAGCCGCCTTGAGTTGATTCTTACATTTTCAAGTATCTTTTAGTAGAAATGTTGACATAAATATATTAAACTCTTATTTTTCGTAAAATGTATGCCCACATTCATAACCGCTAGGACAGACAAGCACTATAATAGCAAACCTAACATTGAATAAATCTAGTACAGAGCTTCTCAATATGATTAGGGATGATGATTACCTGCAGTAACAATTTGACAACAGAGATCTGTCTACTAACAACAGCAGCAGCAAGTGCATTGCAGTCAACATCGATGTGCAGAGATGGCTTTGAAGATTGAAGCAGCACCCGATCAATTGCATTGGCATCGACTCCACACTGCCACCAACTAACAGTACCGACGTCAATAAAAGAAAGTATCAATTGATAAAGCATAGAAATGTCTAAACGGAAACCTAAACTGGAACACCACAATGTGATGCAAAGGCAGAACACCATTCACTCATATAACTTTACTTCTCTATATACATCGCCTTCCTGATCAACATGCTCGTATCGATTTCTTATACATCATATTCATTGCAGTGAAAAAAAACATCATTAAGCTCATAATCTAAAATTTACCTTAATAAGTGTATTGACCACATTGACAAATCCCCTGCAGCAAGCAGAGACAAGAGCATGCACCCCAAGTTGAGGGCGTACCAAGTCAGACCCCATGAGGACCTCCACGGCCCGAGCCTGCCCTAAGTAGCTTGCCTCTAACAACCCCTCCTCGCATGCCTCCCGTGAAGCCCCAGCTTTCACAAGTATCTGTAATATATCCAAATGACCTTCCCTTACTGCCGCTGTTGTAGGGTACCCTCTAAACAACTTCTGATTCACATTGGCACCCAAACTCTGTCATCCAGAAAACCAAATTTATTAAAATAGCTATTAAGATCCAAAGATCATTGCCTTTAATCTCACTAATTTTTTAAGAAGATGAATACAAAATTATTTAACAGAAAATCCAAACTATTATGCAAAAATACTGTAAAACTTAAAAAGGCCATGATAAGTTTTCTAATTTTTACTTCCAGAAATTTGCAGACGTCGCGAATCTTCAGGTTATTGTGTACACGCAATACGGTGGAGTACAAAAATCTGCACCTAATGATCAAAATATATCTTCACACGTCACACCTAATCAGTTACAGTAACCATTTTATTTTTCTATTATTCTTTGGAAATGAATAACCGTATCCAAATTGAATGCCCCAATGACAACAATTAAATCCTATGTACATGATTAATTTGATTTATCAATTCAAAATTTCCAAAAATAAATTCAAGTAAAAGTTTATTTTTCACTAAAAAAAAGAAAAGCAAATGAGTGAAAGAGACGTGTTTATTAACGTTACCAGTAATTTTCCGACAAGTGAGAGATTTCCGGCATGAGCAGCGAGGAACAGAGCGGTTACGTCGGTTTTGAACTCCTCGTACTCCACGCGAACTTCATGCGGCGACTCGTCGCGCAAAAGAAGCTCAGTTTTCTTGGACTTCAAGCTGACGGTTCCGATGAAGTTGACGTCGACGAAAGGATCGGCGAGGCATTCGCATGCCAATTTAAGATCATTAACGTGGGAAGCGTCGACAATTCGTTGAGAAACCTCCGCTTGGTAATCTATCGGAAACACCTGCTTGCCGCCGCCGGCGCTGGAGTTACCAAACACAGTCATTTCTTTCTTTTTCCTTTCCTTTCTTCTCTTCTTTTGTATCTTTGATCAATGGTGGGTGATGAGAGTGGTGGAGGAAGTGTTGGAAGGAGAGGAAATGAGGGGGAGGGGGAGGGAAAGGACGCGTTTTATTGCTTGGGATTGTGTTTGGAGTTTGGACCTGGTCGTCACTAGTGCCTACGAAAGTAGTATATAATTAAGGGAAGGATTTGGATTTTGGAGGAGACGGAGGAGCTTATAAGAGTGGGTCCACTGTAATAAAGAAAAACGAAATCGTTTTATTACGAATTTTTGAAGATCGAGCGAGGCCCACGAGGGGGGAAAGGAAGAACTAAGAAGCGTTACTGTATTTTTCACCATCTTTTTCCAGCAATGGACCTTTCTTTGGTTTAATGCATTTATCTATATACCTTTGAAATTCGTATTTAGCAAGCAATTTATTGTTACCGTGTGCTTATTATTAAATCATTACTATTATTCAAAAGTAATCCATTACGTGTAAATTTCATTAATTTATTTGTGTACTATTTTGTTCGAGAAAAACTCATAAATATTTAAATTTAACTAACTTTTAGGTCTATAAATGACGCATAAAGATAATGTTAATTAAATTGTTCGTCGCATTGTTTGTCCAATATTATCTGATTTTTTTTTATTAAAAAAATTTAATGTAAGGAATGAGTTTCGGATTTAACTCTACGAACTACTAATAAGTGACATTTTGGGTTGGGTTGGGGGGGGGGGGGTCCATAAACTTTCTGATTGATCCATTGGAAAAAATGTTAAGATTAAACTAAAAAAAATCTCAAATAAATAGTATAATTTAAAAGACTTTAAGTCCACATGCTGACTGCCGGAAATGGCCTGCCTATAATGGCCCTCGTCAGTCGTCCAAGTGGACTCTGGAAGATAAACAGAATGTTGGAAAAATAACATTACGAGAAGTCGCTGTGCAGTCTCAAAATTAAGTTTATGAGAAGAATTTCTTGAGGCAAAATATGGTAGTAGTTTCCTTTAAGGTTTATAAATATGATAAATTAATTACAAATAAATAAACACTTCATGGAACATTATATGAAAAGTTAAATAATATTTTACACCCCGTATTTTAATATTTTATTTAATCATTCTTCTATACTCGTTTTTTTTATTTAATCATCATCATGTCGTAATTGATGATAATATCACTCAATTTTTTATCAAAAAAATCATTAAAAAAAGTGTCACATTAGCATTAAAGTGTCACTTGGTAAGTGTTATATCATAGTGTCATGTGCCACATAGCAATGTGTGATAATATGAATGTAAAATGATAACGTGACATGTGCCATATCATTATGAATGTTGATGTGGCGTATTATTATGTGGCATTTTATGTAAGTTTTTTATCATGATAGGGAGTAATTAAACAAACAATTTGTATAGTATAGAGGGTGATTAAATAAAACTTTAAAATATAGAGAGTAAAATGTTATTAAATCTCATCTAAAATCAAATAATATGGATAAATCAAGTATAATAGATTGCCAAAAAGATTAAAAAAAAGATAACACAATTTAAGGAGATTCATGTCCACTTCAAAAGTACGGTAACACACACCACTCCACCTCATTTAAAAATACTATCATATTTTACATTTTATTCATATAAGTGATGAAATTTACCATTAAAATTCGACATTTTGTTAATATTCATATTAGATATTTAATTAGTGAATTTCAACTATTACATTTTACATTTTCATCTAACAATTCTTCTCACCCCTAGACACCCGAGGGAAACCATATATAGTAAAAGCATGTAGGGACGTAAAACACCTCCATTAATTTTTAGTAGAGGTCTTCTTTCACCATTTTTGGCATGGTTTGATTCCATCCTCTCAATTGCCATCCTATGCACTCGCAAAAACAGGAACAAGGTGCTTGGAACTTGTAGTTAAGATCCCTTAGAAAAAAGTTTGAATTCAATTATCATTCTTGTTTGTCTTCTGCGGAGGGGACATATCGAAATAAATGGTAATGGCCAATGGCCAATGGCCAACTTCTCTATTCTTAGCAAGGCACGGCCCTCTTTGTCTTGGATTATTATATCATCACAAAAGTGGCAAGAAAGAAATATTGCATGTGACCAAAACATAACATCTCAACATTATGCTCTATATAATTCCACAACATAGCACGTATTTTTTGAGTCGTATCGTATTCATTTGCTGTTTTCAATCCTGTCTTTTTCGAATTCGACTCTTCTAATTTTTCCTGAAACATGATCAGTATTATTAAAAAAATCTGAACCATTCAGTATAATTGGACGAATGAGATTAAAAGTTCAAATTATTAATAAGTTGACAAGTTAATAAAATTTAATAAGTGGTCAACTCGTTAATTATTTGAATTTTTTAATCTCATCCGTCTAATTTTATTGAATAATTCAAATTTTTCTAACATGACTGGTAATGTTCTAGAAAAAATTAGAGGAGACAAATCTGCCACCCTCCCGTTCCAAATGGTATCCAATGCGATTTTAACGGCGTTAAATGATTTATTTTTATTTTTAGAAAAGAAAACTACGTATATATTCAAAAGATTTGACTAGGGATGTCAATGGGTACCCATACCCGCATACCCACCCATAACCATACCCGCAATTACCCGCTTAACCATACCCGCAAATCTAGGAGAAACTGAGTTTAGAATCCAGCTGCTCACTAAGTCATTGCAACGTTCCCAGTTTAGGATATCACCTTGAGCAGTAGGCTTCAACAAGGTTCCATCGATGAGGCCATATTTATTCTTAGCTCGTAGAGCCATGGCAATTGCGCGGCTCCATGTGACATAGTTATCACCTGTGAGAAGTGGAGTAACGAGAACAACAGATGGACTTTCTGAGTGGTGAACATCATAGAGATTGGATGTAGCCACCGGATTAACGGTCTCTTCGAGAGTGAGATTTTTAGACATATTGAATGTAAAAAAAATTGATAGCAGAGTTATAGAGAATATGAATTGGTTAGCAAATAAGTGAAATTTAATTATGATATAATCAATGAAATAAAACGCAAAGAATAGAACCTTGCTCCGCTACCATGTGAAACTGGAAATGAGAAACTGTGTTATTTTATTCCATTGATTTGTTGCCATTTATATAGGCAAGTATCAGATACAAAACTTGAAAAAGAGAAAATAATATTAACAATTAATCTTCCTAATATTAAGAAGATACAAAAGATTAGGAAATCAAATAATCCTATATACAAGCTAACTATATGGTAAGACTCGTTGAACGCTAATTAATCCAAATTAATGGTAGGTACTACTCCATTTATATGTACTGTAGTTAATTATAACCTGAAAAAGTCAAAGCCGGCAGCCGTTTTATTGTTGAAGCAGGAACAGGAAAATGAATAAAAAAATAGTCAGAGCCAACGAATTATTGTTTATGATTAATTTTTCAAACGATTCAAGTTTCCGAGTTGTATATATTGAATTTCAGCAAATGTGTGCCAAATGTCGATACCAAGTTACAGTTGCAATTCTTAAAGCAACAACTTACTTTTTATATTTGAGTCTCAAGAATGTAAAAAACTACTACTCCTTCCGTTCCACTTTAATTGACCTTTTAAAATAGTAGAAAAGCGTAAACCGTTGATTTACGGACTTATTTTATTCCTCATTGTTTCATTTTTTTTTCTAATTTCCACTGAAATTACCACACTATCATCAAATTGGATTGATTCAAAAAAAAAGTATCATTTGCACAAAATATATGCTTCGAAAAAGATAAAATGACAAATACCTCAAACAGTAACAATCCGCAGAAAAGTGACAAGTAAAGTGGAACGGAGGGAGTACAATAGAAGAATTATTCTTTTAATATTTAATCATGTTTCATTGAAATTAGTTCTTATTAGAAAAGGTAAAAAGTACATTCGAAGAAATAATTGATGAGAAAATGTCGCAAGTATAGAGGCTAGTTTGAATATTTAATAATGTACGCCTTAATTAATTTGCTAATTAGCTACATATCCAGTTATTGAGGCACGTTGCTAACAGTGTCCAAGACCAAATCTTTTGGGGACTGATATTTCTTCATTTTTTTTCAATTTTTAATATAAAAAGTTACATATATAGAATATTTAGGAACTATCCAATAAAATTATAAAAACTAATAAAATATATTTAGGAAATTTTGATTTGTTTCTTGTTGATATTAAGAAGTTAACATAAATTTTAAATCATTTCTAAAATTTAACTAGATTTTTATGGTCAAATCTAGAATTTTTGGACTGATAAATGTAGGATCAATTAAGAAATCTAAAGCTTTATGAACTACATTACCGACTTTTGAAAAAAATTAGGGGAGTCAAATGTAAAATTTTTGGACAAACAAAGAATGATTAATTAAAAAACCTAAACCCTAAAGGACTAAAATAGATTTTTTTATAAAAATAAATTGTTTTTGAGGGCCGGGGGACAGCACTCCTAACCTGACCTGACCTTTCGTTACTGACTAATTTTAACTAAAATAATTGATCTCATTTGAGCATTATCGAGTACTATTATAAATACATTTTCTATCGCACTTTGCTTCCTTTCCCAAACTTAAAATTCGAGGCTAGAGTAATGAGTGAATAAATGTCTTACCCGGCGACTGTTGTATACTGATCCGCTCGACTAGTTTTTTTAATAAAAAAAGCTTTATTTTCTAGAGCTTGGGCTTGTAGCTTGGCAAGCCTTTTCCCCTCTTGTTTGGGCTGCACCTAATGGCGCACCTCCAGTCCACAGCCAGAACCGAAGCCCGGCCCGTTAAGTAATTAGCGGAAACACTTGGGTGTCTCCATCTCTACTAACCCGTTTGGGGTTCAAGGTTGGCCACCAATCCAACCTTTCCCCACTGAAAATGTTAACTTTGGTGTTTGTTTAACACCATTGCAAACTGGGATTTTCAAAAATCCGAGTATGCAAAGCAAGAAAAAGGCCAGGCTGATCAGGCACGGGCCGGAGCAAATTGCTCCAGCAGCCAAATGTAGACCATTTGGCTCTCTCTCTCTTTTTTTTTTCTTTTCAATTTAATTTAATTTTCTATCCTTATATAATGAATAAAATAAATTAAAAACTATCACAATATAATATCCATCTCAAGATAAGTAATTCTAAATCCACTTTTTCTATTTTTATTAATTTTTTAAAAATGGGTTTTATACCCTTTATGGTCATTTTACATCCAAACCATAGTTTTGAAAATTTATTTACCAAACACCTCAGGTATCTCACAGCACTTTTAAATTTTTTTACCAAACAGCACACTCCATTTCCCAGATGTCATTTTACCATTGAACTTTTCCCTACTGACCATTTCCAACCTAAACTGGAACGCCAAACAGACCCTACGGGTTACATACGATCATCACAGCATCAACAGTAAAACGCAACACTATTACCGTCATTTTACACAATTGGCCCTCCAGTACTTCGGAGAATTACATTTCCCACCTTCTTTAAGCCGGTTCTTCTCTCTTTGCAAATCTCCCATTTGTTGTCGTTCCAGTTGAACTGAGTCCCTAACTCATCAAATCTCGCCTGCAGCATTCATTTTTCCCATGGTACGTCATATATCTTCCTTCTTTTTTTTCTCACTTAATTTTTCAATCTTAGGGTTTCATTTGATAATAGATCCAGCTTTGTTGTTTATTCTGTTGAAGCATTTTCTGTTTCGGAGAATAAGATTTTTTTTTTTGTAATTTCCGTCTTGGTTCAACTGATTTCGTTGTCTGAGAAAATTAAGATATGCTGGAGTTAGGCCCAGTCATTTTCAATCATTGTGGTGTATGGATTTGTGCTGTTCAATTACTTTCTGAACTGATATTTGATTTTGCTGCTTAGGATTTAGGAATTTTGAACGTTAATATGCTTGTACTAAGGTTCAGTCGTTTTGCTTTTCATTATTTATGGGTAGGCACCCATTAGGGGTATTCTTTCCCTGCAAAGAGCAGCTTTGGCTCATCGCCAAATTGAGAGTTGGGGTACTGGCATCAGAGCATTTAGCACCCAAGCTCCCACAAGTTCTGGTGCTCCTCAAGCTCAAGCTCAAGCTCCTCCTCCACCCCCTCCTCCAGAGAAAACTCATTTTGGAGGCTTGAAAGATGAGGACCGGATATTTACAAACTTGTATGGGTTGCATGATCCTTTTCTAAAGGGTGCAATGAAACGGGGCGATTGGCATAGGACTAAGGACTTGGTACTCAAAGGTACTGATTGGATTGTTAATGAAATGAAGAAATCTGGTCTCCGTGGGCGGGGTGGTGCTGGTTTCCCTTCTGGCCTCAAATGGTCATTCATGCCAAAGGTATCTGACGGCCGTCCTTCTTATCTTGTTGTCAATGCTGATGAAAGTGAACCTGGAACGTGTAAAGACAGGGAAATTATGCGTCATGATCCTCACAAGCTGCTGGAGGGCTGCTTGATTGCTGGTGTAGGAATGAGAGCTACTGCTGCTTATATCTACATCAGGGGAGAATATGTGAATGAGCGTTTGAATCTGGAAAGAGCCAGAAAAGAAGCTTATGAAGCTGGATTGTTGGGCAAGAATGCATGTGGATCAGGTTATGATTTTGATGTCCATATCCACTTTGGTGCTGGTGCTTATATCTGTGGTGAAGAAACAGCGCTTTTGGAAAGCCTTGAAGGAAAGCAAGGGAAACCCAGATTGAAGCCTCCTTTCCCAGCTAATGCGGGGTTGTATGGCTGCCCCACCACTGTTACTAATGTAGAAACTGTGGCAGTCTCTCCCACAATTCTAAGGCGTGGGCCAGAATGGTTTGCAAGTTTTGGGAGGAAAAACAATTCTGGGACAAAGTTATTTTGTGTGTCAGGTCACGTTAACAAGCCCTGCACTGTTGAAGAGGAGATGAGCATAACACTAAAGGAGTTAATAGAGAGGCACTGTGGTGGAGTTCGAGGTGGATGGGATAATTTACTTGCAGTCATACCTGGTGGTTCCTCTGTCCCGTTGCTTCCGAAGCACATATGTGACGATGTGATGATGGATTATGATGCACTCAAGGCTGTCACGTCAGGATTAGGGACTGCAGCTGTCATTGTGATGGATAAATCCACTGATGTTGTTGATGCTATTGCAAGGCTGTCTTACTTCTACAAGCATGAGAGCTGTGGGCAGTGCACTCCATGCAGGGAGGGAACTGGGTGGCTTTGGATGATCATGGAAAGGATGAAGGTTGGTAATGCAAAGTTGGAAGAGATAGATATGCTTCAGGAGGTGACCAAACAGATTGAAGGACACACAATCTGTGCCCTTGGTGATGCTGCAGCGTGGCCAGTTCAGGGTCTCATAAGGCATTTCAGGCCAGAGCTTGAGAGAAGGATAAAGGATCGTGCACAGAGAGAGTTGTTGGAGGCTGTTGCTTAAGGCTTTTCATAAAGGTTTCTTCTCATATCTCAGACTTCTGAACTATACTTTACAAAATTGTAATGTGACCATCTAGGTAGTTTGTGCAATTATCATCATGAAGTGGAAAGATAACCAAGAAACCATAATAAAAATTTGCACATGGATGGATTTCGAACTGTTACTAGAATGACTTCTACCTAGTTGTCCTCATTCAACAATATGTTAGGATGACCAGTTTATCCTTGGAGAAGATGAAATGAAATTGGCAGTCTTTACGTAAGATAGAGAACAGGGAAGGAGGAAAGTCCTTCCCTGTGAGGTTTAGTTTCCTAACTCTTGGTAACTCTGAGATGCACTGCAGTGTTATACCTAAGAACTTCTATCCTCTTACTCTCATTTAAAAGATGGTGAATCTAGTTTGAATTGGATTAAAAATGTCAGTAGCTTCCTATGTTCCCTCTTAGAGAATCCTCTTCCTCTAACCGAAAGTGGATGCATAGCTTTGGTGTATAAAAAGAAAAATGACAAATATGGGACCTAGTTGTACTGGTTCTTTTAGTTATGCTCTGTGTATGCATTGAAAAACATGCACTGGAATGGAAGCCTATAGTATCAGTGCTGCTTAGTCTATTGGGTAAAATATCAACAGTATCATGTTCAGTCAAGTATCATTAGCTCAGCTTCTATTCATCTTTTTTGTTTGTTTTTTTGCCTTCAAACTTTTCAGGCTTTTATGTGTTTTATTGATTCTGATGAGCTGCTTTTCATGGAGCGTTGTGTGACATCTACTGGATTTTCTATTTGCGCAATAACGCATTCAAGCTGCTTTTATGCAGGGACAACCGTGTCCGTGCTTGGATGTCATTGAATAAATGAAGGAACCACCGTATACACTTGGCGGTCAGGTACTTGGGCATCAGGCAATCCTGTTAGCCTTTTGTTTGTTTTTTCAAAGCTGTATCAACTAAGAGTTTCAATATCCCAGCGTGAATTCATCCAGGAAGGGATTTCTTGTTAGCTATTTAACATGTCTTCGACCACATCTTGAAAACATTGTCGATAACCTGTATTGTACTTTCTGTGATAATAGATTTTTTTCTGGTTCTATAATAAAACTGCAAATTGTTTGCATCTGGCGGTGTGTTTAATTGGCCATTTGAGTACATGCTTGAACTCGGACAAGTTTGGGCCAAAAAAGTAGTTGCCTGAATTCATCTGCCTTGCACTGCAGCCCGTGTGTGTTTATCCTTTATGGTTCAAGCAGTAACATAGTAAAATGTTTTACTGTTTTGTGATTATCAATATAATTTTAGGCGGTGTGAATGAGTATGTAACTCATTAATTAATTATTTGGTTGGTAGTAAAGGTAACGGAAGGGAGTCGAATCCAAGTTTGAATCCGACCTTCGTCTATAAAAAATATAAATTGCACTTAATGTTTGTGCCATTCATTTTTGTTAAAAATCCAAAAGGAAATATTTTGATTTTTTTAGAAACAGTTTTTTTGGATTATATCTGTTTTACCCGACATATTTGATTTAAGTTATTTAAAAAATTATCTTAAAAAATAATTTGAAGAAAGAAAAGTAGAAGATTGATAATTTTTAGAATCATTACCTATAAAACAAAGATTAAATTTTAAATTCAAAAGATATACATCAATCCTTATCACCCTATAATTTTAAGAACAATTTCAACCTAATTTTCTAGAATCAGCCATGTGGCACCCGGGCCCATTAAAACCAAAATAAAGACAACTGGTCAAATATGCTTGACAAGGAGTTCATTGCATACCAAACACAAGTTTTTCATTTTTAATTGGACTTGCAATTAGAATTGTCATCATATCCTTGTCAAACACAATCATTCGTTATCCTATCAAATTCCAATACATGGCCAGAGGAGTTTCACCGTCTGATGGCCATGGAGGCGGTGGCGCTACTTCCCCAAATTCTTTGAATCATCCGGCTAATTCTTGCTCCGGCGAACAAGTGACTGTTATGGGGGAATCCGGTCGAGTTCGTTCGAAAGATGATATGGGAGATGTATTTTTCGGGACAGATGATGGGATTGAGGATAGCATGTACAAAGAAGATGTGATTGAGTATTACAGGAGGGGACGCACCATGGAATCCTTGAGCAAGAAGAAGAAGCGTTCAGGCGTCACTGATTGTTTCGAGTTCTTGAAACTTATTTTTCGTTTTCGTATTAGATGTTAAGATCAATTAGTTTTAGTTTCTTTGTTTTTCGGTAGGAAATTTTGCATCCAATCTCTTGTGAGCTCCTTCATTGTTGCTCAATTGTTAATACCTCTCCTACTTTTTTCTTACAATTTTATGAATCCCATGGTGTTTCGTTTGTTTTTCATAGATAATTCCTCAAAGACCATGTCATCCAACGATGCGTTTAATGTCCAATTTAGTTTACGGTTTTATTTGTTTCGATGACAATCCTGCATTACATCATTGGCAGTGGCACCATGGCTGGCCATGATTGGGCCGAGAGCAACTCGCCAAGAGGAACCAAGGACAACAGGAAAGAGAAATCAAATGGCAACTAGGAACAACGGGATTAAAATGAGTACAATTTAAGGCCTTGAATATGTATGTGGTTCTACTACTTTCAACATATATTGTTACTAATAAAAAAAACCCTACTTTGAGTAACAGAAAAAAGATACAATCAGCCATCGTAAAAAGACAATGTTTCATTGCATACATTTCTTGGCTTGCATGAACCTTCCCCTTTCAAAAGTACTACTAATTGTAGACAATCTGCATATAAACTTCAAACAAAAACAAAAACAAAAGAATGTGATCTTCCGCATTACCTGTTTTCAGGTCAACTAAGATCTGCTTACGGAAAAGAATTGTTGACGAATCCAACTATCGGCCAGAAACATTGTGTACAGGCACAATGTGAGCCTTGACATGTTGCAGATGACAGAAGGATAAATTCTGCTATTTAGAACATCCTCCTCATTTACCCTGATGAGATCCAGTATCTTCCTTCTCATAGTCACTGTTTTCTTTGCTGCTTTGCATCTCTAGCAGTTTCTGTTCTTCTCCTTCTTCATTCTGTGCAGCTTTTATGTCAGGCACGGCCTTGGGCTTGTTGCTCGTAGACTGCTGATACATAATTCCACCTCCCATACAAATGAGAAGCCCCACTGTACCAATAAAGGTTGAATGCTTGTCCCAAACAACCAAATTGATTACAACTGTCAACAGCTTGTTAACTACACCAAGAACAGTATATCCTGTTGCTGAAATCGCCCTCCGGCAAGAAAATCCAAAGAAGGATATGGCTAAGCCAAACAAGCAAGATAACCCAACAGGCAAAACCACTGAAAATGAGTGCCAATCTGATTCATCTGAGATTTCATGCTTTATCTTCTTTAGTTCCCCCATTATAAACAATTCCAAGGGAAAGAGTAGGAGGGCCTCAAGATTGTTGTACAGCACAAGGCCCCATGTGTTTAAACCAATGGTCATAACAACATGCTTAATGTACACAAAATCAACAGTCATGCTTACCAAGTATGCTACAGCCCAGGCATAAGCCGTAAGCGTGAACTGGTAATCTGTTAGAACATAAAGCACACTTCCACCAAAGATGGTGGCAAGCGAGATCCATGTCTTCAATGATGGCCATGGCTGGTGTAGAAAAACGGTCTCTCCCAATGCAACAAAAATAGGGACCACAGATCGGAAGACAATGAAGGTATCAACATTGGCATGGAGTAGGAGCTCACTGTTTGTAAACAGCGAGAGATAGAACATAATGGCTGCAGGAAGGAATCGCCACATGGTCAGAAGGTCAAGTCGGTCATGCTCCAAAAGTTTGAGCTGTCCGAAAATGAAAACACCGGCAGCACTAGTGAAATACTGCAAAGCAGTTAGTGCCCCAGGATAAGGGAATTTCATGATAGCCCACTTGTTGATGATGGAAAGCAAGGAAGCTGAAATGCAATACCCAGCAGCGACACCATAGATTGAAGTTTGCTTAAGGAAGAAGTTGTACCAAGTTTCCTGAACCACGGATGTAGGAGAAGAGTCACCCAGACTTTTTGGTTTCTGACCAACTTTAGGATTCTCCACATCGGTAGGCATTCTGAAGAAAAGTGGTCTGACAGGCAGAAAAATTACATAGTTAGTTAGAGAGTAAGTTCATGCTGCGAATGCATGATTTTCACGGGAGAAATCTAAAACATTTCAAACAACTTAAATCAGCAATGACCCATTGAACACCAATCTACGTATTCCTAGGTATCAGCAGAAAAAAAAAGGTTTCTTCACAACCAGCTGCCAACAGTTGTCCCCTCTTAAGAAACAAGAAGTTAAAGCAATTCTAGTGAAATGCAAAGCTCTCAAGTACAAATAAGTTCCCTAGTTCTCATAAACCAAACATAAGTAAAGCACAAATGAAATGAAAACAGTGAAAAAAAGCCATTACCAAATACTACTTTCAGACAAAGTGCTAAACTTTATCGAATCACACAGCTGTTTGACCATACCCATTACCCGCAGCAAGCTTCCACCGACTGTTCCCCAAAATTCAAGCTCAATTGACAAAATTTCAACAATTTAAAATGTGGGATTCTGAACAGAGAAACCAAAGGGTACAAAAATCGAGGTTTTAAGAAGCGAGCAAGCATAACGAAATCAAAGATGCATAAGAGACAAAAATGGAACAAGGAAAACCTACCTCTGGATCTCGAATTTACACCCAGAGCCGGCTCCTAAGCGGGGGAAAGCAGCAGCGGCAGGTTTTAGCTTACGCAAGGAGTATAGTAACAAGAGAGTAATTTAATGGCGCCGATTAGCTGCGATTGGTAAATTCCGAACAGGGAAATTTCCTTCCTTTTTTTGGCCGGTTATTTTTGATTCGTTGCAGTTTAAGCATATCATTTGAGACGATTTATATTTATATGCCCCAAACCAAATAGGAGGGCATTTTTCTTTTCTTTTCTTTTTTAAAGTGTTTTTGGGTTGAAAATAACATATTTTATTTGTTTTTTCCTTTTCGAAAAGAAAAAAAGAGTGTTTAAAAAACAATTTGTGTGATTGATAAGGAGAACGGGAAACGTTTTTTTTAGAGTTATTGATGAAAATGAGATTATTAATTGCAAAATATATCAAAATAAATACACGCCCAACATAAGTAACATTTGAAAAGAAAAGAAAAAATCTTCACTGTTTAATTTTCATCTTAATTTGTTTAGCTTATAAACTCATTAATTATAAGTCAAATGTTTCAATTTTGCTTATGCTGAGAGATTATGGGCCAAGGCATTTTTTTCTGAAGTCAGGGTCCATTATCTTGAGGATTCATCATAGCCCAATGGGCCTTCATTTTTCGTACTGGGATTAGTCTTAGCTGTGGGTCAAGGTCCAATGGCCACGGTCCATTTAGCACTGCTGGGGAAGCAGTTAATAATATTTATCCTTTTATAGAGAGAATATATAAAGAGAAACCTATTGTGTGATTATTGAGTTTGAAAATGTTTAGATTCAGGGATCTTAATCTTTTTGTTTTAGTTCTAAAAAAATTGAGGATCTATCTTGAGGGAAAATAAAATGATTTTTCAAAACTCAAATTTCAAAATGGTACCTACACCTTTATTTTTCCATTATTTTGAAAAAGAAAAAGAAAAAATAACACATTATTTTGCTTTATTTTTTTACTATACCAAATTTGTTTTATACTTTCCGCAAAACATGAAGATATTAGGTCTCGAGTTTGAGTTTTCTAACTTGTCATTCTTATCCGTATGAAATTAATCTAGCAAATAACACACCTA
This sequence comes from Viola odorata, assembly GCA_963691705.1. Taxonomy (NCBI): domain Eukaryota; kingdom Viridiplantae; phylum Streptophyta; class Magnoliopsida; order Malpighiales; family Violaceae; genus Viola; species Viola odorata. Next base: position 70,797,772 of record OY829539.1, on the reverse strand, counting down.
AACTTATAATAATTGATGCGTGGTTTTTATGAAAAAGAAGAAGATAGATCATTTTTTATATCTAAAAGCTCGAATCTTGTCGAAGCCCAAATATATATTAAAATTGGTTAAATGTGACGTCTTTTGTAGAAATTGAAGACAAAATTTATAAATTGGACCTCTAAAAGGAATAATAATTGGTCCACCAACAAAATTTCAACAGCAAAGACCCCCTTCCAGCAACTCATTTCCCCAATGGAAACTGTAATACGCCTATAAAACAAGGCCAAGTATTTTCACATGCTGCAATCTGAACATAATCGGCGCACGCTGGCCTCTGATTAAAACTGTTCTACCTCTTTTCCGGTTGAAAAGTTCCTACCTAACATCAAGCTTTCAATTTTTTCGTTGTTAAACCTCTCGGAGAAGTACAAGTATCCCATATCCTTCGGAGGGTTTATCAAACCCCAACTTTGTTATCGTTGAAAATAGCCCATCTACTGTCTTTCAATATATGAGCAACATAATGCTCACATTGAGTAGAGTAAAATTTGGGTACATCATGATGTACCTATATCATGATGTAAGATGATGACACGTGTCCAAAAGTGTCAAAAATAGTGGTATTCTAACAGTATTTGGGGCACGTGTCATCATCCTAGATCACGATGTATCTAGGTCATCATCCTATTTGAGGCACTATTTACCCAAGTTTTTTCTCATCGAGTAGATGTGTTCCCACGTGGCTCACAACCCCGAAACAAGTAGAGGATTCATAAATATTATAGATTTTATAAAATAATGTAAAAATATCATATTTAAATTCAAAACAAAAATTCAAAAAAGAGAGTAAAAAATCTATGTCTAATCAAATTAATTTCTTTTAGATATGAGTCCAGAAGAAGTAAGATATATCAAAACAAATTTGAGATCTTACATAATGGTAGATAGATAAATCAAAATAAATCGTCATAGACCGAAACAAATTTAAGATCTTACATAATTGTAGATAGATAAATCAAAATAAATCATCATAATCGAATTCTTTCTTTTTGAAGTAGAGTTTTCCAATAGGTATGAAATTATTTTGAGACAAAAAATTGAATCACTCAATCCCAGATATACCAAACAAGACACCGACATCAAAGCTAGCTGGGCCTGTGTTGGCGCACACCTTTTGGGACACTGTGCATTTCATCTTCTCTCAATCTAATTAGTTCCCAATCAGATGGCCATAATTCAGAACAATCCGGTTTGGCAGCTCCGGCAGCATCCACTTTTCCTCTCACCCAAAAACTGCATACCCCATACGGTACATGCCGGCCGCGCATATGTAGAGTCGTAAACACCCTTGTTTGGCACTTTCGATATTCACCGGTGCGCTTGTCTAGAGCCACCAAAGTTATGTAGAAATAGGTGCCGCACTGCCTAATCTGGTATGACTTCAACACCTTAATAAATTCCAGCTCCGATCCCTACATTATACATTTAAAAATCAAAACAAGAAACGCGAAAACACTTTTGCAATAGAGTAATGCTATACAGGTCGAATTCCCATCCTGAATTCCCAGACTGAATTGCCACGTCATTCACAAATTACAAAAATGCCATCCCTGCTTCTCTTCAGCATACTCTCTCTTCCCCTGTCTCTTCTTCTTCCACTGCTCTCCCTCCTCCTATCTATCTAATCTAATATCTATCCTTATTGGCTTAATTCAAGAAAACCTATTATGGCGAATGATGCCTTTAACAACCCCAAGAAGCAATAAAGCATTTTGAGTCAAGCAAATTCACCCCACCATTTTGAGTCAAGCAATAAAGCAAACACAACAAAGGTAATCAAATTCCAAACCCACTCATAAAAGTCACCCCATGCCCATGAACTCTCTCCACAAGCTTGGAAGGAGAAAAGAACCCATCACTGCATTTGGAATGAGAATGCAATTCGAACACAAGTTTCTCTTTTCCTACACTCTTCTGCTGCTGCACGCCAAAATCACTATCGACAACAACAACCGGCAGCAGAAGGAGGCTGAATTGTTTCTAAAAACGCCCATTCAGCGACAGACTTAAACGCCAAAACCTGCTCAACCGTCATCTTCTTCTTGCTCCCTCCATGCTTCTTCTTCTTCTTCTTGTTGGGTTGTTAAAAGCATCATCCACCGTAATGGGTTTTCTTGAATTAAGCCAAAAAGGCTCTTGGGTGGATAGATATTAGATTAGATAGGAGGGAGAGAGACAGGGGAAGATAGAGGATGCTGAAGAGAAGCAGTAATGTAATTTAAGTAATTTGAGAATACTGTCATTCAGGCTGGGAATTCAATCTGTATAGCATCAATAATAAATTCCATGAACAGGGAAGGAAGAAGATCAACATCTAATAACGAACCTTTAACTCGTTTTGAACATCAACAGCGCACATGGCGAGTGCGTTTACGCGTTGAAGCGCAAGATCATAGCGATTATGATCAGGGTCGATTCTGGGGAAATCAGGGATATCTTTCAACTCTTCCGGTATTGGAGCATCAGGTGGAAGCACCAGATAGAAATCAGTAATCGAGATGGGACAGCGTGCGGTAATGTCAAAACCCTAATTTTGTGAAAACAACAGAGTTAAATACGAATTGAATTGGATTGAAACCCTAATTTTGTGAAAACAAACAGAGTTAAATACGAATTGAATTGAATCTAGTGAAAGAAATGATACAAAACATAAAACCCAGACTTACTTTGTTCTTCCTGACATGCTCATCAAGATACTTGAAATATGCAATATCATCGGGAGTCTTATTTTCCTCATCTTTGTATAGCAAAGTGTAAGCATGATGCTCCTCCTCCCCCCATGTATCCCACCCTTCGCACTCTTCCTCGACTTTCTCGTCCAGCTTAGCGCGCTTCGGATCTGGCTCGCCGCCATCTCCCTCCGACTGGGAAGACCAAGAGATAACCTCGGACTGGGAAGAAGGGATGTCGGATTCGGAAGAAGGAACATCGGACTCGGACGCCATACTCCAATTTTTAAAATTATTGAAATACCATTCAATTTTTAAAATTACTAAAAAAAGTTAGAATTCCCCTCAATTTTACACTAAATTTGTACTCCCTCTATGCATAAATAATTGGAGTAATAGCATAAAGACCCCTGTACTATGTTTTAAAACAGAAACCTCCCTTGTCCTTAAAAAATTCAAATTGACCTCCCCTGTACTTATGGTCAGAGTCATTTGCTTGGGCTCCGTCAGTCAAACTAATACACCGTTAGTGTTGACCGTTGACTTTGATTAAAATATTCAAAAAAATGTAAAAAAATATAAAAAAATGTAAAAAAATTTAAAAATGTAAAAAATCCCAAAGAAATGTAAAAATTCAAAAAAAATTAATAAATCCAAAAAAAATAGTAAAAATTTCCAAAAAAATGTAAAAATTCCAATTTTATATTTTTTCTGAATTTTTAGATTAATTAATTTTTTTTGATTTTTTTTTTAATTTTACATTTTTTTCTGGATTTTTAGGCGTAATTTTTTTATAGAATTTATATATATTTTTCTGATTTTTTACAATTTTTTATAAAATTTTTACATTTTTTTTTGATTTTTTACAATTTTCTGAATATTTTATTCAAAGTCAACGGTCAACACTAACGGTCTGTTAGTTTGACTGACGGAGCCCAAGCAAATGCCTCTGAGCATAAGTACAGGGGAGGTCAATTTGAATTTTTTAAGGACAGTGGAGGTTTCAGTTTTAAAAAGTAGTACAGGAGGTCTTTATGCTATTACCCCTAAATAACTGACACTTTTACTATTGGCACGCATATTAAGGAGGTTGAATGACTCACTATTTGAGACAATTTTGCCCCGATTTTTTTCTCCGACGTACGTTAAGGATTAACGTATGTTCAAAAAAAAGTACGGATTTTTTTGGGGTCAAATAGTGAATCATCCGGCCTCCTTGAGATGCGTTCCGGAATAGTACGCGTCCATTAAAAATTGACGGAGTGAGTATTTGATACCCTTGATTGTTGAGATTTATTACCCCAAAAAATGAGACATGAATTTGACACGTGTCGGGTCGGTATTCGACACGTGACATAGCAAAAAAGAGAAGTATGTGTGTTTCATAGCCCAAAACTTTTATTTTCCTAATAAACCAAAAAAATCTGTCAAATTAATCGGTCCAACCAGTCAACCTAGTTCGAATTTAACCAATTTTACCTTACTCAAACAATTAATTTAGAAATGCTGAATATGAGATGGTTTAAATCCAAAAAAGGCACTCGTATATGAATTGATTGACTCATTTTGCACCTATACTTCTTACGTATGACACATTTGGCACCTCCCACGAACGGCGTCACCGTTCCTCCGTTACCCGCCCACGTGGCATGCCACATCATAAACAGTGATGATGTGGCATGCCACGTGGGCGGATAACGGAGGAACGATGACGTCGTTCGTGGGAGGTGCTAAATGTGTCATACGTAAGAAGTATACGTGCCTTTTAAACTGTTTTTTGAGTAGAGGTACCAAATGAGTCAATCAATTCATGTACAGGTGTCTTTTTTGGATTTAAACCGATAAAAATCTCCCTTATATACAACCACTATTCTTTTATTTAAAAAAAGAAAAAAAATTGATAATATTATTATCGCTATTACAATTTAGGGATAAATAAAGTTCGGGAGCATTTTACTCGTATCAAACAAAAAATTTATAATAAAAATTTGATAATATTAATAAATAAAGTTCAAAACTAATTATTAAGTGAAGTAAATTAATTAATAATCATAAATTTATTCATTTTAGATGATATTTCGGGAGCTTTCTTACCATACTATGTAATAGCGTTTTCTATTTCTTGTGCTATAAAACAAAATCACAAATTTATAAGATCCTATCCCAATTTCATGCTTGACATTATTAGACCCCAAGGAGGCACATGGAAGAAGCAGAGACAACGACGAATTGAAAATGAAAGGACAATTTGTAAAATTGTCTTGAATAATAATTTGTCCACCAACAAAATTTCCACAGCAAAGACCCCCTTCCAGCAACTCATTTCCCCAATGGAAACTGTAATACGCCTATAAAACAAGGCCAAGTATTTTCACATGCTGCAATCTGAACATAATCTGCGCACGCTGGCCTCTGATTAAACCTGTTCTACCTCTTTTTCCGGTTGAAAAGTTCCTACCTAACATCAAGCTTTCAATTTTTCCGTTGTTAAACCTCTCGGAGAAGTACAAGTATCCCATGTCCTTCGGAGGGTTTATCAAAACCCCAACTTTGTTATCGTTGAAAATAGCCCATCTACCGTCTTTCAATATATGAGCAACATAATGCCCACATTGAGTACAGTAAAATTTGGGTACATCATGACGTACCTATATCATGATGTAGGATGATGACATGTGTCCAAAAGTGTTAAAAATAGTGGTATTTTAGCACTATTTGAGGCACGTGTCATCATCTTAGATCATGATGTACCTAGGTCATCATCCTATTTGGGGCACTATTTAACCAAGTTTTCCCCATTGAGTAGATGTTCCCACGTGGTTCACAATCCCGAAAAAGGTAGAGGATTCATAAATATTGTAGATTTTATAAAATAATGTAAAAATTTCATATTCAAATTCAAAACAAAAATCCAAAAGAGAGTAAAAAATCTATGTCTAATCAAATTAATTTCTTTTAGATATAAGTCCAGAAGAAGTAAGATATATCAAAATAAATTTGAGATCTTACATAATGGTAGATAGATAAATCAAAATAAATCGTTATAGACCGAAACAAATTTAAGATCTTACATAATGGTAGATAGATAAATCAAAATAAATCGTCATAACCGAATTCTTTCTTTTTGAAGTAGGGTTTCCAATAGGTATGAAATTATTTTGAGATATAAAATTGAATCACTCAATCCCACATACACCAAACAAGACACCGACATCAAAGCTAGCTGGGCCTGTGTTGGCGCACACCTTTTGGGACACTCTGCATTTCATCTTCTCTCAATCTAATTAGTTCCCAATCAGATGGCCATAATTCAGAACAATCCGGTTTGGCAGCTCCGGCAGCATCCACTTTTCCTCTCACCCAGAAACTGCATACCCCATACGGTACATGCCGGCCGCGCATATATACAGTCGTAAACACCCTTGTTTGGCACTTTCGATATTCACCGGTGCGCTTGTCTAGAGCCACCAAAGTTATGTAGAAATAGGTGCCGCACTGCCTAATCTTATATGACTTCAACACCTTAATAAATTCCAGCTCCGATCCCTACATTATACATTTAAAAATCAAAACAAGAAACGCGAAAACACTTTTGCAATAGAGTAATGCTATACAGGTTGAATTCCCATCCTGAATTCCCAGACTGAATCGCCACGTCATTCACAAATTACAAAAATGCCATCCCTGCTTCTCTTCAGCATACTATCTCTTCCCCAGTCTCTGCTTCTTCCACTTCTCTCCCTCCTCCTATCTATCTAATCTAATATCTATCCACCCAAGATCCTTATTGGCTTAATTCAAGAAAACCTATTATGGTGAACGATGCCTTTAACAACCCCAAGAAGCAATAAAGCATTTTGAGTCAAGCAAATTCACCCCACCATTTTGAGTCAAGCAATAAAGCAAACACAACAAAGGTAATCAAATTCCAAACCCACTCATAAAAGTCACCCCATGCCCATGAACTCTCTCCACAAGCTTGGAAGGAGAAAAGAACCCATCACTGCATTTGGAATGAGAATGCAATTCGAACGCAAGTTTCTCTTTTCCTACACTCTTCTGCTGCTGCACGCCAAAATCACTATTAACAACAACAACCGCAGCAGAAGGAGGCTGAATTGTTTCTAAAAACGCCCGTTCAGCGACAGACTTAAACGCCAAAACCTGCTCAACCGTCATCTTCTTCTTGCTCCCTCCATGCTTCTTCTTCTTCTTCTTGTTGGGTTGTTAAAAGCATCATCCACCGTAATGGGTTTTCTTGAATTAAGCCAAAAAGGCTATTGGGTGGATAGATATTAGATTAGATAGAAGGGAGAGAGAGACAGGGGAAGATAGAGGATGCTGAAGAGAAGCAGTAATGTAATTTAAGTAATTTGAGAATACTGTCATTCAGGCTGGGAATTCAATCTGTATAGCATCAATAATAAATTCCATGAACAGGGAAGGAAGAAGATCAACATCTAATAACGAACCTTTAACTCGTTTTGAACATCAACAGCGCACTTGGCGAGTGCGTTTACGCGTTGAAGCGCAAGATCATAGCGATTATGATCAGGGCCGATTCTGGGGAAATCAGGGATATCTTTCAACTCTTCCGGTATTGGAGCATCACGTGGAAGCACCAGATAGAAATCAGTAATCGAGATGGGACAGCGTGCGGTAATGTCAAAACCCTAATTTTGTGAAAACAACAGAGTTAAATACGAATTGAATTGGATTGAAACCCTAATTTTGTGAAAACAAACAGAGTTAAATACGAATTGAATTGAATCTAGTGAAAGAAATGATAGAAAACATAAGACCCAGACTTACTTTGTTCTTCCTGACATGCTCATCAAGATACTTGAAATATGCAATATCATCGGGAGTCTTATTTTCCTCATCTCTGTATAGCAAAGTGTAAGCATGATGCTCCTCCTCGCCCCACGTATCCCACCCTTCGCACTCTTCCTCGACTTTCTCGTCCAGCTTAGCGCGCTTCGGGTCTGGCTCGCCGCCATCTCCCTCCGACTGGGAAGACCAAGAGATAACCTCGGACTGGGAAGAAGGGATGTCGGATTCGGAAGAAGGAACATCGGACTCGGACGCCATACTCCAATTTTTAAAATTATTGAAATGCCATTCAATTGATAAAAATCTCCCTTATATACAGCCACTGTTCTTTTATTTAAAAAAAGTAAAAAAATCATCAGCTTAGATTTATATTTAATATTTCAAATCAATATTTAACATTTAACTTTTTATTTTTTTCGCGAGTAATTAAAGCAAAATTATATTGGCCGATCACTACGGTTGCTCGATTTTAAGTCTTAATTCCTTCTTAATGTTATCTATTTTATTTTGTATATAAAAATTATGGATGAGAGGGAAGCAAATTATACCGATTAGAAATAAATTCTCTCTGAGAAGAAAAAAATGATCTTAATAAGTTTATAAATCTCCCGTACAGAATCCTACTCACATCAATTTAACCCTCACATCAAATTGGCCATTAAAGAGTAAAGTTATTTACCTAAAAAAACAAACGTTTTATTTTGATGATCAAAGAAAATATATGCAATGTGCAATCGGGGCGTAAACCAGCCAAGGGTTTGTTTAAAATTCTGATGGAATCAAAATTTGCAACTCAAGAACATCAATGCATTAAACCAGCCTCTTAAGAACTGCGTGTATATATATGTATATACAAGACGAAGGCCAGTGAACGGAACCTATTCGCCAACCTTCCATACTCCCCGCAGGAGTTGGTATCGAACAACTTTTCGCGCTCCCTTTCCATCTGGAGTCCAGTTAGATGCTGGTGACACAGGAGAAGCCTTGGAGTTCTCAGTAATGATAGAAGCCATGGGCGAATCCAACTCCTCGAGTTCATCGTCACTGGTATATGACTTCCTAAGCACTGATCCAGTCCTCTGCAGTGTTTGACTTCTGACATCTCCTATAATGTTTGCCAGTGAAGCTGCAGAAGGTGGTGAATAGGCTGTGGGTGTCGCTATGCATGGAAAACTTGAGATGGACTTCTCCTCAGCCTCATCAAGGTCCTAAAACAAGACAATGTCAGACATTATATATAGTGAGTTGCTCAAATAGCAATGGCAGTTGTTAGGCGAAATGATAATGTAGTAGGATATTCTGAAAACTGGGAAAAAAATATTTTTTACCTCGGTATCTAGGGCCTCAAGGATCGCCTCAGGGATGGGGTCTGGGTTGAATTCGTCTGGGACAAAACTGTAAAGAACCCTCTTGATCAATGGTGCAGCAAACGTGGGGCATACCTTTGAAACCGAAGTTTCAACAGTGAACAAAAGGGGAAAGGAAAACCTATCAGTAAAGGTGTCGATAAAAGTAAAGGCGGAATAACTACATCTACCAGGCAGGTATGGGAGAACTTTTAAAGCATTTACCTCTTTTCTCGTTGACCTATCTGCAAGCATTTCAAATGGAAGCATCATCAGATCACTCAACGCATTAAGGAGATGGAAAGCCTTAAAGGATGTCTCGTATCCTTGACTGTTGCCATCAAGTTCATTCTTGTCCTCTGGAGCATCATTCTCATCAATACCAAACAAATCAGTGAGCCATCTCGACCAGTTACCAACCTGGTGGTATTAACAGAAAGGAGCTTAGTCACTACAATATCAATGCTCCTTCAGCCATATTACAATGGTAATGCATTATTGTACTTACTGCATTTTTTAGTTGCACGCCAGCCCCAAAGCTTGCTTTCCCAGACGGTATTGGAAGAACTTTAGCATCGCTAATGGGGTCAGAAATAGGATCTGTCGGCATATCTTCAGCTGATTCACGAAGAATAGCGTTGAACATGGCCACATCTAATCGACTTACCAACTGCTCCATTACCTAGAAACACAACTAAAATCGTCACATTTCTGCCAGACAGCTTTCCAACTACAATGACAATGAGCCAAAGACAAATGAGACAATCAAGCCCAAAAATGCAGAACATGGAAATGCGCATCTTTAAACAAAAACACCAAGACTAGTTGTCAAGCTAGTACAAACTAGATTGCCAAAAACCACTAAATCAGCATGTTCACTTTTGCAGTAAAAAATCAATACACTGCCTTCTCTTGTAGCAGAATGGATGGTAAATAGGCATGCCATAGTTATTACATCACCGTCCTATTTTGGGGGTAGTTAGATCAAGCCTAGTTTTTCCTTCACGAGAAAGATTATCATGTAACATTTTTTGAGGAATGATGCCAACAAAAAAATGATCATCATGCACTCTGCTAGAAAATGGATCAATGCACCACATTTGTCTCATGGGGATACACTTTCTAATGCATGGCTTTAGAGGTGTAAATATAATTGTGAAACAAAAAATTACCCAGGGATGGAACCAAAATCATATAGGACATAAGGTTTATAGAAATAAACAAGCTGCCTTTCCTACAGGAACAGAGATCAGTATGCAGCATGTCTTGTGTGGAAAGGGTTGGTAGTGAACTATTCTTGACAAATAAAAGATGACAAGCTATCTCTGCTTATAACAACACTGTTTATCTATCAAAGGAACTTAAAGGTTAAGAATAAGTATTAGTTTCATAAACGATTAAAGCAGAAAAGATGCACAAAGCTATAACTTTTACTTATACAGGAAGGAACACAATAAATCTAAGGAAAATACTCAATGACCTACTACGGAAGGAGATTTTTCCATGAACAAAGTCCAAAACTTACCAATCTAGCCAGCACATGCAAGCAGCCACATTCATGTCCACTGGCTCGAATGGGACAAAGTCTTTCACAGGCATCCTGGAAAGCCTTCTTCCACAGGTCAATGGCGAAATTGCCTTGTTCTTGATCACCAAAACCATGCCTCCGAGCATTATTCTTTCTCGAGCTTGAGCTCTTGACAGCCGTGGATTGCATATACGGGGTTAGAGTCTGACAAACACAAAACAGAAACCAGTGTCAGCAAATTATCTGCCACTTTAAAATCTGAAAGCAAAGATCTTTCTCATTAGAAAAGTAGCATATCACCTGCCACCAAACTGACTCAACAATTCTTGAGAAGATCCAAGCTTCAACCTTCTCCAATGCATCAATATATGTTTGAGGCTCCTCCCACTCATCCGAGCTTCTTGTATCTATATATTTCTCACGACCAACTTTATTTTTGGTGGATTGTGCTGCATCAAGTTGCAAGTCCTTAGCTGCCTGACTTACAATTGCTCTCAGCACGATGGAGTTTGATAACCAGAAAGCTAGCCTGATTAAAGTATAGAGAATTTCAGGGCCAAAAGATGCAAAAACTTTAACACCCGTGGAAATTTTAAAAAGAAAATGATCAGATGCATCAAACGTCAAAACCATCTAAATAACTATTTTATCATCCTGCAAAAGGAACATTTTCTACACCCATTACCCAGTCATAAGAGATTGTATCACCAAAAGACCTATCACAGTTTAGCACAAATGACAGCACATGTTTTTGCAAAGTTGTTTTCAAATAACGATTAAGTGTGTGGTCAATAAAACCTGCTGATATTTTACAGCATGAAGTGAGAAAAATAGGATAAGCATATACCTTGGAACATCATTCCCACAGGCTTTAGAAACCAAAACCAATCCTGAGATAATGGCCCTAGCTGTGCTTGCCCTTGCAGCCCTAGACTTTGCACTGCAAGCATGAAGATAGAACCTAGAAAGGCGCCTAGCTGGAGCAAGGACCTTGTTTGCAGAACTACCATGCTCAGCAACTATGGAATAAAGGCCAACCTCCAAAGCAGCAGCTTCCATCAACTCCTCCTTAAGCATTTCAACATTGGACTCCAATTCAGCTTTGTCTGTGTAACAGGTGCTTTGTTTCACTTCCTTTATAGTTGGTACATAACTGACACCATCTTTAAGAAAATTTTCAGAATGAACAATTTTCTTTGCCTTCTCAATTAGCTGGGTTTCATATGAAGCATTTCCAGCTTCAGAATCGAGTGAGCTGGCGCCAACCTCTGACATAGAAGCAGAAGCTTCAGAGAGCTCAGAATCATGTGTTTGAACTTTAGATTTCAACTTCACTTTGTTGTCAGAGAAGCTGTTTGCTGTTTCTTTTCTCTCACTGGGTGGATGAGCCTTACTGCTTTTGTTATTATTATCAGAAAATCCCACTTTCTTAGAGTTTTCTAAAAGCAGTCTATTATCCAAAGGCGCATCACCCTCAGATGACTCAAACTGTAATTGAACAGACTTTAGATGCTTTAGTTTATCTCTACGAGTACTGCCATGTACCCCAACTGCTGTTCTGTCCAATGCAAGGGTATTACTCCTTAATTTGACTGGCTTTCGCACAGCATCTTGAGTTAATTCGCCATCTAATTTCTCATCTAAAGGATGTTTATTTACCTCCAAAGAGTCCACGTCCCTTCCAGTGTTTTGCAGTTCCTTTCCCCCTCTCTCTTCCAGACCAACATGCAAATTTCTGGTTGTAGCCTCTTCTACTCCACTTGCTTCATGTATCCAAGCTTTTCTATCAGCTTCATTTTTAATTCGGGACTCTTCAAAGCCTACAAGGTCTGAGTTCTTACTCATTTTAGCGTAATCATCATCTGGCAACACAACTTTGGCAGCATGATCACTAAAAGGATTCTGCAGATTAGAGGAAAGTCAGTTGAGAATGGAGAAGATAAACCTTGATTCAGCATGTTTGAAAGCTTAAGCTACAGAATTCACCTGTGGGTTCAGAGGTGCTACACCCAAAGGTGGAGTAGGGTCCTTGTTAACCCTTCCCACACCATTGTTTTCTGATTTTGATCCATTCTGCAATTCAAGAGAACTTCCAATTACAGAATACAGGCACACACAATTGCAGAAGAATAAAATAAATACAGTATAGAAGAGTACCTTATCATGTTGACCTGGCGAACGTCGATGAGACTCCATTGCAGAAGATGAAACAGTAAGTGATGAATGTGAGGAGACATTATCATCCTCATCGTCATCAGTAAATGAGGCGATCTCACGTTCCTCGTCATTCCCTTCATTAGTCACTTCTGAAACAGTTTCACTTCCATCCTTGTCCAGTGATGCTTCTTTGGAAAGACTGGAGTTATCTTTATCAAATGGCTGGATATCAATATAAAGAACTGGCTGCACCGAAACCCTGAAACTCTTTTTGAAACTAATTGGGGTGTTCAGACTCATGGCATCCTTAATGATTCCATAATCTGCCAGGTTAAAGATTGCCGATCCCAAAAGCTGACCTTTCATTGCCTTGTCCTTTCTGGGTTCATACAAGTTAAACTCCAAGAAATTCTTCTGGAAACTATCCCGGCCTTTCCTACATAGTGTAACTGGAAGTCTAAAAGATTCACTAAATTCAACTCTTCCATCACCGACAGTTGAAGCAAAGGAACCAGAACTATGATCACCATTCTCCCACTGAAGCAACACAGATTTAGCAGATATCAGAGACTGTGATGGGGGCCAAGGTCTAATATCTTGCACAGAGATGAGGTAATCAAGCTGCACTTCAGACCCTTTCTTGTGCTTTGATCTTAGCCCAAGAACCATTTTTTTGACCTGATCTTTATCCAAATGGGACTGATCAGTTACAGTGCCTCATCCACCAACCCTTTACAGAAATCAATGCATAAAAGATTAGAATCAAACCTATACATAAACGCAAATAACCACTCAGAAAATCAAAAGAAAAGGGCATCAATGCCAGTACCTAAAATGATGGAAAAAATACCAGAAATCATATATTTCAAAGAGAAACCTCCACAGATAAAAAGCCAATCAATGCCTAAAAAGTAAAGAAGAGTGGACCAGTTCAACACACTTGATTGATAGAGAAAAAGGCAAACAGAGATTAACCTCATTAAAAAACTAAAAATCTAACATCAGAAAAGAGATAATGCATTACCATACAGTCAAACACTGAATGACAAGCATCTCAACTAGAACATCCAGACAGACAACAGTAGAGAAGAACAAAGACAAATCTTCCACATCCACCCATTAAATTAAAAGAAATACCAGAAATATCATATCTAAAACATCAGATCCAAGAAAAGGGTCACTAAAAAATCAAAACTTTAACTAACATAAAGCTTGTTGGATTGAACGTGGACAATGTAATCACTGTACAAGGAAAGTGGAGACCAGGGTTGTAATAATAATTAATGAAATGTGCATTAAATTAAAGACAGAAAGATACCTGGTGGGGCTGATGAAGGACCTAAGAGAGGAAAGAAAGGAATGTATGAATGAATGATGAGAAGGTAAAAGGAGAAAGTTAATGATGTATTTGTTGTTGTTGTTGTTGTTTGTCCAGTTACCAGTGCTTGCTTGGTCAGAGATTCAGAAGTGTGTTGTTCTGTTGTTGTTTGAGGAGTTGAGGTTTCTTTTTCTGAGGAGTTAGTGAGTCAAATGTGGGAATTGTTGTGTGAAAATCTTGAAACCGATCGATTACAGATATAGGAAAAGACGCATATCTAAGCAACTTTTCCTCAATTTGGAATTAGCCTCGCCGCTTTTCACCGCGTTAAAGTCATCAAGCAAAGCATCTTCCTTTTCTTTTTACTTTTTTCATTTTTGCTGGCACAAGAGAGTATAGCTATAGGTCTGTTTGACGTTCCGATTCTGGTCCGAAAAGTATTGTGGAAAAAACACTTTTGCGCATGTGGAAAACGAGAAGTTGTTTTTGGTGTTTGGTAAACACTGGTTTTAGAACTATGGTTTGAGTGTAAAATGACTATAAAAGGCATAAGTAAATTTTAGTGTTATTTATTTACACTATTTAATTCAATTTTTTTTTCTAAACAAATAATTTAACTATAATTTTCTAAAAGCTGCAATTTAAACTTTTTAACTATAAAGGACACAATTTATTTCAAGCATTAAAATTAATATTTTTTAATATATATATAGATTATTTAAATCAATCTATTTCTTTAAACAAATAATTAATATTTTATTAAATAAAGTTAAATATTGAGCACTATTTTAAAATTTTACATATATAAAATCACAATTATCTATTCATCATTAATTTATTACCTATTGAGTTACTTTTTTTATGCGAATACATCAATAATATTTTTTAAATTTTTTAAGAAATTAATGTAACATATGAATTTCTACTTTGACTCCATCATATTATTCAAATAAACATAAAAGTTGGTAAGTAACATTACAATATTTACCATATAGTTTAATTATTAAAATACTCTACTAAATATTTAAAATATTAGGATCTTATTTTTTATTTTGGTATTGTCACTAACTAATTGATATCCAATCTTACATTAAATGATATAATTGGTATTTCTATTTTAGATTTATAAAAATGTACAATATTTTTGAAATATGTAATGTCACATATAATAAATAAAAAACTTGATGAATAATCACATTTTTTAGTGAATTTGTTACATTTTTTGTAATAAAACGTCAATTTATAAATATTTTAATATTTTAATATTTTTTTTTTATTTTAACCATTAATTTATTCAAACTAATAAAGTAATTTAATGTGATTAATTTGCGTTATTTAATAATAATTTTTCAGAAGAGTTACTTGACATTGTGTTTAGTTACATTTTTTTAACTAATAAAAAATAACTTTTTTACTAGAAAATAATTCATCATCTTCATTCATGTTAATATTTCGAAGCTACTATCTATCATATACTTATATCAAATAATCTTAACTAAAATTTACATAAACACATAACTAAATTAAGTTAAATTGAATAAATGATTATTATTCTAAGATAAAGTAGTATATTTTTTAATTAAGATGGACTCTCCCAACAAGAACTGACGTGGTACACAACATTATAACAGGACCAAAGTCCCAAATCATCAAAGTTTCCCTTTAATCCAACAGAATGAACATCCCAAAGAAAAATCCAGACCATAGTCGTTATGGAAGAGCTGAAAACAGTGATCAAACAGAACAGCTGATTGAGAGAAAGCAAGATTAGACAGCAAACATGGCATGGAGACAACTTACAGAATTGCAAACTGAATAACAAATTAAAACAGATGAAGATTCTACCAATGGTACGTAACAGCAACAATATAGCTCTCCAACCAGTTCCAGTAAAAACAAGAATTTCCAGAATAAGGATGCAAGTATATATCAGAATAAGATTATACTTTCATCATCCAATCTGATATCAAAATTACAAACAGAGTCTAGATATATCCAACCACAATCCAAAACTTCTACATTGAACTACATCACTAGCAAAAAGGAAAAACTAAAAACTGACAGCAAAAGCATCAGGAACTTGATAACTCAGTCGAAAAGGCTGAAACCCATATCCTGCAAACAACAAAGAACAAATAAATTTAGGAAAAAAACACATAAAGGTTATGTCTAAGTGACCACATTTGTTCACCACAAAAAGAACAAAACAGGATACTCTTGCCATTTTCAATTGTAATTCTCATCTATGCTTATCATCAATACCGTAAACAAACAATTTTTATCTGGGAAGACGTAACATCTGCTTTAGATCATATACTAAAACACACAGGATCATTTTCCTAAACCAAACAACCATAGCATTAACATAGGAAAATTCAGTACAAGAGCAAAGAAACTTACATCAGACTCCTCTTTCTCCACAGCCTTCTCCTCCTTCTTAGCCTCAGCAGCAGGGCAGCAGCGGCAGTAGCAACACCACCACCACCACTAGATGGCACAGAGGCCAACTTCTCCCTACCAGCAGCTATGAGCTCTGTGATGTCCTTCCCTTTCACAGAATTCAACAACAGAGTCTCCATAAATGACTGCTGAGGGGAGAACTACAACTCTCGCTTGACCAAGGAGGTCTCTTGACAATAATCAACTCATATACTCCCTCCTTCCCCAATTAAACGTCGTTTTAGCTTTTGCTTTTACTGTTTCGGAACGTACCTTAAGACGGCCGGAACAGTCACTATTTGAGACAATTTTGCCCCGAATTTTTTCTCGGAAGTACGTTAATCCTTAACGTACGTTCGAAAAAAAGTACGGAATTTTTTAGGGTCAAATAGTGCCTCATCCGGCGTCCTCGATATGCGTTCCCTACTGAATATTGGGATGTGAGAAAGACATTTAATTGGGGAAGGAGGGAGTACATATTAACCAATTGAAGTTCTGAAGGAAAGAAAAGGGATACAACAACATCAACAATCAGTTTTCATGCAAGGATCCTCATCCAATAAAAGTGACAATTTGAATCAATCAAAGCATTTCTCTTTCAACTAACTAAAAGATCAAGATCCAAAATTCTTATGTCATTGAGAAAGCAAAGCTCCACATTAGGCAACACATTGAAAATAATGTTCAAACTTCAAACCATAACCAATTTTTCATTTCTGAATTTGCAGTGGAACTAAAACATTTGTATCGTTCTGAACATCACCTAATTGATACAACTAGTTGATACGACATTAATCAAAACCAGACTAAAAACATAAACTCCCAAAACACTAGGCAACAACAGAACACAGCATGCCTTAGCATACCTTAAACTCTCAACGTCAACTGGCAGTCCTCCAACTTTTCAGAGTCAAACATAAACATCAGCCAAAACAGATGAGAAAGCAGCAAGGTCAGCTCATGGTGACCTAAACCAAACAAACATCACTGCCAATTGATTCAATCAAGGAATAATCTCACGCGTTAAACCCCAGATGCTAAAACCCCCAAAACCACATCCAATCACCAAATTCAAGGGGAAAGGTCACGAAAATTTATGTCGGACCACAAGTGTCTTAATTCTTCTAGGACTTGTATTACATGTGTTAGAAGGTTGAAGTCGTGTAGAAGTCTTCCACTTGTCGTATATGTATTAGTAGATTGTGGTCGAGCAGAACTAGGAGATTGTAACCAAGTAGGATTCTAAGAGAGTATAAATATGGCCCGTTTCAGTGCTAAATAAATATTGAGAGTTTTCTATAGTATTGGTTTTTTCTTGAGTTAAATTTTATTTGACTTGTTCACAGATTTTTCACCTGCAAAAATTTCCACTTTAAAAATAATAAAGCAAAGGTTTCCATAAGGTCAATTATTCAGTAAGTAACTAATTCATTAAATAATTTTTATCAGATTTTTTTTAATAAGCAATTGGAATTTGTTTTCTTGAGAACAAAAACTAATGGAGATTAGTTGAAAAACACAAAAAATTAGAATAAATGAACTAAAATAAAATAATACACCTTCTCTGTTTAGATATGCTCACGTGACGTAGCACGTGAATGGATGGTGTGAGATTGGTCGGGCGGGCGCTTCCGCTAATGGTAAGATGAAAGGCCTAAGAAAGAATCCGTGTTTTCTTGTTTATTTTATTTTATTTTTACTAAAAAAAATGAGAGTCTATGCCGTCGTCTCTCTGTCTATCTCCTGATCGTCTTCGGAGTAAGCCCACCCTTCCCCTTCCCGCTAGCTACCACCTGCACACCGTACACAACACCCAGAAATTGCTCTCAAAGTTTGATCTTGTGCTCACATTTTATCGTGTTGTTCATCAATTTCTTCAATTGATTATGGATTCTGGGTTTTTAAGATTTTATGGGTTCCGTTTGTTTTGCTATTCAGAGTTAAATTTTGAGGTTTTTCGATTTGCTTTGCATGATTTAACGCTTTAGGGTTTCTGTTTGCATTTAGCATATTCTGGTCTATTTTTGTACTTGGAAGTTATGTTAGCTTTGATGCTCACTTTTTCTTTTATCTGTTTGATTGGTTCGGTTATTGATCGTTTAGACATCATAGTTGAAGTGCACAATGAATTGTCTCTGTTCAATTGGCATCTTTATTGGTTGCTTATTGTATTATCGTCTTTCTTGTTGTTTAGAAAAACCTTGTCTTGGTTGTCAATTGGAAATTCTGTTTTTAAACCTTTATTGGTTTATTTGGTTCCAGATAAGGTAGATTCTTCTTAGGTAAAAAAGTAATCAGGGTAATGGCCTTGGTTTCTGGACAAAGTTTCTCGCTGAACTCAAATGCTCCGGCCTTCATTCCTCGTCCTACTACTTACAGTGGAGAGGTAGTTTGTGGAGAAAGATCCACATTGAACTTGGATGCTCCAGTCTTCGTTCCTAGTCCCACTCTTGACGGTAAAGAGGTGGTTTCTAGACAAAGATCCATATTGAATTCAGATGCTCCATCCTTCATTCCTAGTCCCTCCTCCGACAGCGAATTGGTGGCTGCTCCGGTCTTCATTCCCGGTCCCACTCCCAGCAGTGAAGTGGTGGTTTCTAGACAAAGATCCATATTGAATTCGGAAGCTCCATCCTTCATTCCTGGGCCCTTCTTCGACAGCGAATTGGTGGATGCTCCGGTCTTCATTCCTGGTCCCACTTCCAACAGCGAAGCGGTGGTCTCTAGACAAAGAGCCATATTGAATTCGGATGCTCCATCCTTCATTCCTAGGCCCTCCTCCGACAGAGAATTGGTGGATGCTTCGATCTTCATTCCTGGTCCCACTCCCAACAACGAAGTGGTGGTCTCTATTCAGAGATCCTTGTTGAACTCGGGCGCTCCAGTCTTCGTTCCTAGTCCCTCCTCCGACAGTGAAGTAGTTGTTTCTAGTCAAAGATCCACGTTGAACTCAGATGCTCCAGTCTTCATTCCAAGTCCCACGCTCGACGTTGAGGGGGTGCTTTCTAGACAAAGATCCGCATTGAGCCTGGATGCTCCAGTCTTTATTCCTAGTCCCAATGCCAATAATGAAGTTGTGGTTTGCAGTCAAAGGTCCACAATGAACCCAGACGCTCCAGCCTTCCCTCTCAATCGATTGGATAGTTTTTTTGGTTCTTTTGACAGCAATGATGCCTTCCTTCTCGGTCCACTGGAGAGTTTTTGTGGTTCTGTTGGCAGCTGTAAAGATGTTGATGATGAATTTATGTCAGTTATTGAGCACTTAGAAGTCACGCCTCATGACAATGAATCTGATTCTCCTCCGTCCTCTAACGCATCAACCCCACCTGACCACTGTACAAACTCCCTAGACACCTCCCGTTGTGACCACAGGACAACCTCAACTTCAGCTGGTGTTGAAAGGACCTCAGCTGACAAGAATGCAAGCTCCCAAGATATCCCTTTTGCTGACAGCACCAGAACCTCAGCTCCACCACATGTGGAAAGGAATTTTGCTAGGACTGACCTATTTGGGAGTAGAAAAGCTGAAGTTCGTAAGCTCCAGTTCCATCAACCTCAAAAGAATGAAAGCTCTCCAATTGCTTGGATCCCAAAGAATGTTTCTTCAGTTGGGGCTCAAAGGTGGAATCTGTGTCTGGTAGGCCAAGTATGGGGAGGTGAGCCAAAGTTTAAAACTGTTTGCAACACTGTTAATAGACTGTGGGGAAGAGATGGAAGAATTGAGGTTTCTGAGGGTGAGCATGGATTTTATTTTTTTCGATTCCCAAATGAGCGCACCATGTCATGGGTGCTAGAAGGAGGGCCGTGGCATATTCGTAACTATGCGCTTACCTTGAGAAAATGGGTGCCAAATTTTCAGTTGATGGATTGTGATGATTCTCGCATTCCGTTTTGGATAACACTTAGAGGGGTTCCGGTTGAATTAATGACTCAAGAGGGTCTCAGCCGTATTGCAAGTGTTATTGGTAATCCGTTATATATGGACATAGCCACTGCTAATCATTCCAGAGTATCTTATGCAAAAGTCTGCATTGAGGTTGAGTTGAATAAAGAGATCCCTAAATCCATAATTGTACAAGTAGAAGGTGGGAACTCAATGGTTATTGATGTAAGTTGCTTTTGGGAACCTGTTAGGTGTTTGAATTGTCAAGTTTTTGGGCATAAAGATGATGAATGTCCTCAGCGAAAGGAAAAAGAAGAAGCTGATGGATGTGGTAGAAAAGGTCATGGTGCTGAATATTCTGGACCCAGCAGGAAAGGTCATGGTGCTGAACATCCTGGACACAGAGCCATGAAGTTTACCAAGCCGAGAAGTGTGAGAAATATGAACTCAGAACCTGTATCTGAGGACGAAATTGAGATGGGTGAGGAAATTTTGTTGAAGCCTCTCTCTGGCCAGCCTAGTGGTCGCGACAAGGGTAAAGGGGTGAAAGTAGACCATGGCAGTTTTGAGCAACAAGTGGAAGGGGAAAGCTCAAAAGGAAAAGAGAAGATTGAAATTCATGATAATATTGCCTCCACTCTTGATTTCTTGTACAGTGAAGAAAGAGACACACCCATCCATTCAGCCGATCTTTATATGCTTAACCGTTTGGGGCTTTCCATCCAGAAAAATATCGACTGGGTTCTACATGAGAGTGATAAGGAATCAGTGTCTTCCTGGCCATCTGTCAGTTCTTGGCCTTTCACCTCTGGTCAGCTGTTGCAGGTTTAACTTATTTGGTGCAAGTGCAACAACAAAAGTTTGCGCCCGTACGGAAGAAAATACACACGCATGGCAGAAACTGATACGGATGTCTCTTGTGGCTTAATCTGCGGAAAAGTCGAAATCTGGTTCCAATTATGTTGAGTTTGTTGATAACTTGATTGGGGACAATTGAAGTACAGTTGTGGAGGTTAGCTCAGTGTAACAGTGGCGTGAAATGTAATGAAGTCGAACATGTTTCGGCACAAATGGCCAGTAGTTTGTAAGAGTTTGAGTCCGTATGGCTTGAAGAAGCACATGCGTCTAGTTCTCGTCAGTTTTTGTCCTGAGATGTTTATGGATTCATGTGATTTATCATTAAAAAGCATCTTTAAGACAGATCTTTTACTACTCTATTTCTTTCTTCAAAACATTATTTATCCAGTATGCAATTATTTAGTCAATCTATCTAAAGTTTTAATTTTAATTAAAAATAATATATGAACAAAAATTTACAAGATAATTATTTCATATATTAAAAACATACAAGTGCAGATGTATACATTAAAATGGGTTGCATTTTGAATCGGCTTTAAGTGCTGTTTGTGTAGTGGGCTACTAACTTGTAGTATTGTTTTTTCTATAAATGAAATCCTCAATTTCAGATTAAAAGAAAGGATTATGATTGTGATTATCCAGTAAATGTTAGGGTTCTCGAAACTTATAAATTAAGAAAACTAAGCGTTTAAATCAAGCCACCTTGCTAAGGAAAGTCAACCTTGGCAGCTTTTTTTATGCTGGGAAAATCAGTACTTGTAAGTTGCGATAGTTTTTTAAATAAGATTAATCTCCAATTTAAAAAAAGAGATTAGAAAAAAAAAGTTAAGATAATAGTTATGGATTTAAATTCTTGTGAAGAAATAAATGATAAAGTTGGGATTATCTATAAGAAAAAAATTAGGATTGTGGATGCTATAAATAGGGCTACCTTCTGTCCTAATTATAATACCACACCAACCAACGGCGCTTACGGGCGACTGTGCGTCTTTTTGCCGTCATCATCAAAGATTCAAGGTCAGTGTGATAAAATCATAAAAGGCAAAATACAAACGTATAATTAATGGATTAGAGAAATAATTTGGGGTTTGATAAAAGAAAAACATATACACATTTCTATTCGTGTATCTTTTTTCTCTTCTTGGCAAAATTTCTATATGTATATCCGGCGCTATTGGTGGGATCGATCCTCTAATTTATTTTTATTCTCTTTTTTCTTGGGATCCGACACTGTTTAAGGAATTTTATTATGCCATAACAGAGAGATTCCTAAGCTAGTCGTCATGGAAGGAAGCCAGCCTACCCTTCCCAGACAACAACCTAAGACTAACACCATACACAAAATCACCTCATCTGACTACTCGCAAGATTTTTTTATATTGTTTCATCAAACATCTGTTTTTGATTGGTATAGAATTTCTGGGTTTTGTTTCTTTAGCTGTTCGGAGTGACTTGACTTTTGAGGTGTTTTGGTCTGTTTTGCATGATCATTGAAGTTTTGGGTGTTTTTCAATCCAGAGAAAGTTTTGGACTTTTTGTTCTGCTTCAGCTTTGCTTGTAGGAAGTGACACTGAATCATTGGTTGCTCCTTCTTTGGAAGGGATATTGCATTTTAAGTGTATTTTGGTTTGTTTTTAGTAGTTGGTGGTGATCAATTTGGTCTTATAATTTCATTGCTACTTTAGTACTTGGAAATTAATGAGATCAGTTTCATGCTCTTCTTTCCTTGTTTCTGTTTCATTGGTTCAATCATGACAGGTACTGAATTTAAGGATAGATTTGATAGTTTGTTTTTGGTCTTCAAATGCAATTTCTTTTCTCTCTGTTTTCCCAGGAAAAAGCTGGATTCTTGTTTGGAAAAAGAAGTGATCACTGCTGCTGATGGCTTCTGTTTCTGGACAGAAATTCAAACTGAACCCAAATGCTCCACTCTTCTTTCCCGGTCGCTATGCCTGCAGTGAAACGGTGGTTTGTGCTCAAAGATCGGCTACATTGAACCCAAATGCTCCACCCTTTCATCCCAGTCCAGAACAGGAGAGCTTCGGTAGTTGGGTTGATGACGAATTTGAGCCAGTTAATGCACGCTTGTCACTGGCTCCAGCTGATCATTTGAATTCTGCACCAACCCGTGTTGTGGTGAAGAGTCCTCCTTGCAAGCCCCAAAAGCACACTCAAATGAACTCTGCACCAACAGCCTCGACTGACCAAGGCAGTAGAACTTCAGTTCCACTGCGTGTTGAAACGAATACTGCTAGGAGTGGCCAATTTGGATGTATTCAATCTAAAGTTTGCAAGCTCCAGTTCCATCAACCTAGAAACAATAATGTGAGCTCCGCGATTGCCTGGATACCGAAGGATGTTTCTTCAGGAGGGGCTCAAAGATGGAAACTGTCTCTGGTAGGCCAACTATGGGGAGGTGAGGCAATGTTTAATACTGTTCGCAATACTGTTAATAGACTGTGGGGAAGATATGGAAGGATTGAGGTTTCAGAAGCTGAGCGCGGGGTTTACTTCTTTCGATTCCCAAATGAGCGAACTATGTCATGGGTGCTAGAAGGAGGTCCATGGCATATCAGTAACTACGCGCTTACCTTGAAAAAGTGGGAGCCAAATTTGCAGTTGATGATGAATTCTGATGATTCTGGCATTCCTGTTTGGATAACACTTAGAGGTGTTCCGGTTGAGTTGATGACTCAAGAGGGTTTAAGCCGTATTGCAAGTGTTATTGGCAATCCATTATGTATGGACAGAGCCACCGCGAATCATTCTAGATTATCTTATGCAAGAGTTTGTGTTGAGGTTGAATTGAATGCAGAGATTCCTAAATCCGTAACCGTACAAGTAGAAGATGGAACCTCAATAGATATCAATGTGACTTGTTTCATGAAACCTGTTAAGTGTGCAAATTGTCAGGTTTTTGGGCATAAAGCTGAGGAATGTGGTAGGAAAGCTGATGCTGTTGAAAAGCCAGAACCGAAAGCCAAGAAGTTCACTCAGCAGTGGATCCCCAAGGTGAGAAGTGTGGACAGTATGGACACAAGCGAAACTGAAGATCGAAGCGATGACATCAATGTGGTTAAACCTTTCTGTGATCAATCTACTAGAATCAATGACAAGGGGAAAGGAATAAAGATAGACCATGACAGTGTTGGACAGCAGGTGAAAAGTGAAGCTGAAAGCTCAAAAGAGAAAGGAAAGATTGAGATACATTATAACATTCCCTCCTCCTCTATTGATCTCTTACGCATCGAGGAGAACGATGTGTTCATTAGTGCAGCTGATCTCTACAAACTTAATCGTATGGGGCTTTTGATCCAACGAAATATCGAGTCGATAATTCATGATAGTACTGATGAAGAAGACGCGACTTACTGGTCTTTGACACCCGGCCAGCTACTGCAGGTGTAGCTTCAATTTGGTGGCTCCAAAAGGAAAGAACAAACAGTCTGATCAGGAGAGTTATTGTCCTAAGTCCTAACAAGTACTAGAAGATAATGAGGGAGCTGGTTTGGAGAAAATTGTTGGATCCTCAATCCGCAACCAGACATGGCTGAAACTTGATAGATGTTTTTTCTAATGACGCCAGTTTTGCTTATGATGGAGGTTTTGGATGGAGAGAGGTTATCTCGAGGTGGCTCATCTATGTGGCAAAAGCGATTATTAATACTAGTATTAAACTTTCGCCTTGCGAAAAATAATATTATACTAATCATGTTTCTAGATTCTTGTGATCCCAGTTTCAGAATGAATTTTTTAGTTTACAGTTAAAGAAGTTGCATGTCAATTTGTCTAAAAGTTGTAACTTCTAATGTCCACAACTTCGATCGAAGCTGAGTTATTAGTCTTGGTCTAATGTGACAGGTATAGCAATTAAGTTCAACAAGTGCTTTCTAATGTCCGAAACATCGATCCAAGTTAGCGAGGAAGATGAAGATGTAATTATGTTCTCAGATGTAGGTTTTGATGTGAAGGTTTCGGTTAAAGAATTGCAGGATGTTCCTGCTTGCAAGAACAGTGTCGGTGATGGTTGTTACGTTAGTTCCAATTACACTTGTGAAAATTGTAATCCATCTTCTGATGTGTTTATGATTATGATTTAATTTAATTTAATAATTACTAATTTCTTTTGAAATTTTAGATTCATTATTAGTAATTAAGATGCTAGTTTATTTATTTATAACATACTATTTTAGAAGATGCATGAGCTCATCTTTCGAATTAGCTAAACACCAATCTTTTTACATTTCATTGTCCAAGTTGAAACATCTCCAAATACCAATGAATAGTGTAACTGACAAAAAGACACCCGATTTCGTTCACCTTCTCCTGTTCCTGCCATAAGCCGCAAAGAAGTATGATCCATCAAAATTACTCAAGTAGCAAATGCAATGGCTAAGTAACAACAGAAGAATGCAGTCCTGCTCCATAGTGGCAACATAGAAATTCCATCAAATTACGTTCAGTTCGAACAACTGTGCAGTGAGTCGGACGCATATTGCATACTGCTGCGACGCAGTCAAGAAGGAAGACCATGAACAGCATATCATCCAGTCTATAACGAAACATAACATGTAAAGAGAATCCAGCAAAACAAAGTCTACATTGGCAATGCAAAATCTAAGCAACTGAACCAGACAAAAATGTCCAACCTATGCAAAAGGCTCCTGACACGACTTAAATCTTTCCAATGTAAACGATATCACGTTGGCATGATGACATTTATAAACAATCTACCCACCACAAACAGACACATTTATTTCCAATGGCATTAGACGTATAAAGTATGCAGCGCAGAAGGAATGGAAACAACAGGAAAGCAAGATATCTTACAGCTTGGATTGTGTGCCAGCTATCAAACTTGGCAATGCATCATAGTGCCCATAACCATGATACAGAACACGAATTGGATTTGCTTTACCATACTCCTGACCATATTCAGCTATGATTTTGAGACTATCCACATCTTTGTCCCTCATGTATACAGTGATTGGCATCCTAAACAAGGAAAATTTTGTGAGAACATTTGAACAGGAATATTCTGATCATAAGCTGGTGATCCAAGATTACAAACGTAAGAAACTAGAATGAAACTCATTCAAGTAGCTCACAGAATTTCAAACATAGCGTACTATTCTTTATTTAATTGAACATCCAAGCTGATTAACTCTAATTCTGAATTCCTTGTTATTTGGAGTATTAGCAACACAGCTTCCTAACAACAACATATAGGACCATTCAAATTTGTTCTCCTTTATAAATAATAGGAGGAATAACTTACTTCAGTACATGTGTGGACATGAGCAGCTCAGGCTCTCCTCCCCAAACATGGGGCTGTCTTATCCGTACAACGTATGTGTCAAAATCATCTTCAATAAACCTGCCAATGTGCGAAGATTAACTACTTGCTAGAGAATTCAAGGTAAACAATAATGGAGGTTGAGTGACTGATGACCAAAAAGGCCCAAAGCAATGCACTGCGAGACAAGAATTGTTAAACTAGCAAAGGCAATGCATGCTACTAATACTTAAATCAACCAAGATCATACTCAAACAAGCAAGGACCCTAAAAGAGGCTTACCATTCGGTATCCCTTCGTCTCTTAATAAATTCATCTGCAACCTGTCCCAACCAATATACATAATTCAGAAAGAAAATCAATATACTAAGAAATGCAATAAAAATTAAACTTAAACACCAACCCAGAAATTTGAATACAAACTATGCTGTGGTCTCATATGCTGATATGCATAACTAAAATCAAAACATTTCAGTCAAACAAGCAGACAAGATAAAGAAACTCCAAATAAGCCAGATATGTTATTGCACCCCTTACATACTTTGGCTCTTAGTTCATCTGCAAGTTCTTTCTCAAGGCTTTCATTGGGAGATGGTTTCCCTACCCTAAGGCAAGCGCCATGTGCCACAGACCGGAACAAACACCTCCCATCTCCAGGTATGCCTGCATTAATCAAAACACCTCCATTCATCAAACCAAATCATAATTACACTTTAGCCTATAGTGAAAGAAAAAAAAACATAATAACAAATAACAATAACCTAAGCCATAATCCATATCAACAACAAACTTTCTCAAAACACAAAACACAGAAACAATCAAACTTTCTCAACACAAAAGGAGAAGCAAACCAACAAACGACACAAAGGAAGCAATAAACGACAAGCAAAGTATCCGAAAGTGAGAAACCAAATTGTCAAGGAAAGTTATCAATTTTATTCAACGAAAAGCTTCCTTAGTCGATACCAAGAGCAGTTTCCAGATTTGGCATTTTTGGAAGAGAAGAGGCGGTGGAAAACCAGCGCATCCAGAGAGGACTTATCATTCACTTCTCTTATCATTATTCCAATTTCGAAAACGAAAGCTTAAAAAATTCATTGAAGAATCCCTTTGATTCGATTCGAACATAATGAAAGGGAAGATTAGATGAGCATGACTACGAGGCACAGGAACAGAACCTTTTATTCTCTATTTTTCTTCTTTTGTTGGATTCCGGGGATTGTGCGGCGAGGGATAACGAGAATCAGAGGTGGATCCGATGCCATTTCCATGGTTGCTGCTTGTTGTAGCAGCAGGGAGTGGAATTGGATTCCTCTTTCAAAAACTCAAGGGAGTAATATATTTTAATTCATAATTTTTTATATTTTTTATTTTTTATTAATAAAATAATAATATATTACTCTATCCGTTTAATTAAATCTGATGATTCATTATTTAAAATATTTTTATTTTTTATTTTTTTTCGAACGTACAATTCGAAATCGAACCAGCTGCTGGTTTGTTTTTTGGTGAAAACTTTCTGTTGTACGACTATTATAAATTTTGATTTATTTTTCAGAAAAAAATTGTGTTTAATAATTAAAAAAGTGAAAAACGAAAATTCAAAATGTTCAACGAAATTATGCCGCTAAAATTATGCATCTTCCCTGATTTGAAGAGAAGAAAAAGGCGAGACCCATTCATATTTCATTCCGTCCTCCCATCTTAGTCTAAATTCATGACAAAATCTCTTCGAGGACCCTAGTTTTCTGCGGTGTTCTTCTTATCTGATGGTATGATTGAGTTGTTAACCTAATTTCAATTGTAATTTTAGCGAGCTGCATTCTTTCTCGTGTTCTATATACATTTCTAGGTTCAGAAAGCAATTAGTTTTGGGTTTTATCCTGTAATTCTTTGTGCTCACTGTAAAATGGAGTCATTAACCTTGCTCGATGATCACATTAGAACTTTAAACATGAAATTAGGGTTTATTCTCTAGTGTTTTGCCAAATCCAGAATTTGTAAACGTAAGTTGCTGTGAAGTCTTGTTGATATGTGTGATTTGAATTTACAGGAATCAAGAGCAACCGGCAGGATGAGTTCTTCTCCAAAAGTTTACACGGAAGCCAGCGTTACAATGGAGCTATAGTTACAATGACAGATAAGATTGGGTCCTTAGCTTACTTCCTCATGTATGCCTTGCAATATAATCAGTATCAACTTCTGGCACTCCTGGATGATTGGATATTAGCCCTTGAAAACACGATTGAGGCCATTTTTCCGCCATTAAAGTGTGTGTTCAACAGCTTAGACAGGCTTATGCAAATGATAGAAACCCTCCCAGGAAACTTTGATGTTTGGGTTAGTAAGTTTTCTGCCATACTATCCCAGGTTCCTTTTCTAAATAGGGTGTTGCTTTGGGTACTTTTGTGGCTGGATTTTTGGTTCTGGTCAGCAAGTTTCCTGCAGTACTCTTTAGATTTCCTTTTCTAGATAGAGTGTTGGTTTGGGCCATTTCGTGGCTGAACTTTTGGTTATCTGCATTGATTGATTGGGGTTCAGAGAGTCCAAGGGAAAAGGAGATTGTGGTTGATGTAAACTATAATGACAGCAGCAATGAATCAGCAGATGCTTCAGAGGCGGATCACGTAACAGACTTCCCAAACTACAGTGGGCATGAAACCGTGAAAGGAACATACAACAACAATCCAGAGAAAGCTATGCCAGATTCATATAAAGAAGCATTAGAGAAGGGGAAAAGTGAGAAGATTCCAACGACAGAAGGCAGCATAAGCAAAGATGTGTTGAGGATGGATGGGGAAGGTTTGTAAAAAGAAGCATTGGAGAAGGGGATACAAATCAAAGAAGATGGCGTAAATGAGGATGTCCCGGGGATAGATGGGAAATGTTCGTATATAGATGTATTGAAGAAGGGGAAAACTGAGAACTTACAGAAAGAAGATTGCAAAGAGGAGGATAAAAAGATCCGATATTAGTGTAAAAACAATTGGGGAAGATGGCAGGAAGGAGGAGACACATGTCAGCAAAGGAAGGAAGTGATGGAATAAGACTAGAGAGTGTGAAGACGTTGGATGAAAGCACTGGTGAGGAGGATCCAATTTTGGAACTATTTGAGTCTGCTTGGCTCATAGGGAAGCTCAATCTCGCATGCCTGGTCATTTGAAATCTGAAAGGATGCTTTTAATGTGGCAGCACAAATTGCTGATAAAAGGGAAGCAAGAATCAACATTCAAGTAAGCCTTGAATCTTTTGCAGATAGCTTCGTGCAATTTTTCAGTGATCAGTAGTGGATTATGCTTCAATATTTACAATCACATCTTGACAAGTTTATTTTTCTTTGAGTTGCTGCATCTTAATTATATGCTCTAGTTTTGGCATTAATCTTAAGTTGAATAGGTTACTTTGTCTAGCAAATTAAGGTTGAGGGTAGAAACAATTAATACAGGTTACCCAGGAATGAAAATGTTTCAGTCAGTAACATCTAATGTATAAAAGATTATCAAGTTAAAAATACTATGATTCTCGTGTTTAAAAAAATACTCAAATAGAAATTTCCTTTTGTTTTTCTTTTCCTTTCATGGCAATTGATCATGCTTGCTTGCCAAAGAATCATGATTGGTGAATTCCAAGGATGTAAAGATGGAGAAAACAGTGATCAAACTCTCTAAAGAATTGCTGAGGTGATTGGTTCCTTTGTTGTATTTTATTTTTCAGGCCAAACAATATTCCGTGTTTTCTTTTCCCTTTGTTGTTTTGTTGTAACTGTTGGCTTAAATTTTTTTCTATGAGGTAATAATAATATATTGATAGGGACAATGTGTAGAAGTGACTACAGAGAACACATTCAAGATGGTCACTTTCTGTCCTTTTCTGCAAATTTTAAGTAAGCAACTTTCAGTATGAACCACCAACAATGCCCTTTCATTCCTTCAAAAGAAAACAGTAGACCAAGAGGGCTATTCCAGTCATTTGACCATCCCAAGAACAGATTTCCAGCAAAGAAAAAGAAAGACTTTGCCAACTAATAAAGTTTAGTCAAGACACTAATAATTTTTTAATCACATTAGTGCAATTTTCTACCCTTACAGGGACTTGCGAATTGAGGCTGCTGCCTTTATTAGGGTTTAAGTTTTACTGTTTGTCCTTTAAGTAAGTACACAGCTCTGGTTCTGTGTTTTCCTTGATCTTTAAACATGGTTTCAGTTACAAGCATGCCGTCAACAGCATCTGTGATGTCTGCCTACACTGCCTTCGTTGCATCAGCAATGTTTTTCCAGACTATAATCCGCGAGATCCAGAATTTGATCAAACAGATAATTCCACAGAAACTTCAAGAAAACTTGGTGTCTTTTCTTGAAGGGTTTTTTGGGTCAATTTCTTCTCAGATGACACTTGTTATTGAAGAGACAAATGGCCTCACAACCAACGACATCTACCATGCCTCTGAAATCTATC
Source organism: Viola odorata (assembly GCA_963691705.1). Taxonomy (NCBI): domain Eukaryota; kingdom Viridiplantae; phylum Streptophyta; class Magnoliopsida; order Malpighiales; family Violaceae; genus Viola; species Viola odorata. The sequence goes on along the minus strand of OY829539.1, from coordinate 70,766,948 downwards.
TTGGCACAAGAATCACTCCTTCCATACGTCAACTGAAGGTTTACAAAGATCCAAGAGAGGGTGGCATTTCGTTGACCATTGATAAGGGGCAGAAGGTTCTTGATGTGTTTGATGGAATCAATGTTGTCTGGCAATCAGTCCACAAAGAAAGCACCACCAACCAAACTTCTGGATATAAGGTCATGGCAGTCCATCACCGAAAATCACGAAACTCTGTAGAAAGATCGATTAAGCTTAGTTTTGAGAAGCAGCATATGGGTACTGTGGTGAATACTTACCTGCCATATGTGTTAGAGAGAGCAAAAGCCATAAGAGATGAGAAGAAAGTGGTTAAATTGCACACGCTGGGTCATAACAGTGCAGTCAACCTCAACCATCCATCCACTTTTGAGACTCTGGCAATGGACCCAGTTGCGAAGAAGGATTTGATGGATGATCTTGACAGGTTCTTGAAGCGAAAGGATCTGTACCGGAAAGTAGGGAAACCATGGAAAAGAGGGTACTTGTTGTATGGTCCTCCTGGTACTGGCAAGTCAAGTTTGATTGCAGCCATGGCCAATTACTTGAAATTTGACATTTATGACTTGGAACTCAGTGGCCTTTGCAGCAATAATGGGCTCAAGAATCTGATGAGCAACACCAAGAATCGATCGATTCTTGTAATTGAGGACATTGATTGCAGTGCTGAGATACCAACTCGACGGAGTACCGAAGATCGCAAGGGAGAGAGCCAGGTATCTATGTTCATTATAAATAAATTGGAATTAGGTTTCATCTCTTTTCATTTGTATTTTTAGTGATTCATGATCTGCATTGGCTTTAATCCCTTTTTCAGTTGTAGTAATTCATCCATCGGTTGCGAACATAATTAGCTCTGCCTCAATGGGTTTAGGGATGCATGAGTTGCAGATCTGAAATTGGAGTGATTCGTGATTTATAAATAAGAATGTTAATGTTGTTTTTTTGTTTATGCATTGTTATAGTTAACACTGTCTGGACTGCTTAATTTCATTGATGGGTTGTGGTCAAGCTGTGGAGATGAGAGGATTATTGTGTTCACCACAAACTACAAACACAAGCTTGATCCTGCATTGCTTAGGCCAGGAAGAATGGATATGCATATCCACATGTCCTACTGCACTCCTTCCGGATTCCGAACTCTTGCTTCCAACTACCATTGCATCATAACCCATCGGCTTTTCGATGAGATCGATCGACTTTTAGCAGAGGTTGAAGTTACTGCTGCAGAGATTGCGGAAGAGCTTCTGAAAAGCGAAGATGCTGATACTGCGTTTCAAGGACTCATTGAATTCATCCTGAGGAAGAAGGAGATGAAATGTGCAAAAATGAAAGCTACGCGAGAGATCAAGAAAAAGAAAAAAGAAAAGAAAGCTAGTAGATGGAGTCTCTTTTCTGCCTAAATTGGAAGTCCTTGCTTCTTACAGTAAGGTTACCCTTTTAAGGATTGTTGTAAGAATGTTTTTTTTTTTAAAACATAAAAATAAATATCTATGCTCTTTTAAGGACCTCAAATTTAATCAAATTTTGTTAGTGTTTTTTGCGACCTGGAATTTGATATTTCTTTTTCTTCAAAATTTTAAATAGTAGTATGAAATAGATGAGTGATTGTACGTGGGATTTGAACCATTGGAATTCCGACCGATTGGGTCCGATCCAAATTATTAGTTTGATCGGATTTCGAACCACATGGAACGAAACTCGGATTGGAATTCCGACCAGATCGGATCCGATCCAAATTATTAGTTCGATCAGATTTCGAACCACATCAAACGAAAGATTATGACACCGCTATATCTCAGAATCTGAACGGATTTTTTCCAACATTATCGATCAAACCGAAGTAATGCGATTTTTTTTTCATTGTTTTAACAAAACCTAAATTATCCCATCCCAACCAAACCAATTTCCCAACTCTCTCTCTCTCTCTCTCTCTCTCTCTCTCTCTCTCTCTCTCTCTCACCACCTTCCCACAGTCAACGACCCAGGCGCACCACCCTCCCGCTGTCAACGCCAAGCCACCATCACGGTCTCCCTCATCCATCCATCCAACCATCGACAGATTCACAACCGCATCACATCCACCGCCAATGCCGATCCACCACCACGAACGATCTCCCTCATCCAACCATCAACTCCACTGCTCCACCGCCACTCCTCCACTGCTACGTCACTCCTCTGCCACCACTGTTTGATTTTAGAGAAAGCTCTCTCCTCCACCAATTTACTCAGTCCTTTCCTCTATTTACCATATGTAGGAAATTGGAATAATACTCTCTTCTATTATTAAATTTTGGAAAAATATTGGTTTGGGCCCAATTTTGTTTTAGGGAAAGCCCACTTTAGAATGGGCTGGCCCATTCGAAAAATGAGAAAAAATTGAAGGATAAAATCCATTTCCGAAATAGTCGGATTTATGGATAGGAACCATATTTGGACATTTCGGAATCCCGACTCTGAAATTCGATTCACTTTGATCCGGTTCGAAAATTTTAAAATCCAATTCTAAGTTCTGAATGTTCACCCTAATCACACCAACCATATCTTCAAGCTATTGAAAACACATTATCGTCTTCAAGATATGTGATTTTAAACCCAAAACTTTTGTCCAAAATAGATTTCGTTTCCCTTTATCAATACAATTGTTTTATGCACTTTCCGATTCTGCCCTCATCTAACAACCAAATTGAGATCTTAATCTCCCAATTTCCTCCATTTAATCCTAGGCCATAATTCCTTGACATTAATTTTCAATTTCTTGTATCATTTAAGCACCAATAAACTAAAAAGATCAACCAAAAAATGTTATGATGATAGAGGTCGGACGATGATGCAGTGAAGAATTGTGCTTGGCCGTAACAGCTGTTGTTTGCAGCGATGGAGTATTTGCTGGTGCAAAAGGAAGTATCCATGACTGGAATCGTGAACAACTGAACAATACTGGTGGCGATGGACGAAAGGTGATGGGTGTAGAGGATGGTGACTGGCGAGGGAGCTGATCTAATTGTTAGTCGGAGATGGAGGACAAAGCAGATCTAGATGGCGATGGACGAAAGGAAGAAGTACTGGGTTGATTAGAATTTAGAGGAGGAGGAGATCAGGTAGGTGGTGGTGAAGAAACATCTAGAAGAGAAAGGGAGGAGATCGGATTGTTGTTGTTGGAGGTGGTGGTAGAGAATGAACAAGAGGCCACACTATTTCTAGTACTAATATAGAAAGAGTATTAAATTTGTACTACAGTTATAAAATTAGTATCTGGTTACTTTGAAATTACACAAGAACATTTTAATTGAAGACCCTTTTTATGGCCTTAAAAAAGGAAAATTCATAACGTTCAACGAAATTATGCCCCTAAAATTATCCATCTTCCTAATTAAAGCGTTATCTGATTTGAGGAGAAAAGTAAAAAACGAGACTCATTCATTCCATTTCATGCGCTCATCTTAGTCTAAATTCGTGAAAAAAATTCTTCGAGGAGCGTAGTTTGCTGCCGTGTTCTTCTTCTCTGATGGTATGTATGATCGTGTTATTAACCTAATTTCAATTGTAATTTTAGCGAGCTGCATTTTTTTCATAGAACAGAATCATTAATCTAGATTCAGAAAACCATTAATCTTAAGCTTTTTGATTAATTTGAATGGTAAATTTGTGGTCTTGATGAGCGCCGTTGGGTTGGTTTTGCCTGAAATGCTTTCTGCTCACAAGAAAATGGAATGATTAACCTTAAATGATGATCACATTAGAACTTGAAACATGAAATTAGGGTTTATTCTCTAGTGTTTCGCAAAATCCAGAATTTGTTAAAGTTGCGGTGAAATCTTGTTGATACAGGGATCGAGAGCAACTGACTGCAGGATGAGTTCTAGACGGCGTCCTCTGTATACATGCGCGGTTTCTTCAATCGAAATTGCTCGAAAAGCTTACGCGGAAGCCCAACGTTACAATGGACCCATAGGTATAGTGACAAACAAGATCGGGTCTTTAGCTTACTTCCTCTTGTATGCCTTGCACTATAATCAGTATCTACTTCTAGCATTCCTGGCCTTTGTAGATGATCGGATATTAGCCCTTGAAAATGGGATTGAGGCCATTTTTCCACCATTAAATTGCGTGTTCAACAACACAGACAAGCTTGTGCAAATGATAGAAACCCTCCCAGGATATTTTGATGTTTGTGTAAGAAAGTTTTCTGCGACACTATCCCAGGCTCCTTTTCTAAATAGGGTGTTGGTATGGGCGCTTTCGTGGCTGAATGTTTGGTTCTTTGTCAGCAAGTTTCCTGCAATGCTCTTCAGAGTTCCATTTGTGGATAGGGTGTTGGTTTGTGCCATTTCGTGGCCGACCTTTTGGTTGTCTACATTTATTCATTGGGGTTCGGAAAGTCCAAGGGAAAAGGAGATTGTGGTTGATGTAAACTATAAAGGCAGCAGCCATGAATCGGCAGATGCTTCAGAGGCGGATCACGTAACAGACTTCCCAAACTACTTTGGGAATGAAATTGTGAAAGGAACGTACAACAAGGATCCCGAGAAAGCTATGACAGGTTCCTATAAAGAAGCATTAGAGAAGGGAAAAAGTGAGAAGAGATCAAAGATAGAAGGCAGCATAAGCAAAGATGTGTTGGGGATGGATGGGGAAGGTTCGTATAAAGATGCGTTGGAGAAGGGTATACAAATTGAAGAAGATGGTGTAAATGAGGATGTCCCAGATGGGAAAGGTTCATATAGAGATGTATTGGAGAAGGGGAAAATTGAGAAGTTACAGAACAAAGAAGATTGCAAAGAGGAGGATATAAGTGTAAAAACAATTGGGGAAGATGGCAGGAAGGAGGAGACAATTGTCAGCAAGGAAGGAAATGAAGGAATAAGGATAAAGAGTGTGAAGACGCTGAAAGAAAGCACCGGTGAGGAAGATCCAATTTTGGAACTATTCGAGTCTGCTTGGCTCATGACACCGCGAGAGAAAAGTAGAGGAGGCTCAATCTCGCATGCCTGATCATTTGAAACGTGAAAGGAAGCTTTTCTTGTGCCAGCGCAATTTGCTGATAAAAGGGGAGCAAGAATCAACATTCAAGTAAGCTTGAATATTTTGCAGATTTCTTGGCGCAATCTTTTGGAGATCAGTAACAGTTAGTAGTGGAGTATGCTTCAATATTTGCAACCACATTTTAACAAGTTTATTAGTTTTATGCTCTAGTTTTGGCATTCTAAAGTTGAATAGTTAACTTTGTCTGTCAAATTAAGGTTGAGGGTAGAACAATTAATACAGGTTACCCATGAACGAAAATGTTTCAGTGGCTACCATCCAATGTATAAAAAGATGATCACTTTCCAAAAATATGTATGAGAGATGATCAACTTAGAAATACTAATTCTTGTGTTTATAATTCCTATTGTCATATGCTTGCTTGCCGAAAGGTTTTGAAGTTTCATTTGTCGTAAATTAGGATGTGAAAAACCTCATCAGATGCTCCAATTTTCAGTGAGAACTACCAAGAATGCCCTTTCAATTATTCAACCCTTCAAAACAAAAGAGTAGCCCAGGAAGGCTATTCTAGTCATTTGCCCATCCCAAGAACAGATCGTTGCCAACTACTAGTAATGAAATTGTGTCTAAACTGATAAATTTTTAATCATGATAGTGCATTTTTCTACTCTGACATGACTTCCTTTATTAGGGTTTTAGTTTTCCTGTTTTCCCTGTACTCTGGTTCTGTGTTTTGGGAGATTGTGGGTCTCAATACTTTTCGATCCTTAAAAATGGTTTCACTAACAAGCATTCCTTCAGCAATGTCTGTGATGTCTGCCTACACGGCCTTCATCGCAACGGCAATGGTTGTCCAGACAATCATCCGTGACCGTGAGATCCAGAATCTTTGTCTAGGAAATTCCGTATCTCTTATCCCTTTGTTTTTTAGTTTTTTTGCTTTTCTTTCTTGTTGATGCTTTGGTTTTGTTCACTGGTAATTATAATATCTTAATAGAGAGTGTAAAAGTGGGGAAACTACAAAGAAAAACATTCAAGATGATTGCTTTCTCCACCCTCTTAAGTTTCTTCTGTCCCTCTGACATCATCAATTTTGTTTTGTTTAAGTAAGCAAGTGCACAATTTTTAGTGCGAACCACCAAGAATGCCCTTTTGATCCTTCGAAACAAAACAGTAGCCAAAAGGGGTATTCCAGTTATTTCGCATACCAAGAACAGATTTCCAGCAAAGAAAAAGAAAGACTTTGCCAACAAATAAAATTGTGTGAAGAGTCAAGACACTAAACTGGACTAATTTTTAATCGCATCATCATAGTGCATTTGTTCTACTCTACTTCCTTTATTAGGGTTTTAGTTTTACTGTTTTCCCTGCAAGTAACACAGTACACAGCTCTGGCTCTGTGTTTTGGTACTTGGGTTTCAATACTTCTTGATCTTTAAACATGGTTTCAATAACAAGCATGCCTTCAACGACATCTGTGATGTCTGCCTACACTGCCTTCGTTGCATCAGCAATGTTTTTCCAGACAATAATCCGTGAGATTCAGAATCTGATCAGACAGATAATTCCGCAGAAACTTCAAGAGAAGTTTGTCTCTTTTCTTGAAGGGTTTTTTGGGTCTCTCTCTTCTCAAATGACACTTGTTATTGAGGAGACAAATGGCCTCACAACCAACGAAATCTACCATGCTTCTGAAATCTATCTAGGCACAAGAATCACTCCTTCCATTGGTCAACTTAAGGTTTACAAGGATCCAAGAGAGAGTGGCATTTCGTTGACCATTGACAAAGGCCAGAAGGTTCTTGATGTGTTTGATGGAATCAATCTTGTCTGGCAATCTGTCCATAAAGAAAGCACCAACCAAACATCTGGTTACGTAGTCACGGCTGGCGGTCATCCAAAATCACGAAAAAACTCTGTAGAAAGATTGATTAAGCTTAGTTTCGAGAAGCAGCATATGGGTATTGTGGTGAATGCTTACTTGCCATATGTGTTAGAGAGAGCAAAAGCCATAAAAGATGAGAAGAAAGTTGTCAAATTGCACACGCTAGGTCATAATGGTGAAGTCAACCTCAACCATCCATCCACTTTTGAGACTCTAGCAATGGACCCAGATGTGAAGCAAGATCTGATGGATGACCTTGACAGGTTCTTGAAGCGGAAGGATCTGTACCGGAAAGTAGGGAAGCCATGGAAACGAGGGTACTTGTTGTATGGTCCTCCTGGTACTGGCAAGTCAAGTTTGATTGCAGCCATGGCCAATTACTTGAAATTTGACATTTATGACTTGGAACTCAGTGGCCTTCGCAGCAATAATGGGCTCAAGAATCTGATGAGCAACACTAAGAATCGATCGATTCTTGTAATTGAGGACATTGATTGCAGTGCTGAGATACCAACTCGACAGAGTGTGGGACAGAGCCAGGTATGTTTATATGTTCATTATCAAATAATGGGAACTGAGTTTCGTCTGTTGTCAATTGTAGTGATCCATCCATCCTGTGCGAACATTACTCTGTCATAGCTTAGTGGACTTAGTAATATAAAATTGCAGTTATTGATGACTTATTAGTTATAAGTAAGAATGTTAATGTTTTTTTTTTGTTCATCTATTGTTACAGTTAACACTATCTGGGTTGCTTAATTTCATTGATGGGTTGTGGTCAAGCTGTGGAGATGAGAGGATTATTGTGTTCACAACCAATTACAAAGAGAGATCGGATCCTGCATTGTTAAGGCCAGGGAGAATGGATATGCACATCCACATGTCCTACTGCACTCCCTCCGGATTCAGAACTCTCGCTTCCAACTATCATTGCATCAAAAGCCATCGCCTTTTCGACGAGATTGACCAACTTATAACAGAGGTTGAAGTTACTCCTGCAGAGATTGCAGAAGAGCTGCTCAAAAGCGAAGATGCTGATACTGCACTTCAAGGACTCATTAGGTTCCTCCTCAAGAAGAAGGAGATGAAATCCGAAGAACCTGATACTACTAAGCAGAGTAAAGAAACAGACGAGAATGCGACTGAAAAAGAGAAAGAAATCCAAGGGAAGGGGGACAAATTACAGAAGAGTAGCTTCTTGAGCAGTGATGGTAGTCTCTTTGGAGTTTCCTATGTTGGTAACTATTAATGTATCTCCTCTGGCAAAGTTAGTTTTCCAGAGCCTTGTCTTAAAGGTTAGGTATCTTATCCATCATGATTTAGATTTGGTAAATTTATATGTTCTCTGATGTACTGTCATGATTTTAGTCTGTTCTACAAATTCTCTCATTCGTATGAAATCCCAACACAAACTATGCTCTTATAAAATTAATTTTTGAGAATTGTCATATATCTTTGACTGATGAAAACTGAGGAGGGAGAACTTTTTCTGGGTTCAAACCAGGTGCAAGGTTTATAAACATTCTCACAATAACTCAAGACTTTAGTTAAACCAACTTTTCTTGCTTCTTGTTCTTTCCCATTTGTTATTTTGTTGTTTTACTTTTCGTTTTTTTTTTTATGGCTTTAATTTTTTTCTATGAGGAAATTATAATACTATCTTGACAGAGACAAGAAAGATGGTTGCTTTCTCCACCCTCTTAAGTTTCTCTGTCCTCTTACATCAGCAATTTTGTTTAAGTAAGCAAGTGCACAATTTTCAGTCCAATAATGCCCTTTTCAATCCTTCAAAACAAAACAGTAGCCAGAAGGGGTATTCCAGTCATTACAAGCCCAAGAACAGGTTTCCAGCAAAGGAAAAGAAAGACGTTGCCAACAAAACTTGTGTCAACACACGAAACTGTACTAATGATTTTTTAATCACTATCATCAGTGTTTTTTAATCTCTAACAGAAAAGAAATTGGTTTCTAAAATGCCAAAACTCTAAAACTAAGGCGCTAATGGGCCCAAATCCAGGCCTGGGCCTCTGAAGTAAATCACTCCAAATGTTGCGAATCCGAACCTTTTTTTTTCCAATTAATGGGCTGCAATGCATAGAATTGCGAGGGAAGACTGCGCCTGAGAATTGCGAGGGAAGATTCTTGTTGGTCCTACATGTGTTCGACAATTGACAATGCCGGTCCTTTCTTCATTGTCAACCAACCATGTACTTTTCTTATTCTTCTTTAGAATCTTTTCTCCTCTTTAGAATATTTTCTCTTCGAATGTATTCTGTTTTTCCGATAAAACATCAATCTCGTTTCAATATAATCGGATCATAAAAATGTAGCTCTCACACTATAGATTTTCTCTGTTCTCTAAGCATTCTAAACTTAGAACCTAACACATGAAAATAATCTTAGCTTAAAGATTGCAATGGAAGCTATATTTTTTTTTTAGCGTTAAACCTTCTTCTTGACTTGGACTGCTTCCTTTTCATAAAAAAAAATGGCTTCAGGTACAAGCCAAGCCAAGCACTATCCTTTCTTCGTTTCTTTTCCTCCATAAATACCCATTTGTCCAGCAATCCAAAACCCATCAATTCTAAAGCAAAATATTTCCAAAGTTCCAATCTTTAACACCAAAAACAGCAAAATCTTTCCAAAAGTTCCAATCTTTAACACCAAAACAGAACATGAACATGATGATTCCTTCAACCACCTCTGTTTTATCCACCTACACTGCATTTGCTGCATCAGCAATGCTTGTCAAGACCGTTGTCCACGAAATTCAAACCCTGACCATCCAAATTTTACCTGAAAAAGTTCAAGAAAAGATCATCTCCCATCTTGCAACCTATTTCGGGGGGTCTGATTCATCGAAATTGACACTCGTAATCGACGAATGCAAAGGTCTTTCCACCAATGAAATCTACCACGCTTCTGTATCCTACCTATGCTCAAGAATCACTCCTTCAGTTAAACAACTCCAGGTTTCGAAAGATCCGCGAGAGAACACCATCTCTGTCACTGCAGACAAGGGGCAGAAAATTGTTGACACATTTGAAGGAATTCAATTGGTTTGGGAATTTCTCTCCACAGAAACTCCACAGACAGTTATAGACATTGAAGGTTTCTCGCAATCGAGCCAAAAGACCGTGCACAGATCAGTTCTGCTCAGCTTCAACCAGCAGCACAAGGATAAGGTAATAGACAAATACCTGCCATATGTGTTGGAGAGATCAAAAGAAATTGAGAATGAGAAGAGGGAAGTGAAAATACATTCACTTGGAAGTTACAGTGGTTATGGGGATACTAACCTTAACCATCCTTCCACTTTTGAAACATTGGCTATGGACCCAGTAGTGAAGAAGGAGTTGGTTGATGATCTTGATAGATTTGTGAAGAGGAAGGATTTCTACAGGAGAGTAGGAAAGCCATGGAAAAGAGGGTACTTGTTGTACGGACCCCCCGGGACAGGGAAGTCTAGCTTGATTGCTGCCATGGCTAATTACCTGAAGTTCAACATTTATGATATGGAGCTTACTAGTCTGAGGAGCAATTCTGAGCTAAAGACATATCTATCAGGCACCACGAACCGGTCAATTCTAGTAATTGAGGATATTGATTGCAGTGCTGAGTTGAAGGATAGAGAATCTGGTAACAATGGAACAAACAACAACCAGGTAATGATCAAATTATGTACTCAATTTTAGATCAAGAACTAGCTTGTGCTGCTCTATGGGAAATATTACTGGGCTACAAACTTATTAGTTATTCAAATTTGGACTTTTCTAGAAGAGCCATTCCCTTCCAAATAATATTCAAACGAGATTGGTTTTTTTCTTTGCTCTTAATTGGGTTTTTCTTTGTTGCAGTTAACTCTCTCAGGATTGTTGAACTTCATTGATGGGTTATGGTCAAGCTGTGGGGATGAGAGGATAATAGTTTTCACAACAAATTACAAAGAGAGATTGGATCCTGCATTGTTGAGGCCAGGAAGAATGGATATGCACATTGAAATGTCCTTCCTTTCTCCTTCTGGGTTCAAGATTCTTTCTTTGAATTATCTTCAAGTCAAAGAACATTTTCTATTTGGTGAGATTGAGGAGCTGATTAAGGAAGTGGAAGTTACTCCAGCTGAGGTTGCAGAGGAGCTAATGAAGAGCGAAGATGTTGATGTTGCGCTTCGAGGATTGATTGGATTTCTTGGAATGAAGAAGCAGAAGAGCTGTGAAACCATTAATGCTGTGGTGGAAACTTCAGAAGAAAAGGAGGAGGCGGAGAAGGATAAAGAAAGTACAGAAGTGGAGGAGGAGAAAGGTGTGAAGAGGAGGGGAAAGGTGCAGAAAAATAGGAAGAAGATGGGGAGAAGGGTGAAAGGAAGAATTCAATAGATGCAACCAGTGGATTGGAAGTTCTGGCTTGAGTACTACAGATTAATACTTACAATAAGGTTACTCTTTTAAGGATTGTTGTAAGAATATTGGTTAGTTTTGGATTGGAAGTTCTGGCTCGAGTACTACAGATTAATACTTACAATAAGGTTACGATAAGATAGTGACAGACTGACAGTAAAGAATGTAGTGTAGGCGGGATGTTAATATTCAGGATTGTTGAACTTCATTTTTATGCAATTTTTTTTTTCCCGGTTTGGCTTAGTTCTGGATAAATGATTAACAATCAAAAAATACCAATTCGCCCACCGTGGGGCTCGAACCCACGACCACAAGGTTAAGAGCCTTGCGCTCTACCAACTGAGCTAGACGGGCTGTTTGTTTGACTTTCTTAGTTATAAAATAATTATTTGATTAACTTCAAGACAATAAACACGTAACCCACAGTTCTGACCAAAAATAAAAAAAATGTAACCCATAGATAGAATATCTGATTTGAATCATTTGATAAACTCTCTTTAATTACATTCTGTTTTTTCTCACCACATGAGCATAGTCAAAAGATGACAAAAGATTGTATTACTATGAAGGCTAATTTACTAAGACTTCAATTATAATATACTAACATATACCGGTACATCCATTCCTACCCAGAAGAGGAAGGCTAAGCGGAAAAACAAAATCCATGGGGACTGTACATCTTCTTCTCCTCTACCAAGACAAAAAAAAAATTAAAATACCAGAGGAAAAAGATGGAAGATACAACAGAAAATATACAACACCATCCTTGACAGCTCACTAACATTGGTAAACTGAATAGCTCTTGCTGCTCTTCCAAAAAAAGCTTAAAGCTCTCCCCATTGTTCGTCTCGACCTAGATTTACATAGTGGCTTTGATTCTGGACCAGGCATGACCTTTGAAGTGCTTTCTGCCCGATTCAGGCGTACATCAGCAGCGACATGAGGTGGTACGGGTTGATCTTTTTGCCGCTGCTCTCGGAACAGCATCAGAAGTTTCTGTGACTTCTCTTTTCCCCTTGTGGTACCGTTCACCGAGATTGAGACCAGTGCAGGTATGACCCCTTCTTGTAGGACCAATTGGCAGCATTTTTCACTTCCATTGCACAACATGTAAAGGCATGACACTGCTTGCTCTTGTTCAATGGCTTCACCAGTGTCCAATATCGTTGCTAGAGCACCAACAAGGCTAGTGGACGACAGCATTTCATCTTTTCCAGATTGACTAGCAGCTAGGTTTATCAACACTGCTATGGATTTCTCTGTCCAGGCATTATCCCCATGGCTTGCGAGAAGGGATTGAAGTCCATCGATGATGCCGGCTGAAAGGAGGTTGTGAATGTTGGAGGGCAGAGAGGACAGATTGAAGAGCGCATGCAGGGCATCAAGCTTGCTTTGGGGTTCATTTTCACCTTGAAGGACCTGGACTAGAAAAGGGACGGCGTGACTTGAGCCAATTACGGACTTGGCTTCTTCTAGACACGAGAGATTCAAATATAGAGCTGTTGCTGATCCATGCGATCTGGAGTTGGAGATCATCTTCTCTATCAATGGGATGACCCCAGCAGCCAACATCCTTTCCTTGTTCCTGAAATATGGGGGAATAGATTATAGTACAAATTTTTCTAGTTATTTTCCTAACTTAAAAATCTATAGAAAGCCAAATGAGAACCACAGAACTGTGGAGTGAAGAAGCACAAAGAAAATTTCATTGAAGAATGAGAAGCTAAACTGGCATGTTCTGCTTCTCAATGAGAAGGAATACAAGTAAAATTTCTTGCAGAAAAGAAAAAGAGAGACAGACACCTACTATCAGGTCAATTTTCTTTTAACAACTACATTTGGTCATCCTACTCTACATTGCTTCAACACATGCTAATATGATGCTTTCAAAAGTCACAAACCTGTTATTGTTGACTGCAAGGTTAAAAAGAGCCATGGCTCCAACTTCCTGAGCCATTGCATTCCCAGCATGCACAGCCAACTCGAGAAACTGCAATAATGCTTCAACAAACCCATTAGCCCCCATATAAATCCTGGCCTCCTCATCCTCCTTAAGCAGAAGCCTGATATGTTCTGCCACCTTGCACTTTTCCCTCAAATCTTGCGCTCCATTCAAGATGCTTAGAAAATTCTGATATCTATCAAACACATCAAAACCAAAGTCGTTCAACTGGGGGTTTTCGTTCTCTTCTGGGCCCAAGTTTTCCATTTCATTTCCTTCAGCCTCCTCGATGGTAGCACTCTCCTCTAAAGGAACCACCTTCACCCCTTTTAGCTTGCTGGAGCTGACACTATTAACTGACCTTGAATTTGCAGACTCAGATTGAGAAAGTGCTAGCCTCCAATAGTTAAGGTCTAGAGATTCTGGGGGGGCATATGGCGCTTGAACTCCATTCTGCTCACACCAACTGGAAACAAGACCCTTGACACAGTAATTAGGTGTCAAGCAAAGGTGAGGAAGCTTCTGTTGGGATTTTGGACAAGTATCATGCCCATCATGGAACCATTTCTCAATGCATACCCTTTCATAAGTTTGTCCAGAAGCAATGATGACTGGATCAAACATTAGTTGCAATGATATCGGACACCTCAATTCTTCAGGTGGGATGGCCATCTGCCCTGATCTTCGAATGTTCATCTTAAAATTAAAAGAATTAATCTTAGATAGATGGCATTCAAATGCATGGCCATTACCACCAGACTCCCCATCTTCAAGGGAACCCTGGACAGTGGGTGAACAAGGGGCTGAACCCTGTGAATCATTATCATCGGTAAGGTCACTTCTAAATAACTTGGAGTATTTCCTCATGAGATGGAGGAGATAAGCTACGATTGATTCCTTCCGCTTATCTTCCTCCGCACGAGCTCTATCAATGAGTTTCTTGAGAGCTCTTCTCTCTGTAAGAGCAGCTCTAGAGGAAGTAATACCAAGCTTAGTGGCAGCCTGATGAAAAGATTCAAGTTCATTGACGTCATTAGAGTTGTCAAATTTTCTCCCTTGCTGGAGCAGAGAAATTATTTCATCACCCACTTGCTTCTCTATAGGATCCAGTGAGAAGACTATCTCCTCAAGTTCACCATCAATCTCCAAAATCTGGCAGCATTTCAGATTATTAAGGTGGTTAGCAACACATTTAGATGACACAGCCTAGTACATACACTAGTGCAACATTTATTGAAGATTTAGCAACAAGCAAGAATAGAGTCAAAAACAGGTCAAGTTGAACGAGAATTGAAGTTCCCTGTGGTCACTATTATATCACCAATGTTATACTTAGACCACAACAATGAAGTGATTATTTTATAGGAAAGTACTATTACCTGGCATCCAATTGATTGCGGAACAATATCTTCAACACGCCTAAGACTATCTGCAAGTGCAGATCTTGCCTTGTCAAATTTTGAAAGGACAGAATCCCCAGTTATAGCCTGCATGAGAATTCCAATTAAATCTACAAGCAACTATCATAAAAAATAGAATAAAACAATACAAAAAGGGAAGACCAGCTCCTGGGAAAAAATCTTACCAAATAAAGTTTACTGCATTCTGTGCAATGCTGAAGAACATTCTTGGATTTCTCGAGCGCAATATGCAGTGAGCATAATGCCTGAATTCCAGACCTGCTCCTGGGCCGTGCTGCCTCTAGGGATGGGAAAATTGACAAGATTTTGCAATAAATTGCAGATAGTTTCTTGCACATCTCTCCATGTAGCTGAACAAGAATCGTAATTGTCAATTAAATCATACAGCCAAAGAAGGTCTAAACTACTACTTAGTAATTCCCATCGCTGGCATTATAGAAAGTAATACTTCACATGGGTGTATTCACCCAATGTACAATGGATTGAGCGACACCAAATTGAAAGATGTAGGTTCATACCTTGGCATCACTTGCTGCAAACAAATTTTCTTCAACCTCAGAAATATCCATCGTTCACATCCACCAGCGTAAATTACAATGAAATTTTATAGCAACTGAAACAAGACAATACAAAGGATAATCAGCAAAAATAAACCCTTCTTCCAAATCACAAAAGAACAACAAATCTTTTAACCATTGACAGAATTTCCCCCGTAACTGAGTACTAAAAATAACTAAACGTACAATACAACCCCCATCTTCTAGGAAAGTAAACACGAACTACAAACCAACAAACCGCAACAACAACAACATGATGACGGACGAACATATCCCCAGCAACCAAACACAGCATTAGAAAATTAGAAGGAATAAAAGATACACAATCATTTGAAAACACGAAAACATTTATTAAAAAATGAAGAACAGAAAATGCAATCGATACACGCGTCATAACTGAAAAGGATAAAAAAAAATCATTCGATTAGGACACTTCAACAGACATCCAAACCTTAAAAACTCAACAGAAAACTAATAAACGAGGTGCGGGAAGAGAATAAAAAGAAATAAAATACAACACACAATCTGATTTAGACATTTCATCAAACACTTCCAAGTTCAAACTCATAAAAAATCAAGTCTCACAAAACAAATCGCAAATGTTTACGAAAATGACTTCCTCAGAACAGAGATCCTTACTCTCCCATGGCAGACGAAATCCACAGAATTTCCAGGCATTCAAAAAACCATCCCCAAAAAGATTGCAATTATAGCAAAACCCAAAAACTACCCCAAAAAAGGGTCTTTCAAAGCACCCAAATTTCCCAAAACGGACTTGCAATAATAGATACGAGAACCCGAAATGTAAATCTGAATCCCCCAATATTTTTAGTAAAGCAACCAAAACCTACCGCGGGAATCGGCGGGAACCAAGGAGGCTTCATAAAAAGAAACTGAGTAACCAAACAGAGAATTATTGCAGTGAGGTTGATGATCTGTACAAATCCATCTCATTTACAGGAGGGTTTTCAGCTCGATTCAGTTGTGGACAGAAGGCCGAGTTTCTCGTTGCGGAGAGAAAATGAAGTGCTAGTTTTTCTATTTTTTTACAAGTAGTATCATAACAATATAAAAGGACTGTAATATAAAAAGCCTCTCTGTAAACTGTAATGGTAAACTGAATATGAAAATATTATTTTAATCTTTTGAATTGTGAGATTGATATTTGGAAATTTTCGCCGCTTATGTCTCCCCGGCGCACCGGGCCGACAGTTGCCGACCACTTTGTTTGTCTGGTAGCAGATCTGTCATTAATGCCAACCAGATTACCATATTGTCCCTCCCTCTTTTTCGTTTTAAGTTCCACAAATTTATTAGCGTACTCGTAACTTTTTGGTGAGGTAAGGCTACAGTGGTTAGAAAGTTTGTGATTAAAACGCGCCAATGTTAGCTAATTAGTTGGAAATTTAGGTGTTAATTAATTCAGGTTCTGTTATGCTCCCATGTTCAATGAACCATGTTTAAATTCATTTAGTATGCAAGCTCAAGAAAGCGATTTACGTTACGGCCTCCGACAACTAAAACAGGCCCCCTTCTTAGCTCCTTTCTCACTGCTTTATTTTTGATAAATGGTTCCACTGTAGCCGTGCGGATGCCAACCCATTCCATCCCGGATACGAGAATGAATACTGCTTTTCCGGTTGGAAATGAGCTACTCGCCTCTCCGGCTTCAGTAGTAGCACCAGATATAGGTCTAATCCTCTGTTTCTTAAAGAAGGAGTAGCTCTGCTCTCTATAGATTGGGACTCTCGGTGAATAGATGCAATCGTAGTATAACCCTCTCCATTTCCTTTCTTTTGTATCAAGAGGTAGGATAGTTTTCCATACCCATTTTCCTTCCTCAAAAGATTTAGGCTTGACTTTCTTGTTGTAGGCTCGCCTAAGCAAATAATGCATAACCGGGCGCCTATTTCACTAACTAAATTCTTATTGGTTCTTACTGATGTCGCTTTATGCCTTTTAGGTTGGAGTTGAAAACTGTGAGGTCAAAACCTTGAGTAGTGTAATTATATGTGTATATAGTCAAATATACGCGATTATCTAATAGAAAATTGTTCTAATTTAACTAAAAAAGTTATGCTCGAGTCCTAAATATGCAATTGTGTTAAAACTTAAAAAAAGAGTTTTATCGTCCTTCGAAGTTCTGCCTTACTCGAATTTAAAATAATCGACACTCAATATAATAAACAGAGATTATCAAATGGTCTGTTTCATATTGTAAATATTGCAATTCTATTTTTAGAAAATTAGTATCATGCCAAACTACTATTCTAGTTATCTCCGGTGTTATTATGGGTTATAATGATCATACCACACATGCTTAATTGGGTTAGTGATGTGGTCTGTGAGGAGTCAAACTTTACAGCAATGATTAACTAACAATTTTTTATACCTGAGATGAAAATGTCATTGTTTCTTAAGATATTAATTGGAAGACCGTTGTAGATTCCGATATATAAAATCAAAATTTATAGTCCTATTAAATTTATAGGCTATAGTTAATCGTAATTACCACGAGTGCTTTCTTTTTTTAATTATTTGGACCAATTGGGTAGAAGTGGGAAAGAAAAATACCGGACAAAAAAAAAAAAAAACAGAAGTAAATCTGAGGGTATTTTCGTCAATAAATGACCTTTGTGATTTGATTGGCAGCGGATGTCTCCATGCACGAGTACGGAAGCAGGAATCCGCATTATTATTTGATTTAACAAATGTGGGCTCACCACCCTCCACGCGGTCATGTTTTTAACCATCGATTTTGACTGAGAATATCCAGGGTGAATAGTTACAGCATGATATACCCAAAGAAGAAGAAGAAGAAGAGAGAGCACATAGATTTGTAGCCCGTAGCACGTAGAGCTGTCTGTGAAGTACTCCCCCATCCCCAAAAGGATGTCTTTTTTTAATCCTAATATTCAGTATGGAACGCATATCGAGGAGGTCGAATGAGGCACTATTTGACCCCAAAAAATTTCGTATTTTTTTTCGAACGTACGTTAATCCTTAACGTACTTCCGAAAAAAATTCGGGGCAAAATTATCTCAAATAGTGACTGTTCCGACCATCTTAAGATACGTTCCGAAACAGTAAAAATAAATGCTAAAACAACATCCTTTTGGGGAAAGAGGGAGTATATTATGAGATTTCTATACTTTAATATGATCTCAAAATATCAATAGCTTTTTGAAATTATGAATATAACTATTCGATTCGAAAGATTTTTCAATCTTTTATATGATTTCATAGAATTTTTTGATTTGTGATTTAGATTCATAAATCATTCATTCTAATCGTCATTATTCATTTTAATTAGAATATAAAAAAATAGAAAAAATATTTTCTTTATTAAAATAAATAAAAAAGAGATACCGATTAGCTTTTTTTTCCTTTCACTTCTCTCATTTTTTTTATATTAAAAGGAACAATAAAAAACCAATTTTATTGCAATAAAAAACTATATCTCATTATTTCACTTTCACTAATTTAATTAATTTGTCACAAAATCTACGATATGGAACAATCGACCAAAATGTTGTTTACTACACTCAAATTTAATACAAATCAACCAATATAGTTTAGGTCCCGTCCAGTCAGACCATAATAAAACAACTTTATTTTACATAAACTCGATCTACCGCCATTTATCCCCTCGAGTCTCGCCATCATAATATACATACAAACCGTACTAGCGGGGTACTTACATGTACGTTTCACCTTCTCCTGTCGCATGCTTACACGTGTTGAGTATCTATTCTTGCATGCTTACACGTGTTGAACTGAAATTTACACTCCAAGTCCAAGGCAGTGGGGGGTTGGAGACTTTAAGCATCTTATCCTCCTTTTATCATGTAATACGTATACTAGTAGTAGGTTAGTTACTTCAAATTTAGGACCATATTGATGAGGGCCGGAATCTATTGAGATGATAATAGAGCACGGTTGAATTTAACACATCACAACGAAAGTGTAGCGTCGAAACTTTTCGACGCATTCTCATAACTCGAAGCTGGATATATCTATCATATGTTAGGCCAAATTCATTCATTTAATTAAACAATCAATAATACGTATCATTAAACTTTGTTTAATTTCAATTCATTAGTTACGTATCTATTCGCATATATAAAATTAATTTCGTTTAAATATCAACTGTTATAAATAAAAAGATTGGGGCGCGTTTACTTGGGAGAATTTTCTGTTTCAATTTCCTGCCGATTTTCTGAAATTAGAAAATTTTCTTTTCCAACAAAAAACTAGAAAATGCGTTTACTTCGCGCTATTTTCCTGATGTGGAAAACCTGAAAAACTGAAAAACCTGTTTACTTAGCACTATTTTCCTGATGTGGAAAACCTGAAAAACTGAAAAACGTGTTTACTTACCACTATTTTCCAAATTTTTGAAAACTAAAATACATTTTTGTTCCAACATTATTTTTTTAATGAAAACATGATGTTATTATTTTCTTCGGTTTGTGAAGATTAATAAACTAATAAATATTTTCCTTGGGAAAAATTTACATTTATTATGATTAAAAAAACTAAAATATATCATTAATCTATTAATGTTCCATCTATTCTCACCCGTTATCTCTTCTTAACTAATTTACTTAATAATGATTAATTTTATTACAAATTTAATCATTCTAATTAATATCTATACTTTAAGTTTGTATATTATTATTATCATTATATCATATTTGTTTATTTTTGTGACTATGAATTATTATTAGTAAAGTTTTATTTATAGTTTAAGAACCTAAGAAAAATGTGTCAAATACAGGAGTGTTATTTAAAAATTTTACTATTCAAAAAACCTATTAAACCAATAAAAGACTCGATTATACATGGATGAGTATGTTATTTGAAAATTTTACTACACACAAGCCAAGCACAAGCCCACTTTCTCCTTCTTTTCTTCTTCCTGATGGGCCTCGGCCCATCTCCCAAACCCAAAACCCAGCCCAGCTCTCATCTTCTTCTTCAAACTCCCGCAAGCAGCAGAACAACAAGCATGGCACTATTCTTCTTCAACCATGGGTCAAGGTAAACGAAATATAATGAAACCAGAAAAAATGATAAACAGAAAAATAGCAAATCACCATACAAATCTAACTAAGTGAACGAAATTTCAAATTTCAGAACGGATAAGATTTAATTTCGAAAATATGATAATTCCATTAATTAAGCAAAAACTCAAAATTGGAGCAAACCAGAAAAAATGATAAACAGAAAAATAGAAAATCACCATACAAATCTAACTAATCGAACGAAATTTCAAATTTCAGAAAGATAAGATTTAATTTCGAAAATATAATAATTCCATTAATTAAGCAAAAACTCAAAATTGGAGCAAACCATTGGCTAATCAACCAAATTGAAGCCATCTAATTAATATAGGTGTGTTAAAATAATTAATTGGACACAAATTACTCAACAGTTTTCCTCATAATTCAAGTTGTTGATTTAATTAGCAAAGGGACTAAAACAAATAAATAAACAAGCAATGAACAAGCTGCAGTGAAATTTTTTTAAAAAAAAAAAAAAACAAGCTGCAGTGAAGATGTACGCATTATTAAGGGTAAAGATGGAATAAAAAAGATTCATTAAAGATTGGATTGGAGAACCGAGTTTTCCACTTTGAAGAACCGAGTTTTCCAATCCTTTGTAAAGGGGTTGGAAAACTGTGTTCTCCAAATTTGTTTATCGATTTTCCAACGGAGAATTTTCGTTTTCAAACAGAAAACGAAAACTATGCCAAGTAAACACGTTTTCCGAAAAATTAAAAAACTGGGAGCAGGTAAACACGCACTTGATTTTTCTAACATAGTGCGATTGATTCTCCAAATGAGAAGTCTAAATTTCAATTATATATGGGTGAACAAGCATTTGGCTAGTGTGCCGTGCACAATCAAATTAATGTTGGTAAGTTCTACGAACATTGTATCTGTATACATGGTAGGGAGAGACTGCTAACTTAATTTGCAGTACAAGTTTTCTGATCAGTTTGAAACTGATGAATCCTCGTCGCCAATTAAGACAGTGATTAATAAAGGAAAACCAATAGGATCAGTTTTAAGGAGGAAAAATAATAAAGTAATGGGGAATCATGTTACTGGAACAAAAATTGAAAGATGGGCGGGTGAGAGAGAGTCTTTGATAGGCTGATGTGGGTAGTGTAATTAATTAAGGTAATTAAAATAATTAGATTAGGTGGTTGAACTTGAACTTGAAGTCGACCCAAATGTATGGAGCCGACCAGTGACCAGAATATCACGTTGTGTCCGAGAATTGAAGCAGAGATCGTGCAAGTCGTCTTGCTTCGAGCATGTCACAACATAAAAGGGGGAAAAATATTTGGATAAATTAACATTACTATATAATTTAATTAATTAGTCGATGAATCGCAAATAATCAATCAAGCATCCGCGCCTTCATATACACACAAACACCCACCTTGTCACAACGAGATTCTCCATCTGCGTGGCTGAGGGGGTCTACAATTCTATTGTTTAATGGTCAAATAAATATAAAATTTATAGTAATTTTAATTCTTATAAAATCTAAGGCCTTTATGAGGAGCCAAGTAAGTTCTTAAGATAATTTTAAAATTAGAGTATGGTTCATTAAAATTGGTAAATATAGAGTTCAAATTGAACAAATTGTAAATTCGTGGTGTTATCCGGACATTGAGTATAAACGCGGGGTTATTTTTATAGTTATTTTTAATTAATGTTTGAAACGTAATATTCCTAGATCTACTAAACTAAAACTTATCGTGTTTTTATCAGATTAGCTCACTAAATGATAAAATACTTAAAATATTTAAGTTTTCCGTACACAAAAATCGAATTTATGATTTTTTTCTAAAAAAAATGTGAGTATTTCCAAACCATTTGTTTATCTTTGAATATGTTTTTACCAGCACTAAAAAAAAGTAACGCTTTTTTATCTACGATAGAATTCTTTCCCAACTTTAATTTTTTTATTCTAGGTAATAATCAAGTAAAACTAATAAAAAAGAATAAATAATCACCGAATTAATGAAACCAACAATAAGAGAAGGAATTGAAAACAGGAAGATGGGCAAATCGTCGGCACTTTTCTCATCGATTCCGGGACCATGAACAACGCGAAGACGGCAAGACCTACCTAGTAGACGCACTATAACACCCGAAGCCAAAAGCCTGAACTGTGGCCTTTGGGTCCAGCTCCAACAAAAAAGAATGACAAATGCTCGCATCTACTCAGCGAGTCAAATCCAATTTCGGTGGCACGTAACATGCGGCTCCGTATTTCCATGGAGTTCCACGTGGCATGGAGTTATGTAAGAACGCCGATGACCAAAACTTTCAATCTATCAAAATTCAAAACCTACAGATTTCCTTTTTGTTTTTTCAACGGAAAGAAAGGATATTCCTGTCTCTATCCTCTAATATAAAATTAGGCGTCGCTTTTCAGTTTGTTTGTTTAATCATTTCAGTATTCCTCCCCTTTTTGGTCGGTTAACATTCGATGGATAGAGTGTTACTTTCTCCTGTAATTATGTTTTCGGAAAAATAATTCTTATGAGAGAGTTTGTTGGAAAAGTTAAATTATTTTATTTAGATGATATTTTTAATTTTTTTTAAAAAGTAATATTTATGTTTTTGTTTTATACTTAGGAATTCTACGAGAGTAAGAATAGGAGAGGTAGAGAGTCGGACATGTGTCGTGTGAGTATCCGTTGAGTGTTGGTGTCGGAAATGAGTCCAATTCAGACACGACATAAAAAATAAAGTGTCTGTGCTTCATAGATGACTCTCAATCATTTCTTTAATTCCTGTCCATAAAAGTCGAGAGTTACTTACTCCATTCCTAAAATAATGTCATTGTAAGTGAAATTGTACATACTAGAAATGATTTTTTGAGTACTTTTTTAATTTTTAAATAAAATTTTAACCAATAAAAAGTAAGTATGCTCTTTAATTTATGTGAACGATCAAAAAATAGTTTCGTTGATTAGGTAACATAAAACGACAATTTATATCTAATGACATTTTATACGAAATTCAAAGCCCATTTTGCCCCTATCTAGTAATAAGGAAAGAGAGCAGTCACTTGTTTCATGTGATCCTTCAAAGATGTGCTAACTAACAACCCATTTTCTTTCCATGACCACACTTACTAGTTACTTACCACAACTTGGATATTCGAAGATTGCAAAGTTATGACCTTAATTATTGGGGATGCCCAAAATAGGTTGCTGTGTCGAGTGGGACGACAACAAAAGAAGATGAACAAAGCCCAAATAATTTTGGGCTTCACTTGCATCCAGCCCATTTATAATTTATGCCAACACTCCCTTCAAAGCCCAGCCCAGCCCAGCAACTCATTCATCTCCTTGCCCGAAGCACAAGAAAAGTGCTCGACTCCAGGCATTCGATCAATAAAAACAAACACAATACTCTAATACGGAGTACCTCAAAAACTTCCACCCTCTGATCATTCCTAAACTCTCGAATATTTTCTCTCGCGAAAAGGTACGCGCTAATCCGTTTCACCAATGATTTCCGCAGATTACACGATCTAGATCTTCGGTTCCTAGCAATAGATTCGGATTCTAACTTTTTAGGTTTTCAAATTTCGTGCGCATCTCGTTTAATCCTCCGTGCTACCTCTAACTGTTTCGTTTCGTTTCGTTTTGTGTTGTTTAAGAAGATGAAGCCAGACTTTAGTGGTTTGCAATCGCGCGCACCGCACTTTGCAGGCAGCAGCGGTGAGCTGGGTGATGTGTTCTCGCCTACTACTACTTTTCAGCTGCCCAATACTACTGATGTGAGTTTTCGACTGATTTGTTGCAGAGAAATTGGGGTTTTGTAGGGGTGGAATTTGAACTTTTTGGGGTTTTAAATTTTCGTGTTTGCTTTCAGTTCGATGGGTTTCAGAAGGACGCTATACAGATGGTGAAGCCTGCAAAGGGGACAACCACACTTGCTTTCATCTTTGATGGCGGCGTTATGGTGGCTGCTGATTCCAGGGCTAGCATGGGAGGCTATATTTGTATGTTCCTTATCTTGTATATTTCACGCCTTTCACTGCATTGTATTATAGAGCTGTGGAAACAGGAATATTGTCAGTTGACTTGTCCCATGTCATAATTTGGGATTAGTTGAAGTTGATTGTGCGTGTGCTTGTATGAGTGTTTAAATAATTTTACCAATCACTAATTAGTTGTTCTTCTGCTAGAATGGACTCTTCTGTTAGTGTTTAGTCCTCTATGTGTTCCTTGTCTTGTTCCTCAATGTTCCCTTTGACTCTGTTAGTGTTTACTCCTCTATGCGTTCTTTGTCTTGTTCCTCATTGTTCGTTTTCATTGTTTCAGCGTCTCAATCAGTTAAAAAAATCATTGAAATCAACCCGTATATGCTTGGCACCATGGCCGGAGGGGCTGCTGACTGCCAATTTTGGCACAGGAACCTCGGTATCAAGGTAATCCCTTGTTTTCTCATCAGTGTTTACCTATAGCAGTTGGTCATTGTCACCAGTCCTCTCTTCTATGCTTTGGGCTAGTTGCTTTGTGAACAATGCAAAAGCCAATATGCATGAGATTCATTGGCATAGTTTGCTGCATTGGCCGTTCCTGCTAGGAAAAACAGCATCCTATAACTGTAGTTACTTTTCTTGCATCATCATTTTTTTTTATTACTAGAGGTTCTTAGTTCATTTGATGTCTTTTGAAAGTACTTATGAGATGTTCTGGTATCGCTCAGTGCCGGCTGCATGAATTAGCCAACAAGCGTAGAATCTCAGTTACTGGGGCATCGAAGCTTCTAGCAAACATACTGTATTCTTATCGTGGAATGGGCCTTTCTGTTGGGACAATGATTGCTGGATGGGATGAAACGGTAACAATTTGCAACTGTTCTCATTTGACATCTTTCCTTTTTGAGCTTGCATAAGTTACATATTTACTTTGTTGCAGGGTCCTGGCTTGTATTATGTGGACAGCGAAGGAGGAAGGCTGAAAGGAACAAGGTTTTCTGTTGGATCTGGTTCCCCATATGCTTACGGTGTACTGGATAGTGGGTGAGTTCAGATTTTAGTTTTCAACTCTTTTGCCTCCTTCGGTTAGAGAATGAAATTTGTAACATGCTGGTTTCCTCTTTTGAAATACTCCCTCCGTCTTTTAAAGAATGTTGTTTAAGCAAGGTAGTTTTGTCTATAAAAGAATGTCATTTTACTACTTCCTAGGTAATTTGTAAATTTTGTCATTCCTTTAATAAAGTATTCTTAATATGCATTGGCCAATTAGTGCTGTAGTTAACTAAAGTTATTTAACGTGGAGGAAAGGGAGGATTATTTAATGTAAAAAATAGTCTTAAAAATTGTGATTAATCATTACCTTAATGTGTGTGAAAAGCTCTAAAACGACAATTTTAAAAAAGTCGGAGGGCGTAAGTGATATCTAAGTTACACGCTGGCTGAATAATTGGTTTGAGATTTATGATGTAAATACTACCATGGATCCTTAGAGACAGAGTACTTGTATAGCGGCATTAACATTCACATAGACTTCAAAATGATGAAAGAGGGCAAAAATGTAACATATTGAAGACAACTAGTAGATTCTTGCGAATTTACATGGCACATGTGAGTGAGCATTGTGGTCGAATGGGAAACAACATTCTAGGAGTTAGGTGGATATTATACATTTTTGTATCTAATGCAACTTTGGGGGCATCTTTCTCCATGCTCCACTTGACCATGGTGGTGAGTGCTGCTGTTTCCCTTATTGTCTTTAAGAAAATGCGATTGCTGTTAACACACTGATTTATGCCAGGTACCGAAAAGATATGTCTGTTGAAGAAGCTCATGAATTGGCTAGAAGGGCTATCTACCATGCAACCTTCCGAGATGGTGCCAGTGGTGGAGTTGTTAGCGGTACTCTCTCCTCCCTGTAACCTTTGTGTTACTCTTCATATGTTCAAATGTGCAGTATGAGCTCACTGGGTTTTTGGTTTTGTTTATCTAATCAGTTTACCATGTTGGACCTGATGGCTGGACAAAGCTATCTGGAGATGATGTTGGCGAGCTCCATTACAAATACTACCCAATTGAACCTGTTGTTGTTGAACAGGAAATGGACGAAGCTGTTGCAGCCTGAGGAACACACTCACTTATCATTGGTTAAATTTGTATCTCATTAGTTTCCAAGCACTGTTACTTTTTGTATCCAAAAATTTGAATTTCTGACGGGAGTCACTTTTTTCTTGGAATGGTGTTTGGAGGCACAAAACTGTTATTGTTTTCGGTGCTCACTCCTCTCTCGTGCTTGATGTATGGATTCTGTTGGTTTTATAAACACAGAGTATCGCTTTCCTTCTATATAAAACAAAACTATTAGTGTGGGAGAAAAAAACAAAGAATACTAAGAAGTCAATAAAGCTGTTAAAACTACATTGTTAAATGCATAGCACTGGTTAGCT
The DNA here is from genome assembly GCA_963691705.1 of Viola odorata. Classification (NCBI taxonomy): domain Eukaryota; kingdom Viridiplantae; phylum Streptophyta; class Magnoliopsida; order Malpighiales; family Violaceae; genus Viola; species Viola odorata. The sequence goes on along the minus strand of OY829539.1, from coordinate 70,740,277 downwards.
TTACTAACTTGAAATCGAATTTGATTCTCAGATCTAGCGTAGCCAAGTAGATTTATGTTATTTGTTCAAATATAAGGTAATTGACCTGGTAAGTGATTTGTTTGTCTTTAGTCTAGATTTTAAGTTCGAGTCTAGGAATGAAGAAAATTATCTTAGGAGAACCATTTTTTTTAAAATCTAATTATGTACGAATGAAATTAATCTCATACCGGAAAAGTTAAGAGAGCACCTGCTGAAATCGAAATAAATATAAAGTGAGTCTCGAGATTTAGAGCAGTTTGGAGTAAATGATAGACTCGATTCTACTATTAGACATCATTGTTCTATAAGTCTATAAGGGTGCATACTCTATTCTACTTTACAGGTTACAGTCCAGTCTCCCACATGCACAAATAATATTGTAATTCTACCCAAATCAAATCTAACTACTACGAGTACGAACCAAGCCAAAAAGCAAACACCAACAAGGAAAACCACAGCTTGAAGAGTTGCATAAAAAGAGGAAAACATTGGCTTTCGTTGCCTCACCCTTTGTTAGCTTCTAAGCATGTTTTTCATCATTGAGTTTGAGTACTAATCATTCTGCTCTTATTCCACAAAACAAATGTTAAATACTAGTAGTAAAAATCAAAACATTTTAGCACTTTTAAGCCACTTTTTCCCACAAGAACGGTGCACGAAGATGAGAAACAAAGGTGTTTAGAGACGTTATTATCGTGCTATTAATGTGGGAAAGTGATGTGTTAGGTGAAATGGAGAGGATTAAGATAATGACTCTGCTTCATCAAGAAGGAAAGATTCATAGATCGCTTATCGTTTATTATTAATGGGGGCAATAACAGAAAAAATATATTGTAATTCAGGTTTTCCATATAAATAATATAATACCGAACTAAGCATTTTCATGTCATAAGGTCAAGGTGGATCAAACTAGATTAGAAAAAAAGAGTAAAAAACCTAACCGAAACTCCACCGACTCGATGGCCACCCTTCGTTAAGGGCCATTGCAGCAAAGGCTGCTGTCCTTTATAGTGGGAATCAAGATCCTGTACACGACAAAACACTTTTCACCTTCAAAATTCCAAATCCTTTCACAATCCCGTAACCATATGTAATAAATGGCCCAAAAAAACAGAAACTGTGAAGTAATTTGCACTCTACTTAAATTACTAATGCCTCAAAGTGATGGAGCCATTTCTACTTAGCTGTAAAAGTTATCGTAATAGTAAAAACTCTTATCACTCTTTATTTAGATTTACGAGTTCAGCCTAACAAATCAAGCAAGAGCCACTTCTCTTTTTCCTCTCAGTAGCTCAATAATTCTCTTTTATTTGCCAATCAAAATCATTTGGTATCCGGTATCGCATAGAAACTCTAAAAAATAATAAAATTTCACCTCACAAATTTAACTACAATATACATAAATCTTGAATATAAGACCTCAAATTAAACTAAAATAATACTAGTATTTATTAGATGATATACACACTCGTAAGTAGATCGGTATAAATATTGTAATTCCATTTGTACTGTGCAATCACTAGTGGTGTCAGTCAGTGCCACTTCGAGTGTTCATTACATCAAATTCTGTTTCCTGGCAACCTTATTGCCTCATCATCATGGCATCAACAACACGATCCAGCCATAACAAGAACACAAAGAATTGACCTTTTTATTGAAATCTTCCATTCTCTACTACTAGAAAGGGTAATTTCAACAAATTCAAGCCGAAGAAAGCAACCAACCCACCACAAGAAACACACACACAAAAAGAAAGAAAGAGCCATCACTATCATCATCAAAACACAAAAATTAAACACCAACAAAACGCACAAAAGAAATCACTTTACACTTGCTTTTCTTCTAAGCCCCACTCTCATCCACCTTTCCATCTCCTATGGAGTAATGGGTCCCACCCCCATCAAAATCTCTTCTTTGTCAAGACACATTTATACACTTCTTCCCTCACTATATCTCACCTCCCACACCTTTCTCCCCATTTCTTCATGATCCATCACCAAAAGATTGAAACTTTAACTATTTTTTCACCAAAAGATTGAAACTTTCACTCAAATTTATGCAAACCCACAAAAAATTGAGAAAACCCAGAAAGCAAAACTCACTCTTGTAATTTGTAATGAAGAAAAACCACAAATATCTCTTGTTCACAGCTGTGTTTTTCTTCTTCCAATTGCTGCAAAACCACATTCTATTAACTCATTCTTTAACTCCTGATGGCCTATCCCTCCTTTCTTTAAAATCAGCCGTTGATCCTCCATCAGACGCCTCTGCTTCCCCCTTCTCCGACTGGAACCAAGACGACCCAACTCCCTGCAGCTGGACCGGCGTTTCCTGCATGAACATCACCGGATTCTCTGATCCCCGCGTTGTCGGAATTTCCATCGCCGGCCGAAACCTTCGCGGCTACATCCCGTCAGAATTAGGGACTCTCCTCTTCCTCCGCCGCCTCAACCTCCACAACAACAACTTCCACGGCTCAATTCCCACCCAACTCTTCAACGCCACCTCTCTCCACAGCCTCTTCCTCTACGGCAACAACCTCTCCGGTCCACTCCCTCCGTCCATCTGCAACCTCCCTCGCCTCCAAAACCTCGATCTCTCCAATAATTCCCTCGCCGGACCCTTGCCGGAGAATTTAAACAACTGCAGGCAATTACAGAGACTAATCCTCGCCCACAACAAATTCTCCGGCCCAATTCCCGCCGGAATTTGGACCGAGCTCGACAATTTAGTACAGCTTGATCTTTCCGCTAATGATTTCAATGGGTCAATCCCTAATGACATGGGCGAGCTCAAAACACTCTCCGGCAACTTAAATTTATCCTTCAACCATTTATCGGGGAGAATCCCCAAATCGCTCGGGAATTTACCGGTGACGGTGAGTTTTGATCTGCGCAACAATAACCTAGCCGGTGAAATACCCCAAACCGGTTCTTTTGTAAATCAAGGCCCAACCGCGTTCCTCAACAATCCTATGTTATGTGGGTTTCCTCTACAGAAATCATGTAAAGACGAGAATTCACCGGCGACTCAGAATTCCTCGCCGGAATCCGACAACAACAGCAACAACCCAGCTAAAAAAGGGTTGTCCCCAGGAATAATCATACTAATTTCTGTCGCCGACGCAGCCGGCGTAGCGTTAATTGGGTTAGTGATTGTTTACATTTTCTGGAAAAAGAAGGACGATTCCAACGGCTGCAGCTGTACCGGAAAAGCGAAATTCGGCGGAAACGAGAAGACCCATTTCTGCACACTCTGCGCCTGCGCTAATGGGTTTAAGAATGAGGATTCGGAAGCAGAGGATGGGGAGAGAGAAGGCGGAGGCGGTGGAGGGGGATCGGAACTGGTGGCCATTGATAAAGGTTTTAGCTTTGAGCTGGATGAGTTGTTGAGAGCGTCGGCTTATGTGTTGGGGAAGAGCGGGTTGGGGATAGTGTACAAGGTTGTGCTCGGGAATGGGATTCCGGTGGCGGTGCGGCGGCTGGGGGAAGGCGGAGAACAGAGGTATAAGGAGTTTGTGGCGGAGGTTCAGGCGATCGGGAAAGTGAAACACCCAAATGTGGTGAAATTGAGAGCTTATTATTGGGCAGCCGATGAGAAACTTCTGATCAGCGATTTCATCTCTAATGGAAACTTGGCCAATGCTCTTCGAGGTCAGTGTTCTAACTTCTAACTGTTCTTTGCTTGACTTACTTGTCGACTTTCTTAGTATTATTTCAATTTTCATGGTTTTTTTCTGTGTTTTGTTTGTTTTTGTTTTGATGAAATGGGCTTGATATGATTTTAATGGAGGGAGTGTTAGCTAGCCCATGTGACCTACCTGCTATGATGGACGCCACTCGCTCATCCAGGGGCCTGCTTTCCGTTTTGTGGTCCATGCGTTTGCTAGTTGCTACAGTCATAGCAGTCCATTAGTCCTTTTCCCTTCCAATTTGGGCTTTTAGCAATAGTACTCTATTAGTACTGATGCTCTACCATGTCACATTTTCTGTTTTTATCGGTTGTTCTTTTTGTCCGACTCAGATAGAAAATTAATCCTTTATTCCTTTTTGAGGATCGTGGTCAGGACTTTGACTTTTCTAGCATTTTGTTACATTCCTGAAGCTGAACTCGGACTCTTTTATCAGTAGAACACAACCATTTTATTTTAATGTTTAATTTTGAGTTTTGTTGGAGCAACCATGATGGATTCGTAAATAAGGACAGTGTTTGGGGCAATGTGAGTTAGGTTAGGTTAGGTTGGCACCAAAATGGTAGGTCCATGGGCCATGGCACCACCCGCAAGCAGCTGCTGGTGCATGTTGGTGGTGAAAGGTGGGTGAATCATGGATTGTGCAATGATGTACAGTAGTACTACTGGATTCAACATTCTCTATATTCTACAGTACATGGCCCTCCACAGGACTAAATGACCCCACCAATTCTACTTTTGGGTAGGGGTCAGTCAACTAAGTAATTAACTGCTTCAACTCATCTTTGTCCGCAAAAGAGAAAATATAGTAGTACGACACTAGTCATATATATATCCTACAACTTGTTTGCGTGTGGTGAAATAACAAGTTGTTTGAATTCGAGTTCCATTTTGCATACGGAAACCCCAGTTTGTTTGTTTTCTGTCAGATACCTAGAAGTAACTTTTTCTGTTTTGAAGTGAATTTCTGCCTTTTGTGCTCTTTTGCTCACTGTCTTGTTTCCTGTACTTGCCTTTGTCTCACTTTAATCTCAAAAATGACCTGTACCTTTACTCCAATCCTGTGTAGCTTAGCTCTACTCATGTGCTTGGCTGGCTGCCTTCATCTTTTCCTATTCCGGGTGGGACAGGGACCATAATTTAAATAGGAAACGTTAACTGTCTTACCTCTGTGTCCTAATCCTACGTACGAAAGGAAAGGTACCACCATTGTTTTTCCAAAATAGACCTTGCACAACAAAGAATTTGACTCTAAAAGTTGTAAAATTTATGTGGATATTGAACTGTGCATCAACCATACACGTGGTTTCTGATAAGTTTTCTCCATCAGTTACTTCTCTCTTAATTGCAAGTATTTTTGCATTTTCTGTATCCCATTAGCCATGGAGGGACAGCTACTTATAAGCATATTGTTTTTACAGGGAGAAATGGTCAGCCATTATCAAGTCTATCATGGTCAACCAGGCTACGAATTGCGAAGGGAACAGCTAGGGGCTTAGCCTACCTCCACGAATGCAGCCCCCGGAAATTCGTCCATGGAGACATCAAGCCCTCGAACATCCTCCTCGACAACGAATTCCAGCCTCACATCTCCGATTTTGGCTTAAACCGCCTAATCACCATCACAGGCAACAATCCTTCCTCTTCAGGAGGTTTCATCGGCGGAGCACTCCCTTACTTAAAATCGGTCCAACCTGAGCGAACTAACAACTACAAGGCCCCTGAGGCATGCGTCCCTGGCAGTAGACCGACCCAAAAATGGGACATCTATTCGTTCGGAGTTGTTTTGCTCGAATTGCTCACTGGAAAATCGCCTGAACTCTCGCCGACGACATCGACTTCTGTAGAAGTACTAGACTTGGTGAGGGGGGTAAGGAAGGGTTTTGAAGAAGAGAACCCTTTATCAGACATGGTTGACCCAATGTTGCTGCAAGAAGTGCATGCCAAGAAAGAAGTCCTAGCAGTTTTTCACGTTGCGCTTGCGTGCACTGAAGGGGATCCTGAGATTCGGCCTAGGATGAAAACTGTGTCTGAAAATCTTGAAAGAATCGGAAAATAAGCAGCTTCTTGATTTGCTGCTGCAAGAGGTTTGGTAAATAATGGTGCCAATTAATGGTGAATTTTGCAAAAGGGCAAGTATAAAGATGGCTTAGGCCGTTCAGGGACTAGACCGGTCGAAAATTTTGTGGAAGTCCAGCAAATTTGTCATAGCATAAAATGGAATGAAACACAGTTTTTCTTTTGGGTGGGGGAAGTATGGGTTTGTAATTTAATTTCTATCCCATTCCATTCCATGGGATTTATTCTAATAAATTTTCTTTCTTTGTCATCTTTTCATGTACCCTTATTAGCCTTTTAACCCTTTTTTCTTTTCTTTTCACGTAAGCGGGACAAGAAGTTAACTAGCTCATAACAAAAGTCCGCAAAGAGCAATTAAGAAGGATCCGTTGGTGGATGAGAATTTTCTGAAGAATTATAATATCCCTCATTTATCTACTTGATTATATTTGATATAAACTAAAGATTATATTTGAGCAAATTATTCGAGTGTTTATACGAACCGAAAAATAAATATATAAAGAGTGTTAGAAATTGTTAAACTAATGAGGTTGTGGAACCATAGTAGCTAAGGGGTTTAGTGTATACATTGTAGTTAAGTGGAATTAGCCAAATAAGACCTTAGCTTTGACTATAAAAGCCAACCAAGCGACCCATTTGTCCTTTCTTTCTTCTCTTCCTCTCTCACTCTTGGTGGTGTGTGCTGGAAATTTAAGAGGAAAAAGAGAGGTGGTCTATTGCAAAATTCAAGGTTAATTGGCCATTTCTTCCTCTTCCCTTTTCTTGATAAGTGGTGTTTGATTCTTCGTTTACTTATTCATCGTGCTAATTCATGCTTAATGACCACTTAATTATATAAGAAATTCGGTGATAAATGCTTTGATTCTACTAAAAATAAACATGCATGGTTCTAGTTTGAAGGTTCCATTACCAAGCCCAATGAATAGTTTTAGATATGGTTTGAGCCCACCATATTATAGTTCAACAACCCATTAGTTTTTGATCGGGAATAAGATTCTTCAACTACATGTCGTGCATCTTCTTTTCCCCGAAAGACTCGTCGCGTATCATTTATATTTTTCATCTTCTCTCTTTATATTTTTGATATATATTTTAAACAAAAAAAAACATATAAGTACAGTTTTCCCTTTCCACAATCCGTTGACAGCTCCGGCGAAATTTTGCATTCTAATTCCTAAATCCAGGAATTTCACGCGGTAACTCAATTCAATCCCTCTTCCTCTCTCTCTGCCGCTACTATTTCAATAGATATTTATATATTGCTTTTGCTTTGTGTTGTAGACTTGAAGTAGGAGAAGGTATCTGGTTAGCAAGGATCGAGATATGGTAAGAGTGAATCTAGCTAGCTCCTTTTTCTTTTTCCATCACTCCATGGTTTTGTTAACGATGCGGTGGAAATTTTGATCCCTTCTATGTGTGTCTCTATGTTCAGTCGGCGCTGTTCAATTTCCATTCGTTTCTGACAGTTGTACTGTTGGGGATTTGCACATGTACTTTCGTAAAGATGCATTTTCCAGCAATACTTGAGCACCGAACTGGGTATGCTTTTTTCCTCTTTCCCTTCTTGATTTCGTTTATATTCTTTCGATCATGATCCGGTGGACGATTATTGAACATGGATTTTCAATGTATTGTGCAATTTGCTGAATGCCCATTTGATTAACTTAGCTAATGAAAAAACAATTAATGGTACATTCTGGCTAGAGTTATAATGCATTGTGGGAGCCAATCTCAAAAGTGATGCTTCTGGTTCCCCATCTTCCCTGGCTCTTAGATTTACTTATTCTCATGGTTTTCGGGAAGGGGGCAGGAGGTCCTCATGTTATCTTTATATCGCCACTACAAGATCAGTTTTGTCCCATGCCTAACTTATGCAAGGATGCTAGCAGTTATTCTTACAGCCATTGGCTTTTAGGAAGGAGAGAGTTGTAGGATGTTGCATGTTTGAGTGTTTTGTTCTCATCCCCATAGCTTGCATTTGAGGAATTTAGATCCATGATGCATTTAAGGATCAGAATGCAGGGCCTGTTACCACCCGTACTATAAAAAATTGCTTATACAAAATTCAGTTTGCAAATTGCTGAAGAAGTTTTATACATTCATGATGTTAAAAGCTTACTTTATTTTATGTTTTTATCAGTCTATACTGGTGATTCTGCTACTAACAACAACATTCTACTTTGTCAGGTTTCGTGGTTTCTTTTGGAAGGCAGCTAGAATAGGTAGGCTCCCTTGTCCAGATGCTTTAATGTTACTTGGTGTCCCAGTCCAGAAACACATTATTTCTTCCTTTATTCGTGTGCTTATTTTGGCATTTCCCCCCTTGCTCATGCATCTTCAAAATTCCACATTTTTATGGTGTTCAAAGTAGCCTACCGAGGATAAAAATTTGTTGTGAGATTTAGGTTATTTAAATAGTTTATTTGAGGATTCAGTGTTTGATCAGAATAGCTACCAGATAGCATGCAAAAATAAGTGAGCTGGTATGCCAATATTTACTTAGGTAATTATAGAGTCTCATTTGAGATTGAAGTGCTTGACTTTAGCTTGATGTTTATACTCCACCATCCTTAGGCTTTAGAATTTTAAGACTGCAAGTTGTTGCAAACCATAGTTTATGTGATACTCACACCTCTTGTGCATTGCATGATTCTAAGTTCAAATATTTCCCTCTCCCAAAACTGCTACCTTATATGATACGAAAAAAAATAAAATAACATTTCTGCCTTTTCTCTTTCATTTATTGTAGTCCTCTTGATCGAGTGTCTTGAAAACCATACCCGATGGGGAATAAAGTGAGCATGTTGGTTGGCTATTATTATTGAATGATTCCATAGGAAACTCAAACCTATAGTATGTTGCTGAGTTGGTAAGGTTCGTTTTTACAATTCCCTTAGCACTATGAATTTGTCACTGATGGACATTTAGCATTCATATCCTTAATTATGCAAGCTGTTTTAAAAAGTTTTGCCTGTGTATTTGTCTTGATGAGGTCTCTGTTGGACCAAATAATGAATTGCTACCTGCATTAAAATATAAGAGGCATAGGCTGACACTTTGTTGTATTTTTTTCTGAAACAGGTGAACGTTTGAGCCCCTGGGTTTCTGTAGGATGCTTCACAATGGGTGTTTCAATACTATTTTTTTGAGTAACTTGTGTATGCAAAAGATAGCCCCATCTTTGGTTTTTATGGGTCAGTATGACACCCATCAATAGTTGATTACTATATGTTCTATGCTATAAAAATGTATTGATGACTACTATTTCACAACCACTTCACTAATTTGTCTTGAGGCTAGTCTTTCCAAGTGTGTTTTGGTATCATACATACTCTAGCAACATCTTGTTTTAAGGACTTCAATCCTTTTCTGGTTTGATTATGTTGAGTACAAAGATATCAGTTTATCATATTTCATATCCATGCTCTCCCTCTTCAGTTTTCCATGTTTAAGCTAGGCTTTTTGGGCAGAGGAAGTCTGGCTTTCGGTGGTCTTAATGTCACTTTTATTTTCAAAATGCTGTTTATGTCACATCACAACATCTAAACTGTGAGCCATAGTGAAAATCTACCATCTAGCTGTGTAGCATGGTTGGTACATTGAAGTTTTCATGATGATGCATCCAAGGTTTCATAGTATTGATGATTGAAAAGATAAAAGAGAGAGAGTCTGAAGACTGCAATTAACTATTGAAAGTGCAATCTTCCCGTGCTCTATGTTCTAGGAAAGTGGGAGTCTGCTCCTAACTATTACATATTTGTTTACTGTCGATGGTAACTGTTTTGATGCTCATGAGAAATTAGAAGTGCTCTCAAGCTGAAATTAGTGCAGTGGGGGACTTGATACCAATTGGGATGCAAGCTATGACATAAACCTTAACCTTATGCTTGAACCTCCTCAAGACCAGAACCTTCTCTTCACTCCATTGGAATACTGCTACGATTATCTTCTTGATAGGTGGCCTTTCCTTGGTGCTTCGAGTGGTAGGATTCTTATCATGGTTTTCAGTGGTTTCCCTGACTCTTTCCTCTTCATTTGTGTCTTCTTCTTCCCCCCACCGGAGAGGATAGCTCCTCAAGAACACCCGTCTGTTGTTGTAGTCTTCATAACGGAAGCTTCTTGTCTTTGTCTCAGTTTCCTCCATGCCTCTGAAGTTCATACTTTGTGAAGATAGTGTCTGATCGTAATTGCTTTTTATGGTTTTGTAGGGGGGGGGGGGGGGGGGGGGGGGGAGAGGAAATGAGAAATCCCAAAAGAGAATGGACATGACACAAGGATAAGAATAATTGATATTTTAGTTGTAAGATGATGGTTAGCCCTTGCATTCAGCCAAAATCTTCCATGTGAATTAAACGCTTTCCGACTATTTTTTTAAGTATTATTATCTTGGTAGATAGCTTTACAGGTATGATATGTTGCTGCAGTATCCATCCAATATCCCATGATTGGTATATTTAACATTATATGTTGGAAGTGCTGGTTACAAGTTTTGACACTATGGCTTCTTTCAGATTTTCTAGTCTGCTCTGGATTGATTACTCTCTCTTATTTTGTTGTTATGGTCAAAGAGAGTTTTTGTAGTTTTATATATAATGTTATTATTTGTTGGAAGTATTTTACTCGTTAACGGGTGACTCGTCAGTATTAGATGGTCACAAAATTGAAGTTTTGTATTAAACTTTTGTGCATTTTAAATAGTTGGAAATCTGTAATAGTTGTTGTCTGTCTAGAAGTGTTCTTGGCAAGTGCACATGCACAGACGACACCTACTGTCCTGATGAGGATGGAAAAGTCTTTTGGTTTGATCAGTACCTAACAGTTAAGAGAACATGTTCCCATATGCAGGTAAGTTTTAATAGTTTTGTCTTTTTTGTCTTATCTTGGTGGAAAAAGAAACGTCTATGAGAAAAGCCAAAATAGATGTTTTGCCGTTTGGGCAAGTCTGGTTGCTGCAACGTGTATAGTTTGCCGTTTGGCCAAATTCTAGTCGCCGAGAATCTTTTGCACAATGAAAATAGATCAGCGTTTGAAGGGTTCCTTGGGAGAGTTTAAGCTTATAAAATGAAGTAAATTATATTGGAATTTCTTGTCGTGAAGTAAATAAAGTCGAACTAAATAGTAGAAAGAGTATAGTAAATCCATGATAACAAAAAATGTTAACGTGATAACATTATGATATGTTGCTTCAACTCGAATTAAAAACCATCCCATCTTGTCGCTTTCCTAGGTCACCTATTGCTCTTCCAATCCCTATTTTTTTTTTCAAAAAAAAATGTTAGCAAATTCAAATGCCTATTGCCCAAGGTTGGTGAAAAGTTCCATTCCACAAAAATCTTTAAATTATTAGAAAACCCTTCTGGAAACAAGACAAATATTCATAACATAAAAACGAAAATATCTCCATTGTCCTATGTTTTGAGTTTTGTTATGAATTCATGATAACTTTTATGATGGATCTCCTAATCACGTTCTTACAACGACTTCTGCCTACCCTACATTTGTAGGACAGTTGAGCAGAGACTGTTACTTACAGGTATTTTATATTGGGACATTTGAACATGTAAGCAAGACTTGACTCAAAACCCTTTGAGCACTGCAATTTAGTGAGGGTGTGTAGGGCTGCTCATCATAATTTTCCGAAATTATGAAATTCCGAACTTCGAAATTTCAGAATTCTGAAATTTTTAAAATCTATTCCGTTCCGTAATTTTATAGATTCCAAAATTCTGATTTCGAAATTATTACGGAACGGAAGTTCAGAATTCCGAACTTTTAATTTTTTTTAATTTTTTTTTAAATTAAAAACTTCCAAAATCTATCAGTTATCAATCCAAAACTGAAAAAAATACAGAACATAATGCTCAAAAAATTACACTATATGTTTGGTCCATAAATTTCAAATATATGTTAATCCAAAAAACTAACATATATATATTTATGGACATTTCGGAATTTCGGAAAGTTTGGAACTGGACAAATTTCGTTCCGTTCCGAAATTTATTTCAGAATGAAAATTCCGATTCCAAATTCCAAAATTTTGAACTTTTACTTCTGAAATTTATTTTGGAACGGAACGAAATTCCGATTCCGATGAACACCCCTAAGGGTGTGGACCTCTTGCAATCAATACAGTAAAACCCTAATTAGAGACCCTAAGGGGTGAAATGTTTTAACGAGAATCCACAAGGATTGTACGAAGGAGCAACCACCGTATCCCATAAAGAACCTACACAACACTACGATTATCAATTTGAAAAATTACCTTTCTCCAACACACACTATTTAAATTAAAAAGTCAAGGGCCTTGTCAGTAATAAGAGTAAAAAACACGGATCTCCTCTTGTTCTCTCAACTGAGCTCCTGTAGCTCTACTATCGGGCTCCTGTAGCTCTCCCCTGGGCTCCTGTAGCTCTCTCCTGGGCTCTTGTAGCTCCCTTTCTTGAGCTCTGGTAGCTCTATTGCTCTCCTCCCGCAGCAGACTCTGCATCGACATTTCAATCCTCCTATCCTGGTAGCAAGGGTCTTCCATTAATCTTCGGTTCCAAGTAAGTTTTGCGTTAGTTTTAATATTATTTTTTCAAAAATTTTATGTTCAACGTCATTTATTGTGTCATGTATTGCCCTACTTCTCCTTTCCGTTTTGAAAATCTCTTGCCTAGATTTTATATACTTTAGCTGTTATTCTAGCTGCTCTATCTTGATCCCCATATCTTCTGTGTTGCTTGCGTTGTTTTTCTTTGAAAATCTGTTCCACTTGTTCACACTAGAGAACATAGTATCTTGCCAATCCTTCCTCTGCTATTTAGTAGATGGCCACTACCCACGTAAAACACACACAGCAATCTGATCACCCTTTCTCTTTACGTCTAGTTCCGAGTAGTCTAGTGTTTTTCCAACCCCTTTGCCTTCTTTTCACCCGCTTCCTCCTGAAGAGAATCAATCAGTACCTAGGATATCCCATGGAGAGAGCCGGGGCTCAGGAGTTTTTGGGGGGAGTTCAGAATGTTGGAGGTAGTGTTTATGGTGGAGTTCTGGAAAATGTGGCTGAGCAGAATAGCTTCTTCTTGCTTGGAAAAGTGTTGGGTGATCGAGGCCCAATGGGTGGGGCAACTGGTGCTTTCTTTAGCCACTTACGAAACAAATGGTGCCTGGTTGGTGAGATGTCAGCCACGATGATCGAGCCAAACCTGTTTTTATTTAGTTTTGAGATGGAGGACGACCTACGTCGGGTTCTGTCAAGAACTCCGTGGCTGTGGAATAAGAGTCTGGTAGTGCTGACCCGTGTAACGGGGGAGGAACAATTCCACGAGGTCGAGCAAAACGAGTGTGTCTTCTCGGTGCGTCTCCATGGTGTCCCCCTGAATTTTCGCACCTTTGAAAATCTCAGAATCATGGGAAACAGCCTGGGAACCTTTGTTAGTGTCGACGAAGCGGAGCTACGCAATTTCCGGGGATGGGTTTGGATTAGGAGCTCTATTCGGATAGATCGACCCTTTGTCTTCCAGGTGAAACTCAATAATTCCCTTAATCGTGAGGTGGTCATCAGAGCTGAGTATGAACAACTTCCAAATATCTGCTACTACTGCGGGATACTAGGACATGTTTATCAAAACTGCCGCACTCGCTTCACTAGAGACCCTCACGGCAAAGAACCCCTCCCATTCGAAACCTTTTTCACTCCGGTCAACCGAAGCAATCCAGAAAAGAGGCTTGCTGATTGCTCCACTTGGTCGAACCAGGGGTCCTCGAAGTCGTCCACAAGTCCTCAAGCCGCTAGAAAGGAGTCTCTGCAACCAAGCAACTCTAGTCAAAATAATACAACGCAGGTCTTGGAAAGGGAGAGAGTTGGTGGATTTTCAATGGATCATTTAATAGACAGTATGAAGCGTGTTGTCATAGAAGGAGGCCTAGGGGAGAAATTAAAGGATGATGGGCAGAAATGGCTTACCTTTGAGTCCATGCTTCTTCAAACGGTTAGAAGATTCGCAGATAACGAAATAAATTCGTTGTTAAGTCAAGAAAGAAGTGACAATGTCCGGGAATTAAGGGGAATTCATCCTCGTGAGGGCTTTATTTCGTCAAAAGAGGGAGCATCCCATGCTTTTGACTCTGACTCTTCGGCTGATGGGGCCCAGACGGCTACTAGGCGTGGCCTAGGCGAGGTGGAAACAGCTGGGCTTAGCCCTGCAGCTGGCCCACGTGAGCTCCTTGTGTCCGCCACTGCTGCTGGTTGCCAAGAGAATGAGGAGAGTGGTGGGCCGGACGATGGGCCTTCAATGGAAAGGGGTGATGCTGCTGCTGGGCTGCGTGGCGCGCGCGTGATGGCAAGCCCGCCTGTCCCCGTTGGTCTGGCCCACACGGACGCCCAAGGCGCTGCTTCTCGCTGGGCTGGTCAGCCTGAACCGCATGGGCTGGTGGCGCCCAGCAGGCCCATGACGCAATTCAGCGTCTTTGTGAGAGATGGGGCAGCTGATTTGGGCCTCAGTCCAGCCCAAGTAAACCCCACAAGCCCTGCAGCGGTCCCAATCCTCCAAAGGGACCAAATAAATTCCGAATTGATCGGATTTTCTAAGGCTCGTGCTAAGGGAATTTCTCATAATGCAAATTCAGACTCGGAGGAGGAAGAAGACCCTGAAGAGGATCCGGAATTCCAAAACAACTTGTCTCTTGGGGAAAAAATAATTCCTAATTTTCCAGATATTATCAAAGGGGCTTTGAGGCATGGTGACAGTATTTCAGGTTGTTCAAGAAGGTCGGGCCCTCGAATTTTACACACGGCTAGAAAAAGCGTTCTTAGAGGTGATGGGCAGCGAAATCAGAGTAAGGGACCGGTCTGGGATTCTGCTCTCAGTAAGACTACGGGGAAACGCAGATTGGAGAGTTCGGTGGAAGAAGTTAGTGGTGATCCTTCGCCCCATTTGCACAGGAAAAAAAGAACCATGCATGAGGAGGAGGATGAAACTAACAGTCCGGCGGCGGTTGCGGAGCAACCCCGCCCAAAGCCATGAGTATCCTATGCTGGAACTACCGAGGGCTTGGGAACCCTCAGGCGAGTGCCAACTTTTCGAAGTTGCTAGGATTAGAGCTCCCAAATTTAATTTTCCTGTCTGAAATTAAGCTGTTTACGAATGAATTTCAAAAGTTTAATAATAAATGGTCTTTTCCTTATGCTCTAGTTGTGGATTGTCAGGGTGATACAAGGAGGGGTGGTTTGGCTCTGTTATGTAGAAATGATATATCCGTATCGGTCCTTCATAGTGATGCTCATTGTATCGATATTGAATTGGTGAATGGTCTGACTGATGGTCACCCTTGGAGATTTACTGGCATCTATGGGTGGCCAAATGCTCAAGACAAAAATAAAACTTGGAATATGCTACGTTCCATTAAAGGTTCTAGCTCTCTCCCGTGGCTCTGCGCAGGGGATTTTAACGAGGTGTTGTGGGGTAACGAGAAGCTGGGTGGATTGGAGAAACAATTCAGCGAAATGAATGCCTTCCGAAATGCTCTGCACGACTGTGATCTAATCGACCTCGGGTACTCTGGGCCTAAGTTCACGTGGTGCAATAACCAAAGAGGTAATGGTACAATTATGGAAAGGTTAGATAGAGGTACGGCGACAGAGGAATGGACTAGTATTTTCCCTAACGCCTCTGTCAAACACCTTCCCCGTCTTGGCTCTGATCATTGTCCCATATTGATTAATCTAAATGTCACCACCCCTACAAGTTCTCGAGGGAAGATGTTTCGATTTGAGGCGGCATGGCTTAGGGAAGAATCCTGTGCAGACTTTATTAAAAATATGTGGTGCGAGGGTGTGGTTCAGGAAAATGGGGACTCACTGGACAATCGTTTAATCCGTTGTGAGGTTGAACTGTCACGCTGGAGTAAGGAGATTTTTGGTAACGTGCATAGATCAATAGTTTGGAAAAGAGAGCAGTTGGGTAGGCTTCAGAATCAGGCAGTCTCAGACTCCGTCCTCGATGAGATTGAGAGGGTTGGGAAGGAAGTGGAGGAGCTCATCCACCGAGAGGAGATGATGTGGAAACAACGATCTAGAGTCCTGTGGTTGGAAGAAGGAGATAAGAATACTAAATTCTTCCATGCCCGAGCTTCGCAACGGAAGAAGAAGAATTCAATTGAGAGGATCAAAGATGAGGCGGGAATTTGGAAGGAGTCCCGGGAAGAAGTAGAGGGGATATTCCTAGAATACTACAAGTCACTTTTCTCTTCTGGAGGAAGTAACATGTCCTCTTCTGTCCTCCAATCCTTAAACCCCCGTGTTACCCATTCTATGAATTACAACCTAGATCGTATTTTCACTAAAGATGAAGTTTTTAAAGCACTTAAGCAGATGCATCCTACGAAGGCCCCTGGGCCGGATGGGATGCCTCCGCTATTTTTTCAAAAATTTTGGTCTTTTTTAGAAAATCCTGTCTGCAAAGCGGTCCTTGGAATCCTGAATGATGGGGAAGACCCGGGCTACCTTAACCATACCTTCATCACTCTTATCCCTAAAGTAGCCAATCCTTCTCATTGCTCTCAGTTTCGCCCGATTAGCTTGTGTAATGTCGTCTTCAAGCTAGTCACCAAAGTTCTGGCAAATCGGCTGAAACAAATCCTTCCAAACATTATATCAGAGAACCAGAGTGCTTTTATCCCCGGCAGGCTTATCACAGATAATGCCCTTATTGCCCAGGAGATTTTCCATGGGATGAATACGAAAATCTCTAGACCGGGGTGGATGAGCGTCAAGCTGGATATGAGTAAGGCCTACGACAGAGTTGAGTGGGCTTTCTTGGAAATGATCATGTCACGTTTAGGGTTTTCCTATCGCTGGACTTCTCTGATTATGCGGTGTATTACATCGGTGTCGTACTCCATTCTCCTTAATGAGACTCCTACTCCTAAGTTCTACCCTGAGAGGGGTCTCAGGCAGGGGGACCCCCTGTCCCCTTATTTGTTCCTTCTTTGCGCTGAGGGCCTATCAGCGATGCTCCAAGCGGCAGCTTCGTCTAATAGGATACATGGTTACAAGATCTGTCAATCTAGCCCGGAGGTCAGTCATTTGTTCTATGCAGATGATAGCCTCATTTTCACAAAGGCTAATGAGGATGAGGCGGGAGTCATTAGTTCAATCCTGAAGGATTTTGAGGAAGCTTCTGGTCAGAAGGTCAACTTGGACAAATCAGCGGTTAGCTTCAGTAAGAATGTGAGCCAGGATGTCAGATCGCGAGTCACAGGGCGTTTAGGAATGGTGGGAACGGAGTCCCATGAGAAGTATTTGGGCCTGCCAGTCTCCTTTGGTAGAACAAAGAAAGGTATGTTCACTTCCATCCGGGATAGGGTCTGCAAGCGTCTTGGTGGCTGGAAAGAAAAGAAGCTATCTCAGGCTGGGAGGGAAGTATTGATCTAGTCAGTTATCCAATCCATTCCCACATACTTGATGAGCTGTTTTGAAATCCCTATATCCATTTGCGAAGATCTAGAGAAGGCCACTAGAAGATTCTGGTGGGGGGAAGCGCAGATGAGCGCAAGATGCACTGGATCTCCTGGGATAAGTTATGCACTTCTAAAGAGGTAGGAGGCTTAGGCTTTAGAAAGGTCCGGAATTTCAACCTGGCTCTGCTTGCTAAGCAAGGCTGGCGACTTCATAAGCATCCAAACTCTCTGCTCTCCCAAATTTTGAAGGCTAAATACTACCCTCTGTCAGACTTCCTTGAGGCGGAGGTGGGAAGCCGTCCTAGTTATGTTTGGAGAAGTATCCTGGCTGGGAGAAAAGTCCTTCACAAGGGTTGCTTCTGGAGGGTGGGAAATGGGGAACGTATTCGGATTTGGAAGGTTCCTTGGTTACCTTCGGTTCCTAACGGAATGATCTCGGCTCCAGTGTCAATTTTGGCAGAGGAGGCAACAGTGGCCCAACTAATCGATCAGGATCTGCGGCGCTGGAATATTAACCTTGTAGAGCAACTCTTCTCACCCCAAGAGGTATCGGAAATTTTAAGTCTACCGCTTAGTCGGATTGAGACGAATGATACTCTTGTGTGGAAGGGTACTACGAACGGGAGGTATTCTGTCCGTAGCGGATACCACAGTCTCATGTCGCCAACTAATCAGGGTGATCAGTCACCGACTAGAGGGTGGTGGAAATATCTTTGGGGTTTATCTATCCCTCCAAAGTTCAAAAACTTCATGTGGAGGCTGGGTAATGGTTCCCTCTCGACAAGAGTTAACCTGGGGAGAAGAGGATTGATGGTGGATCCTGTGTGCCCCTGTTGTAACGATGACGTTGAGTCAACTTCGCATCTATTGTTGTCTTGTCCTTTCGCCGTAGGGGTGTGGGCGAAGTTTGACTTTTGGGGTAGAGTCCCACAGCATCAAGGGGATAATTGGGTTGATTGGCTGGCTGCTACCAGGGCTTCCCTGGAAGAACCGAACCTCGAGAAATTGATCTCTATTCTTTGGTCGTTGTGGACTTCAAGGAACAACAGGATTTTCTCCAATGCTGACGAATCGGCTCAAGTGGTGGTCATCAGGGGAGGAAAGTTGTTGATGGACTTTAAAGAAACAACGCGCAGACCTCAAGTGTCCTCCACCGCTTTGGGCCAACCCGGGTCTCCTAAATGGCTGCCTCCCCCTCCGGGAGTGGTAAAGGTTAACACTGACGCAGCTATCGGGAATTCGGGAATTGGTCTGGGTTTCATTGCTCGAAACGACAGGGGGGTAACGATCTTCTCAGGGGCGATTTTTCTACCCCACAAGACCGACGTGTCAACTGCGGAAGCCTTGGCGCTACGAGATGCAATTACACAGGCTAGGCAATGGGGTTGTGAACGGGTCATCTTAGAGTCAGACTGCCTTCAAAACGTCTTGGCCCTTACCGATGGTGAGTTCCCTATAAACTATACGGGACTAGTTCTTGAGGAAGTCGCTACGTTGGCATCTACGTTTCGGAGTTGTTCGTTTGCGCACACTAAGCGGACCACAAATGTTCCAGCTCACGAGTTAAGCCATTTGGCTTTAATTTCCAGTTTAGGAAATGTATGGATAGGGGAATGCCCCGAGGCGATCGCGCCTTTTGTTCTTGCAGATTTGTCTTAATCTAATTATATCTTCTCTTCAAAAAAAAAAAATTAAAAAGTCAAGAGGAAAGTGCATTCGTTGGTGGAAAAATGACAGAAGGGTTGCTGAAGGAAGTGGAACCACAGTCGAGAAAGCCAAAGACGACTGAGGAGAGCGATTCAGTTGTGAGGGGGATTGCCAGTGCGGGACCGGACCGTATTACGAGAGCAGCGACGATGATTATGAGAGTCTCGAGGCAAGAGCGCAGATGAAGAAGTATAACCAGCAGATCATTGATTCTGGAGTAATTAGTCCCTCGCCCCTTTCTCTTCTCCCTTTTCTTCCACTTTCTACCGTGTTTTTAAATTTTGATTGGTTGTTTAGGATTTCGACATTACTTTTGTTCCCACGGTGAGATTTCTTGGTGGAATCCTTCCGATTAGACCAAAAAGGTGAAATTTATTTGGGGTGAGCTTGGGATTTTCAACATTCAATTTTGAGTTAAAATCGATCGTGGTTTGTTTGGCATTTCATAATTTAAACAGGATTCATGTTTGATATTTTAAGAGAGCTCCTAATTTCTTGTCACTAGCGTAGTTAGGAGGAGGAGCATGTTCGTTAAAGTAAGATAATGATGAAAACCATCCAAAAAGCTGCTTTCTCCTCGTCTTGGACCATCCACTAAAAAAGGGAAGACAATAGTAGAGCAAAAGATAACGAGAGTTCAGAGAGTGGACCCACTTTCTGCAAGTGTCATTACTTAGCTTTTAAGACCAATCAACTCCTCCCCCACATTTTAGTTGGAGTGACACCAACTTTACCTCCACCTTCAAAGCATAAACTCAAAAATAGTACTCATCTTTCTGTGTTTGCCAATTCAGAACCAATACCTTCCTGTTCTACAAATGTAAAGATTCATAACAGTTTGTTGCATTGCAGTGATGGGAAACTGCGTTCCGGTTCAACAGAGATCAAAATCTGCCTTGAAACTACAAAGCTTTACAAATTTTCAAGAAAAGAACACCGCCAATGGTGATGACTCGGTGAAAGAACACATTTCCAAGCCTCAAGTTTTGTCAGGAATGCCTTTCGAAACGAGCGTACGAGACTTGAGTATGGTTTCAAAGTTTATATTGTTATCTTTTCTGCACAATCCATGTCTTTTCTTAAAATGTTTGTTTAGTGAACTTTTTCTTTTAAATTTACGGTCCGGTTGAAGTATTGATGACAGTTTTGTTCCACATATATTTGACATAAGTTAGTTGGGTTGTCACTCAAATTTTCAGAACTTTGCAGGCTACATTTCTTTTGCTTCTTGAGACCACATCATTGCTAACTTAAGAGTCTTTTATGGAAATTAGACTTTAACAGCAGGATTCAATGTAGGTGGTCCTAGGAGATGATGCATAACATTTATGTAGGATTTGTGTGTATTGTAGGCTCAACAGACATTAAAATGTTGATGGAGTTTCTATTGTGCCTGCTAAGCATCGATAGATAACGGTTTCAGATTATCAAGTAGTCTCAAGGAACCTGAAGTTTATGAACTGTTTAACTTTTGTTTGATTCAAACTTTAAGTAAGCCCCCTACTTCTGCAGGTAATCAGGACGAGATGTTTTTTGATTCGCAGGCCTGGTTAGATTCTGATTGTGAAGATTTCGAAAGTGTCAATGGTGGTACGTTCCCTTTTATCTTTTGTCTTAGAAGTATAATTCTCAGTCATATTTTGTGCCAAGAAACTCCTACAATGCATAGAGAGTCTCAGTAGCCATAAAATGATATGATCTTTGCGCAGATTTTACGCCGGTAGGTAGCACCACCCCAGTTCACCAGAATACTTTCATGCAACCTACTCAACATGAACAATCCCTCAAAGTTCGCAGTACAACCAATTCAATTCAAGAACCGGCTCCAGCTGAAATGAAAAAGCAACTAATCGAACTCTTTCGCGAGAGCTTCAACAACGAGACCATTGCTGATCATATAAATGTGGAAGAAATGGTGGAAGCTAAGCCTGTCATTGTTTACCACCCTCAACATTTTACCAATACAAGTCCACATGAATCCGTACAAGATTCCATTTACAGCAGGGAAGCTACCCCGGGTAGAGGTTTGAGGCAGGGGAAACAGAAACCGACCAATTCTGCCCTGAGCTGCATTCCAAATTTGGTGCGGAACTTGAGCTTTAGTGAAAGGAAAAAAATGCTGAGTCCTTCCTAAGATGGTAGACGGTAAAAAAAAAACACTACGGCTTCTGTGTTTATAGAGCAGAAATCTTATACCTCTTGTCGATACCCTCTACTGGATTTTATTATATATGAACACATTGTTAAAAAGCTTGTGAAAAATATGAAGCTTTTCAATACTCA
The DNA here is from genome assembly GCA_963691705.1 of Viola odorata. Taxonomy (NCBI): domain Eukaryota; kingdom Viridiplantae; phylum Streptophyta; class Magnoliopsida; order Malpighiales; family Violaceae; genus Viola; species Viola odorata. The sequence continues at coordinate 70,719,054 of OY829539.1, read as the reverse complement.
CAAAACTGAAAAAATTCCGAAGGTCAGATTTGTATTTGTTAATGTTGTAATCACAAGTAGTTTCCTTGTCATAATCTAAAGGTCTCATATGATCCTTACAGTTTACACACAGGATACTACCTCTTAAATACAAAAGACACTATCTTCATTTCTGTGGCTTTCGAGGGGTGCACATTGTTATGATAATTAATACACAATCTTTTATTTCATCTGCAAACCTGAAGAAACCGTATCTCTTGGCCTTCTTTACCAAACTGCCACAAACACCCCAAAATCCCACAATGAATCCTGCTGCAGTGCTTACATAAAACCCTAAAGTTTCGTTATCATTTTGATATGTGCCTCCTTCTTCATGAGTATTGCTTTCTGTATTCCTACTGTTTGATGAATCGCATCCATTTGGCAATGAAGGTCCACAAAGATATGGGTTACCCTCGTATATAGAAGGATCATTAAAGGTGAGGATCGGTCCAGACAGGTTGTTGAATGGCAGATTCAAATAGCTCAAATAAGTCATGGAAGACATGCTAGCAGGAATAGAGCCTGAGAGATGGTTTAGGGAGAGGTCAAGAGTTTCCAATTGCTGCAGGTTTCCGATGCTGTCCGGTATCTTCCCTGTTAACTGGTTCGTGGACAAGTTTAGAGCAGCCAATGTTGAGAGGCTCGTTATGTCTTCCGGTATTTCTCCTGACAAATTGTTGGCTGACAGGTCTATCGATTTCACAAGATCAATTGTGTTGGTATACTCCATTTGTCTACCTTTCATTTCATCACCAGCTCTGCATGTTGAAAGTATGTGATGGGCCATGGTGATAGTTGAAACCGGAAGTAAGAGGTGGGAGTTTTCAAAGCTGTTAAGTTTTCAAGACAGTTTGGGATGGACCCTGATTAATTTTTATATGCAAGGTCCAGGATGTGGAGCTCACTGAGTTAACACAGACTCTGAGGAATGTTTCGGGTCAACATGTTGGCTTGTAAGCCAACAATCATGTCATCAAATTTTAATATAAAAGGGTTAGTTACACTGACTACGGGACAAAATTAAGAAATTAAAAGGTCATAGGGATTTTTTTTTGGTTTGGGGTGAAATACTTATCACTCAAAAAGAAAAACTCTGCGTAAGCCCAAGCCCAAGCCCAAGCCCAAGTGATAAAGAACGACTGAAGAAGATGAAGAAGAGCGAAGCTAACCAGAGGCATCGCTCTCTGGATTCTCCAATCAAATGCGATAATTCTGGAATCTAATCCTCTGCCTGTGACTATCCATCTTCTTTAAATTAACCACGACTTATAATAAATAGCGATTGATTGAAATATGCTGGCGTTCTTTTTCCCGGTTTCAAGGAGACACCATGAAGAGAGCTTGTACTGGGCAACTTATCGTCATCATCTTCTAGATTCACACATATAGTTTTTGATTATTCACACACAGATCATTCTTCATACACAAAGGGAGTTACCTCTCTAACACATGAAAACAAAAAACAGTAGAGCCCTCAACTTGAAATCAACAACATTTGTTTTCTTTCACACAAAGAAAACAATATACACACATATAGTTTTTGATTATTCACACACAGATCATTCTTCATACACAAAGGGAGTTACCTCTCTAACACATGAAAGCAAAAAACAGTAAAGCCCTCAACTTGAAATCAACAACATTTTTTTTCTTTTCTTGAATTTCTCCTCATCGCGAATTGGACTTCTCACACCATCTTCATCTCTGTCGACGCATTCGAGGGATGCACACTGTTATAAGAACAAAGACCCAATCTCTTACTTTATCTACAAACCTGAAGAAAGCATATCTCCATGACTTCTTTAACATCAAACTGCCACAGACACCCCAAAATCCCACTATGAATCCTGCTGCAATGCTTGCATAGAACCCAAATGTTTCATAGTCGTTTTCACCCGTGACTTCTTCATCAGGATTGCTTTCTGCATCCCTATTGTTTGATGAGTCACAGGCATTTGGCAATGGAGATCCACAAAGATATGGGTTGCCTTCAAAAATAGAAGGATCATTGAAGGTGAGGAACTGATTAGTCGATGGGATCGCTCCGGAGAAGTTGTTGAATGACAGATTCAAATGGTTCAGAAATGTCATAGATGACATGCTTGCAGGAATAGGGCCGGAAAGATGGTTTAAGGAGAGGTCAAGTGATTCTAATTGCTGCAGGTCTCCGATGTTGTCTGGCATCTTCCCTGTCAACTGATTCATGGATAAATTAAGGATACCCAACATTGAGAGACTTGTTATCTCTTTCGGTATTTGTCCTGACAAGCTGTTGACTGACATGTCTATCAATTTCACAAGAATAATTGTGTTGCTATACTCCATTGGCCTACCTTTCACCACCAAATCTGTGTGCTGAAAGTATGCAATGTGCTCAGTTGCTGGAAAAAGTTGAGAGTAACGGCTGGGAATTTTCAGAGTTGTTAAGTTGCCGATACAGTTTGGGATGGACCCTGATAAATTGTTATGTGCAAAATCCAATATGTGGAGCCGCCTAAGATTACACAGACTTTCAGGAATGCTTCCGCTCAACATATTGGCTCGTAAGCCTAAATATGACAGAGAATCAGGGAGCAGATTTGGTAAGGTTCCAAAGAATCTGTTTCCTCCAATGTCAAGTGCTTGTAAGCTTGTACAATTCAGCAAAGTTGAGGAGATCTCTCCATATAGGTTGTTATTGTTCAGCTTCAACCAAAATAGAGCAGGTAAGGAGCACAGGGAGCTCGGAATGCCACCAAACAGATTGTTATGTGAGAGGTCTACTATCTTGAGAATTCTCAAATCCTGCCAATTGCTAGGGAGTGTTCCTGATAGATTATTACCTGACAGATCCAAGAAATTTAAGCTTCTCAGGTTACTCATGGATGGTGGGAGAGTACCATTTATGTTGTTGTGGGAAATATCTAGATTTGCTAATCCTGCCATTGCCTCTCCGATGTTTAAGGGAATTGGACCTGAAAACAGGTTCTTTTTCAGTGATAGACTTGTCACATAAGGCCAAATGGGGATTGGTCCTTCCAACTGGTTGAAGCTCAAATCCACCCATGCTCCAGAACTGTAATAATGTATTGAGCTAGGAAGAGTCCCTCTTAACTGGTTATTAGAGAGATCCATCCACACAATCCATGGTGATATGGCCCAGATCCAATCAGGAATGTGTTCAGTAATTAAACAGTTAGAGAGTGTGATTTCCATTATTCTTGTTTGAGTTTTGAGCCATCGAGGCAATACAGGGCCTAGTTTGCAGCCAGTGATGGAGACTGATAAGAGACGGAAAGGAGGTATCCAGTCATTTGGCATATCGAAGACCAAAGAATAGTTGGTAGATGATAAAGAAAGGGTATACAGAAATGTGAGATTCAAGAAGCTTTGCGTGACTATGCCGTCTAATGAATTCCCATAAAGGGCCAATGTAGATAACCGTGGTAGTTTTCCAATACTTTCTGGAATAGTTCCATGCATGACATTGAAAGATAGGTCGAGAGTGCTCAACTGTGACATATTCCATAAAGAAGTTTGAATTGGACCAGTGAATTTGTTCCGGGCAAGTCGGAGGTTTATCAAACTACTAAGCAATCCCATGGAATGAGGCAAATCACCGTGGAGATTGTTCGTATCCAAATCTAGCGTCTCTAAGCTATTGTTAGCGCAACCAGCCAAAGCATCTATGAATTCTTTAATTTCACCTTCAAGAGCATTAAAGGATAGATCTAATATTTTCAGGTTGCCTACGCTTGCAAGTGAAACCTCAGGAATAGAACCTGTGAGTTGACAACTATAAATTTCTAGTTCTTGAAGGGAGCTTATATTGAAGACCCACTGAGGTATGGATGACCTGAAGTTATTGTCAGACAAATCAAGAATCGAAAGTGATGTTAAGTTAGAAAACGGAAGAGATTGAGGTAAGTCATGAAGTTCAGTGTCAGACAAGTGCAGCTCCAGCAAAAAGGGAAGCTTGTTGACTGCTGGCAGCCAATTAGCTGAAGCCTTGCTTAGGTTTACACGATTCAAAAGTAGGTATTGTAAGGACTGGAGACCTGATAGCCAGTTCAGGTCAGAAACCCAAGGATAAGTAGTGTCCAAATTTGGAGTAAGATCGAGGTGAACCAAGCTTGACAGGTTCCCAAGTTGTGGAGGAATCATGCCAGAAAAATTTGCCCGAGAGAGGTCAAGGTAGGTCAGTTTCTGGAGAGAACCTATGAAATTTGGGATAGGAATTGCTTGGAAATTATTGCTACTCATGTCCAGGTAATTGAGATATTTCAGGTCAAGCAAAGAAGGATTTAACGTACCGCCAAGACATGATCTGTTGGGTGCTGCTCCATTTCCATCAACTGAATCACAAGAATCCATAGTCCGGAGGTCAAGCTTGACAACTTGACCTGTCTGGTTGCTGCAGATTACTCCGATCCAGTTGCAGCAATCTTCACCAGCCCAGGAAGAAAGCCGACCTGAAGGATCCTTAAGACCTGCCTTAAACTCAAGCAGGGCCTGTCTCTCTTTCTCAACGCATCTTCCACCACCAGAAGTTGATTGTGAGGCACCAAGAATCGCAGACTCGGTCAGCAGAAGGAAGACAACAGGAAGAATTCGAATGATGGTTATCTTAGAAGGCATATTTTTTTCTCCAAATAAGAGTAGGCTAGTAACAGACCTGCATCACTCCATTTAAGCAAAACAAGGATTGAGTTGGTGTCATTTTCCTAATTCAATTAACTTTTCTTTTTGTCATTTGGTTTAGTTTACGAAATGGATGTGTGCAGGTGATTGGCTGAAAAGGAGGTAAAATGACGAGTATTTTTGTTTTGAAATGCAGTGAATGTGCCTGGCTCAAGTGCTTTGGATTCATCTCATTTTCTTCAGGTAGAGACAACAGCATTGTGCAGGTTTGACAGGTTTTGGGTTTTGCTGTACCAGTTTCTTAATTAAATAACAAAAATATTTCAGTCATTGTCTAGAGTAGACTGGTTCTGGTTTTTAATTGAGAAATTGAGAAATTGAGATATAAAACAAAGCAGGGGTCCTTGTCAGGAAAATTGTCAGGAAAAAAATAAAAGAAAAAACTATCACTAAAATAACTTGAGACCCGTGGAGTCCCTATGTTTGTATTAAATAGTGATTACAACATGTAACAGCTTATTAAAAAAAATTGTTATTAAATCGTGAAATAATTTTTACACTTTTACTTGGGCCTTTTCCCTTTGTATCCGGGCCAAGCCCATTTCAAGTCGTTCTTATTCCTACGGAATGATGAAAGAAAGAGAGCGACTGAAGAAGGAGGAGGAGGGAGGGAAACTAACCAGAGGCATAGCTCTCTCTATTCTCCAATCAAATGCATAAATCTTGAAATCGCTGGTCCTACTCCAAGAAATGCACGAACCAGAATCAAGTTGTTGCCAGATAGATCAAGGATAAAAAGTGATGTCAAGTTTAAGACTGGAAGAGATTGAGGTAACTGTTGAAGTTCAGTGTCAGATAGGTGCAGCTCCAGCAGGGAAGGAAGCATGTTGACTGCTGGCAGCCAATTAGCTGAAGCCTTGCTTAGGTTTACACGATTCAAAAGTAGGTATTGTATGGACTGGAGACCTGGTAACCAGTTCAGGTCAGAAACCCAAGGATAAGTAGTGTCCAAATTTGGAGTAAGATCGAGGCGAACCAAGTTTGACAGGTTCCCAAGTTGTGGTGGAATCATCCCGGAATTTTTTTCCCGGGAGCGGTCAAGGCAGGTCAACTTTTGGAGAGAGCCAATGAAATTATTTCCAGGAAATTATTTCCACTCAAGTCCAGTTAATTCAGGTATTTTAGTTCAAGCAAAGAAGGATTTAACGTGCCACCAAGACATGATTCGTTGGGTGCTGCTCCATTTTCATCAACAGAATAACAAAAGTCCTCGCTTTTGAGGTCAAGCTTGACAACATTGCTCGTCTGGTTGCTGCAGCTTACTCCCATCCAGTTGCAGCGATCTTCACCAGCCCAGGAGGAAAGCCAACCTGAAGGATCCGTAAGACCTGCCTTGAATTTAAGCAGGGCTTGTCTCTCTGTCTCAACACATCTTCCACCGCGAGAAGTTGATTGCGGCACCAAGACACGCAAACTCGGTCAGCAGAAGGAAAGAAACATCAAGAAGGTGAATGATTGTTTTCCTGGGAGCCATCATTTTTCAAATAAGAATAGTCGAATGATGCAACTCAATCAGTAAACAGATTTTAGAACATCCAGGTGACTGACTGAAAAGTTTAAAATTGAGAGTATTTTCTTTGGAATGAATTGAATGTGACAGGTTTCCTTCATCCATATCCACAGGTGTGGATTTTGCTGTACAAGTATCATGTTTTTATATAAGAACAATATCTCAGTTTTGTCCTGACAGGGTCCTTTTTTAATTGAGAAATTGAAAAACAAATGGGGGTCTTCTGCAGGTAAAACTGTCAGGAAAGAATGAGAGATGGTTCCATCAGCAGGGCATCAAATTTTAATAAAATCAAGTACATCAAAATTTCCACTCCTGCATTTTCCAACTAAAATGCATACAGGAAAAAAGAAAAAAGAAAAACATCAAAACATAATAATTTTCAGATTATTAAAAAAATGTTTAAATATAATAATTTGTTTTTTCTTAACATGGCCCTTTCTCTTTGGATATCCAGCCTAAGCCCAAGCCCATTCAAGTGGATCTCCAATTCTCCGTTACCACTTTGCTCGACTTTGACTTCAACTCACTCTTCTTCTACTTCCACAGTCTAGAAAAATACAAAAATTAACTGAAGAAGAGCGAAACGAAACAGACGCATTGTCTTCTCCGATCAAATGCGATAGCTGTGTGAAAATGGCGGGAACTTCTCGAAGAAATGCACGAACTAGAATCAAAACCTCCGACGATGACGACGATCCTTCTCTCCTCAACGCAACGCAACGTAAGAACAGAACCAAAGGCCACACCACCTCCTCCGGACACCCCATCCTCGCTGCCAATCTCAAAATCATGGTTCCGGTTTGCTTACTCGCGCTCCTAATCATGTTCTTCCTAATCCACAATCTAATAAAACCAGTGGAAAATTCCCAAGCAAGGCCAAGAGTCGTCACTCCTTTCCCCGCCCCTAAACTCACTGACCTCCCTCAGGTACAGAACTCTGTGTTTCGTGCATTTCAATCTTTTTAAACGGTAGCTTTTGGTTGAGATATCCTCTGTTTCTTTTTTTCAGTTTGAAGGAGAACATAAAGAGGGCTTGTACTGGGGAACTTATCGTCCTAATGTTTATCTCGGGATTCGTGCTAGGTATTTCTTCTTGTTTTTGGTTATGTCATTGCTGCTGCTGGTGCTGCTGTTAATTTTCGTTGTTGTTGTTGTAATTGGTAGAGTTCCGAAGTCTTTGGTGGCGGGACTAATGTGGATTGGAGTGAAGGATGGGAGGTATCATATGCGGCATGTATGCCAGGATTCTGATGAATTGAGTACCTACGGGTGGACACAGCATAATGGTCGTGATTTTGGACATCAAGTGCTGGTTGATCATGGGTTGAAATTGGGGACGAGTTTTTTGAAGAACAAGAGTGAAGGGAGTGGGTATGGAGGAGATTGGGCAGTTCGAGTTGACGTCCAAAGTGATAGGTAATAGTATCTTAATAAAAATCACATAATGCATTAAATTTTTGCTGTTTGTTTGACTTCTAGGTATTGTGATCTTTCTCATGGTGAAATTGTTAGAGATGGGAAGAATGGTGAATTGCTGAGAAGTGGGCATTTATTTTTCTATTTAGCTGAAGAAGATGGAAGTGCTCTACATCTGAGAAGTGATAACTTGGATATTAGTCAGCATTCTTTTTTTGCATCAGGCTCACGACCAGATATTGGAGGCTGGGAGCTACATTTGGAATCAAAAGTAATTTCGGGATGATTGTCATTATGTACTTTTACATGTCTCTTTATCTAGGGTGCTGATGTAGAACCAACTTCTTTGCTCTGCAGAGTGTTTTGGATGTCCATTATTCTGGTTTTAGGACACCTCATATTTATAATTTATCTGATCTTGTCCAGAACAACCTTGCAGCACAGGTATGTTAATATTTGAACTGCATGTTGTCTTCATTTCATTGGAGGTACTTTCTACCTTTTTTTGCTTATCTTTTGTGGTTCTTGTCTTGATTTCTATGTTCATGGGTTCATCTTGCCAGCTAACGAAGTTTGGGCAACTGCAACTGTCAGACTCATCTGAAGACTCCCCAAACATTTTAGTTTTTCAGGTATTTAGTCATGGTGTGGGTACAGTGTAGATTGTCTCTCGCTAATTCTTTATCATGACTATTCTTTTCTTGTTTCCTTTCTGATCTACATCATATTGCGGCTTCTATTCTTATGCAGATTTCTGCCAGTATTCCATTTGCCTTTGATATTGCATTTGCATCTGGAACTGAAGTGAAAAATTCAAGAGTAGAAGAACGTGTTAGCAGCCTTATAGGTTCCTTCCACTTCACACATCTCCGAATATTGTAGTTTTCTCAGTTTGTACTCTACAATCTTTCATGCATATGGTTGTTCGTCCTGACAAACTATTATGCAGAAAAAACCTGGCAGCATAAATAATGGCTAAACTCATGCAATTTCTCAATATAATGTTCAGGTACATCCCTGTCAAGTAAACTACTGGAGAAGAATGCTGAATTTGATGCCAAATTCGATAAGTGCTTTAACGTAACTGAAAAGGTATTAATCATTGGAAGTATGATGCGTGCTGCTTACAATTTGTGTTGTGATTGACCTGGAGTACCTTGTTTCTACCATGCCTCTTTCAGTTAAATGGATGATATGTGATAGGAGTTACAATTCTTTATTTGGACCTCCTGTAAAGTTTTGCATGTTTGTGGGACTCTGATGTTATGGCATTGATGTTTCAGCTTGGATTCGATTCCACTATTGTTGGTAAGGCTGCTATTGCCAATATGTTGGGAGGAATTGGGTACTTTTATGGCCAATCAAAGATATCATATCCTAGAAGTTCTGTAAGTTATGAGCATATTTTGTTCAATTGTTTATGGCGCAACGGGTTGTAATACGAATGAGCACATAATTATGTTATGATCATCTGAAGTCTTGCATTCATCTGCTGCTGCCTGTCAATAGCATACACTCAACTTCTTCATGTTTAGGGTTACCAAGTCAAGTACGGTGTTGTATTGATTGATTATTAGTTAACTGTCTTGGCTATTTTTGTCTTAAAAATTGCATTAACAGAAATTTGGTGGGTACAGAATCAGAGGATGAACATTTGATTGCTTAGTCTTAGTTTATTGACTCAGATACCTTCAGAAGTATCACTTTAAAGCCAAATCTTGGCATCTGACAGTCATACAGTTGCTATTTTGCCTTACAGCTTCAGAGTCGTGATAATTTTGTTGCATATTGGCCAGCTGAGCTTTACACAGCTGTTCCAAGCCGACCCTTCTTTCCAAGGGGATTTCTATGGGATGAAGGCTTTCATCAGCTTTTGATCCGGTCAGCTAACTTCCTTTTCTCTATCTTTGTTCCTCACTTCTCTCTTAATGCTAATTTCCGCAATGTCTTTTCTGTGTATGTATTATTGGTGTTCCTCCTTCAAAAAAATGGTGGTGAAATTCCCAGTATAATATGGAGTTAGATGCTGATGTTTTAGCTAAAAAAATCATTTCTGCGGTGCATGTAGGCGTTGGGATGTCCGTATATCTTTGGATATAATTGGTCACTGGTTAGATTTAATGAACATTGATGGATGGATTCCACGAGAGCAAATACTGGGTTCTGAAGCTCTGAGGTACTACAAGATCATTTTCCAAAATTTTGCTGCGGATTAAGAGCTTAATATTCATTTGAAAGATAATGTGGTAGATTTCTTTTCCCTATGTAATTTTTCAAGGTCTTTTCTGGTGTAACTGCAGTAAGGTTCCCAAAGAGTTTGTTCTTCAGCATCCAACTAATGGAAACCCTCCAACACTATTCTTGGTTATTCGTGGTGAGTTTATTGTTCGACATGAATGAAATTAATAGGAGATTTCAATTTTTTTTTGTGATTATGATATGGATGCAACTGGTAGAAATGAAAAGAGAAGAAAACCAGTTGCTTATCGCTTCTGACTACTTTTACTAGCTTTAAACCGTGAATCAAAATTTAATTTGGAATAGCATGAAAATGTTATTAGAAGTGAGGATCTTCAATCAGGCAACAAAGCAATTTATTCTCTTTTAAGTTATTTTTTGACCACTGGTGGTTCAAATCAATCATTTATTTGTTCAGATGCATTCTTTCTAGATATTTAGGACATGCTGCTAGTATGGTCACGCATGACACGTAACTCTGCATTTTCCAGATCTACTCAATGGCATAGACAATAACCAGTTCACTGTTGCTGAAACCAATGAGATCACCTCCTTCCTTCAAAGGGCTTTTGTTCGCCTAGAGGCTTGGTTCTGGTGGTTCAACACTACCCAAGCAGGTAGCCCCTTTTAGCAAGTGATGTAACATTGTTGTCAAATTTTTGTTTATTTGAGGTTACAAAACTGCCAAATCATACTTCAAATGATACTTGTTAAATTGAACTGTTGAAGGGTTGAAGAAGATAAAATCTTTTGAATTCTGAGGCATGTTTGCTATACAGTAGGTGTTTGTATGGCTCCAAGAGATACGTTGTTACTTTTCATACAGTAATTATCTCTATGAATACAGGGAAGGAAAGGAGCGCTTACTTTTGGCATGGGAGAGACAACACAACAGCTCGTGAACTAAATCCAAAGGTTCTGTTTCTTAAAACCTGATACCAAAGCTTCTACTTTGTGACATGATACCAAAAACCTCCGTACTTTTTCTCCCTCCTTGAAGCTAAATCAGCTGAGAATGCCTTTTTTTTCTTTTTGGTTTACAAGGATTTGAACCCATGGCCTTTAAGAGATCTCCCTAGCCCTCACCACTGGCCCAACCCAGTGGCTTTGAGACTGCCTTTCCCCCCCCCCCCCCTTGGAGTAAAATCATTTGAGTGTATTTAGTCAAATATCTTGTCGGTATTGTCTCTTACTGGCATCACGTTGTAGACTGAAATTATTTTATGGCATCTCCAGACACTTTCATCTGGTCTAGATGATTATCCCCGTGCTTCACATCCAAATGAAGAAGAACGCCACTTGGATCTTAGATGTTGGATGCTTCTTGCTGCAAATTGTATGCACTCCATTACACAGTTGTTTGAGAAAGATAATAGGCCCAAGGAGGTATGCTGTGGTGTTTAGATGTCTGAAATGGTGCTAAATTAATTTGCTATTTAACTGTTTAAACATTTGAAATGATGCAGGAATATGGTTCAACAGCTAAGTTGCTTTCAGATTTTGAATTGCTGAATCAGGTCTGTCTTCACCACTCCACAATGAGTTCTACTTTAATTTTGAAAATGCTACCAGATTGGTACCTTTAACACTTGGGATGCACTTTCCACTTATTGTGCTTAGTTTTCCACGTCTGACATAACGATGTTATACCAGATGCACCTTGATCCCGTGTATGGAGCTTATTTTGACTTTGGAAACCATACAGAAAAGGTACACCTGTTTATTTCTCCTTTTTTCCTTGGATTGGTACCTGAAACTTCAAATTCATGATAGACTGGAGTGAGGGATCATATTCTCCTTGATATAATCTTTGCTGCTGATTTAGTAATTAGAAGAAGCTTTTGGTGAAACTTGAATGTTCAGTTCATCTTTCTGAATACATATGAAAACTGTAACTGGTTTATGGACTACACTTTGCTATGCATTCCATTCCATACACTCATGATGATATTGAAGAGTGATAAAGGATGTCGCCAACATTCTAGCTCTTCACTAATTGTGAGATTTGGATCAGTGGACCACTTTTGTAAATGTTATTTCTGGATTACTATATTCAAACGTGGCTTTTGGTTCATTGAATTTACTCATTAATGCCAGACATTTTTATGAACATACCAGGTTCGATTGAGTTGGAAAGAAAGAATAGCAGGTAATGGTTATGCTACTAGAGAACTGATCCGTGAAGTGTTAGAACAGCCAGAATTGAGATTGGTTCCTCATATTGGTTATGTCAGCCTTTTCCCATTCATGGGAAGAATCATTCCATCGGTAAGCTGCACTGAACAACTGTTATGCATTTTCTCTCATCAATTTCTCTGGCGTATGTGTTTGCTAGATTGGCAGCATGGAGTTGTGTTATTAGAGATCCCTTTAGCTTGATTATTGACTTGATGTTAAATACACTTGTTTATTTTCTTACGTAGGACTCGTGGATTCTAGAAAAACAGCTTGAACTTATCTCGAACAAGAGCATTTTGTGGACTGAGTTTGGACTCCGCTCTCTTGCCAAAACAAGGTGCTGGTTTACATAACTTGGCTGGCCTTCCCTTATACATAAGTTTTGTGCTTGAGCTTATGGTTATTGCATGTTCATGAGATCATGCCGCTAGAACACTTGCTGATATGTCATAATTTTGTGTGGCAGCTCCATGTACATGAAACGCAATACAGAGCATGATCCACCGTATTGGAGGGGAACTATCTGGATGAACATGAATTACATGATTCTTTCAGCACTGCACCATTATTCTCAAGGTACGGATCTCCTGACTCTTCATCTCTTCACCTCACCAAAATGCGTTCCATCCTAAAAGCTGCTCCTCGTGATAAAAACTCATTGCTCAAGAAAATGCTTCAAACTCAAAGTTATTAGGTTTATAGGAAGCAATCGGCTCCACCCCCACCTTACCCTACAACCATTATCCTTCAAATTTTATTCTTTGCTACTTATTAACTTTCTTCTGGCAGAGGATGGCCCTTATAGAGAGAGAGCGAAGGTAATCTACAATGACTTGAGGAGTAACTTGATCAGGTACTGTTTATATTTCTCCTTGTTTGAAAAGAGAGCTTTCGCCTCATATTATCGAAGATCAACATTTTCTGGTCAGTCCAATCGGCAGTAACATATGTTTTGTTGTTCGGTTGCAGAAATGTTGTTCATAACTATCACAAAACTGGGTTTTTGTGGGAACAGTATGAGCAGAAGAAAGGTAAAGGAAAGGGAGCACGGTTGTTTACTGGTTGGTCGGCTCTTGTCCTATTAATCATGGCTGAGGCTTATAGCTAACTATATATTATTAATTCTTTTGATCTAACTGTTTCAGTTCTGAATTCTTTTGAGGAATTTAACAGTTGAACTATCATAGATTTTAATTTTTTTCATTTTTCATTTTTCATTTTTCATTTTTCATTTGAACAGTGTCTTTGCTTTTCCAGCTTTTGTGTCCTCCTCCTCAACTTTCATTACCGACGGTCGACCGTAAGCACTACCCCTTTAACTCAGAAAATTCAGGGTGACCCAAAAAGATAACTAGTAACACATGGTTACGTTCAGATTAGCTTAGGTACAAATCCGGTAAGGCTTCGATAATAAGATTTTTGGCGCTACTTAGAATAAGAATCCTTGTTGAATATGGAGAGGCATGAATCACCAATCATTCCTTCTTTTTTCTTTTTTTAACTGCAAATTACGTCAATCTTAAAGCTGCAAGAGGATAAAAATCAAAACAAGATGCAACGATCGCTCTCAGACGAATCATTCTCTAGCTCACATCATCAATCATTTCAGAATCCTCAGCCATTATAATTTCCATGTCCCTCGCATCCCGCTTCAACACATTGCCAAGCCTTGCGATAGCTTCTGTCTGCTGCTGTAAAACCTGCGGGCCAATCACATGAGTTATGACCCACCACAACTGTGCGTGATCATTGTCTTTCACAGACGTTCTATGGTGACTGAACCGCACTACGAGAATAAAAATGCAATTGTCACAGGTAGGTAACAATTTTGACATCCCACGAATTGTCCCAATCTTACCTCTTGCATATCACTGAGGCTGTGTTCATGTATTTTGGTTGATCCTGGAAGATAAAAAGAACTACCGGCACCAATCCCGTTTGCTTGAAGGCGAGTTACTGAGAGTAGATATTGAACCCTCCGAGAAAGTTCTGCTCCAGATCCTTTCAGCTGAAAAATGCATCTAAGTTTTCAGAACCATCGCCACATGGAAGGCTAACAATGTAACGTGGGGTAGCAAAAGCAATCTACCTGTCTGGTTATTGCAGCTAACTTCTCTGCCAATTCAGCTTCCCCTTTCATCAAGGGCAACCGACAACCCTTACCCTCTAGTGCTTCCAGCATTTTCATCACCTTCAAGTATGTAACATGAATAAGTATCCTATAAAGTGCATAGTACTTTAACATGTGTGAAACCTGACCAAATACAGATAGGGTGGGGAACTATTCTGAGGTATTAAACTGTTAACTATCGATTCAGCAATTCAAATTGAAGTACCAAAATAACATATGGAAGTTATGCAAGGGGTACATGCCAAACTCAAGTTGCTGTGCACATAAAGAAGGCAATTTAGGAAAATGATTGGTACTGATACCCAACATATATGCATAAAATGCATACCATATACTGCTCCAACAATACAGCCACTTCTGGTCTAAATGACAGGTGGAGCTTTCCAATAAAAGATATAAATGCCACAGTATAGCCAAGAACTTAAATGTTACATTTCAACCATATTTTTCCATATCAGATTCAGTAGAGTACCACTCAGGAATCTTTCATCCAGTGTAAGTACTAGCAAAAAAAAAAAAAAAAAGTATTAGCAGAACTTGAACTCACCCTTAATAGACGCCTCTGAAGACTCTGCTCTTTTTGTCTGAGTCTTTCAATCCATGGAAGAGTCTCAGCTTGAAAATGCCTTTGAAGCTGCAAAGATGGATATGCCTATGAGTGGAAAGAAATTCAAGATGTATAGTACATCAAGGTGGCATAGTCAGATAGGATACCATTTTCACATTGCTCTGGGTCGTTCGCAATCTTTCACCATCTGAAACAATAACTTCATCTTGGATCTATATCACAGAAGCATCAGTGTCAGAGTTTGGTTACAAGGTCAACCCACAAACATGTAATAACTAAAAGAGTGCACTAAACGTACCCTTCACTAGATATAACACTAGTATGTTTAGTTACGTTTTACTTTCTGTAGAATCACAAAATATAGTAGAGACAACAGCAGAACTTGACCATTCAATTATATTATTTACCCTATTCATTCAAGAACCTCAGATTGAAAATGAGTTAATATGGAAAGACGCATTGTATTTTCATCAGACCATCACCCTGCAATTTTCCAGAAGTTGTAACTTGTTTTCCTAGCAAAGAAATAATCGATGGGCTCCTTTAACAATATCAACAACACAGCAAACCATAAAAAGACACAACACAACTAACATTGCTTGAAGTTTAACAACAACTGCCTACCTTAAGACGGTTTGAAAGATCTTTAAAACCCTGCACAAGCTGGGGCCACAAGCGCTCCCTATCTACACTCTCCATACCCTCAAGCTTGGCCATGGCTTCTGCCCACATTATCTGCCAAATGCAAACTATCACCATATTTAGCCAAAGCAAAATAAGCTAAAAGAATACATAAACTAAAAAACATGAGAAATGATAAACTCACTTCAGATACACCCGCAGGCTTCACTTTAAGCAGTGGATCCATTACACTGAACAACAGGTACTGCACAGAACAATAACAATAACCACTCAAAGAAGGAAACTAATAACAAAATTCATAAATCAGTGCTTGGTAGGAACATAATCAGTACAAACCTTAAACGCATGTTTAGGATTGGCAGGCTCCTCTTTATAAGCATCAACAATTGCCTACACAAGAAAATCAAAAATGAAATTGTATATCTACAATCCTCAAAAACAACACTGGAATTAGGTTTTTGTTTCTAGGACCTGAATGTCACGATCTGCGAGAGAGAAGGGTAGGGGAGCTACAGGAGCCATTTGAGTAGTAAATTGCGGAGTATAGTAAGGTGTCGACTGTGGGGTGGAGAAGAGCGGAGTCTGCTGTTGCTGCTGCTGGAATCCTAAGCCAGGTTGCGAGAAAGGAGAGGTTTGCTGGGGTTGTTGTTGCGGTGTTTGGGAAGAGAAAGGAGTGGAGAAGAGTGACGAACCAAAGCCAGTGGCGAAGGAAGAAGTCGAAGGAGTGCCAAAGGCTGGAGTGGAGGAAGGCGTGGCGAATGACGGTGTGGAAGACGGCGTACCAAATGCCGGAGTTGAGGACGGTGTCCCAAACGGCGTAGTGGAGGAAGCCGCGCCGAACGCCGGGGTAGAGGACGGCGTACCGAATGCCGGGGTGGAAGAAAGAGTGCCGAACATTTTTAGGTTTTTAGGTATGATTACGGAGAAGTGAAGTGAGGGAGAGGAAAGGGATTTGGGGGGGACTCTTTACTTTTCAAGTTTTCAAGTGGATGGCGCCATCGGAGGTGTTTTATGTATTGCAGGCAAGGTGTTTGATGTTTTGCCGCTCTTACCACGCGGAGGAGTCTGTTTGTTTCATCGGTTTTACAGTTTACTCTTCACACTAGTTTTATTGGCGGGGATGAAACCTTTGGGCTTAAAAGTTAAAACTAGTAAAAAGTTAAAACAATCTCTTTTTTGAACTCAATTCAAAATTTTGAGGGAATTGTATAAATTTGTTCTTCTCTTTTTTACTATACTTATTTTTATAAACTAAATCTGTGGAAAAAATCGTCTTTTTAAAACCCGATAAAACTCAAATGAGATCTAATTTCTAAGGAAAATACCAAAAAAGAATAAAGAAAATATTAACAATTCTTAAATATTTGGAGAACATGGAATTAGAGAGCTTTTGATATTATGAAAATGGGTTCTAGGAATTTTGGAGGGCACTTTGATATCCCAAATATATATAGATGGCACAAATAAAAGGCCTTCTTCCTCAAAAGTTGAAGGAAAACATGGGAAGAAACTGAAACCCAAATTATTCCAATATTTTTAGTCTCAGATAAGTCGAAATGTTAATAGAGACGCACGAAAGTACAGCAACAACAACATAGCCAGCCAATGTACAGATGATTAGAAGTACAAACTAGTCAAAGACGAGAGAATTATAAATTTTCAGATGTAACAACCATCTTAGCTCATGCCTTGATGGTCACGCTGCATAAGCACAATCCAGATGGCTTTATTTCAGAAGTCTTCCACTCTGAGCCTGGCGAGGCATTAGGATCGTACAGAAGAGTACGGTAGCTTGGATTCTCCTCTAGTGAGAATAACAGAAGTTTTCCATCGAGTATTCCGAATCTAAAACCGATACTCAAGCTTCCGGTCAAGGGAATTGGTACCATTTTCCATGAATTGTCCTCCGGGTTGAATACTGTTAGTTTTCGCTGGTTCTTCCACTCCATACAGAAGAGCTTCTTTCCGACCACAGCATGAGCAGTAACCATAACACATCCATTCTTCATCTCACACCAGGTGTGCCTCTCAGGATTGTACACGTCAACGATCTTTGAGTTCCCAATGGTGAAGCTAGATCTTCCTCCCATGACATAAAGTTTTCCCTCGAAGCCACAGGCAAAGCAACCCCATCTTGGGCGGCGAAGACTCTCTACCAGGGTCCATTTATCAGTATCAGGATCGTACATCTCAACACTCGAGAGACTATCGCCATCAGCTCCATAGCCGCCAGCAACATATATTTTGCTATTAACCTCCTCACAAGCAAAATCATAGCGACCAACATTCATGTTTGGCAATTTGCTCCAACTACAATCACAAAAGCAACATCCGCAGGTAGATAAATGAATAATCCAAACTACAGAATGTTAATGCTTGTGTTGGGAGAGAAGTCCAGATGATCACAAGAGAAGCATACAAGTTTGCAGGAAAAATGAAAAAACCATACTTCGCAGTTTCATGACGGAAATAGGAACAAATCCTTTTTCACGCTATACCAGAACACTATGCATCCACTAGGCAGAATATAATTCACCAAGCAAAAGAAAACAAATAATTTAGTCAAGAAAGAAGGCAAAGTGGCAAGGATGGATTCAAATGCTTGCTTAGATAACAAACCTGTTGAGGCAAGAATCATATTCGTAGACATCTGCTGATACTGAGCCAGTGCCATCAATCATGGCATAGCCAGCCATGACAAGAAGCTTTCCATTCAGAGCAACTACTCCAAACCCCACCTTGACAGGGCCAGGCATGGGGGGAAGAACTTTATGTTGCTGTCCAAAACAATCTAGGACCTCCCAGTGACTCCCCTTTCCTTCAGAATCCATAGTTAAAACATATAGCCATTCCTCAAGCAACCCAGCTAACTTTCTAACGATAAGAAATTCTTTGCTTTTAATAAATGATCTCCATTTTCTGCTCACAGCACCCATAGCTGGGAAATCGGAACGAGGAACAAGAGCAAGGCAAAGTTTAGAGACATCATCAGGCAGCCCTGGTAGAATTGGGCTGTCAACATCATAAGCATCCTCAGAAGCCCATAGAGGGTCTCTCTTTGCATGAGTTGGCTTATCGTGTGTGACCAAAGTGGAAAAAGACAAGTTTGTTTCTGCAAATCTCATCTTTTCACTTACAAAACCAGGCATTTTCTCCAAATTAAGAGAGAAGAAGAAGCTTTCTGCAGCAATATCTTTTTTCTCTCTCCCTAGAATGCAGCAGTACTTTCAAATATTAGACACTGATTAAAGAACTTCATGATAACCATCACCTATGGGGATTTTACAAGACCAAGGCATGAAAGATGTTGCGGATCGAATCACTTGAGCCATTAATGCCAAGGATCTTCGCTGAATAGTGTAGTCTGATTTATATTCCATACCAGAAGTTATGCTCTTATAGTAGTTTCTTCCAGTTGTTTCTGTATCTCTGCCTTGAAAATAGTCACTACCCACACACATTGCCCAAAACTGTACACAATATTAAAAGAAAACAATGATAAGAAATACTAACACACCAGGCATTTGCCTATGAAATCAAAGTCATAAAGCTAAAAATATGTCGAATACACAACTAAGCAAACAACATACCGTTCAGGGTCACAAAAGTCAGCAGACTCAACCCCCTATGACTTCCATTTTTATCAGAGTTGATGAGCAACCTGGATTACATATCAAGAAACAAAAGTCAGTCCCAATATTGAACTGCATAGAACAGAACCATGACAGTGGATCGACAGCATTAACAGGACTAAATAATTTTCTATGCAAATTCTCTACTTCTTCTTTGTGGAAATGAGGTGGCGAAAGGTGAGCTTTAACTCTCCAGACTTCCCTCAAATTTGACAAATGAAATTCGACACACCGGCATCTAGAATCTTATTGTAAACACTAAACAAGCTTATATACAAAGTTTTGAGCACTTAATTCAACACATCACCTTTAATTTTCCACAATAAAATAGAATACTTGACTCACCCACTTCATTTCAACAAAAAAATGGACAAATGATATGGAAATAATTAATCCTAAGTTCACCCACAAAGCGCACCAAACAAAAGTTTGTTGACAAAACAAGTTATGTAGATTTCAAAGCAAATATCTATACGAGTCTAACCAAAACACCAGAGAATATTGAATTGAAGTGGATTTCTTCCACAACCACCAGAATCAATAACCTCATAAGTGGGAAAAAGAATAATTCACAGCCAACTAAGGCATGAAACAGATCCAGACTTTAAAACAACCAGATCTTTTATATAGTCCATCTAAGATATCAATAACACAGCAAGGAAAACTATAGCTTTACCATAAAGCAAGTATAGAGAAAATTTAAAACAAACCATGGAATCAAAATCCTTAAGACCAAGAATGGGATCACAATGAATAAACAAATTTCCACAGGTGCATCTGAAATCAAGTACAGCTATAATCAAATGAAATATTAGAGCTACAATAGCATTCAACAAAACAAGGCTAAACAGCAAAACCCAATAATCAAAATTCATGGTTACTAAGCTAAAAACGTAATAATTAAGATCAAAGAAGACAATAAGAGCAGGAAACAGAGCTATTAAGGGAGAAAGATGCAGCAAATCATACACACAGAGGAAGTGGCAAGAACCCAACAACAGAAACATAAAGAAGCATAAAAGCAGAGTGGAATGCAGCTGAAGAATGCAAGCAAGGCAATGAATTTGGACAGGTAAAACATAAAGATAAAGAGGTAAGAGACATTATCTATAATTACCTGAAAAAAATGGAACTTTGGTGAGGGCAGGGAGGGTAGTTTGTTAGAGTTGGTGTTAAGATAAAAGAAAATGGGTTGTTGTTGTTGTTGCTTGCTTGGTCTTGCTGAGGCGTGAAAGGAGGATTTATAGAGACCCAAAATTCCAAAGATGGCAGTTTTTAAGATAAAACTGACAGACAAGACCACGTCGTCAGGATAGAGATTTCCTTACAACTTGGGTGTACTTTTGGGTAAGAAAATGAAATGAAAAAACTTTGGAAAGTGTGGGCGGAAGAGAAGAAGAGAGCGAGAGGCGAGATGACTTCAGTATTTCTGGCAGAAAGAATTCGGAGTTATGGGGTATATATTAAGGTGCAGTGCAGAAGATGATGATGTTTTGTCTGTGGATCATCGTGATCGAACGGAGGTCGCTTGATTTTCATTTTCATGATTGATGTCCTGATCCAATTGTGGGGTCCACACTGAATTGTCTTGATGCATTGCAAGTCGTCCGTCCATGTTTGAGGAATTAATAAACAGTAATGATAAAGTACTTGCGAAAGAAACTACTGGAATTCACAAACGGAATGACGTGGCGTGACAAATTTATATCATTTTATTTACAAAACTATTATGTCACGTATTCCACTTATAAATTCTGCTTATAAATTCTGACAATTTCTTTTGTTAATTTAATATTGTTCATTAAAAAAATCAACCGCTGCTTAATAAAGAAAGAGGGCCCATTTCTACCAAAATACTTAAAATAATAAAAAAAGCCCATTCTTTATGCATAAACACTTTGAGTGTTTGAACGTGCAAAACGAGCGATGTTTATGATTGGTTATGATTGATTAGTAAAAAATAATGTATATTTTTAGTATAATTAAATACGAATATAAGGAATGAAAAGGATCACTAAAAAAGAGTTACATTTTTAAGTATCAATTAATCATCTAACGGACGAGCACAGAGAGCAATCAAAGTCAATAAAAAAAATTCAAAGAAAAAAAAAACGTCCAGTGCACCATCTTAGCACTTCGTGATTCTAAGGGATAATGTCATTTTCTTTCCGGATTCTTCTCTATGGATAGGAGGAATAATCATATAGCAATAGCACCTCCCCCAGGTGAGTTTTCTTTTGTTACATGTTGGATGTTGCTTCCGTTCTGAAATTTTATTTATCATCCTGAGTTCAACATGAGTTAAATCGGATTAGATTCAGTTCAAATTTGATCGGTTTTGAAATAGAACGGATTTTTCCATATTGATATTGACTGTCAAGCATTTACACGATGTATTGCAAGCATTTACATGATGTATTGCAAGCAGGAAATTTTACCTCCTCGAATATGTGATTTGTGTGTAAACATATGCATGTTTATTGAAGATGATATGTCACCAAAGACGGTATGTGTACCGTGGACGATATATCACTAAAGACGGTATATGTGGCCACTAGGTAGCTCATTGCATACTTTCTGCACTATTCATCTAGGTTACTCTTCACCCGATAGATGTCATGTTGATCACTGTTCATCTAGTAATTTTTCTCTTTCCACCGGTAGAGGGTTCCTCGATGCTCTGAGTCCCTCCTGCTATTAAGTTGATCATCGGAAATTCACCCATGGATGTCATCAACGTTTCTTTGCCTTTATCCATTCGCAACTCTTACCACAGGGACCCGGAAGGCACAACTTTCATGTTGTCCTCCTGATTATTACTCCCTCCGTCCCCAATTAAATGTCGCCCGCACTGTAGATACGCATATCGAGGAGGCCGGATGACGCACTATTTGACCCCAAAAAATTCCGTATTTTTTTTCTAACGTACGTTAATCATTTTCCTACGTCCGAGAAAAAAATCGAAATTTTTTGGGGTCAAATAGTGCGTCATCCGGCCTCCTCGATATGCGTATCTACAGTGCGGGCGGCATTTAATTGGGGACGGAGGGAGTATTAAGTTGGTCATCGGTAACCTGCGCTCTGCCTTTTTTTGCATATTCCCCGAAGTATCCTTCCTCGATCAATCTCTCAATGACCACCTGTAGTTGGCGGCAACCTTTAGTGTCATGCCCTGGTGCCTTGTGGAAGCGACATAAATGATCTCTTCGCGGCCCCAAACGGGCATCAGGTCTCCAGTTAGGATATCAGATCGACAACTTTCGATCTTCAATGACTACTAAAATTTCTGCCCTTGAAATCAGCAAAGGAGTGGTCTTAAAATCCGTTTGTTTGCCCTTCCAAGGCTCCGCCCTTCTCTCCGTTGGCTTTCGCGGAATATAATCCCTCTGAGGGATATACTCCATCTGAGTTCTCTGGTGGTAATCTGCTTCTTCCATTTTGACGTAGTTATGAGCCTTGATCCGTAAAAGATATAAGGTTTGCGGAGGTTATGCTAGTAATGTGTCCTCCAGCTTATCATAACCGCAATTTCTCTTAAATGCTTCTACTGCCAAATCAACATTAACATCCGGAGTCATGACCATCTCCATGTTGAATCGATCCAGGTAAGTCCTGAGGGACTCTCCTTGCTTTCAGCGTATGTCAAATAAAGTTGTGGATGATTTCTTCAGAGGAATAGATGTGCTGAATTTACTCTGGAACCTCTCCTCCAGCTACGCAAAGATTTCAATAGAGCCAGCCGATAACCCTTCAAACCAGGTTCTGACAATTTTGGACAGAGTCAGTATGAAAATCTAACACAACGCCTCATCTCCCCGTGTTTGGAACTTGACATAATCCTTCACTCGATTCAGGTGGTGGGATCCTTGGTACTGTCATAAAATTTTATTGGAAACTTGATCTGTCTGCTGACCCAGTACCTCCATACCCGATAGGTTAACAGGTACTTCGGATCATCGTCCTGCTCTCTCCGATAACAGGGTGAAAATGATTGGGAAAATTCGAGCTCCTCTTCACGTGGATTCCATTCGCGATCATAGTGACGATTGTCCCTCACGGGCTGATGTGCCGCAGGAGATCTGTCCCGAATCCTTTTATTATCAAATCTCCTCACATGCTGATGTGAAGGGTCCCTTCTCACACTGTGTCGCGTTATGCGGTTACTAACCTCATTCATGTTGTCCAAATATCCTTCCTCTATCCTTTGAGGATTTATAACTAGGGGTACCGGTAAAACAGGCCGCTCCAAGTTTTCATGCGGGAGATGCTGACTTCCTAGAGGGACCAAATTAACCACCTGAGGAGTTGGTGGCTCATTACGAACGAATGGTTGCCTCATCTGCGACGCAACTAGAGGCTGAGTGAACTGCGGTGGTGAGGCCGGTAGATGAGCCAACGGTTGAGGAATCAGGCTAGCGAGCATGGACATGATAACATCCATCCTCCCATGCAGGGCGGCAACGGACTCAGTGGATGGTGGAGTTGTACTGGCCGTACTTGGTCTAGGCAGAGTTGTAGATGGGAAACTTATTTCTAGGTTGGTGGAAAAGATGATCTAGCAATTAACTGGAACCGACCTCCTTCCTGCTGGTGTCACCAACGTTGGGATCACTGGAATATCACAAGTGGGCATGATAGAGCCACTAGTGGGCTAGATCAGCGAGAAATCTTGATTGGACGCCATTTGAAGAGTAGATCTTAGGGGAAAAGAGGATGGAACTCTTAGATATTAAGGCGTTCTCACTTAATAATCCAAGGCACTCAATTAAAGCACCAATTTGATAATCCTCGTTCTAGGGTGAGGGTGATTCTATAATCTAGCGTGCTAATGTGGACTGTCTCGCTGCTCCTACGCCACCTGCAAAGCGCCAGAGGGGGTCTCCGGCGTAGAGGCTCCAACGATCAAGTCAGTAAGCATGATGAAAATAGGTGGTAAGTGAAAATTATCGGATAGAGGTAGGTAGTTGGGTAGTTGTGTAGGCAGAGCTTCAGTACGCGTGCGCTTATATGTATGTTTGTTCATGAAGGGGTGATAGTGGGGTATTTATAGCCTTGCCCTATGGGTCACCCTGGACATGTGTAGTTTGGGCTTGATCAGCCATTACCGATACCTGTTCCTTTACCCGATAGTTTCCCTACTATGTCGTACAAGTAGTATACTTACCTAGTAGAGTCGTTATACATAGTTTTGGCTATTGTCGGTGATATATACCAAGAAGTACTTATATCGGGACCCCTTCGCTAGTGATAAAAGGTCGAAAATACTCTTGAGGTGCCTTGTTTATATTATCAGTTAAGGATTGATTCGAGGACTTGGGATTTTGGATTTATTATTATTTATTTATTTTAATTTTAATTTTTGTTCAAAGGATGTATTATTATTGTACAATGGCAATCTGCATTTTTTCATACAAAGGTGGGAGCTTGTATGACTGCAGTGCGGCAGTGCCCGTTTATCATACATTATGTGCTAAAATATCTGTAAGTAAGTAAATATTACGAGTATATTTTTTTTTTACAAATACTTTAGTGTATATATATATTATCTTTACAGTATCAAAGATCGAACAAAAATCTTAATTATTTTTTATAACTTTTATTACGTGCTTAACTAATAGAATAGTATACCAATAATTAATCGTGAGAAATTAATTGAAACACACAATCTCCATGTTTCATATATTCAAAATGATACAAAATGAATCAATGGTATATTTTATAAAAAGAGCATGTATTTATTAGTAGAGCAACAATTTCATGATAAAATATTTATCCAGTTGTATCATTTTAATTAGTGTATTGAGATAGATTCTAGAAAATAAAGAAATGATTCTGACCGAAGCTACAAAACTGCAAAGGAAAGGACACTATATGTTCATTCCCCTACTTACCTTCTCTTGTAGTTCAGCCACGTGGCATTGAGTAGGATAGATAATCACCATTCACCATCAAACCCCATAATATTAGGTTATCAACAAAAAAAATCCCATAATATTAGTCCGTTTACCACCCCAAGGCCAAGTCGTCTACTCGTGGTGATGGTGTTTTTGAATTTAATTAAGTGACCAATTAAGCGTATATTAAAGTACTTAGCCTCTCATTAACGGACAATTAGTGTGAATAATTCAATATTTATATTTATATTTCTTTTTGAATTATTGTATATGAAATAATAACGAGATAGAGCATCATGTATTTTTGAGTAAACCGGTCTAATTGAGTAGTTTACGAAATATTTATACTTTAATTCATAAACTATGTTAGATAGATATATTAACTTACACCCGTAAACTCATTTAGTACAAATTATCTTTAGTTTAACAATACATAATAGTGAATACTTTTCCTTCGTAATATAGGTAAAGATAAGATTCAAACCTGAGTACGGTTCAAGAATACAATCTCTTTCTAATCCCTGTCCATTCATTGAATAAGAGAGAAATATTTTGTGTTTAAATTAATCTACTAATTTAATCAAGCATTATCGTCTAAAGATATAGGGGGCAAGAAAAGTGGAGGCGATGAGGCTGATAATGATTCCACGGCCGTAGTCGGTATTGAAAGGGTAGAAGCTGCCTATACAGTTTCTTTGACTTCCACTTACTAGCAGGTTCCGGGTAGATTAATTTAGAAATGATAAATGTCAAGGAAATGAAAAAAGAAGATAAACGATCTTATCTGTTTTGATTAAATAGAGAAAAATGATGCAACAAGAGAGAAATTTTAGTGTTTCGATCTGACACTTCACAAGCCAATCCTATTGCGAACCTATAGGTCCATATTTTCGCTCTTTTAATTTTAGACCGGAGATAATTTTGAACCCAACATATCGACTAATCTTATTCACTTATGGTTAACCTACTAAAACGTAAAGTGTTTGTAATATCCATATAGTTTATTTTTAGACGGATGTGAGATTCAAACCTACAATTGTAACCATTAGTCACACGCGCATTGAGCTATAAACAAAAGGATGATGTTTAACTAGAGGATGTTTGTGGAATAGGTTTTACTTCTGACACCATGTTAACGTCAGGTCATTTTTCTTTCTCACTTGCGGTATGGACAGATCTAATCGAATTTAGCCATGATACTAACTTTGTTGAAGCAGATAATATCATCTCAAACCAACATTCAGCACAATCACTGGTCTCATTTTCACGTATCTAGTAGGAAGATAAAAGGATTGCGTTCCTCGTGTCAGATAGCGATACTATATTAGACCCAGATTTAACATACTGCATCACCTCAAACCAACATTCAACAACAGATTCTTAGGCACTTTTACGAATAAGGTCAGCCGATGGAATGCACAGCAACAGAGCTACGAGTGATCCGTTTGCTTGAATTTCAACTACCATTTCCGTGAAATGGAACAGGTTCAAGTTCAACTAGAAAGTAATATTCAAAAGTGATAAAAAAGTGAATTCGGCAATTCATTCCAATATCCTGTAAATGCAACTCTTTTTTCCTCTCAACACTTCATCAAAATTATGCAGAATGATGTTAGTTCTCGAGAGCACTCGCCACACACTTAGAGTAGAGCAAACTGATTCAAACCAACTTATGCATTCTGAACTTATGTACATACTAAAACAATCATTTGTACATCAAACACTTGTATAGTGTAGCTAAAATAGGGCTAGAAGCATGCATTCATCCTCCTGTATCTCCTCATTCTGTCAACTATAGATCTTATTCCTAGATCAACATTCAGTCTCAAAATTGAACTACATTGTCTTAAAGAACGCAACCAACAAAATAGCAAATTCACCTTGTTCCAAACACAAAGAGAATCTTTTCTTAACATCACTGATTCCATCCTAGTTCCATTCTACTCTTAGAAAACCAAACTAAATTCATTGAAGGCATGGGTCTCAGTCAGAAAGTCAGTTGATTCCATGCAAAAGGATATTTTGAGTCAAAAGTTTGCTGATTTTAACTGTTTCATAAGATACTCAAACATGGAAGATCTCGAGAGAAATTATTATGCCAAAACTTTCTGGCCATTGTCATTGTCTAGAGAGGTCCACAATTCAGGTGTAACATCCAAATAATGACAAGACATTTCCGTTCCATTGATCAATTCAAGCTCAAAAGACTGCTACAACATCAAGGACCAATGCAGGAAAATTGAACTATTTCTTAGCTGATTTCTTCTTTGGATTGACAATTTGCTGTGGCTTAGGGTGCTTCTCAGCTTCACTGGGATCCAACCATTTGAGAGGGTGACGGTTGAAGCAAGGCCAATTTGGGACTGTCGTCAAAGTAGTAAGAACAACTCCACCAGCATAAGTCAAAAACATCAATTGAAACGATCCCATAACATAACCCACAGCAAATGCCACCACTGCAAAAGCTAAGAGCAGTATCTGCATCAACTGCTCTGCTAGCTTCTGACCTTGCCAGTCCATCCTTGAAAACCAAACAAAGATACAATAGGAAACCCAAATCATGAATTGAAACAAGAAATTCCTAATAAAATAAAAACGTTTTCTTTCACAAAAAGGAGTGCAATTTTTTTGAAACCCCACATTCAAATCTTAACCTCAATTCTTACATCTCAATAGGCTAAATTACGTACCCATTAAGAGGAGAACACAAGCAATTCGTCACTACTAACAAAATGGTTAAGGTTACAACAAGGCAAACGGACTACTACGCGGAAACGAGAACAAAAACATTAAAATAAGCGAAAAGGAAAGGAAATAAGAAAGACTCAGTTCCTAGTTTTGGGCAAATTACAAGATTTTGACCAGAACATTATCGTAAAGAGAAACAACAAAAGCAAGATCCTGTTGGATCTATCCATACTAACCAGAGCAGAAAACTAAACTCATGACAATAGATTGAAGAATTACCTAGTTGAGCTTCTGGTTTCGATGTAACGTCTGAGGAGAGAATTAGGGATTTTGACCCTTTGATGGGAGTGCTGTTTAGGTGTTGGACGTTGAAACTGAAGACGACGAGGAGAATAAATAACATGGATGGGTCTCCAAAGTTCAAAGCTAAGATGGGCTTGTGGGCTCTACTAGTGCTAACTAAGCCTATTATTACATTCTATTTTCTTATGGATTAGGGTAGCCCATGGGTCTAGGCCAGGTTTCTACTGTGTTGAAAGAAAAATACACTTTAGAAATAGTTTTTGATAAATAGTACCGACTTGTTTGGTAAAAATATATAAAATTTTAATCTAATTTATTGATGTGTTTGGTTAACACCAAAAAAAAAAATTTATTATGAACACTTAATTAACCATCGAATTATACGTAATTACAAATTTAACAAGTTATATATTAGCCATAAAAATTATCATTCTCATTTATCTATACTCCTTAGCAAGCAAACAAGCTGGTAAAGTCGTGCTTATCCAATTTTGGCATAGCAGTAGCCAAGGAAGTAATATAACATTGTTGTATGTTGATGAGCTTATAAATTAGAAAAACCTTTATCGATTAATCTCGTCTCAGACTTAGGAGCGCCAAGAGGATATTCAAGTGAAAAATAAATGAGTTTTTCAACGACAGCACCTTAACAATAGTAAGAAAGAGCAATACATTACGTAACATGGACTCAGGTTTAGCATATCAAACATAATGAACCCCCACTCCATATTTAGCCATCTCTTGTCAATACCACATCGCTCAATTAAACGCATGAAACACAGCATCTTAAACGAACTTCATAACTAATTAAAAATCCCTGATTGAAAGATACATCGAACAGGCAATCGAAATTGACAATTTTCCCCCCCGGAACAGAGACCAAAACACGATTTCTTCTTCCATTTCCCCAAAGCTATCAAATGGTCGAGATGTAACTCAGTCAAAAGTCAAAATGAAGATAGTAGGATAATTCTGATACAACAATAGCACAGCATAAAAGAAGCTTAACTAGAACTATCATTGAGGTAACCTTCCTTGCGACCTTCAAAACCTGCCCGCATGAGCTTCTTCTCACGTTTATCAATCTTTCGCTGCTTCTTCTGCTGAATCCTGTCCGCTATGTTCTTAGATCTCTTTTGTTGTTTCTCTGCTTTTGTCTGCTGCTGGCCTTCAGCCCTTTCCTTCCACTTCTCGGCATTCTTTTGACGCTGCTTCTTCTGCTTCTGTATGCTCTGTTTCATCCGCTTAGGATCATCATGAACCTTAACACCAGCAGCTCTATCTGTTGCTGCCCTCCATGAATGTTTTCTTCCTTTTTCTGGGTCTTTCTTTGCCTCTGCCAATTCTTTCGCTCTTTCGAGCTGCTCTAACTTCGAAAGTTTTTTCCTCTTCTTCCCACGTTGCTCTTCATCCCCTATTTTAACATGCCCAAATGTTAGCTCCTTTGCAGCTTCTTCAACATCCTTCTCCAATCTTTCTGATGGTGCTGTCTGGGTAGTTTTTGTTCCTTCATTGTTATCATTTTCCCTCTTGCGTTTCTTTTCATCAACTACTTTCCTTCTGTTAATTGCATTCCTCTTCACGTTGTCTGAGCTATTAGTGTTGCGACCTCCACGAAGCTCTTCAATTTTGTCCCTAAGTCGTTGTCTGAGTTCCTCATAGGTGACAGAACGATCATTTTCCTCTTGTTCATCATCATTCTCATCTTTAGATTCCTCCTTCTCCAAATTCTGCATCAGCAAATCAAGAGTTGTTGCGGAAGACTTCTTCGGGTCAAGTCTATCTCTCCGCGCTTTCTTGATATTTTCCCTCGATTGCTTCTTCGCTGATGCTTTTTTAGCCTTGCTAAGACCCGAGAACCAGATTTCTCTTTATCATCAGTAGGCAGGTAGAACTTAGCAGGAATGAGCTCAATTAACTTATCAAAGAACAAGGAATGCTCATGTACAAGAGTCTTAAGATCATTCTCGGGATTGGATGCATCAACCAAATTTTCCATCTGCTTTTGCTTCTCTTTTTTCTTCCCCATTGCCACTAACACTGAAATTAACACAACCCACCACAAAGTTGACCGAAAACGAATCAGCTAATAGCAATTTACAGATTAAAGAATGATCATATTTATCACCAAGATGATCATATCTGCAGATTCTCCACCAAATTATGAATTTATGAGTATGTAAGGATCGCACAGGAGCAGGTAAGGAGATGGGATATAAAACCAAGATCATTAGCGGAAACTGAAATTCCTAAACAGATAAAAACGCTCTCTTTAGAAAGGAAGTGCAACATTCTGGAAACCGGACATTCAAATCTAAACCTCAAGTCTGCACAATATAAAAACACCCTACATCTCAATTGGCTTGAACACGAATCCATTTAAGAGACAAAATACAAGCAACTCCTCACTATTAACAAAATGGTAAAGGTTCCAAAAAGGCAACCAGACCACAACACGGAAACGAGAGCCAAAAACATCAAAATAAGCGGAAAGGAAAGGAAATAAGAAAGACCCAGTTCCTATATGTTTTCGACAAGAATATAACCGTAAAGCGAAACAACAAAAGCAAGATCCTTGTTGGACCTATCCATACTAAGCAGAGCGGAAAACTAAACTCATGAGAATAGATTGGAGAATAACCTGGTTGAGCTTCTAGTTTCGAGGTATGAAGCTGTGGAGAAAAACGTCTGACAATTGGGGTTTTTGATACTTAAGGAGAGAATTGGGGTTTTTGAGCTGAGAATGCGGCGTACCTGCTGTTGAAACTGAACTGAAGACGACGAAGAGAACAAGTAAGATGGGCTTATGGTCTTCTCTACTTAGCATATTATTACATTCTATTTTCTTTTGAATCAGGATAGCCCATTGGCCTGGTCCAGGTTTCTACTGTTTCGCAAGGGAAATACAGTCGTTGAATAGTTTTTGAAAACTACCAATTTCTGCTAGGTTAGTGATACTTCTTGTAAGGTAGAGCTAACTCTTAGTTTTAAAAAATAAAAAAAATTGTAATGTTGACGTTGTTGTGTTTGAAATTGAAATTGTTATAACACTTGTAGTGTTTAAGACATACCTAACAAGAAAACTAAATTATCACGAAGATTTACATAGTTTGATAATGAATGTCATACTTTGAATGAATTATAGTGGAGTACAATCTTTGAAAAATTTAATATAAATTAACTAATTCTAAGTCAAAGGAATGAGAAATTCACGTCTTTATTCTTGAATAATTTGAAGTCGGGCCATCCTTTTCGGACTGTAATTATGGGTTCGAAAACAATGGGACAAATTGGATTCAATTGTAAACTGCTTTTATTGATTGATTACGGATTCGAGCCCGTAATACACGGTTTGATGAAAATTCTATTTGCCCTAATTTGATATTCTTAAAAAAAAAAAAAGAGAAATCAAACACAAGACGTGTAAATTTTGTTGTTATTAATGTTAATTGGAATACAAGTTTTTAATTAAATGATTGAAACCAAAGAATTGTAGGGCTTTAACCCTAATAAACGGGGAGCCCTTCCAGAATTTCTCATTGGCGTTTGGAAATAGTTTTCACTTTTCAAGCGGCGGTTAGTACCTCATTAGCTGCGTCATTGCCCCAAGCGCAAAGATGGTTTCAAATTCCCCGCCTAGCTCCTCTTCAACACTCAACACTCAACACTCAACAGTGTCGGCCACCTTATCGTAACCAACGGACGTGGTATATCTTCCTTCATTCGCACTTTTTGGACTTTCTCTTTTCTCACTTCCTGCCACCAGTTCATGAAAATAAATGACCGAGTGGCCCAGCTCTAACGGATGTAAATTGCAATAGGTTTTTAAGATTCAAACCCTTATCTTTCATCTTATAAATCATCATTATTAAGCTATTTTTAGATTTTTTTTAAATTAGCACAAGCTTTCACAATGGAATCAAGCAAAATAGAAAAAAGAAAAAGGTTAAAAGATTATGTTTGAGAAATTAGAGCATCCACAGGTCTGCAATATCATTCATAGGCTTTTAAGCAGAAAAGATCATTGAATTTGAAGCCATAAAAAGCACAGTACATGACTCCTGTTACATTTTATGTATATTTTTTAAAAGCCTATTAATGCTGAGATGTTAGGGTAGCAAAATGAAATGAAAGAATCTAATAAAGTTCCTAATTGAATCATAGATTATTAAATGTGCAATTGGTTATTGTCCCATTGGGACATCTTTCAGCTCGTGTTGCAGGTTGATCAGTTCAGCGCGGCTACTAACCTACTAACCCTTAATAACTGTCAGCTCTGTATGTATTCTTAAATTCTCCACAGGTTTTGTTGAAAAAAAGACATTTTTAAGAAACTGAGAGGACAGGATTGTACAATTTTTAACGATGAAAAAAAAAATATCAGAGGTTTCACTGTCAACTTTCTGACTTCAAAAGACTCCATTCAGAAAATTTTAGAATTTGTTATAAAAAGCTAGCAGAGAAGAGTATAAGAAGGCATGTCTTCAATCCGTAGGACATTATCCATTAGAAGTTCCCTCTCCACCTGAACCCTAGTTGATTTCAAAACATCCTGCATTTCGCACCATTTGATCACAACCAGAAAAAAGAAACTTCAGATTACAAATTCTGCAGAAAATATAAAACCAATCATCTGCCCAAACAGAATTCTTACATTAAACTCCATGTAAGTTGCATTTCTCTCGAGCCATTGCTTGTCCATGACCACAAATGCCACACAGTAAAGCAAGTCAAACGCCCATTCATTCTCTGGAGAAAGGTAAATCCGAGGGACGAAGTCAGCGAAAGGAATTCCAGACTGACATAAGTCTGCATTTACAACTACTACCTACGTACTAACCTGACAACATCTGTAAGAAAACTGATCTCACAAACTTCCTAGGCTTTGCTGCAGACAAACAAGCTGGCAAAAATTAGCAATACCCGTGACAAGATGCCCAAAAGTTTCCTTCTTTTCATTCATATAGGTTTTGAAGCTCGAGATTTATGCAAAGTGTAAGAGATGAGATTATTTGGCTAGATTATTCTATCATAGTCTGTAAATGTTTGCAGCATTCATAGCCTGGAAAACATCTGTAAGAAAACTGATCTCACAAACTTCCTAGGCTTTGCTGCAGACAAACAAGCTGGCAAAAATTAGCAATACCCATGACAAGATGCCCAAAAGTTTCCTTCTTTTCGTTCATATAGGTTTTGAAGCTCGAGATTTATGCAAAGTGTAAGAGATGAGATTATTTGGCTAGATTATTCTATCATAGTCTGTAAATGTTTGCAGCATTCATAGCCTGGAAAACAAGAACGTTGTCACTTACAAGCCTCTAGGTCAAGCATTTGCATGATCATGAAAGTGACATTTACACCGGCAACAGCAAATGGATATTCCCAAGCAGATCGCTCTCCTCCCTGCTTCTTTAGTAACCGCTGAAAAGACGTCTGCAATGGAACAACATATGGAAAATCTCAGGGAATACACGATTATTCTCTTATCAAAGACAGTGATTAGAGATGTACCGAAAATGTCTTAGCGAAGAACAACAGATTCTCCAATGATATAAATCCTGCTCCTCTGCTTATCAGGCAGAGTGAAAAGATGCCTGGCTGAGTAAGTGGGAAAAAATCTGAATACATTAGAGGTAAAATGTAATCAGTATGAGAAAAGAACCTGAAATCAGTAGATGGATCTCTTCCCTGCCATCCCATCTCTTTCCATTGGTCAGAAACTAAGCTATCGAGCTCCCTGTCAGGATATGTGGCACACCATAATGCTCTCAAAGCTTCCTGTCCTCACAAAAAATGTCTTTGTTGGTCACTTGAAAGACAAAATGTGGCCTCCTAAATTGCGCACGCAAGAGCAGGTTCTCTACTTTAGGTTTAACCACTATTCTGAATGTCCTAAGATTTGGTTTGTTGGTCGCAATCTCCTAAAGTTCCCATTTGAGTTATTTAGCGCAGTTATCGAGTTCTAAAACCGGGACCAGAGAACTTGAAATATTATAGGTGAATGTATGCTTACTATACCTGGTGATCTGGTCTTGACGTGTCAAAATAAACCTTCATCCGATGCTTCAACCTTTTCAATCTTTCTTCCTGTAGATGGAAACGCGCATGTTGTTATAAGGGCACCAGGTCGAATTGCAACAGAAATGTATGCCTTTTACTGCAATCCAATGGGTAGACAAGGACAATCCCTAGGGCGCAGCCCACTGAGAAGAAGTTTGGAGTAACTCTAGAACATCAGAAGCTTACGCGAAATTACGCAGTTGTAAACTTGTAATGCCAAAGAAGATCAATATACTCTTATGATTCGTAACGGGGTTCTCAAATATTGACCTAAGTCAGTTCTTCAGTTCAAGACCAGACCAAAAAGAACTTAATAAAAGACTAAACAGTAGCAATTGTACACTTGTTTCTTGACTTTGCATCAGTAATCAATGTACTTACCTGTAGCGGTGTCAGGTTAATGCAGATCCGTTCGTAATTTCCCTTTCGCTTGAAGCAAACACGAGTGAGGCCCTTACCAATCCAGGTAGGTGATCCGCAAGTAGCAGCATCATCTGCACATAACCACTCATTTCCATCACAAAATGGAAAAATCCTGAAGTCACCACTCGTTTACCCAGAATGCAAGAAAGAGACGAAAAGTGGAAGAAACAAAACATTAACGCCACAAGAATCACATGAAAAAACAAACTGTTTTATATATCCACCTGGTTTAACAGCTGAAGTAAAGCATTTCATGTCAGAAATGAGCCCACCACCACCAATATTGTAAACTCTTCCACAACCCTCAAATCCAACCATAAAAACCTGAACCTCCTTCTGGTGTTCCTAACTCCTGAATCCCACAAGACCGGACTAGTCGGTTTCCTCACACATGATTAATTAATTTTATGGATCAATGTAGTAGTAAGTTAAGTGGGTGCCTCTACAGTCTGCACCCATCCTTGTCCCAAAAAGGAGACGGGGGACCTCAGACATGGTTGAAGATGAAAAGGACACGTGCCTTACTAGGGGAAGTTCCTCTACTGTTCAAAGTTCATTTAGATAACACAACTATTCTTCCTAACAAAAACAAAAAATATTGGCTGGACTGCGAAGATAAAATAATAATAATATTTATTTATGTTAGTCGTTTTGTTTCTGAAGAAACATGGATAGTGTTTCAACTTTGAAAATTTTGGATGTGGTGTTGTCGTTCACCCGAGAAGGCATAAGAAAAGAGAGTGAAGACACGCGCTGAGCTGGAAACTTGGGGACCACAAATTCGACCACATGTGAGCACCTGATCCAATGCGGTCGCCTGTGTCCTGCACGCTCTCTTGTGAGCCGTGAACCTGCACCGACCTCCACAGCACCCAAAAGAAGTAATACAATAAATATAATACTACTAATTATTGAATTTAAAAAGAAAAAACAAATTATATTTGATCACAAAGTTGTAGCTTTAACTATTAAAGGATGGAACCCTTACGTTTACTCCTACCACCGACGTAAGCTCTGATTTATTTTTTTAGCTATCGATTCATACTATACACCCTACTCACACAATTAATTGTAAAATTATTATCTGAACTTTATGTGAAGAATATGGATTTTCTTTAACGCACTTGCTATAATTTTAAAAGATTAACTCGCATTTTACATTATAATTTTTTTAAGAAAAAAACAGAATTATGATGGGCCGGGGCCGGGGTCTGAGTCAGGTTCAGGTCAAATCAAGAGGCGTCAACATGAAGTATGTCTGTGTGACCCGAATCCTTAGACGCCCACTACTAAAGGTAGACTAGAAATTACTAGAAAAAGAAAAACATGGATGAATAAGGAAAATGAAAATCATGAAAGGAATTGGAACCGGTCACACCTAATTCCGCCACCCATAACTCAACCAGCCCTTCTCTCATTTCCGCCGCACACGGCAATATCAAAGATGATTCAATCAATAACATCACACATCATGCTATTATTTTTTTATAAAAGAGATGAGACTAAAACTCGAATTGTTACCAGGCCTTCAACCACAATGTGAAAGACTAATCGGAAAATATAAACAAACAGTAGCATAAAACAGTAATTATACAGGAGAAAAAAATTACTAACTAGAATAATGAATAATGATAGGACCGATGACGTAATAATCTGAGTCATTTTTTTTCCTGTTAGGAAATAGAAATACAGTAACAACATTTCAGCACCTAATTAAAAAAAGAAAAAAAGGTTTAAGAAAAAGAATGAAGGAGGAGATCGGAACCTGAGGAAGCGGAGGAGTGAGGGCATCGTGGGGAGCAAGTGCGGATGGCGACGCAGTTGGGTTGAGTAGTTCTCACCACGCTCATAATCTCAATTACCACTAATCCAAATCCCAAAACCACCTCTCTTCCCTTAATCGCGAATACGATTCTGAGAAGAGAAAGAGCAGAGAGAGAGGGAGAGTGAAGGAGTGAAAAACGAAAAATGGCTCTCCGGTCCCGAGTTTTGTGAGCGAGTGGATTGAATCTATTAAATTTACAAAAATGCCCTCATTCCTTGTCTCGCTCGTTTCGCATATGGACCCCAATTTACAAGATTGACCCTCCCCTCTTCGATCTCATGATAAAAATTCTGTTTTATTTTTCATGTATAATAAGATATGGTAAGGCCTCTGATTTCGCAGTAATTGTGAATTACAATTATGTTTCAGTATTTTCTTCTTAATTAAAAAGAGCAAAAACATGTATACTTCATTTTGATGCTTTTCGTGAAAAAAACATGCACTAAGCAAATCGAAATGTGATTACATGCTCAAAATTTAGTTGTTGTGTTTTCCTAAAATAACATTATTTGATTTTATTACCAAGTTTAAATGGAAAAATCAATAAATTAAGAGATTAAATTCGAGATCATTTTTTTCGTTTAAGGTCGGAGTTAGTCTCGTTTGTTTTTATTGCTTTTTTTATGAAAAATAAACTGAGGGATTGAGAGAATTTTGGGCTTTCCTTATTTATATTCCTATGTTTGTCCAATTTTCCAAATTAAAAATTTTAAAATTTAAATTGACAATCAAAATACTTGTATAAATTAATCTACATGTATTATGATTAAGTATTTCATTAACTAATTTAAATGATTCATGGGCTGGGCTCCCTCTTCGTTTTGAATGACAAGCCCACAGATATTGGTCCCTTTCTAACGACCTAATTTTCCTTTCCTTTTCTAGCGTCTGATCGACCAAATTCTCTGGAAGTGGGAGATCTTCAAGAGCAATGTTCTAAAAGTCTTTATTTCCAGAAAATATGAAAGGCCTTTTGTTTATGCAGTATTTCACCTTTGAGAAAACATGTTCTTAGAACTTGGAACTTGCTGTCAACATCTTCATTTACTATAACCAAAATATGTTCAGACCTTTACCTCGAATCCTAAACCCTGTCTCTACACTCTCTCTTCTCTCTCTCTCTGCCTGTTCAGCTTCAAGCTCATCAACAGATAAATTTTGCTGCTTTCTATAAAAGTTTTACTAACCATTCGGATTCTGCTTTGAGCCATGTGTTAATGATTGCTTTTTAGCCCTGCCATTAGCTGGTAGCCATTTTTTCAAGTCTCATAAGCTAACAAAAAGAATCAGTCGGGTTGGAAGAATTGCTTAGCAAAATGACCTCTCATGGATGTAAAGGCAAGGAGCTCTTAACCTTTATGCCTAGCACCCCACATTTCTTCAAGATAATTCTTCAGAATACACTTGACGATCAAAAACTTGTAAGATCCCTTTTACTTATTATTTTGCATGCCTGTATGTTGTTAATTGGAACTGAACATTAATACATTTGGTGAATTCTTCAGATGGTTCCTGTAAAGTTTGTGAAAAATCACGGCGAGCATCTGCAAAATCAGGCAGTCCTTAAGGTTCCTGGTGGCGCAACCTGGAAAGTAGAGTTGGGAAAGTGTAATGGCAAAGTCTGGATGAGAAAGGGCTGGAAAGAATTTGCAGATTATTACTCTTTGGCTCATGGACACGTTCTGGTTTTTGAGTACAGTGGAAACTCTGTTTTTTATGTCCTCATATTTGACAGAACTGCTACAGAGATTGATTATGCATTAAGCAGCAGAAGAAGTACTGATCATGAGCTGCCTCATCAGGATGTAGAGGATTCTGATTCTGAAGATGATAAATCTCTTGAAATCTTGAATGAGTGTTCAGTTGAAATCAAGAAGAAAAGAGAAAGATCTCCCCTGCTAAGTCCCCGTCCTCGGAAGATTACTAAAACTGATACCACCACCAAAGCTGCAGGTGATCTTTGCTAGTTTGAAATTTAAGAAGTTGATTATCATTTATCAAATGCTTATTGGTACATACTTCAATCTTGCGATTTTTCTACTTTTGAAACTGATGATATTGTTTTCCATCTTTAATAAACAGTCATTGAACAAGCTAACGCTTTCAAATCTCAAAATCCATTTTTCTCAGTTGTTATGCAACCATCATATGTTTACGGTCGAAGCTATCTGGTAATTAAGCTTGAACTCGAAACATGGACAACCTACCATCCTGTCCATGTTTCTTTTCGGTTCATGAAATTGATTCCCCTCAGTTGGCCTTATTATTTCTGTTTCAGAACATACCATATAAGTTTGTTAAAGGATACTTCAAGGAGAACCGCGGTGAGGTCATTCTTAGGGTCTCCAATGGGAGAGCATGGACTGTCAACTATGGCTTTGATGTCTTCTATGGGCAAGCAAAAGCGTGTTTTTATCATAGCAGTTGGATTGTATTTATGAAGGACAATAACCTGAAAGTCGGAGATGTTTGCATATTTGAGCTCATCAAGGGCATTGAAATTTCTCTACAAGTATTTATTTTCC
Organism: Viola odorata; assembly: GCA_963691705.1. NCBI lineage: Eukaryota > Viridiplantae > Streptophyta > Magnoliopsida > Malpighiales > Violaceae > Viola > Viola odorata. The sequence goes on along the minus strand of OY829539.1, from coordinate 70,680,317 downwards.
GACGCAATGAAGAAGCAAACTGCAGACCATCAATAAGCCAGTTGGAGAGCGGAAAAAGTTCTGTGGGAAAGTTTGATAAAGGGTCTTCGAGTTCAGGTGTTCCTGAAGCAGCTGCTACAGAAGTCGTCTCACCATATCAGTCCTTCAATTCTGTCGTGCGGCGATCTTCTTTGAAGACCCATCAAATGGTATGCTTATGCACATCATACTTATGTATATTCCTGCTAGCTAGCAAACTGTAAATTATGTTGACAGTTCCTATCATGATGTGGTAAAGAAGTGCATTGGCTTCCTCCGTACGAGAGATGACAGTATTTTGTTCTGGTATGATACAATTTGAATGTTTATGTGTAACTTGTGCAGCATGTACCGAAGAGTTTCGCGGAGAAGTATATTAAGCATGAGAAACAGGAAATGCTGCTTCAAGTTGGGCATAGTTCGTGGCGAGTGACATTAAACTACTATCCAGAGTCCGGAACAGGTAAATTGAGTGCTGGTTGGATGGCATTTGCCAGGGGAAATTCTCTGAAAGCGGGAGATGTTTGCACCTTTAAGCTGATTAAGAGAAATGTTCTAAGAGTCTCCATTTCCAGAATTAAGAAGACATGTTCTTGGAACTTGGAGTCAAATTCTGTTGTCAGTTTGGATTGATTACCTGAACTAAATGTTGCTGTACTTGATGTTATTTGAAGCTTCTTTAGTATAAGCATAGTGGTTGGTATAAATTTGTGAAGCTGCATACTAGAAGTCTTTTCTGCGTGCCTGTATATCTTTTTGAGTAAAACTATCACCAATGGCTTGCAAATTTTCAAGATTGTCACTTCAAAACTGTACTTTATAAATTTGCTAAATTTGCTGAATTTGCTGAATTTGGAGCTTATTGTTATGCATTTATCTATTGGTTCTCTTAATTTTAGATGTAAGTGCCACATGACTATTATAGTAACGAATGAATTTTTTTTTCAGTATTAACTCTAATATTTCCTCCCGTTCTTATATATATATTTTTAATTGACAACTTATAGTTTTCTAAGTAAAAATACACAATTAATAAAAAATATAAATTAATTACAATGCTCATTTTTTAATTTTTTATTCTTTTTTTTTTAACGATAATTTAGCTTTGATCCTTTAAAAAATCAAGGCAAGAAGAACCAACAGGAATCATCCATGTCAATGATGTCATCCACGCAATTAAGGTAGGTGGATTAATTTAATTGTTCATATTATTAAAGAAATCTTGATCAATTCATCAAATTAATTCTACCTCAACATGTATAATTTGAAGAATGAAACCCTAATCTCAACAACAACAAAAAACTAATCATTGGCGCCAATTATTTCCTTTCAAAATAAAAGCCCTTAAAATTCGCGCACAAATCAAAATACCTAATAATATTGTTCCGTAACTAGTACAAAGGAAATCCCAATTCCCAATCAAATCATAATTCTAATTAGTCTCATAGATAATTCTAAGTGTTCCCTAAAAAGAAAAAAGAAAATACCCGCCGCCATTCAAATTAGTCCGAGTCCAACACCGTAACACAAGAATCACTTCCGAAAGTTACAAAAAACCTGTTGCTGTAAATATATAAGAACTACAAACGAACAACGAGAAATAGTACTGAGAAAAAACCCTTCCTTTCTTGCTCTGATTTCGCTCAAGTTTCGTTCTTGGTTATTTTTTCTTTCTGGGTTCTTTTCCAATGGCAAACAAAGCAGAAGATGAGGAGACCCAAGTGAGGAAGTACGAGTGGAGGAGGTTCAAGAAGAAGAAGGAGGAAAAGATGGCTGAAGGAGAAGAAACCAGATTTAATCTTGTGAATCAGGCTGACGAAGAAGGCAATGAGGGAGGTAAAGGAGGCGATTCTGGTAATGCGAGTGGATCGAATTCTACGGGTTCGGAAGAGAGTAAAGAGCAAGGTGAATTGGGTGCGGTAGAGGATTTGCGGCATTCAAGGAAGAGGAGATGTACTGAGAAGGTAGTGAGCTATGTGGAGACAAAACACTTTGGTGATGTTGATTTGAGGAAGAGCAATAAGAGAGCTGGAAAGGCTGTTAAAAGGACCAGCATCGAGACAAGGGAAGGTGAAGGGAATGGTGATTCTGGTGGTAGGTTGGGAAGAAAGCTAGTGGAAAACTTCAAAAGAAGGGGAATAAGGACAAGGGTGTGGAGAATGGTGAAGGAGAGACTAGCAGAACATATTCACTCAGGAAACCGCAAAAAAAGTCTGTTCAAGCGAAGAAAACTCCGCACAAAGATGTAAAAGCATCAATTTAACTCCCCTGTGCTTTCTTTGTGTATACATTATTTTGATTTGTTTTGTGTTATCTTCAGATCACGTTTCTAAATTTGATGTTTTGCTTTGTAGTATTCTGAGAGTACAATGTGCCATCAATGTCAACGGAATGACAAGGGTGCTGTTGTTCGGTGCAGAAGCTGTAATGCTAAGCGTTATTGTATCCCCTGCTTAAGAACATGGTATTATTCAATCACTTACTACTTTGTTTCTTTGATGCATTTAAGCGTGCATCTATTTATTGAGGATAATACTAATGGTTTTTAAATATTAGAAAATGTTAGATATACGTATTTATATACGTATGTATATACGTTGTATTAATATTAGGGTATATATATTGTAATGGTATATGTATTAATGAAGTAGATAGTACATTTACTCAAATTACATGGTAGCGGAGCAAAGTTACTCTCCTCTGCGTCACTGTTACTGCCACTGTCAGAAGAATCACTTCCCGGACTCCGTTTTTCTCACCGCCAGAACCGAAACGAGCGTCACGACGAGACGAGTCTAACGCAAGCGGAACGGAGTCATTCCGATAACCGACGCGCCGGCAATCGCGCCCGGAAGATTCCGGCCACCTCACCTTCCTCCGGCGAGTGGAGGCGCGTCCGGCCACCGTTCGGGGCACCGTCACCTGGGTTTTGCTCGCCTCGTCGAGATCGGCAGGTACCCGTACTTGGTTTTCAATTTTGGCGATTTTTGAGGCTCGGTTTTGCAAAATTACGAAACTGTCACTTTCGGGCATTGTTCACGGGGGTTATCCGGCACTGTTCACGGGCAGGTACTGTACTGTTCATGCGTGCTGTTACTGTTCACCTATGCTGTTTTAGGGTCATTTGCGTATTTTGGTTCGTATTTGCGTGTACTGTTTGAGTACTGTTTGCTCTGTATTTGCTGCGCATAGCTCTGCTATATTTGCTCTGTATTCTCTTAGTGTGGACTGGTTGAGGTCCGTTTGCTGTTTGGTTTGCTGTGGTTTGCTGCTGGATTGACTGGTTTACTGCTCGGGTTGGCCGGGTTGTACTCGAACGGCTTGTGTTCGTACATTTGCTCGTATATCTGCTCGAATTTTTGCTCGATTTGTGTTAAGAATGGCTCGGGATGGTGACTACAAGGGTGGTGACTTAAGTGATGTTACTTGTTACTACTGCAAGGAGATTGGTCATACAAAGCGTGTCTGTACGAAACTGCAGAATTACAATCAGAGGAGGAAATCAGCTAATCTAGTTGCTCTTCCAAGCTCCTCACCTGATCCACCTAAGCCACTCTCAGAGGAGGAATTTGCTAGATTCTCCTTGTACCAAGAGCTTGTGAAAGCTAAAACATGTCTTGTCTCTAGTTCTAGTCAGTGGGTAGTTGATTCAGGTGCAAATGAACATATGACAGGTAACACAAATACTTTCTCCAGTTTTAAGAAATTTAAAACATCTGCTTATGTCACCATTGCTGATGGCACCACTCGTAGTGTTGAGGGTTCTGGTATAGTTAAACCAACTTCTGCTATTACTATGTCGTCTGTACTTAGTCTACCTGAGTTGGTTTTTAATCTGATGTCAGTTAGTAAACTTACAAAGGACCTCAACTGCTTCATCTCTTTTTACCCTGATCATTGTCTCTTTCAAGATCTAGTGACAAAGCGGGTCTTTGGTAGAGGACATGTATCGGGTGGTTTGTATGTTCTGGATCCGTGGGTGCCAGAGTCAGTAGCCTGCTTCAGCTCCACTTCTCTGTTTGAAGCTCATTACCGTCTGGGTCATCCATGTCTGCAGTATCTGAAGCAACTATGCCCACAGTTCAAGTCAGCTACTTCCCTTGACTGTGAAACTTGTCATTTTGCGAAACACCATCGCACTTCTTTGGGTCCACGTACTAGTAAACGTGCGCGGTCTGCTTTTGAATTAGTCCATTCGGATGTTTGGGGTCCATGCCCTGTAACCGCCAAACCAGGGTTCAGATATTTTATCACTTTTGTGGATGATAACTCAAGAATGACTTGGGTATATTTTATGAAGAACAGGTCTGAGGTATTTTCTCATTTTTGTGCATTTTGTACTGAAATTCAGACTCAGTTTGGTACGTCGGTTCGCATTCTTAGAAGTGATAATGCTAAGGAATACATGTCAGAGTCCTTTCAGCATTATATGACTCAGCATGGCATCTTGCATCAGTCTTCTTGCGTTGATACACCAGCTCAAAATGGTGTGGCAGAAAGAAAGAACAGACACCTTTTGGAAACTGCTCGTGCTCTTTTATTTCAGAACAAGGTTCCCAAGCAATTTTGGGTTGACGCTGTTTCTACAGCTTGCTTCTTGATTAATCGTATGCCTTCTGCAGTTCTTGATGATGGTATTCCAATTACTGTACTTGCTCCTGGAAAACCATTATTCCCCATTGAGCCTAAGATTTTTGGTAGCACCTGCTATGTTCGTGATGTTCGTCCTCGCATCACAAAGTTGGATCCTAAGGCCCTCAAGTGTCTCTTCTTGGGGTATTCTCGGCTTCAGAAGGGATATAGATGCTACTCTCCAGATCTTCAGAAATATCTGGTGTCTATTGATGTTGCCTTCTCTGAACAGGCACCATTCTTCTCACATCCTGTTCCACAGGATGATGATCATGGTGATGATGATTGGTTGGTCTACTCTGCTCCTCCAGTCTCTGCTCCTCCTCCTCCAGTTTCCTCTGCACCTTCCCTATCTGCTCCTCCTCCTCCCTACTCTGCTCCTCCATTGGTTGTTTCTGATCAACCCTCTTGTGATAGTACCCTTGATCAGCCCTCTTCTTCGGGTACCTCTGCACAGTATATTGAGGAGAGGATCTTGATTGCAAATCCTGATCCTGTTACTGGTTCTTCTACGCTATCTGTGACACCCATTGATACATGTCCTCCACCAGACTCCTCGTCACCTGATCCACCCACTGATTTGGATCTCCCCATCAGTCTTCGCAAAGGTAAACGACATTGTAAATCTGTCTACTCCATTGCTAACTATGTCTCCTATGATCACCTGTCCATCGACATGTGCTCTCATTTCCTCTCTAGATTCTGTTGTTGTCCCAAACACAGTGCAGGAAGCATTGACTCATTCTGGTTGGAAGAATGCAATGCTTGAGGAGATTATCGCTTTAGCGGATAATCAAACTTGGGACTTGGTGTCTTTACCCAAGGACAAGAAGGCTGTAGGATGCAGATGGGTCTTTGCTGTGAAAGTCCATCCTGATGGTTCTGTGGCACGTCTTAAGGCACGCCTTGTTGCCAAAGGGTATGCTCAAACATATGGGGTGGACTACTCTGACACTTTTTCCCCTGTGGCCAAATTATCCTCTGTCAGGTTGTTCATTTCCTTAGCCGCTTCTCAGGATTGGCCTCTTCACCAGTTAGACATCAAGAATGCCTTCTTTCACGGCGACCTACAGGAAGAAGTCTATATGGAGCAACCACCTGGGTTTGTTGCTCAGGGGGAGTATGGGAAAGTCTGTATGCTGAAGAAGGCCCTGTATGGTCTAAAACAGAGTCCTCGTGCCTGGTTTGGCAAGTTCAGTGAGGTAATTTTACAATTTGGCATGCAAAAGAGCCAGTGTGATCACTCTGTCTTTCATAGACAATCTGCTGCGGGTATTATTTTGCTTGTTGTGTATGTGGATGATATTATCATTACAGGAGATGATAGTGTTGGGATCTCTTCGCTAAAATCTTTCCTGCATACCAAGTTCAGTACAAAAGACTTGGATCAGCTGAAATACTTTCTAGGGATAGAAGTGTCCAGGAGTAACAAAGGTATCTTCTTATCTCAAAGAAAGTATGTCCTTGATCTCCTTGCAGAAACAGGAAAGTTGGGAGCCAAGCCCTGTAGCTCCCCTATGGCTTCTAATGTTAATCTCACCAAAGATGACGGTGACCCTTTTGATGATCCTGAGAAGTATAGGAGATTAGTTGGGAAATTGAACTATCTCTGTGTGACACGGCCTGACATCACCTTCGCGGTTAGTGTTGTTAGCCAGTTCATGTCTGCTCCAACAGATAAGCATTGGGAGACTCTGGAGCATATTCTATGCTATCTGAAAGGGGCACCTGGCCTCGGGATCCTGTACAGTAACCACGGTCACAATCAGATTGAGTGCTTTGCTGATGCGGATTGGGCTGGGTCGAAGATTGATAGAAGATCAATAACCGGCTATTGTGTCTTTGTTGGTGGGAACCTGATCTCTTGGAGGAGCAAGAAGCAAACAGTGGTGTCTCGATCCAGTGCAGAGTCGGAATACAGAGCCATGGCACAATCCTCCTGTGAGATTATATGGATGCGGCAACTTCTGACTGAAATTGGTATAGAACACTCCTCAGCTTCAAAACTCTGGTGTGATAATCAAGCTGCTCTCCACATTGCTGCAAATCCTGTTTACCATGAGAGGACGAAGCATATTGAAGTTGACTGTCACTTCATTCGCGAGAAGATTCAGGGGAATCTCATCTCCACTCACTATGTGAAGACAGGAGAACAACTGGGTGATCTCTTCACTAAAGCCCTTCCAGGTCCTCGAGTGGATTATCTTTGTAACAAGCTGGGCATGATAAATATCTATGCTCCAGCTTGAGGGGGAGTGTTAGATATACGTATTTATATACGTATGTATATACGTTGTATTAATATTAGGGTATATATATTGTAATGGTATGTATTAATGAAGTAGATAGTACATTTACTCAAATTACAGAAAAAAAATTATCAATTGCTGCAGCTGCTTGTGAGTTTTGTTAATTCACATGTTTTAGCTGCATTTGCATCAATATGCATGTGCTTTTTCTTCTGTTTTCCAACTTTCACCTACCTTTCATTTGTGTTTTATGCAATCTAGATTCTTTTTCAATCCTTAAATATAAACTGCTTTTTCGTGGTAATTTAGAGTCTGGAATGTCTTCCACACTCACTAAATGCAACTGATAGGTTTTAGCTAAGTCTTACAGCAGTTGGTGAGCCACAATAAATTTAAGACCCTAGCGGTATACCCTTGGATTGGGTAGAGTTGGGTTACATACGAGATAAGGGCATAACTTATTTTTGCTTGAGGTTTTTGTCAATAATGACCATGTGTGGTGAAATAGTTGAAGATGTTTTACCTGATTGCTTCGTGCATGACTATTGGTTAATGCCCCAACCATTATGTTTATCCTTTAAATCGTTCTCTGTTTATGTTGTAGGTATCCAAAGATGACAGATGATGAAGTTGCTAATAAGTGTCCATTCTGCCTTAAATATTGCAACTGCAAAGCCTGCTTGCGTCTAGATGGATCAATAAAAGTTAGTTCATTTTAACTAATATTCTATGTGCTTTAACTTCTTGTGGTGTGTGACATTTTTTTGATTGATATTCGCTGCAGAGTCTGAAGAGGGAAGTTGAGCTTACACTAAGTGAAGATAAAGTAAAACAGCATTCCAAATTTGTGATCCAAACAATTCTTCCTTTTTTGAAGCAATTGGATGAAGAACAAATGACAGAGAGTAAGATTGAGGCCAAGACTCTAGGTATTTTTGGTTAGCTTGTCAGTTAAAAGTTTCTCACAGACCTCATTTAGTCCCTTCTCCTCTGCTTAATTTTTCATGTTCTTATTTTTATTTATTTATTTAATTTTTTTCCGGAGTCTGTTCTGTTTCTCATTCATGCAGTTATTTCCCCTGTAGCTATTGACAAGGGAGGTTGATTAACAAATTATGCCTTTATGTATACTTGCATCTATGTGGGTTATAAAAAATTCTATAATACTGATTTAGCACTTTTACAGGTATAGCACTTTGTGACTTACAAGTGGAAGATGCTAACTGTTCTAAAGATGAGCGAATGTTTTGGTATGGCATTTTGTCTGGGTATTTTAAGTTTCCTAGCCTTTTCATTATCCTACATATGTTTAAGATTAGTATGTTGCTTTTTCAGTGACAACTGCAGAACTTCTATTTTTAACTAACACCCGAGCTGTCCTGACTGCTCTTATGATCTCTGCCTTATATGCTGCCGCGAGATACCTGATGGACACCTAAGGGGTGGCGAGGAAGAGGTGGTTATGGAGTATGTTAATAGAGGGTTTGACTCTTTGCATGGAAAGGGGACAGCAGATAAGGAGCAACAGCAACGAATTTCTAGCTGTATTAGAGTGTCTAATAACATGTCTGTTGGGGTGCCTTCTGAGAAGTCTGAGGAGTTTTCGGCATCAAAATCCCAGTGGAAAGCTAACTGTTATGGAAGCATTCCTGGTGAGCGTTGTTGTGGGACACTTAAACTGAAATGCTTGTTTCCAGCTGAGGAGGTTACATGCTTGCGAAATAAGGCAGAAAAGATTACCAAAAGATTTGAGCTTGACTTGGCTACAGCTCCTGCTGATCGATGTGCATGTTTTAATTCCAAAGGTGATGTTGACATCAGCAATGGTAAGTTATTAAAAGCAGCATCTCGAGAAGATTCCAGGAACAATTATTTATATTATCCAAATGCCAAAGATCTCAAGGAGGATGATTTGGAGCATTTTCAATTCCATTGGGAAAGAGCTGAGCCTGTGATCGTTAGCAACAAGCTTGAAACTGCTTATGGCTTAAGCTGGGAACCACTGGTTATGTGGCGTGCCTTCCGTCAGATAAAAAATGAAAATCATGATACACTTTTGAATGTGAAAGCGTTAAGAGTGTTTGGGTTGGTGTGAGGTTAGTAAAGATGCTCCTTCAGATGTGTGTGTTATCTGTAAATAATATTAAGTTATCACATTCTTCAGTACTTATGCCTCTGCAGAATGATGCATGTTTCCTTAGGGATTCTTAATCACAAGCATCTCTTCATCATCCTGCCCAAGTGTTAATCAACTCTCAAGCTCATGAGTTTCTAAATATTGGTTTCCCTGTTGTGGTTTGCCCTCTTTACTTAGTGATTAGTTTTTCATTACTCCCAAATGGTAATGTCCCTTTTTAACGTCCGGTGATTCTTGTAACTTGTTCATTCAATTCTCTGGATTCATGTGTTTTGTGGGCCTACTGAATGGTTATTGCTACTTGTGATTCTAAGTATTCACGCAGATTCCATTTTGTTTTCGCAGTGGACAGAAAAGGGATGCGTTCATCAAAATCCTGCAGGAGACTGTATGCCAATTTTCATGTCAGGAGTCAGGATAGAATTACTACAGTAAAAGTAAAACCAGGTTACATGGTTAACCAGCTGAGGCAATTTCCGAAGACAAAATGGATTGAAATGTGGATGCAGCTTAAGAATTAACGGTCTGCAACTGTAAACAGCTAATTAGAATTGAATCCGGATTAGTTGATTGATTTCAGCTTTGATTGTTACTCTTTCATGTTCTATTTTGTTTGTCAGCAGTGGTTGTTATCTGATGCAAAACGTTTTCCTTGATTTGATTTCTCATCAATCCACTCATTAATCCAATCAATTCACCGTTTTAAAGTCTTTTTAAGTATTTAATTCACCTTTCCTGCAATGCCACGCAAAGTCAAACTTTTTTTCTTTGGTCCATCCTACAAGCCATCTCCTATTGTTTCTGCCAGCAAAACTGAAAGTGTATGTGCTGTATCGGTGGATCTTGTCTTAGTTTTATTTGGCGGATTGACGGATTTTGAAATTTACCATAAGCTTTTTACACGGCGTATATCAATTAGTTTAGAACTGTTCTAATTTCACCAAAATTTTGAATCGGGTCCATATTAAACAGCCGAGTGCGGTTGAAAACTGTGCGGTTTATTAAAAACCAAAAATCCAAATTACCACTACACTTTTCCTTCCTCACCGTTAAAAAACAAATAAAAATGAAAGTTGCTTCACCTCCTTAACAGAACGGAACACTCAGTCGCTCTCTCCAACTTCCAAAATGTATGGAAAAACAATCACCACCGTCGCATTTCTTCTCTTCCTCGTAATCTCCTACTCTTTCTTCATCGGCACTCTCGATTTCCGGCAATACTTCTTCCCCTTACTTACCCAGCCACCACAGTCACCGCAGGTCTCACCTTCCATCTGTGCAACCTCCTCCGCCCCGCCTCTCAAAGTCTACATGTATGATCTCCCGCGCAGATTCCACGTGGGCATGTTGGATAAGGGTCAAGTTCCAGAAAACACGACGGTGACTGCTGAGAATTTCCCAAGTTGGCCCAAACGCTCCGGGGTAAGGAAACAGCATAGCGTGGAATATTGGCTCATGGGTTCGCTTTTGTATAATCAGCGGAAAATTGGGGATGAGGAGGAGCGGAGAGAGGCGGTTAGGGTTTTGGATCCGGAGTTGGCTGATGTATATTATGTCCCGTTCTTCTCTTCGTTGAGTTTTAATACTCATGGGCATGTCATGACGGATCCCGAAACGGAAATTGATCGCCAGCTACAGGTGCTCTTTTCTTGCTCGTGTTCCTTTGTTCTTTACTTGAAATTTTGGCTAAATTTTCGGAATTTGGAATAGAATTGCATGATTTTGTGTGTTCTTTTGGGTAGAAGTAGTTCTTTTGCTTATCCTCCTAAAACGGGGTAAAATTAGGTAGGTTAGTTAGCTTGGTAATGTGTAGTACTGTAGTTTTTGTTAGATGGGAGCAAAGAATAGTGAGTTTATCTTGATTTTTCCATTTGTGATACTTTTGAATGGGTGCAAGGGCAGGCGTTAGTGGAAATGTGGGGGGTATAGTTTCTAGTGTGTTTGATGCTGTTTTTATGGACAATTAGGTGGGAAAATGGAAGTGAATAAGGACTTTTTATGGCTTTGCATAGGTGAGTGGTATCCTTACGGGAGAGTTTCTAGTGTGTTTGATGCTGTTCTTTTATGGACAATTAGGCAGGAAAATGGAAGAGAATACGGACTTTTTATGGCTTTTGCATAGGTGAGTGGTATCCTTGCGGGAACTCTTATGAGAGTAAAACAGAACACTGAGGGATTTGTTCAGTTGAGGAATCCATTAGGTTTCTTTTTCAAAGAATTATAATTTTCTGCACTATTGTTATACTGAAGCACTAAAGTGAATTCACCATTTGTCCATCAAAAAAGACTGACCAATTTGAAAGTCATTCTTCCTTTAAGTTGAGTGCTGATATGTAAATATGAGTTCTAGTAAGTTTTGTGGTCGCACTGATAGTCTGTGTATACTACTCTCTCAGTTGTGAGCACTAGGTTGCAGATAGTTATGGTCTCTTGTGGCATTTGATTGTCTTAGGAGCTGAAGATAAAATATTGATGATTAGGGTTACAAAGGGGTTGTCGTTACAAGTCATATTCTCTTCTGTTCTTTCAAGCTATCTATTTTTCCTCTAATTGTCAAAGCCTAGTAATGGACGTCCTTAAGTTGATCCAGTGCTTCTCAAACCTTCTTTGCCTATTTTGTGACAAGAGGCTGCTATGCACAATCTCAAGCCCCATTTCTAAATGAATTATTAACGTTTTATGTCCTAAACATTTCAATTCCTAGTGTGCTGTTTTTTTATCATTTTGGTTTTGACCATCTTTTGGCCTGAACTTGGGTACCTTCCTTAAGTTTCACCAGTAAGTTCTGCTGGTTTCAGGTTGATTTATTGGAATTATTGCGGAAATCCAAGTACTGGAAGAGATCTGGAGGCAGAGACCACGTGATCCCCATGACTCATCCAAATGCCTTCCGATTTCTTCGACAAGAAGTGAATGCATCTATTCTTATTGTCGCAGATTTTGGCCGCTATCCTAGATCCATGTCAACTCTGAAAAAAGATGTTGTGTCTCCTTATGTACATGTTGTGGATTCTTTTACCGATGATGACCTCTTAGATCCATTTGAATCTCGCAAGACACTTCTTTTCTTTCGGGGCAATACAGTCAGGAAAGATGTATGCTACATTTGCTATGCATAGTGATGATCGTCTGAATACCTCCATTTTGATGCTGAATGGAGTATTAATGGTTGCCTTATGTTGCAGGAAGGCAAAGTCCGTGCTAAATTGGCCAAGATACTAGCTGGTTATGATGATGTTCACTATGAGAGAAGCTCACCTACGACCGAAACAATAAAAGCGGTATGTAAATGATCTAGGAGCGTTAAGGGGGATGTTGCCATTGCATATGTAGTTCCTGTTGAGTATTCAATCATTTTTATTGCTTTAAAAGAGAGAGATGGGTGAATAGCTCTTTTGTTCCCTATTTCTGTTTTTTGATTGTTCAAACATAATGTTTACTTTTTATTCAGACTCTTTTCCTGCTACCTTTTCTTTTGTCTTAAATTCTCGTGGTTGAGATGGTCTCTTAAAATTGTGGAAACCTTGTTTTATTGGTATGCTTACTACAAATAGTCATCACCTGGAATCGTTATGTTCCAATCAACCTGGTTTACTGTCTTATTATGCATGTTGCTACTGTATCATGTTGATGTCATGTTTCATATTTTGTTACGTATGATTGGTAAAGGATATTTTTGTCTCTCACTACTTTCTTTTCCTGAAATACCAGTCGACAGAAGGGATGCGTTCATCAAAGTTCTGTCTACATCCTGCAGGTGACACTCCTTCGTCTTGCCGGCTATTTGATGCTATTGTTAGCCACTGTGTGCCTGTCATTGTCAGTGATCAAATTGAGCTCCCCTATGAAGATGAAATTGATTACAGTAAGTTCTCAGTTTTCTTCTCTCTAAATGAATCTGTACAACCTAAGTACATGGTTAATCAGCTCCGGCAATTTCCAAAGGATCTCTGGCTTGAAATGTGGACACAGCTTAAAAACGTCTCTCATCACTTTGAATTCCAATATCCCCCAAAGAAGGGAGATGCAGTTGACATGCTATGGAGACAAGTTAAGCACAAGCTCCCTTCTGTCCAACTTGCCATACACAGAAGTCAGAGGTTGAAGGTTCCAGACTGGTGGCGGAGGTGATATTCTTGAGCTTCCCTACGTGACTGTACATTAAAGATAATTTTCATCATTCATACTGAGAAACCCTATGGATGGAACAATTCTAGAGGATTATAGACAGCTTCCATGTCGTCTGGGTTTAGAGATAGCGTGACATTTACTCTTCTTCAATACATCAAAGGAGATTCTTTCTTGTAGCTGAGAACTTTTCACCCTTATCTGTGTCATATCTCTCTTCTTTTTATATTTTATTTCAACAGTACACAATTGAGTTCTTGAGTATGTAAATGGCCTGCGGCTGTACACGATTCTGAGAAGTTAGCAAAGAGTTGTTTCTTTCTTTTGATTTTTCTGATGCGTTCAATCTACTGCAAATTGTGTTTCTCCTCTCTCTCGTTATTCTTCTCGTGTCACTCTATGTTGTGGAATAAGTTCTTCATAAACGAGATTGCTTTCAGATATGATGAGGCATGGATTCTCTTCTTTTCAGAGTAGTTATGTTACAGCTTCGTGTGCTCATCAATATTACTCCCTTCGTTCTTTTAGCAAAATATGTTTGGAGTTCAATAAAGCATTAAATGCTTATTTGGTCAATAATTAAGAGACTCAAAGAGTGCGAGACTTTTATCGGTTGGAACTGGAAGGAAAGAGAACGAAAAAATTAGTAAAACACACCTAAAAAGATGGGTTCGTGTAAAACAAAGTTGAAAGACCAAGCAATGAAAATCTCTATACAATGGTTTAATCAATCCACAAATCAAACATCTGTCAGTACCATCTCACGTTTCGCTCGGCTCAAAATTGTTCACAGCCCATTTCATTGCATGAATAGATATTTTCTCCACCTGTATCAAAAATCCATCACCACCTCAATTAGAATAGCATTAAAATTAAAATTAATACATGATCGAAACAGAAACTTTATGAGAAGAACATTTATGGGAATGGCACATGGGCTGTGCTCACTCTCATGAGCCATTCCCGTCCATTTAGTTGTCTTGCTACGTTTCCACTTCATCACTGTAATACGAGCTAGCAAGCAAACAAATGTATAACAATGGAGCATTTATAGACTATTCATACCTCCAACTTGTCCTCTTTTGCACGGTGATTATGTGGGAGTAGACGAAATTCCTCGGTCAAGCGGATGCACTCGCCAACATTTTCAGGCGAGACAAAGTCCGATGCTACTTTTATGCATGACTGCCGGAGGACAATAGTAGTGAGTATCATGGAATGTCCGTGTCTGTCTCCATGTGTGTGTAAGTTTGTGCATGTATAGATCAACCTAATAAGACAGTATGCAATAATATTCATGAGCTTCACGATAAGCATGTCGGAAAGTGAGAAGAACAAGACTGTATGCTCGAAACAGGTCTGATATGCTGCATTCCATATGCATCAAATTCTGGACTGGAAGAGAATGTCCTCGACAATTATGCCTTCTAGAGACAAAGATTCGCAGTAGGGAAAAAAGAGATGCAGCAAAAAGATGTGAAGAAATGAATACTTCAATACTGTATACATCCCATCAGTAAGGCCACAAAACATATTATCACCAAAGAAAAATCTATAATACCTTTAAATTTCTCACTTGATGAGGACAACCAGCGGGAATAAATACAGCATCTCCAATTTTCTGGACGAAGGTCCACGGTTCAATGCCTGCATAACGGTGATAAGAGAAAAACAGGAATCGTCAAATCTGAAATTTCTAATAATAAGTCCAACACAAACACAATATAAATGCGATAACGAACCATATTCCTCTTTCAGCTTCCTCTTGTGCTCTAGAGTCAAATAAAAGGTTTGATCATGTATAGGGTGAACAACCTAGATCACCAGAAATGAAATAAATAAACAAATACATATTGGTAAGGAGATAAAGAATGCACATCATTACCGCTACCGACATTTATTGTTCAACTATTAAGCATATCCAGAAACCGGGACAAAGAACATTATTACCTTCGGCAATGGGCAACAATGAATGTGCCTAAATTCTTTGAAGTGCCTGTTGCAATATTCCTGCAGCTTAGGAACATCTTCTCTCCGGAAAATGTCCCAGAGAGCACCTCCCTCCACAGCCTGACCCATCAACTGCTCCCGGACTTTTAACTGTCTCTGCAGCAGTCATGTCTGCATCCATTTTAGTTCTCTTCCCACTCTTCTCGCCGGGATTCCCCTGCCCATCACTTCCTTCATTCTCAGCACATCTCTTCCTAGAATTCCGGCCATTCTTCAGCTTACCCCTATTATCCACTTCACCATCCTTGTTCTGGTCAACTTTGCCATTACATACAGTATTATTGGTACCCGATGTATCACATGCATCATTATGCACGTTGTTGCCGAAAAGTTCTCGTCTGTCTTGCTCCTTGTGCTGTGATTTCAACTTTGATATTGCTTTTTGAGTTTCACTTTTGAGTTTAAAGTCAGCAACATGCGTTAAAACATTCACCTGAAATGGCAAATCAACATGAAAAATGAGTAACAAGAAAATATTATTAGGTTAAGCAATGATTTAAGAATACCAAAGACCAAGTAACACACACAACTGGATTTCTACTTGTACTAAAATAGGTGCTTCTCTTACTATCCAAAATTGGTAAAAACAGCATGATAACCCCTAATCAAATCTATTAAACTTCCAGATAAGGGCTCTAGCTTTTCTTAGCCGAATTATAATCACAATCAACTGAATTTACCAGTAGAGAACAAACAGTGCCAAATTATTTGCATCTCTTAGAATACTTATTCTCACCCAATCATTTAACTAGTACTCATAGGAATCATATAATTATTATAATCAGCATCTGCCTACAAAAAGCAATGTAGGGCCACAGCATTCCTCTAACCCATTGAGTCCAAATTAGAGAAGTGGGAGAGCTGTATAAAAGAAGGAAAGAAAGTAAACTTACTGCATCAGACATGTCACAATGAAGCTTGTTTACAGAGTCTCCACGCCCAAGCTCTTGAGCCAATCCATAAGCAATGTAGGTCTTCGGCCCCATGTCAGGCATCAGAGAGCCCTCGGGCAGTCAGACAGCAAGATTTAGAGGTCCACTACTCGGATGACTATACTCCTTAAAGGGCAAAAGAAGAGTAAATTCTGCATCATGTCGAGGCAAATTCTTCCCAAACTTGTTAGATGCAGGCCAATCTTTCAGTTTCAGTATTTTAGGCCAACCATGTGCATCAGACTGACCTTTTGTGTATCCGTCGAATACGAGTAGACTTTACTAATGCTGGTTCTGCTGGTGTGGTTTTGTACGAGAGGGGAGAAGTGTGGTTTCATAGCTAATGTTTCATTGAAGAAAGAATGAGAGATCAACAGAAGAAATATGAATATGAATATGAGATGGGTTAATTACTTTTACAAACGTTGTCTTGTGGGTTCTTGACATATATACGCAGGAAAAATGTACTTTCTTGCTTTATAATCCAATGTTCTTTATCAAATTAAGTTTCAAAACCGTCCAGTACTCTTTCTTGACTACTGCATGATTTTTCTGTTTATCCAGTTGAGGATGCACCGTGCTGCACTAGATCATGCCTTAAGTTATGTTGCATTATCTTAGCTACTTGAAGTGTTCCAATAGATGGTAAAATGCAGAAAGATGATGGCAATCTTTTGCAGTAATATGGTGTTTCTGATCTGTCTCAATGTCTTCTTGTAAAAGTTTGAAATCTTTCATTAATTCTGTAAACTCATTATGAATTATTATTACAAAGAACGAAAAAATCACGCGTGAGCTTGTGGCTTAGTGGTATTCCTTACAGCGGAAGGATGATTGAAAACTGTACAATGTACATTTGCTTACAATTCTGCAGCTTTATGTCTCAAATCTCTGTGCATACCAATTTGAACTCCTGGTACCTTGTTCTTGACCTGTCTCCACAGCATGTTCACTGCATCCTGCTTCTTTGGTGGATACTGGAATTCAAAATGATGGGAGATATTCTTAAGTTGCATCCACATTTCCATCCATTTCTCCTTTGGAAATTGCCTAAGCCGGTTAACCACGTAACCGCGTTTTAGCGCATTCTTCACTGAGAAGAAAATTGCGAACTTGTTGTAGTCAAGTTCGTCCTCGAACGGTAGCTCGATGTGATCACTCACAATGACAGGAACGCAGTGGCTTACAATTGCATCGAATAGCCGGCAGGATGAAGGTGTGTCCCCTGCAGGATTCAAACAGAATTTCGATGTGCGCATCGCTTCTGTTGACTGCAAAAAGAAACAAGTAAGATGAGTACAAGATTAGTGGGAAATAAAAGAAACACATGTGAATTTCTAGTCCACCACAGACCTCTTGTATTGTTTTTGCTGAAGGCCTGTCATGCTCGTACCGAACATCTTCGTATCCGGAAAATACTTGCGTCAGTTTCGCACGAATTTTGCCTTCCTAGAAACACAAAATATATAACAGAAGTTTTCTTAATGAGAAGCTAAAACATGAAGTGTTAACAGGGCCAAAAAGAAAAAAAAAAGTACTCTCTTACATCTTTCCTGTGTGTTCCCCCGCGAAAGAAAAGAAGTGTTGAACGGGACTCGAACGGGTCCAAAACGTCATCATTAGTAAATGTTTCCACAACATGTGCATAAGGTGTCACTACGTCTTTCCCCAGATTAGATATTGATCTGGATGGACGGCCGAAATCAGCAACAACAAAAATAGATTCCTTCACCTGACGGCGCAGGAACCTGAGAGCATTCGGATGTTGCATAGGAATCACATGGTCTCTCCCTCCTGACCTCTTCCAGTACTCGGATTTCCGCAAGAATTGAAACAGATCATTCTGGGGAAAAATCAAGAACCCATCTCCCAAGATTAAAGAGCATTCAATAAAAAAATCCCAGCTCAGGAAAATGTTTACAGGTTAGAGCTGAAAATACCTGTAATTGGGGATCTGTATTGGCGGTGCGAATTCGGTGAAGGTTAAAATTGTAACTCAAAGAAGAGAAAAATGGGACAAAGAACAGTTGAGCTAACTCAGGATCCGAAACCCTGACCACCTCTCTGTCATCTCCTTCCCCATCATAGAGTAGGGAAGCCATTAACCAATACTCCACACTATGCTGTCTCAACAATTTCCAATGCGGCGGCCATTGCTTAAAATTCTTGGAATTCACTGGATCATCATCTGATCTACTGTGATCTATCATACCCAAGTTGAATCTACGTGGAAGATCATACATGTAGACACGAAGCGGCAGCGATGACCCAACTGGACAAACAGAGGAATCACTCTGTTTCCCCTGCTCTGTTTCCTCTGTTACTGCTGCTGCTGCTGCTGGTGTGCAAAGAGGGGGTGAAATTTGTGGAGACTGTGATTGCTTGCGTGAGAAGAAGTATGATTTGATATCAATTTTTTCTGTGAAGATGTAATGGGAGATGAATAAGAGGAGAGCGAATATGAGAGAAAGTAGTAGTTTTACAAACATTTTGTTCTGAAAAGATAATGTTTGCTTCTGACCATAATGCTTGTACAGAAATGCATCAAATGCTTTCTTTAGTTTTGCCATTTGTCTTCGATCTGATGATTCTGTTATGGTGAAGAATCTATTTATAGCAAAAATTTAGAAATTACTGTCATTTTCTATAGTTTCTTTTCGTTGCATGTTTTATACACTATGATTTGATGGAATCACCATAGTGACTCTCTCTTAATGATATTGAAGAAAAATTGTAATGCCCTTCAGGATCGACCATATTCGAATGATATTAGTTTTTTATACGAAAACAAATATAAAGGATGTCGAGAAAAAGAATCTCTAATGATAATTGATTTCCAATGTTTGTCTTGTTGGGTTTGCTTACCTTATTTGGTATAAGACTTACTGGTTTTCTGTTAATCCTCTCATGGGTCCAATTGTTCCAATGATTTGTGGCTGAATCTTACACATTGTTATTTTTTTTCGATTTTGGTAATTAGTTAGTGGATATTGGTAGCCTGCCATGTAGGAAGTCTTTTTTTGTTGTTGTTGATATATTTATGATACCTATCTTTCCACGCAATTAATCTTATTATGAAATGGGTATATTACCTTTTTATACTATTTATGAACTTTTAATTTCTTAATTTCACTCCTGAATTATTAATTTTTTTGGGTATAATCTACCACTTTTATTTGTTTTTTTGTCAGGTCACTAACGATTTATTATAACCTCTCGTCACAAGTAATAAATAACGTAAAAATTGATACAATAATATAAAAAAATTTAAAAAAAAATATCATTCATATTATTAATTTTATTACAATATTCATTTTCCTCTCGCTGAAATAATAAAAAATTTAAAATTAAAAGGTGGAAAAAAAACAGATAATAAAAAGAAATAAAAATTAAAAATGACATTTTAAGTATTATGAAATAAAAGAAGGAAAAGAGGTACTTATATCTATAAGTGATTTAATGACAAAAACTAACATAAATAGTAGATTGCACCCAAAAACTAATTCAGAGTGACATCCAAAAATTGAAAATTTGTCGTTCACCAATAGTATAGACTCTATAGAGGAATTTTAGTCTGCTCAAATTAAAAGATGGGTGTTTTTCTCGGCAGTGAAGGCAATATTTATAAATGGCAGGAGAATAATTTAGCTAGTTAATGTAAGATGCTACCGTATTTAATTTTTCATGCAAGAGTCTATATCTTATGTTCAATATAAAAAAATAAGTCTCTATTTTCATGAATTTAATTTATTTTCTTTTTTTGTTATTTTCAATCATAAATTTGAATGGGTAAAAAAAAATCTTTTTTTTAATTTTTGTTTTTATATCCACATTTTTTAAAGACAAAAGGCACTATAACAAAAAAATTATTTAAGATAAAAATAGGAATAAATTAAATTTTGTGGCGTGAAAATAATGACTTGCTACAAAAAATGAGAAAATTATATTGACAAAACTATTTCTTGTAAGACTCAACAATACTCATGTAATAATACTCTCTTACTTTATTAAAACATACCATTACAATATATATATACCCTAATACCATATACCTAATACTAATACAACGTATATACATACGTATATAAATACATATATCTAACACTCCCCTCAAGCTGGAGCATAGATATTTATCATGCCCAGCTTGTTACAAAGATAATCCACTCGAGGACCTGAAAGGGTTTTAGTGAAGAGATCACCCAGTTGTTCTCCTGTCTTCACATAGTGAGTGGAGATGAGATTCCCCTGAATCTTCTCGCGAATGAAGTGACAGTCTACTTCAATATGCTTCGTCCTCTCATGGTAAACAGGATTTGCAGCAATGTGGAGAGCAACTTGATTATCACACCAGAGTTTTGAAGGTGAGGAGTGTTCTATACCAATTTCAGTCAGAAGTTGCCGCATCCATATAATCTCACAGGAGGATTGTGCCATGGCTCTGTATTCTGACTCTGCACTGGATCGAGACACCACGGTTTGCTTCTTGCTCCTCCAAGAGATCAGGTTCCCACCAACAAAGACACAATAGCCGGTTATTGATCTTCTATCAATCTTCGACCCAGCCCAATCTGCATCAGCAAAGCACTCAATCTGATTGTGACCGTGGTTACTGTACAGGATCCCGAGGCCAGGTGCCCCTTTCAGATAGCATAGGATATGCTCCAGAGTCTCCCAATGCTTATCTGTTGGAGCAGACATGAACTGGCTAACAACACTAACCGCGAAGGTGATGTCAGGTCGTGTCACACAGAGATAGTTCAGTTTCCCAACTAATCTCCTATACTTCTCAGGATCATCAAAAGGGTCACCGTCATCTTTGGTGAGATTAACATTAGAAGCCATAGGGGAGCTACAGGGCTTGGCTCCCAACTTTCCTGTTTCTGTAAGGAGATCAAGGACATACTTTTTTTGAGATAAGAAGATACCTTTGTTACTCCTAGATACTTCTATCCCTAGAAAGTATTTCAGCTGATCCAAGTCTTTTGTACTGAACTTGGTATGCAGGAAAGATTTGAGCGAAGAGATCCCAACACTATCATCTCCTGTAATGATAATATCATCCACATACACAACAAGCAAAATAATACCCGCAGCAGATTGTTTATGAAAGACAGAGTGATCACACTGGCTCTTTTGCATGCCAAATTGTAAAATTACCTCACTGAACTTGCCAAACCAGGCACGAGGACTCTGTTTTAGACCATACAAGGCCTTCTTCAGCATACAGACTTTCTCATACTCCCCCTGAGCAACAAACCCAGGTGGTTGCTCCATATAGACTTCTTCCTGTAGGTCACCGTGAAGGAAAGCATTCTTGATGTCTAACTGGTGAAGAGGCCAATCCCGAGAAGCAGCTAAGGAAATGAACAACCTGACAGAGGATAATTTGGCCACAGGGGAAAAGGTGTCAGAGTAGTCCACCCCATATGTTTGAGCATACCCTTTGGCAACAAGGCGTGCCTTAAGACGTGCCACAGAACCACCAGGATGGACTTTCACAGCAAAGACCCATCTGCATCCTACAACCTTCTTGTCCTTGGGTAAAGACACCAAGTCCCAAGTTTGATTATCCGCCAAAGCGATAATCTCCTCAAGCATTGCATTCTTCCAACCAGGATGAATCAATGCTTCCTGCACTGTGTTTGGGACAACAACAGAATCTAGAGAGGAAATCAGAGCACATGTCGATGGAGACAGGTGATCATAGGAGACATAGTTAGCAATGGAGTAGACAGATTTACAGTGTCGTTTACCTTTACGAAGACTGATTGGGAGATCCAAATCAGTGGGTGGATCAGGTGACGAGGAGTCTGGTGGAGGACATGTATCAATGGGTGCCACAGATAGCGTAGAAGAACCAGTACCAGGATCAGGATCTGAAGTCAAGATCCTCTCCTCAATATACTGTGCAGAGGTACCCGAAGAAGGCTGGTCAAGGGTACTATCACAAGAGGGTTGATCAGAAATAACCAATGGAGGAGCAGAGTCGGGAGGAGGAGGAGCAGATAGGGAAGGCGCAGAGGAGACTGGAGGAGGAGCAGAGGAGACTGGAGGAGCAGAGTAGACCAACCAATCATCATCACCATGATCATCATCCTGTGGAACAGGATGTGAGAAGAATGGTGCCTGTTCAGAGAAGACAACATCAATAGACACCAGATATTTCTGAAGATCTGGAGAGTAGCATCTATATCCCTTCTAAAGCCGAGAATACCCCAAGAAGAGACACTTGAGGGCCTTAGGATCCAGCTTTGTGATGTGAGGACGAACATCACGAACATAGCAGGTGCTACCAAAAATCTTAGGCTCAATGGGGAATAATGGTCTTCCAGGAGCAAGTACAGTAATTGGAATACCATCATCAAGAACTGCAGAAGGCATACGATTAATCAAGAAACAAGCTGTAGAAACAGCGTCAACCCAAAATTGCTTGGGAACATTGTTCTGAAATAAAAGAGCACGAGCAGTTTCCAAAAGGTGTCTGTTCTTTCTCTCTGCCACACCATTTTGAGCTGGTGTATCAACGCAAGAAGACTGATGCAAGATGCCATGCTGAGTCATATAATGCTGAAAGGATTCTGACATGTATTCCTTAGCATTATCACTTCTAAGAATGCGAACAGACGTACCAAACTGATTCTTAATTTCAGTACAAAATGCACAAAAATGGGAAAATACCTCAGACCGGTTCTTCATGAAATATACCCAAGTCATTCTTGAGTAATCATCCACAAAAGTGATAAAATATCTGAACCCTGGTTTGGCAGTTACAGGACATGGACCCCAAACATCCGAATGAACTAATTGAAACGCTGAATCTGCACGCTTATTAGTCCGTGGACCCAAAGAAGTGCGATGATGTTTCGCAAAATGACAAGTTTCACAGTCAAGGGAAGTAGCTGACTTGAACTGTGGACATAGTTGCTTCAGATACTGCAGACATGGATGACCCAGACGGCAATGAGCTTCAAACAGAGAAGTGGAGCTGAAGCAGACTACTGACTCTGGCACCCACGGATCCAGAACATACAGACCACCCGATACATGTCCTCTACCAAAGACCCGCTTTGTCACTAGATCTTGAAAGAGACAATGATCAGGGTAAAAAGAGATGAAGCAGTTGAGGTCCTTTGTAAGTTTACTAACTGACATCAGATTAAAAACCAACTCAGGTAGACTAAGTACAGACGACATAGTAATAGCAGAAATTGGATTAACTATACCAGAACCCTCAACACTACGAGTGGTGCCATCAGCAATGGTGACATGAGCAGATGTTTTAAATTTCTTAAAACTGGAGAAAGTATTTGTGTTACCTGTCACATGTTCATTTGCACCTGAATCAACTACCCACTGACTAGAACTAGAGACAAGACATGTTTTAGCTTTCACAAGCTCTTGGTACAAGGAGAATCTGGCAAATTCCTCCTCTGAGAGTGGCTTAGGTGGATCAGGTGAGGAGCTTGGAAGAACAACTAGATTAGCTGATTTCATTCTCTGATTGTAATTCTGCAGTTTCTTACAGAAACGCTTTGTATGACCAGGCTCCTTGCAGTAGTAACAAGTAACATCACTTAAGTCCCCACCCTTGTAGTCACCATCCCGACCCTTAAAACCAGGTTTAGAGCTGGGCCTGTCCCGCACCCCGCCCCTAGTTAGCTCTTTATTCTCAGCCATTCTTAACACAAATCGAGCAAATACGCAGCAACTGAATCCACACCACCTGAATGCGCAACAAATACGAAGCAAATGTGCAACCAATACACAGCAGATACGCAACAAATATGGAGCAAATATACGAGCAAATATACGAACACAAGCTAGATTGAGCACAAACACAGCATTCAATCACAACCAGCAGCAGATTCAACGTATACAGACGAGCAGATATGCAAGCTGGAACACAGAAACGAAGTTCGTACCCGTTCGAGTAGATTAACCAAGGGCAGTTTCGTGTTTTAGCAAAACCGAGTATCAAAACTTGCCAAAACCGAAAACTGAGCACAGGTACCTGCCGATCTCGAGGAGGCGAGCATAACCCAAGTCGCGGCGGTCGGAACGGAGGCGTCACGCGCCCTCACGCGCCGGCGCGTGGCAGAGGCGGCGGAAGACTCGAGCTGAGCGTGGCGGCGCGTCGCAGCTCCGATGAACGCCGTTCAGGTGGCGTTCGACTCCTGTCGACGAGACGCTCCCTCCTGTGGCGGCGGTGAGAGTAGCAGATGGCCGGAACGCGGTCCGACGAGCTGACAGCAGAACAGAAATTAAGAGAGTTTGTTTTAGTTATTATGCTCCGCTACCATGTAATAATACTCTCTTACTTTATTAAAACATACCATTACAATATATATATACCCTAATACCATATACCTAATACTAATACAACGTATATACATATGTATATAAATACGTATATCTAACAACTCAAATATGCGGAAAGAGTAGAAAGGATTAACAAAGAAAACTGAAAGAAAAAATTAAGGAAAAATCCACACGAGCACTAATGAGCACGTAGGCTTGTAGCTAGAAAGGCAGACATGAAATGTGCATTGGGCCCAAGCCCGCTAAATAGTTTCTAGACTGTGCAAAAAGCCCAATCTAAATGGGCTCCTCTTTCTCAACGTGTTACCATGGACTTTTGTTTTATCTTTCCAGTAACACCAACAGTGAATTTCGCCGACTTTTATACCATCACTCCCATTTATTTATTTTTCTCAACTACGTCTTGGTTTCAGAATTGTTTTTTTCCACACTAAAAAGAAAACAGTATCTAACTCCTGAGTCCTGATGCAAAGGCTGGCTCGTTTATACATCAAACTTCAAAAGCCCAAAAGCAACCCAACAAATGGCAAGTAGCCGTATGTATGACACGCATGCACAAGCAAACGACACAACGTCGCACTATTCCCAGGTTGGTTATTTTTCACTGAGAACCGCAACTGACAAAACCAGCATGCTTCTTCGTTTCCCGTTTCCGGCCATTTTGATTCAACTCCTTCCCTTCCCTTCCCCGTTCTCCTCCTTCCCTCCCTTCCTCTCTCTCTAATCTCTATAGGATTTGACAATCTAACCAACTCTTTCGAATCCCATATTGCGTGTTTCACTCTGTTTGGAACACAGGGGTCCAAAACAAAAACATAAAAACATAAAAATCAACAAAATTTCTGAAAAAGATCCAGAGAAATGGCGTTCAAGCTTAGCTCGAGTGACATTTCTGGATTCAAATTCCTCTTCGTTCTAGCAACCATGTATGGTCTCATGTCATTCCTTGTTTACTCCGTGATCCACATGAAGTTCATCACACCCCTTGATATCCACGCCCCTCTTGACCGCTTCTCTGAAGCCAGAGCTGTTGAACATGTTCGCGTTTTAACCAAAGATGGCCGCCAAGTAACTCCTTTTCTCCTTGTTTTTGCTCTTCTCTTGGCATTCTTTTCTTGAAAGCTACATGATAACAAATGGGTATGGTTCGTTTGATAGGAAGGGCGCCCAGGATTGAGACTGGCAGCTCAGTATATTAAAACGGAATTGGAGATGATAAAGGAGAGAGCTGGACCAAATTTCAGGTCCGTATTTTTAATTTGTTTTGGTTGATAATCCGTGTATGGGATTCGACTATTTTAATTGTTTCGATAATCGTATTAATGTTACTGGTTGATTTTCAGAATTGAGATCGAAGAGACTGTTGTTAATGGGTCTTTCAACATGATATTTCTAGGCCACAGCATATCACTTGCCTACAGAAACCATACGAATATTATTACAAGGTATGTTCTTCTTTTCTGATTGAATTACAGTAGTAAACCAATGATACAATGGAGAAATAGGATAGTAAGTCCTCTTGGACTCAATCAAGTATATTATGGTTGTTTCTTTCTCTAAAAACTATCGATGCTTGAGTTAGGTACATCAGTTATTTGGAAATTTTAGAACTTTTACCCATATGGAAAGTAGGATACGAACTCCCATGTTCAGTGCTTGAACATTTTTTGGATACTGAATGCCATGTGCAAAAGCAATACCTTTATCTGACTTTGAAATAGGAATTAAAGGAGCAATTATTAAGTACTCAGTGTCATGTGGGGTCCACATGAAGGGGTTATGAGTGGGCCCCATTCGTTGTGAGTACTGGGTATCATCCGTATACTGGGAGCTATCCTAGTGACTTCTTAGAGGTAAACCATGAGTGATGCTAGAGAATGAGCGAACAGTGTGCTCTTATATCTTGTTTTGGTGGTACAATGCCTGTTATGGTTTGGACACTGAAATTTATATCTGGGCATAATGTGCATCTCTTGTGCAATAACACAAAAGTATTTGTTTTTATCCTATAGTGAAATCCTTTTGGCAAATGCCATCATGAGCTAATTTCCATCTTAATGACAGGATAGCATCAGTAGATTCTGAAGAAAATGATCCATCTGTTCTAATTAATGGCCATTTTGACAGTCCCCTTGGTTCACCTGGGGCTGGTGATTGTGGTTCATGTGTTGGTGAGTACATTAGATAATTTTACCTACCTGGAGATACATTTGTGGTCAATCAGTGATTTAAAAAAAAAAAAAGAAGGATCACTTGGACTGCATTAAATATCTTAATGTACTTTTGTCTCTAGTCCACTTCATGCTTGATCACTTAAGTCTACATTCACGTTTTATTGTTTTGCAGCATCGATGTTGGAGTTAGCTAGAGTTACTGTAGATTCTGGTTGGATCCCCCCTCGGCCTATTATTTTTCTTTTTAATGGTGCAGAAGAACTTTTTTTGTTGGTATGGAATTGTAGCATTTGTTTAAAAGAAACATAGTAAATTTACTATTTGTATCTAAATTTTCCTGGCTTCATGATTTCTGTTTGGGCCAGTGAACCAGTGAAGTATCTTGACTGCACATTTTCTCTTGTTCTCTTGTGAACCCTCCAAAAGCTCATGGCGGCCAAAATCTCTAAACTAATCTTTAAGTAGTTTATTTTCTATTTAGCTCATCATATGTTGATATGTAATGATTATTGGCTTATGATGTTTCAGGGTGCACATGGCTTTATGAAGACACATAGATGGCGTGATTCAATTGGTGCTGCTATAAATGTGGAGGCATCTGGGACAGGAGGCCCAGGTACAGTGCTGTCTCTTTTTTTAAATTACATGGTTGGTGCTTTCTCTCTAAAAAACGATGGAACCATAGCCCAAGGGAAGAAACAAGAAAGCACCCTTTAATATACAGAATGTACAGCTTGTTCCATAAAATAACCCAACTCTCATGTGATATATTGTTTCAACAGGTACACCATTTTTGTCATGGTGGTATCTTTAACATATGTGCATACACATAAATAAATTGGATTGTTTGCATCCCTTATGCATAAAGTTCGAGCTATGATTTCATCACTGATGAGAAATAAGTCGAAATTATCATGTCAACAGTTGTGATTAAATGAAGCTGCTTTTGCAGTGGCGATCCTATTTGTGCTCACCTGTATTATGTTAGTTAACAGATTTAGTATGCCAATCGGGTCCCAGTGCTTGGCCTTCTCTAGTTTATGCTCAGTCTGCAGTGTACCCCATGGCACATAGTGCTGCTCAGGTTTTTCCCTCGAACTTGTATCTATCAGGGTATTGGATGCGTTATGCTCTCTTGGTATTTAATTGCCAAATCTTGAATGCTCTTTCCTCTGTATATAGGATGTCTTTCCTGTTATCCCTGGAGATACTGATTTCAGAATATTTTCGCAAGATTACGGGAACATTCCCAGCCTGGATATTATCTTTCTTCTGGGTGGCTATTACTACCACACCTCCTATGATACAGTGGAGAAACTACTGTATGCACATCTGCTATTTTGGTATATATGTGCTTCAGCATATTGTTTTATATTATTTTGTTTTTAAGCACCATCTCCGATGCATTCAACTATTCATACCAGACCTGGAAGCATACAAGCACGTGGAGACAATTTGTACAGCATTCTAAAGGCTTTCTCAAATTCTTCGATGCTAGAAAACACCCGGGAAAGAAGATCTCTTGATGCCACCATCGGCGATTACAAGGAGGAGCATGCCATTTTCTTTGATTACTTATCATGGTTCATTGTATGTTATAGAATTTGTGATCTCTACTCTCTTTGTGGTAGCCATGGCCTTGGTAATGTGACACCATTTGTTGTTTCTATCTAATTCTCAGATAATATATCCTCGAGGAACAGCTGTCATACTTCATAGTATTCCCGTCGCTGTCTTCCTTTTCATGCCTTTTGTTCTGTATTTTCTGGATTCTGGGCCACGTTCTTGCTTTGCAATCTTCAATGATTTTGTAAAAGGTGCGCTCCCTTCTGCTGACATTTTCTCAAATTGTTATTCCAATGAGTCATGCTCTTATTTTTCTGATTTGTTTCTAATTGTCCTTCTTAACTCAAGCTCGTGTTACATTAGTACATATGAGTCATCAGATTGAAGACTCTTAACTTTTTCAAATTTGATAACTTTGCAGGAATGCTGTTCCATGCAGCTGGGATTATATTGGCAGTTGTTTTCCCAATTATCTTTTCAGTTGTGAGATTGTTGTTCTCTAGTTACGCAATGAACTGGTGGGTCTATTATCTAGTTTTTTTTTTCTTTCCGTATTGCCCCTGAAGTTTGTGTGTTATAGAAAATTTTGCTTACTGTCTATTCTCATGCGCAGGTTTGCTCATCCATACTTGGCTTTCATGATGTTCATCCCCTGCTCACTTGCTGGTTTGCTAATTCCTAGAACTGTTTGGAAAAGTTTGCCGCTGTCTCAAGATGTTTCAGTCAAGAAATCCAAGGAGGTATCAATGTACATTTGTTGGTCTTTAATCGTTCATGGGTTGGTGCCAGGTTTATTCTGTCTTATTTTACAACTCATTGGAAGCCAGCAGGTATTTGATATGGCATGAATTTTGCAGGCCCTATTTGAGGAAGCAAGGTTTTGGGGAGCATTTGGATTCTATGCCTTCTTAACCTTTGTATGTAATGCAGTTCTTATTCTTCCTCACAGGATATTCATTTCTTATTTTGGTAAGGATAGTTTATGAAATTTGCAATGGCTAACTTTAGTAAAATCAGGCTTATCTTGTAGCTGGGCTCGGTGGAGGGTTTTTGACCTTGTTCGTTTCAGCTTCCATGCTTCCTGCATGGATCCTTTTTCGCCTATCATTAAATGCTGATGGTCGTATATCACTGAGGTAGGAAATTAAAGTCCTTATTTCTGAACATAGGACTAGGTCATTGCAATTTCTTCTTTCAATTGCTTGTTTCAAGGGTCATTGCCTGTGGTCCTGTGTGGATATGCCTATTTT
This sequence comes from Viola odorata, assembly GCA_963691705.1. Taxonomy (NCBI): domain Eukaryota; kingdom Viridiplantae; phylum Streptophyta; class Magnoliopsida; order Malpighiales; family Violaceae; genus Viola; species Viola odorata. Next base: position 70,650,902 of record OY829539.1, on the reverse strand, counting down.
TTTTTTTCAATTAAATGTGAGTACCTCGTATGAGTAATCTTTGATGCTACTCCTTGCAAGAAACAATTGAAGAGAAACTTGAAAGCATCTTAGTGATTCATAGTTTAACCATGAACATTGTGGCTTGACTAAATCAATGTTGTTTTCTTCAGGTCAACAGCGTTATATGTGATAGCTCTAGTTCCCTGTCTCACATACACAGTATACTTTGGTGGTTTTCTTGTCCAGTTTTTGATTGAGAAGATGGGAATGATGGGTGCTCTCCCACCTCCCTATGGTTAGCTTCTAAACTCGGTTGTTTTCTGTGAGGTTTCTCCTTAATGAAGTGCTTTCAAATAGGTCCATATCTAGTTGCTTTGCCAGTTAGAATAAAATTCTTGCAACTTGATATAGTTGAAAAAATTTATTTGTGGTTTTTCATTGTCTGAGTTTTAACGGGATATTTGGATTTTGTTTGCATGCAAGTCTAGAAGGTGTCAATTATCAGCTTTAACCATATTCTTTATCAGGCAACACAATAGTACAGTTTGATTTTTTTATCTTCAAACTATTGTAATTCTCTTTCTGTACACAATTATTAACTACAAGCGACCTCATTTTGGATTATGATATTCAGATCTTTGCTTGCAGGGTACTATATAGCTGATGTTGTAGTGGCAGCAATAGTTGGAATTGCAACTGGCTGGTGCGTGGGCCCTATAATACCTGTTTGTGGGCAATGGTTAGCCAGGTCATCAATCTTGCAGTTATTGCTGCACGTTAGTGTCCTTTCCTTGGCTCTTGCATCTCAGTTCTTTCCGTACAGCAACACTGCACCTAAGAGGATTGTTTTTCAGCATACCTGTGTGACTGCAGGTATGAATAAAAAGATGACACCGTGCAAAAGCTCTTTTAAAACTCTTTAATGAGCAAGAAAGCACGACAGCTTTTGTTGTCAATAAAAATGATTAGACAATTCTATTAATACTGGTTCTATGGACTTCTTCATCGGTTATAACTTTCTCTTCTTTTTGGTTCAACTGTCTGAATGGTTTATGATCTTGACATTGACAGATGGAAATAGGATTCTGGGCTCCAGTTATGACTTTTCTGTGGTGGATTCCAACTCTTTACTGTTTCTTTTCAAACATGCACCTGAAGTAGCAAAGGAACTGCACATTGGTTCAGACTTGTCTTTCGAAACTGCTAATCCATCTCACCGGGGGAATTTTTTGGTAAACCTCTTTTGAGTTTCAACCTAATAGCCGATGTCATGTCAGATTTATGATTTTGACTTGGCTTATTGCATGACAAGTCATACAATTTTCACAAAGCTCTCTACTGCTTTCCCCAAATTCATTGGTTCCTCATCTGAAGATTCAACACCTTCCTTAGCAAACAAGCAACTTCCTCATTGTTATATGTTAGTACCTCCATTACTATCATTCCCCTATTTTCTCCCAACATCGTAGATCTTGATCAACTTTGTGTTGTATTAATGGAGCAGGGGTTTTTGTGTCTATGGATTTGGCAACAAGCTATACTGTACTTGGTTCTCCTGTTGATCTGAAATTCACCGATATTAGTTTCTTGTTATCTAACATATCTTTTATTTCTGTGGTAGGCACTTTTCCCTGTTTCTCTTCTGTTCACAAGAAGCTTAAAGTTCCCGGCAAGGAGTGATGATATTTTGAAGCAATATAGATCTTTCCCTCATTTGTCTAGTTTCAAGCCACATACTATTTCTGCTGATGGATCTCGGAGAGTTCACTTGGAATTTTCCTCAGGGTGAGTAGACCTAACTTCCAGTCTAGTGCATGAAAAAGTCTACCTGTTCTTTATTGAGTCGACTTGTGTATGGAGGGTCAGGCTGCCGATATCTTTGCTGTTAAATAGGCTACTCATATAAACTTTCAGCATGCTAGTTGTTTTGTTTTTTTAGTCTCTCTTTCCTAGTTACACACTTTTACTCATCTGCTTACAACATGACCGGTAGATCCCTTGAACATAGAATAAAAATTACAGCACAGAGATGAGCGAAAAAGATAGGCGAGTATATAAAAAAGAGCCATCTTCATGTGTCGCATTCTTTCAGTGACTTGCAGGAGGTTTGGGTTGCAGTCCTTAACATTACTGGTCCTGTAGCGAGTTGGTCACTTGCAGACAATATACTTCCCGGTATGAAACCGAACCGTTATTTGCTCTGATTTGGAAAAGATTTGTTTTATCTTGGTTGTATGACAAATCCCTGTCGAAATCGGTACAGCTCCAGAAATAGTCGACGGGGGTCCACCATCATACATATGCAGACTTAGCGGTGCAAGCCATGAAAACTGGACCTTCTGGTTAGAGGTAAAGTTCAATGTCTATCAGAATCATCTTATCCGCTGGAGTTCACTTGATAGCCTTTTCTCTTTGAGCACTTTGAGATATCACATTGGAATTTATCGTAACGTAAGCGGTGTTATATGCAGGGTAGCAGCTCTGGTGATATAAGAGTGGAAGTTGCTGTGATAGAACAAGTTTTGGTTGATGAAGCTAAGAAGCTGAAGGGCCTTTTTCCTGACTGGGTAGATGTTGTTTCTTATTCTAGTTTCATGTCCAGTTACATCTTCTAACATCAAACCCCTAGATTTTTCTTGTCAAAAGATTTGAACTCGCTTGCCATTGACATTGCCCTAAATTTTATTCTCAAATGTTTTAATAAAAAGCAAATCCAGATCAGTTTTCTGTTTCATTAAAACGTGCAAATATCGTTTCTCGAGATCGTCGCGCGTTTCTGGCGAATTAAATTTTTGTAGATGACGCTTCTATTTGAGCTATTGGTACCATTGAATTTGTAGTTCAGTAAACCGTATGCGTGTGAAAAAATTACTAAGAAAAAAAGAGAGGATAATTGAGCAGTATTTAACAATATACACAATGCAATATGCGTATAATTTATGGACAATGCAAGTAAAAATGTCCATAGATAAATTATTTACACAAAATATGATTCCTTATTACCAGAAATCAATATGCATTGATTTTACGATATAGTATTTCCTATTTTTTCTAAATTAAAGAAATTCAACTAAAATTTGATATTAAGAATTGTTTATTATTGTTTTTTCAACAAAAGGAAAATACTGTACCAGAACCATACTAAGTCCAAAGGTAATGGGCTGTAAATGAAGCCTGGCCCAATTATACCCAAAGAATTAGGTCACGGAGGAATTAGGGTTTCACACTTTTATAAAAACGCATCAATAGCTGCTCACTTTCTTCTGCTAGTCGAAGCTCACCATTCCGTTGTAGCAGCATTCGCTTCCACTTCAGCAGCCATGGTACTTCTTCACTCGATCCCCTTTCTTCTTCTCCACTTTGTCCATCCCTTTTCTTGCCATTTCTCTTTTCTGCCTTTGCTTCTCTGACTTAAACATCTTCATTTCTTATCTTTTTTTCAGGTGAAGTACTCAAGGGAGCCCGACAACACCACTAAGTGTAAGCATGCTCTCATTTTACCATCTGGGTTGTCCTTATTAGATTCGCTTACTGGACTGTGTTCCTGTGCGATGTTGATCTACTGTTTTCGTTTTTTTTTGTTATGTAATTTTTGAGTACTTCTATGCTTATGTTATGCAGCCTGCAAGGCTCGGGGAGCTGACCTTAGAGTTCATTTCAAGGTATTGGGTCCTAATCTCTTTTTCAAATAAGTGGTTTGTTTGTTCTTGCTGTGTTGATTATGTCTTATTGTAGTATTTGCTTCTTTTGAGATGCTGTCATTGGATTTGGATTTTGTGTTCTACTTTAGTTAACCTGATAAAAAAAGCAGTGGTCTGTTGCCTTGTGAGCATACCTCTCGTATATGTCAGGGAAAGTAAGTTTCATTGTTAATGGGTGAATCTCTGTTTTGATGTTTGTGGCTGAAGGTTCAATCAATGATGGAACATTTTCTTATGCTTGATATTTATACATGGAAAGGTCTGTTGATAGGTTCTTGGTTTGTTTAAGTTTGTTGAGTTAACCTGTTGATAAAAGCAGGGGTCTGTTGCCTTGTGAGCACATCTCTCGTAAACATCAGGGAAATTGTTTTCATTGTTCTTGGGTGAACCTCTGTTTTGTTTTGTTTGTGGCTGAAGGTTCAATAAATGATGGGACATTTTCTCATGCAACAGTTTCTGTTATTTCTGTCTTTTATTACATGGCAATTTCTTTCTGTGGCTTGTTGTCCTATTGAAGTGCCTCTATTGTACATTCAGAGAATTGGATCCATGTGCAACAGTATGTTGTTTTATGTATGTAATTGAAGAAATGTGATTCGATGATGGTTTATTCTTCAATTTATGTTATGGTATTGTGATAACAATAATCTGCAGTTGACTTGTTTCTAGATTGTTTTTTATACCAGTTGTTTCTGGATTGTTGTTGTGGTAGTTATTTGTAAGTTGCTATCAAGTAGGATATAATTGAAGAATATGTTCTATTTGAGCAACTACATGCTTGCTGCTGATTGTTTACCTGATGAAAAAAAGCAGTGCCTTGTTGCCTTTTGCTGTGGACTGGGCTATCGTAATCTTCAGGGAAATTAAACTCATGGTTGGGTGAACCGCTGTTTTTATTAGTGGCTGAAGGTTCATGAACTAATGAAACATTTATGAGATATTAGGTTCCAACTGCTGGTTTCCCTTGGATACCACATTAGTATCTTTTAGGGTACTGTTACTTTTGCTAATGGACTTTTATTTGTTTTTTTGTGGCTAACATGTGTATTTAACCTCTGCACAGAACACAAGGGAGACCGCGTTTTCACTAAGAAAGATGCCTTTGAACAAGGCTAAGAGGTATTTGGAAGATGTTATGGCACACAAACAGGCAATTCCATTCAGACGTTTCTGTCGAGGAGTTGGTCGTACTGCTCAAGCCAAGAGCAGGCATTCAAATGGACAAGGACGCTGGCCTGCTAAATCTGCCCAGTTCATCCTGGACTTGCTTAAGAATGCTGAAAGCAATGCTGAAGTAAGTTTTTTTTTTTTGCTAATTTGTTTCTGACTAATTTTATTCTAAGAAAATTACCATCATTCTTTTTATTTTTCTCTCACATTTATTTTTCTGAATTGAATTTTACAGGTTAAGGGTTTGGATGTCGATGCACTTTACATCTCTCACATCCAGGTGAACCAGGCTCAGAAGCAGAGGCGTCGTACCTACAGAGCACACGGAAGAATCAATCGTATGTTTGTATTTTTGTTTGTGCCAATTATTATGTCAATTTTTTAGTTTTCTATTGCTTACTTGTAGAACTTTTTTGTTGCAGCTTACATGTCCAGCCCCTGTCATATTGAGTTGATACTGTCTGAGAAGGAAGAATCAGTCCAAAAGGAGGTAATTTTGATTTCTTCATAAACCTTTGATTCATGAATTGATATGTAATTTATCAATGCTTTTTTCTCATCTCTTTTGCACACTTCTATTTTGCAGCCTAACTCCCAGCTGGCTACCAGATCCAAGAAATCCCGAGCACTGCGTAGCGGTGCTTCATCTTGAGTAGTAGTGATAAGTTAGTCAGTTGAGAGAAGTACTCTTTTGTTCCTTTTGATGGGATTTTGGTCTTGTTGGTTTTCAAATAGAATGAGCAGTGATTTAGATGAATTGGATAGCCTGCTTATTTATTCTGAACCTTTACTTCATTGTTCTTTGATGGTTCATGGTTGTTTTGAATTCTTCCAATTTCTCGTTACTCTTTAAACCAGTATTTTTAATTCTGATTTGTTGTGAAATATCTATCCTACGTGAGTTTAATTCTTAGTTTGTGTTTCGAAAACCTGATTGTAAACTTAACTGGAATAGTTGAAATTTAAGAAACGAATCGGATCTTGATTGAACTGGAAACGAAACTTGTCTGAACCGTTTAGAATCGGGAATGGTTCCTAATTGAACCGGTAAGAACAGAAACGGATCCTAACGGAACAGGGCAGAACTGGAAATGGATCTTAAACGAATCGGTCAGAACTGGAAATGAGCCTTAAACGAACCCAGAACTGGAAATGAGCCTTAAACAAACCGGTCAGAACCGGAAACGGGCCGTAAGTGAACCATCAGAACAGATAACTGGTCTTCAGCAGTAAACGGGCCTTAAATGAAGCGTTCAGAACCGGAAAAGGGCCTTCAACAAACCGGGCAGAACTGGAAATGGGCCTTCAACGAACCGGTCAGAACCGGAAACAAGTCTTGAACAAACTGTTTAGAACCTAAACGAACCGGTCAGAACCGTAAACGGGCCTTCAACGAACTGGTCAAAACTGGAAACAGATCTTGAACGAACCGGTCAGATCCTAAACGAATTGACCAGAACCAGAAACAGGCCTTCAGTGGAAACGAACCGGAAATGGGACATAAACAAACCGGTCAGAACCGGAAATGGGTCTTGAACGAACCTGTTAGAACTGGAAACTGATCTTGAATGAGTCAGAACCGGAAACGGATCCTGAACGAACCGGTAAAAACCGGAGCGGGTCTTGAATGAACCGGTCAGAACCAGAAACGGGTCCCGGTTGAACTCGTAATGGGAAATGGATCTACAATGAACCGGTTAAACAGTAAACGGTTCTTGAACGAACCGGTAAAACCTTAAATGGGTCTGAAACGAACCGGTCAGAATCGAAAATGGATCTTAATTGAACCGGTAACAACACGGATCCTAGCATAACCGGTCAGAACCGGAAACAGATCTTAAACGAACCTGGTAGAAGGAAATGGATCTTGAACGAACCGGTTAGAACCAGAAACAAATCCTAGTTGAAACATAAGAAACGAAACGGATCCTTGACTGAACCGTTCGAAACGGTTCTTGAGCGAACTGTTAAACCGGATCTTATGCTGCAAAGTTCAAACGCTTTAAAATTTCTTGTTTATTTGATATTTACCATATTGCCACTCATAAAAACCAAGATTAAAACCTGCTAAATTCCCCCAAGGAGTCCAACTCCTCCATTCCGACCACCGTCCATTGCCTCCCCGCCGTAAATCTCCGAAAACCGAAACCGAGATCGTGAAAAACATGGGGAAAGCTTCCAGGGATAAAAGGGTATGTTATGCATCTTTCGTCCAATTCAAAAAATGATAACTTTTAGCTCACCTTAACAGCAAAGCTTAATTCCACCTCCAGGATATTTACTCTCGGAAAGCAAAAGAAGAAGGCTGGCGGGCTCGAAGTACTTTTAAGCTTCTCCAAATTGACGAGGAGTTCAATATTTTCGAAGGTACATCCTTTTGTCTGTTTTTCTCGGATTAATTCTCTCTATTCTAGTTGCTGTTTTTTTATAGTTTGATTTGATTTAGGAGTGACTGGCTTTAAACATTTTGTTACTATACAAAAATCTACAAATAGCTTAATAATGATGATTTATAAGATGAAAAATAAGGGTTTGAATCTTAGGGTTTGAAAAACTATTTCCAAACGCCAATGAGAATTTCTATTAGGGTTAAAGCCCTACAATTCTTTACTTTCTGGAGTAGATTCCAATTAACATTAATAACAACAAAATTTACACGGCTTGTTTATTTCTCTTTTACTTCAAATAGACTTTTCATCAAACTGTATATTATGGGCTCGAATCCGTAATCAATCAATAGAAGCACTCGACAATTGAGTTCAATTTGTCTCATTGTTTTCGAACCAAAAATTACAGGAAAACCCGACTTCAAATTGTTCAAGAATAGAGGCGTTGAGTTTCTTGATCCTTTAACTTAGGATTAATGAGTTTATATTGAATTTCTCAGAGATTGTACTCCACTATAATTCATTCGAGCTAAGATATTCATTATGGAACCACGTGATTTTTTTTTGTGATACTTTAGTTTTCCTGTAAGGTATGTCTTAAACACTGCAAGTGCTCTAACATTTTCATTACTTTCTAATGGTTTAATATCTGAACCAAGAAAATGACAATTTAAGAATACATTTATTAAGGGTCAGTAGGTTAGTAGCCGCGCTGCATTGATCAACCTGCAACACGAGCTGAAAGATGTACTAATCAGGACAATAACCAACTGCAGTGTCGTGCGCAGCTTATACCGGCAATGTGGTCTTTTCAGTTGGCTGCATGTTTCGCTAATTCCCAAACAGCAAACACGTATTTGAGAAGAAGAATACAACAGATTTCAAATTAAATTCAAAGAATTCACATGGAATTGAATGATGTAAATTGGTTGATTAAATTATTATTCAATCCAGAACCAGTAATGTATATGTGATACTGATATGAGAGAGAGAGAACCCAAAGTTCTAAAACTTTGCCCTCCTCTGCTCACTGTTATTAGTTTTCCGCCTCCTACTCTGATCATTGTGATTTTGGGAAAAAAAATGCCCCGTCCACCGGGCACAAATCAACAAGCAGCTACCGGAGAGATGGATGAATTTTGGTGGGAAAAAAAATAAAACAAAAAAAACTGAACCATTTCTCAATTTGTGCATCATCTTTACTAGGAGCCATGCTAATCTTCTCTGTGTCGTTCCAATTTTATCGAGACTATGAATTTGCCGCGTCTATGTATATAAAGGCTTGTTTTGCGCCTTTCACTATGTTATTTTTCTTCTCCATTGTTCCCTTGTCCGTATCCACTTCCCCTTTCCCGCATGAAATGAGCAGGAAGGAGATGAAATAAAACACCGAATTAAAACAGCTTACTTGCAACAGAAAACGCCATTGATGAAGAAGAGAAAGCAGAAGAAGAACCCAAGAAGAAACAAACACAAGAATCAATCCAAATGGTGTAAGATTTCTAATTCTCTCCTATGGAAATACCACAAATTAAAGCATAAGACCACATAAGAAAAAGATTGTTAAGCTTCTAAAAGTGATAAAAGAGTCATTTTATACTTATTTATGTATAAGGTCTACTACAGACACTGAAAACTAGATACAACGAAAGAAAGAACTCTTTAAAAAGATGCTCTCTTCACACTACAAGAAGCTTATTTCCTATGTACAGATCATGCAGGAGAACAGAAAAGTGAATGCTTTATGCATGTTACTACAAACACTTGCACTGCATGTTTGCATCTGTGTGTGAATCTTCACAGTGTCCATCTATGAGCAGATATATGGTATACCTGCTTGCTTTTAGAGCTAGGAGTATCGATTGGGGATGACCAAAAAGAGCGGTCCAGTCCCGCCTTCTTTGTACGCGTCAGGGACACTGGAGTAGCAGTAGAGGCTGTTGGACATTTCCCAGCTCCAGTCTTGTCTCCTGTGCACGGAGAGAGGGAGCCATCTGTTTATCCTAACATAGTGCCTCCTGATTGTTGTTTCACCGATTATCCCCGTCACGATACAGAAGCAGCATTCATGACCACCCCAAACCTTGTCACCAGGATCTGCTGTTTGACTTCCGTCTGGATGGAAGTATCGGTGCATAAGAGGCCCAGTGCCTTTCCAGTAAGGATCCAGATTCCGCCAGTAATCTGGAGCTGCCTGAGGATAACATTGATAGATTTCTTAGAAACTAAATATATATATGAAAAATAGAACAGAATTTCAACAGACTGTTAATATCATTTACTCTATAAAGCAACCTAGTGCAGTTTTCAACTGTATAGAATATAACTGCATTAACAAATGACTTAATTGCGTAAATGCAAAGACTTTCAAGGATTACTCAGGCAATAAAGCAAGCAAAATGAAATTAGTTGAGATATTTCCTGAGTTTCCTTCCATAAAGTTCTAAAGTGGTCCAGGACAAACACTATTTGCATTGCAAGTGATTAGGATGAATCTTGCACAGTCATCAAACCATTAGCAAGCACTGGGCAGGAACGCCCTTCCAAAAGGAATGCCATAGACAATGTAGAAAGAAAGACAAACCTTAGTAAAATGAAACTCCCAAGTGTGATCACACAGATCATCCATCATGATACGAGTCTGCCAACAACAAAAAAAATACATTTTGTTATTGCCACCATGGCGAACTAGTTTCATGAGAGTGAAATGGTGTGCATTGCGTGTTTAGACAGGAATTTTGCATGCAATTACTGAATTGAAAAATAAAGAATGAATGGAGAACATCATAGGTCGCTATACTCACACGTCGGCCATCCATGACAGATAGTGAATAAGCTTCCAACTTCGATAGCCCCCGAACCTGAGACAAGCGGGGAATGTGTGCTTTCCCTAGCCACAATTCCTCACACTGAAAAAATATAGCAAAACTTGCATGTGAAATTTCCAGACCAGAAGCTGAAACCAAACTACAACAGTTTATACTTTTTTTTTTTGCCAATAACACATGCAGCAGCCAGCAGCCAGCAGCACAGAAGCAACAAAATAAAGCTTACTGAGCCATACAACTGATTCCCAAGGTGTTAAGTCCTTACCAAAAAAAAAAAAAAGGTGTTAAGTCTATCTCTGACATTTTAACCTTTAACTTCACCATCAACAGTGAAAATTCAAACTGGGAACCTTAGCACTATGCAGCTCCTTAACTTGAGACCCATTTCCAGTCTGGTTAGACAGTTCGTGGACACCCATAGCAATAGGAAAGAAAGATCCCGCAAAATTGTAGTATCCATCACTAGACCATTTACCAATCCAAGATTTGAAACCCACAGAAAACATTTGAACATTATTGAGCTCAAGTACAATTGGTATACAATTCTCGGAAATTTTATATGAACAAGAGAAACAAACCAAAAACAGACAAATTTAGCTGTTTCGGAATACCCAAGACCCAATTCCTCCCAATTAAAACCAAAATATAGAAAACCCATGTTGATAAACCATCACAATTAAGTAATTAACCCAGGTGGGCGTCACTCCAAACAGTCAACCATCTAAATTCTTAAGAACATGAAGAAGTGAAGCAGTGATTCCAATTTCCAACCTTGGATGCCCAGAAACGATCGGTAGAAGCCACACTGTGCCATCCACGAGAGACGACAAGAGATAGTGCCAAACTGAGTGCGTCGAGGTTGCTCATAATCCTCATCATTATATCCCTCCCAAGCACCTCCAACGGGTCCTGCAGAAGGGGCTCATCTTCCGTGCTCTTCTTCTTCTTCCTCTTCCTCCCTCTCATCATTTCTTCCTCCTCCACTCCATCCCTGAAAGCGGCGGCCCCGTTTTCGCCAGAACCCAACTCCATCATCATCCGCTTCTTCTCCTGCAAAAACCCTCCTTGCTCCTCTGCCTCCTCTTGGGTCTGTGCCATTGAAGAGGAAGTGTGGAAGAGAGAGAAACGGGAAGGGGGTGGAATCCGGGTGTCAATTAAGGCATAACTAGGAGCTTTGGATTTAACGTTGTTTTGTCGCGATGCAACAGTGCGATGGATTTGGATATTCTTGGTGATGGTGGCAGGCAGGTCTACGTGTACGGATTTCGGTCCATGAGAGTTCCACCACTGAGCAGCTTTACCCCTCCAAAAAAAAAAACCAAAAAAAAGGAAGAAGAACCCACCTCTTGCATATAACTTCCATATTTTTATTACAATTATAAATTTAATTTGTGTAAGGAAAAATTATATGTTTTAATTAAATTCAGGTTAACCTTTTATTAATATTAATATTTTGTTATTTATTTATATACTCTATAAATAAAAAAATATTAATAATGAACAATTAGATGTCAGAGAAAAAAAAACGTATAAAATATAAAATTCGGTGACGGTGACAGATTCATATGATAAAAAAGCATACGTGGCTGCATCAGTTGCACTAGCTGGCAGCTGCCAAGCACCTGATTACACTTTCCGCTTATCTATTTTCCTCCTATATTCTATTCGCAACTTATAATCTTGTACATGTACTCACTATGCCACGACTCGCATTTTTCTTCCCTTTTTTAAGAAAATAATAATAATTAAATTTAAATAGATGACCTCACTTTGACTGAAACATAAATTAGAATTCTTTGAACTTGCTCATCAAGCAAGATGATTCCATTCAACAACATAAATAGCAGGCAAAATCCCAAATTCATCTTCAAAAAAAAAAGAGAATAAAATGGGTGAGCTCAAGTTGCTAGGAGCAATAACTAGCCCTTTTACTTGGAGGGTGCTATGGGCTTTGAAGCTAAAAGGAATCGCATACGAGTATTTTGAAGAAGATCTGTACAACAAAAGCCCATTGCTTTTTCAATCCAACCCTGTCCACAAGAAAATCCCAGTTCTGTTGATCGGCGACAAGCCCATCTGCGAATCCATGCTAATCGTCGAGTACTTGGACGAGACATGGCCGGAACGGTATCCCTTGTTTCCGACCGACCCTTACGAAAGATCTATTGCCCGGTTTTGGATAAAGTTTGCGGAAGACAAGGTACATACAAATCATCTCTCTTTTATCACTAGTAACATTATGAAATTGTAGTATAAATCGGACTGGTTTTACAGGTAAATCAGACATCAAACATGGTTAGTCTAATTGATCTGACCGCTGTGCAATTGAATGATTAGAAACCAATTAACCCGGGTCATTTCAACCAATTGGACTAAGCTTTTTATTTTGATAAAATCATGATCAATTTAACAAAGTATAGTGATTACTCCTTAGCGTGTGTTAATTTCAATGAATTGATTTGAACTCTCAACACTAACTCAACTTCGGTAACAAACTTTACCTCTATAATTTGAGGTCGCGATTTGATTAGATTGATGTTTTGCTCGAGCAGGTTATTGGTATATGGTGGGTGTTTTATTGCAAAGGCGAGTATGAAAAGGCGGTAATTGATAGCTTGGAAATGCTGAAAACAATTGAAGAATATGGTCTGGGGGTTCAATTTTTTTTTGGAGGAGACAAGATTGATGCAGTGGATATTGCTTATGCTCAACTTGCATTGTGGCTAGGAATCATTGAAGAAGTGGTGGGGATAAAACTACTAGATCCCCACTCATTTCCTAAGTTACATGCGTAGGCCGAAAATTTCAAGGAAGAGCCCATCGTTAAAGAAAACCTTCCGGACCGAGACGGGTTATTGACCCAATACAAGGCCCATAGAGAAAAAGCCCTAGCCTATGCCTCACATTAATTTATTATTCGGTAAATTAAGGTTGCTCGTGCTGAGGTGATTATTTATATCGAGTATTACTATTTGTAACTTTTGTTTTTTCTTGTTTTTAATAAAAATAATCCAAGAAAACTGAGAATAAAATGCTGAAAAAAATCATTTCTTTGGCTCAAATTCTGATCAAAATTAACAACGATATTTAACATTGAAGTCATCTGGTGATAACAAAATTGATTAACAAATTATACTTGTTCTTCTCCTCCTGCGTTGACTGCCTCATTCTCCAATGCCTATGACCCTTCTCCTCTTCAGGACTTCTGTATAGCTATACACCACACAGTTCACAGCCGGTCGCCGGTCGGAATCAGAAGGTGAGTTTAAGAAAAAAAAAATAAAATGGGAGAGGTGAAGCTACATGGGTTTTGGCCCAGCCCATTTAGTTGCTCAGTCATATGGGCTTTGAAATTAAAAAGGAGCGGATTACGAGTGCATAGAAGAAGACATTTCCGACAACAAAAGTCAGTTGCTACTGCAGTACAACCCAGTTTACAAAATGGTCCCTGTTCTTGTTCATGGCGGTAAGCCAATCTCAGTGTCTCGTATTATCCTTGAATTCATTGACGAAACATGGCCGGAGAATCCATTGTTCCCGAAAGATCCTTATGAACGAGCCCAGACTCGGTTCTGGGTCAAATTTGGAGTTGATAAGGTACTATTCAACATCTATTTTTTATTTTTTTTTGGTTTAGTTGTTTTGTACTTGGATCTTTCATTATTTTATCAACCTACATAGCAATTCGAAGAGATAAGTTCCAAAAAAACAGTTTACACTAAAAGATAAGAAGGATAGTATTGGTGATATAAATAAAATAAAGGGACTAAAATGCTCACTAGGTGCACGTATGATTCTACTCATTGTGTGTGTATAATGTATATGACGCACCACTATATGGTATACATTTCAATTTTTATAAGATTATATGATATACATTGTGCCCTTTTAAACTATAGAAATAAACTATAAGATTTTTATGTAATTTCTTCTTAAATAAAAAAAAACGGAAAATAAAATTCGCCGACGTCGTTTTTGAACGTTACCAGATGGCAGTTGGTGATCTCAATTTCTCATCCCACCCACCAAATTTAAACTCCTAACGTAAAATAATAAAAAAGAAAAGAAAAAGAAAATAAGAAAACAAAACAAAGTAACAAACGCAGAGAGAGAGAGAGAGAGAGAGATCTGCCATGACACCAAAACAATTGTACACACGCCAACAACAATAAACACCTCTCCTCCCCCATCATTCTGTGTCTCTCTCTCTCTAGCGATCAGATCGGGCCGTTTCCCGTTCTGGTCCGTACATGATTTTTTTTTAGGGTTTCTGCATTTCTCCAACATTTCAATCCCATTTCTAACACCATAATTTGGTTATAGTTGAACGATTCCGATTGTTTTTATTGATCGGAATCTAAATTTGATCTCTTTCCTTACTAGAAAAGGATAAGAATGTTGCGGCGATTAGTGAGCAATTAGGGATTTATTTGGTTTTGGTGGATAATTCGTTTGGGGAGGGTGACATGGCGTCGGCTCAGGTGTTGCCGAGCTCCCGGAAACAGGAGCATCTCGAGGCTGGAAAAAAACGGGTATGTTTGATCATTCATTTGATTGTTCTTCAGTTTTGGTTATGATGTATGTTATCATGTGCTTTCCCTCCAAACATGTAAGGATTGTCCTGTTATAACTTTATGTATCTATTGTCGCTAATTTTGGTGAAAGTTGACAATGTTGTGTGATTTATTGTTGTTCCCATGCCATTTGCAAAAGTGATTGTTTTTCGTTCCATTGATGGGATGGGCTTATTTTGATTTCTTTTTTCTGTAAGCAAAAGTGCTTAGTCAATTATGAGTTGCATCGGTTGAAGTAACTTTGAATTCAATTCTAGAAGCTATGTTCATATCAAGCTTCAATATCCAGCTTGCTACTGTTGCTGTATTTTGTTGTTAGGATTGGGCCTGTAATTCATTCCAATTTATGGAGCATATTTAACATGAGCATACAATAGGAACCATTGTGTTGTGCCATGGTCAGTATTGTAAATTGTTGCATTATGGAATGAAGGCTTGAGTTCCAACTTTAAAATGATGTTACACATGCTACCTAGCCCATTCTGGGAAGCAGTTTGTTACACTTATATAATGTGTTCCACTTGAGGCACTATAGATATCCTGTCTGGTTAATTTATTTATTCTTCCATAACATAGCATTAGCCCATCTCTAGTTGTTCTGTTGTACCTGAGTGAAGCACTTAAAATTTCACTTGTAATAAGTGTTTTCTCTCTGGTGTCACCTTGCAGCTAGAGGAGTTCCGCAAGAAAAAAGCAGCCGAGCGAGCAAAGAAAGTTGCAACCACTAGCCAACCTAATACATCTGATGTCATCTTGGAGAAGCAGCCTTCAGAGACTGAAAAAGTGCGGATTACAGTGTCAGATGGAGCAAGTACATCTGATGGACCTGTTGGTGCATCTATCAACAATGACAAGAGCTCAAATGATTTTAACAAGAAAGTTGAACAAAGTTCTTTGAAAGATGATGATGCCAATCCTCCCTCAACAAGTGATTATAATGCCTCTATTGGAGATCTAGTGCAAAGGCATGTAGATACTCATGCTTTTGGCAAAGATAATGCCTCTGGATTTACCGGGGGAAGGGATGATAGTTATGGGCAAGGGATAAATGTAATGAATAATGAATCTGGAATGTATAAAGGAAATGATGGTAGAATTTCATATGGGATTTCATCCGACTATTCAATTGCTCAACACCCACAATCAAGTCAAGGATTTGATAGCAGATCTAATCAACCGTACCGTAACGGGACAGAATTCTTCCATTCACAAAATAATAGTTCTTCGAAGGATTCTATACTCATGAGTGATGGTTCTCATGTTCTTGCTTCACTTCCAATTTCCGCCAAATCCCATCTGGAAACCAGCCCCAGTTATGCAACTGCACTGGCCACTGATGGTAGGTCCAAATTCTATTTTGACATAATTTTGTACATTCTGATACCCAGTTTTTTTTAGGAATAAGATGGTGAAGTTTTGTCCAATATCTCTTATTCCTTGGGAACTAAGAATTGATGTTTTTTATATTTGCAGTGAGTTCAATTCAATCTATTGCTGGGGCCAGTCTTGATTTTGAGCATGATAAACGCAGCAGTATGCTTTTTAAAGATCATACGAATTCCAATTTTGGGGAAAAAAATGTTAGTAGTCTTCCGAGCGGGTATGGTGCATCCTTCAACACTTATGAACCTACAGGTTATAGTTTTGATGTTAGGAACTCTTCCAGTTATGCACCATCATACTCGACAACATCTGATACTAATTCTTGGAGATCTCGCCCATCTTTCCTTGATTCTCTTAACGTGAGTAAGGGTTCTTCTGGGAACTCTTTCCTACAAACTGAAGCAGAGGGGAAGTCCAATGTAGGTATCACTTCAAAATCAAATGGCATGGATGCACGAGGATCATCTCTCTTTGGCAAGCCGTCACTGGAGTCTGACACTATGGGACCTTTGTCAGAGTTGAGACCTTCAGAAGTTGATAATTCCACTAACTTTTCAGCTTCCTCTAAGAATGGGGTTGACCTAGTGAAATCAAATGTCAATGAGAGTATTATGGAGGGAAAACATGAGTTTTATTCACGTAAACAAAATGAAGATTTTGCTGCTTTGGAACAGGTACTATATTTTTTTTGGCTGACTATCGCTGTAAAGCACTTTTTTTATAAGTATTTTCCTCCTTTGCCTTACTATTCTCTGGTTTAGCCTTTGAGAAACACAGGCTTTTCAACACTTCTAAATTAAGTTTTTAAAACTTATTAAGAACTCTATATTGATCTAGGACTTAGCATGATCAAAGTCTGTAAGGTGTCTAAGGGTCAAATGAGTCCTTAAGCTTCCTCTTTGGATATTTCAGATTCTATCTAAATGGGATAATTCCACAAAATATCACATTCATATGAAAATACTAGGGGAGTAGTGGCAGACTGCATAGAGAGGTGTTGGTTTCGTACTTTAGGCTAGTATTGAAGTTGTTTCTTAGATACCTTTGATGCATATAGCTTTTAAGACTTGTAAGTAACAGCCCTTGTTTTGTTTGGCCTTGCAATGCAGCATATTGAAGACTTGACACAAGAAAAGTTCTCTTTGCAACGAGCTCTTGAAGCTTCACGTGTGCTAGCAGAGTCATTGGCTGCTGAAAATTCATCATTGACAGATAATTATAACCAGCAGGTAGGTTTCTAGTAGGACCCTGATGGCCTTGCATCTTTCTTTCCCTCTCTGTCGGATGGAAACTGCTATAAGCTGCATTTTTTTTTTGCCATTCAGAATTACATAAAAGCCATATTGTATTTTCTATATAAATTTACTGATCACCTCTTGATGATCGTGACCTTAATCCTATAAACTAGCTTTGTTTCTTTGTTCTTGTTAAGTTACTGGCAAGGTCAATTTTGTAAACATTATTGGTTTTGGTCTCAAGGGAGTCCATATGTTGAATACTTGTAAAATTATTCAATTATTTTCTGTGGGCAAATGTTAGTGTGGCTGCCACAAGTTATGTAAGCTTCTCATGTTATTATTGGGACAAATGTGTGAACTCATTGTGCACTTTGTTCATCTTTGAGGTTGTAAAATCACTGCTACACTTGGCTGCTCCTGATACTTATTTGTAAATGTTATCTGAAGTTACGGTTTTATTTGCATTTCTATGCATGCCTGGTGCCCCTTAATCAATTTTCTCCTAGAATATAGCTCAGTATGAATTTTAATCTTAATAGTCTGCAGTTTTATTCTGTATGTAGTACAACCTTGAGCTGATACAATGCCTTATTTTACTTTGGGTTTACGTGTTTGCCGATTTTTCACCAGCGAAGTGTTATCAACCAACTGAAATCTGAGATGGAGATGATACAGGAGGAAATTAAGGCCCACTTGGTTAGTAATATTTATCTCTGCTTGCATCTTCTTATTTATATGCCTATCTTGGCATATTTCCATTTGCTCGCAAGTGCATGCTGTGGTTATCAAGCTTCCTTTGGTCACTGGAACATGAAGATACTGAAACAATCAGACTATATAATATTTATGCAGCTCACTGAGTGAGTTCTGGTTATTTCTACTTGTGGACTAATGTATTCAGAGTATAAGCTACGACTACAAGACAGTCTTGGCTTGCTATGTCTTATGATACTTGCTGGCACTTATTTTGGAAGTGTCTGCTCTAGAAAAGGCCTCAAACATAGACACGTGCCCTTGTGGTATTTGGTTTGCAAAGCTAGGATTTGAAAGAACACCTAGCTCACCCTTCTTTGTCTTTTGGGCCTTTCTTATACAGCCAATCTTTTACTCTAATACTCTCTCTTGACGTAGGATTCTCTTTGGTAGTTATGATTGCTATGCGGCCCTACAATTTCTTTTCTTTCTTGTTTTGCCTCTAAATGCTTGTATTGGTATGAATATGTCCAGTATTTTGTCTTTGTCAAGTTGTTTTTTAATTGCTTGGTATTCCTTGCTCATTTTTGTTTTTGTTGTATGCATATTTTTATGCTGGCAGGCAGAACTAGAATCTGCTAGAAGCGAATGTGCAAATGCACAACTCGAGTGCAATGCTGCTGATGAAAGAGCAAAGTTGCTAGCTTCTGAGGTTATTGGTTTGGAAGAGAAGGTAGAAGATTTTCTTTGTCCTATTGCCTTGAGGATGGCTTTTCCATTTCTGTCAAAGACTACCATGTCTTTGTGATGGAAGATAGCTTCATTTTTATTATGTCAAAGACTACCATAATTTTTTGTCTATTGATTTACGACAAGGTTAAGTACAACTTGTCCCTGTAGTTTATTCAATATTTTCACATTAGTGTTATCTTTTAGTCTTAAGTTTACAATTTCTTGCAATCCTAGCTGTTGCAACTGATTAATTTGACAGGGTAGCTGGTGTAATTCGATAAAAGGGTCAACTAATTTTGTAGCTTTTGCAAAACTTGGGCATCTTCCTTTTGATTTGTATATTTTCTGACTCATTTTCGTAGGCGCTCAGATTAAGGTCCGGCGAGCTAAAGTTGGAGAGGCAATTAGAGAACGCACATGCTGAGATGTCTTCATTCAAGTATGATTTACCTCTCTTGCTGTACATCAAGTGTTTGTGACGATTACCTTCAGCTTAACACCTTAATCTGATTTCTTATTCTCTTACATGATCTTTGTGACCCGATTTTTTCTTATGGATTCTTTCACATATCAATGCTAGGTAGCTATTTCTTGTTATATAAGAAGAATTGTGTTGCCAGCCCCACAAAACACAAACTTTCATCTGGTTCTTGTTACTTACTCTCCAATGAACTCAGCCTCTCTCACTGGGTTCTTTTAGTCCCCAACTTTTCCAAACTAAGTGAAGCTCCTATATCCATGTTGTGGAGACCTCAGTCTTGAAGACCTAGGGGTTTCAATTTTAGCTGGCATTCTTAGTAATCACTAGGATGATATATTGTTTTAACCTTCCTAAGCTGGCCCAACTTGGGGAAGAGGAATGGGTTGGGTATTTCTCTTTTGAAGTTTTCCATGAGTTTTCATTACTATTTTCTTCCCTTGGGTAATATTTTTTTAGTAGCCCTTAATGATTATTTTATTTTGTCAATGGGCTAAGACATTGAGAAGGACATTTGACAGTTATGTTCATGCTTTATCTTTCAGAAAGAAAATAGCCAGCCTAGAGAGAGATTGTCAGGATTTGCATTCAACAATCGATGCTCTTCAAGAAGGTAATTGCTTTTAACTTTTTATTGCATATCAACATTCTTTCCTAAATGAGGAAACATAATGAGTTTAAAAAATAATAACATGGTTCTACTTTAATGTATTTGACACATTGAATAGAGTTTAATGTCCAGAATCCTTGATTGATCATCTGTTACTTGTTAAAAGCAGGAAGTGTCTTAGTGGTTGTTGGTGGAGAGATACCACAACCTGCTTAAAACTTTTTCAAAGTTAATTCAAGGGATGTCTGCATGATTAAGGAAAATCCTTTTATTCTATGCGTAGTCTTTCATCTTAAGAAAACTAAATGAGTACATTGATTATTATGACAAGAGATAAGCTTTCATCTTCTTTCTATTTTGAAGGCAATGCTTCATTTTAGCCTAACATAAATGAAGGTTTGCATGAAATTATATCTACTTCTGGAGATTTGTGTATTCTTCCTCATAATGACTCCAGTACCATTTGAGCTGTTCCCTAGAATACTAGCTAGGTCATTTATTCTAATTTTGGTTCTTGTTAGTGCTTTATGTCAATTAAAGCATTAATTATGCAATAAAATGTTACACATTTTTAACGATTTTATTCAACTCATCATTTGTGTATGGCACAGAGAAGAAACTGTTGCAGTCTAAGTTATGGAAGGCCTCAGCAAGTGGGAAGTCTAGTGATGCTATCAGGAGTATTACTGATAAAAAAGATATGTCAACATCTACTGAAGATTTAGGTAAAGATAAACCCCTAATGAAATGGATGTGAATGTGTAAGTAGTAGATGCAGTTGCATACATGTTTCATAACTGCAATGTACTGTTTTATGTTGAGGTGTAAGGAGAAAACAACATTATGAAACTGATTAGCCTGTCAAATTGGGATCAAAGAGGATCAATTCAGGTGCAGACTGGTCCACCCTAACCATTTTAACTAAAACCCAGCCTCTCCTGTTTGAGCCGTTGAGGTGACTGGTGAATTTTTTTGCCAAGTACAGATAATATAATTTATCAGCTATGTTGATTGTTCATTATATAAGTATTTCTATTTTTTTTACTATTTCAAATACTTTGTTCATTTATATGTGATCACGTAAAGTTTCATTTTTTTAATGCTAGATCTGATGGTCAAACGTCATGGAAGAGTATGGTTTATGTTCATTTTATTTATTTATGTCTTGGGAGGTGATGCTTGGTCATCATTGGCCCTTCTTTTTTCATTGCATTAGTTGTATGATCATGCCATCATTGCCCAGATTAGAATTTATATTCTAAACATTCCTTTTCCTCTTTACTTTTTTGATGACTACTATTTGACATAAATTGCAGACTATGTCCCAGATACTTCCGACCTGGAATCACATAATATTGAATCTCTTTCCACCAGTGGTGCCCCCAGCTTTCCAATGCTACCTGAAATGGGACAGTTAAATCTTGAAGTTTTATCTGTATATTTTCCACCAGATCAGGCGAGAATGATCCAAAACATTAATGCATTGATTTCTGTGGTATGATTTCCACCTATTATCATGGTCTTCCAAGTTTATATACTTGAGTCATACTGTCATTCTTTTCTCTTTCTATCCTCTTTATAGATAATTGATGAGAGTTATTGAAATAGAATGCTTTTATTTATAGTCGGCTACGAATCTTTTTTGGTGCAGCTGGCATTGGAGAAAGAAGAGTTGGTGCAAACTTTGGCCTCCGAGTCCTCTCAGTGTTTGATGTTAAAGGTCACTTCAACATATTATGAATTTGGTGTTAATGTTGTAAACAACGGGTCAAATGTTTGAGTTTTCTTTTCTTTTTTCAACAGTCCGTAATACATGTCATTCCATTGAATGTGAATTTCTTAGAGACTGTTTCTATAGGAATTTAGAAAGAATGCTGATGGACTTATTCCTACATCCTGATTTTGAAATAATGAGTGGTACCTAACAGTCTTTATCAGGCTATACTTTTACTCTGGGAGAATGATATTCTTCAAAACATTTAATGAAATTGAGATTTCCCATTAGGATGATTCTCTTTTTTCTTTAAGACGATCAACTAGTTTCCTTATTTATTGCAACTTATTTTGTTTTAAATGAATGCAGGCTTCGAACAGTGAGTTGCTGCGTAAACTGGAGAATCAGACGCAAAGATTAGAGCTTTTAACTGCCCAAAGCATGGCTGGTGAAAATATTCCAGCAAGGTTGCCTGATCCCAACACCATCCAGTATAATTCTACTTATGCTGATGAAGGTGATGAGGTAAGTCATTTAACCCAGAATTGTACAACATAATTTTACAATAGGTAAAAAAGTCTGCATTTTTTGCTTGATAGATGGTTTTGTTAGAGCCCGGATAAAAGTTATGCACAATGGATATTGAGGCTCAATGCTTGATTTTTGCATGGTCTGATGTGCCACAAACATACTTGTGTATTTACAAAGATCTGACATTAACTGCAACCTGAAGCGTTATGCTGTGGGGTGGTGCCCTGTGAAAAAAACCTTAGTTCTAAGCATTTAAAAAGGATTATTTGTATCCACGTGTTGATTCCTAAAAAAATGTATTGCCCTTTTTCTTGAAAATAGGTGGTGGAAAGGGTTTTAGGTTGGATTATGAAGCTCTTCCCCGGAGGGCCATCAAGACGAAGACCAGGCAAGCGACTATGATGGAGGGGAGTAAAGCTTTACTTATCAAAACAGAAACCCCAACCCGGCCCCCGCCCCCCGCCCCGCCCCGCCCCATTCTTTTCCGTAACAGACAAGAAATGAGAGTCTGTAAGAGGCCTTCCCATTGGTTGGTAAAATCGAGTTGTAATTTTTTTTGACGGATGACAATAAGAAAGCCTCCTTGTGTAGGCTTGGTCACAGGTTAGTTAGCTGTCTGTTGGCTTTTGGAAGTGGAAGAAAGATACTAATGTAATAAACGCTTGAGAAACTGTAGCTTGCTCTTTCTTTTTCTTTCTTTTTTCCTGCAGAAGTTTTGTGCCACACAGTCCTTGTATTGTAGTATCTATTATGAATGTCAGACTTTACGGGCTCAAAGCCCATGAAATGAAACAAATGATTTTTGGTTAAAGCAGGACGTTAAGTTGCCACATAAATTGTATTGAAAAATAAAAGAAAAGCTGAATCTTTGGAAAGACGTGCATTTTTCCAAATGGTAATATTATAATTATTATTAAAACATTAGAAGTTAAATGTTATAAAAATGTTAATACTTTATTTTAAAAAATAAATAAATGAAGTGCCACAGAATGAATGTAGAGGAGAAAATGTGTGGTCCCATAGTTGTGGCCGGGCCCTTTTCGTTATGACACCAAACCCTATGAACCGGGTAGTATTTCACCAGTATGAATCGATTTTATTTTAAAGTACTGGTTTTTGTTTTCCTTTTTTGGAGTGTGAGGCCATGTGGTGGAAAAAATAATACAAAAATTCCAATTTAACAATTAAGCTTTTCTTGTCTGAACAAACGGAGATAACATTTGAACTGAAATAATTAAAAAGAAGAAACAAAGACTAAAAGACTGACTAACACATCCAAGCAAACGTTTGGGAGTTGGGGTGGTGGGGGTGTATCTTACAGCATTTCCAGATCAGATGGTTTACTATGCACCATATATAACACACGGACCGTTTCTCTTCAAGCAGATCACCATATATAACACACGGACCGTTTCTCTTCAAGCAGACACCGCGGTTCGTTCTTCTTCGGAAACTCTTTGCATAGGCGGCTTATGCTGATTAAAAGCCAACATCTTATTCAATGCGCTAATGTAGGCCTTCACACTGGAAACAACAATATCCACTTCAGCCCCCGAACCACTGTCAAAAACTTAAGCAAGTTATGAACTGAATTCTGGATATCACAACACCACCAGTGTGGTTTGGCAAAAAGAAAGCAACAACGCGCATGCACCATACCTAAATGTTCGTTGAACTGGTTCGCCTGTCAAAGCATGAGTTGGTGTGTGCTGGTTCTCTCCACGAATTAGAACTCGGGTGGTGGCCATTGCATCAATGCCTTCCGTGATGGCATTCACGGAGAGTTCAAGAAGTGTTACTGGTTTCTACACAAGAAGGAAAATTTATGAAGCTGGTAAGCAACCCTTGCACCTCAGAGGAAAACAGACACAAGTACATAATCAGAAAGCTCCAAAAAGACAAGCAGTTCTCAGTTTTAAGAAAACAGAACAAACAATACTCATGCGATATGATAGCTCTTACAACTTGTGGTGCATTATGTTTGACATAGCAACAGTAAGTAATTTGGGCCCTGAAAGCTTAACAATCATTGTGACTTGGAGAGCATCTATTAGCTCTAAGGATAATAGAGCAAGCATCAGATCCCAGCTAGCCTCAGTATCACACTGCCCCATATCAATAGGTACAAATCTGGTACATAAAATGGAAACCGCAATAGATGAACAGGCAAACTTCATATGTTGATGACATCATTCAGACGAATATGAACATTCAATCATTGCTAAACCATGGTTTTTAATTTCACACAAGTAAACATGCTAATCTTAGTTCTTTGTAGAGTTCAAAACATAATCTGCCTGGCTCACAACAAAGTTATGAAGCTTTATCTAACTTGAACATGCTATTTGACACATTTTGTAAGAAAAGTAGAGCATGCTAGTCAGCTCTCTATATCAAACCTTGACAATGAGATCAACAGCCTTGTAAGCTGAATCTACAGGCCCAGACCCAACAGCACATGCAACAAACTCTTCTCCATTGGGATCAATGACTTTAACGGTTGCAGTATTGAGACCAAGAGTTCCGCAAGTAACCTATACACAAGAGCAATAAAAATAGAAGGTCAAAGATGCCCAGAAAATCAAGTCAAAATTAGAAGTAAATAGAAAAACAAATTGAAAAATTTACCTGCAAATCCTGAAGCTTCCAGACAACATCTGGCTGGAAAACTTCATCTGATACTAATGCTATCAAGTCAGCATCCGTAACTCTCTGGAATACCAGCAATTTGAAAAAGAATCAACAAAAATGTGTAAATGGGAAATTGTCAAGAGATAATTTGCTCGATTGTTCACCTTTTTTTGTTCAGCTACTGCCTTGAAACGCCAAAAGACATTGCCAAGTTGTTGATCATCCAGCTCATAACCAAGCTACAAAAAAACATTAATAATAAATTTTGAGGGGACTATTAAGAGCCTGGAAAACTAATCAAATCACACATCAGTGAATTTAGGTGTACCTCTTTCAGTCGGTCATTCAAAGCATGGCGCCCGCTAAACCAGAATAAGCAAAAAAGATAAAAAGAAGAGAATCATAGGTCAACATCTGGTAAAACTGAAGTAAAAAGAACAAAAAAAACTATATGAAATATAAAACAGCATTCCCATAACAAGTAATAAAACACATCATCAAGAAAAGATGCCAGAATAAAGAGCATTCTTTGGCACATCATAAATTGTGAAGAACGATACCTAAGTTTTCCAAGGACAATCCCAGCATCATTAGATCGTTCAAGCCCAATATCTTCTGGAGATATAATCTCATAAGTACCTTTATGTTTTAGCATTCCATCCTAGAGAACAAGACACACATTAGATTCTGTAGAAAAAACACGTTTCAAAAAATGCAAATACCATGACTAATTGAAAGAAATTTCCCTGTGATACATATTGTGCATAAGAAGATATGTGAATAAAAGAAAATGGTAAAGACAATCAGTGCTAACACAATGCAAAGAATTCGATAAAAAAGAATAACAATAACACAATGCAAAGAAAGGTGGTATAATTTGCATGCTCAACGTCCAATGATACTAACCTGATGTATACCACTTTCATGAGCAAAAGCATTTTCTCCAACAATAGCCTTGTGTGGTTGGACCTTCAACCCAGTAAACTCTTCCACCTAAGAAATCAAGTGAGAAGCTCCATTAAAAAAAAATATTCAATAAACATGAAAAAAGAATATATTACCTGTAACTGGAAGAAGAGCGTAGAAAACACACCATTTTGCTTGTCCTAGTGATGTATCGTGTATTAATTCCAGTATAAAGACCTCCCATGACATGGTCACCTCGGCATTTTATAGCCATCACAACCTACATTTTTGTTGCACAATATACATTAAAACCTACTTCTAGCCTGCTTGTACCAAATTAAGAAACCATATCAATACACATGAGGCATATCGTAAAGACCTAACAACACATTGACAACAACAGCAGGGGAAACAGCTACGGCAGTTAGCTCCTCAAATACCCTCAGGCAAACTTCACAAGTCAATGGTTATTACTGTATTGAAATCATAGTATCAGCCCTGGATGCACCTTACACAATGCTTAAAGATCTACTGTACATTTGGTCAAATAGAGAGGAGGTTTCTGGAGTTCGACAGTAAAGTGAGAAGGTTAATTTAGATTTAATAATGAACTAGTAGCTATTCTGCTAGGTTAAAATGTAGATTAGGCCCTCTGCAAGACCATACTGAGTGAGGAAGACAGCAGTTCCTTACACAAATATTCCTTATAGGGTTGTCATTCTCAACCCATTCATCAGAAACCATTGAAGTTTTTGCTTTCCTCCTCTTATTTATTTTTTGATCAACCTTGTTTTCCTCCTCTAATATGGCCACAAAGATGCACGTTATATTTCTATACTTTAGAAGGAATATGGCCAAGCTAACTACTCTAATGACTACTTACCTCCTCCAAAGAAGCGTTTCCAGCTCTTTCCCCAATTCCATTTATTGTTACTTCCAATTGTCTAGCACCTGCACATGCTCCCTGAATTTATCAAAAACAGGACATGAGTGCTATTTGGTTATGATGCAAAGTTCAAACTGATACGAGTTAGAATAGAAAAAGCAAATCCCTACCGCTAATGTGTTGGCAGTAGAGAGCCCAAGATCGTTTTGACAATGTGTTGAAATCACAACCTTTTCAATTCCAGGTGTCTTGGCTTTTATGTCGGCAATCATTTTCCCATATTCAGAAGGAATGTTTATACCAACCGTATCAGGTATATTCAGAGTAGTTGCCCCAGCTTTAATTACCTCACCCAAGATATGAAACAAAAACTCCTTATCGGACCTACATAAGATCAGAGAAGCAAACAAAATATGTAAAGCCATAAATGGAGTATAACAGGAATCAAACGTAAAGAACACATTGCTTCAGAAAATCCAGAAACATGATAAATTGACCATTTTCACAGATAGTTTCAAGTCTTAGAATATTGAGTTTAAGTTAGGGGCTATTAAATTAGACTGATGAAATAAACACAACTAGAAGCACCCTACAAATACAATCATTCAAACGAAAGTGCAGAATATATAACAAATGAGAAAAAGAAAACAAAATTGCAATTGCGATGGAATGCAAACCTGCCAGCGTCTTCAGGGCTAAACTCGATATCGTCACAGCCTAAGCTCTTCAACAGCTTAACCGTAGAGGTAGCGATTTGCACAATTTCTTCTTTAGTCTTCTTCAACTTGTGCTCCATATGAATGGCACTGGTGGCAATGAAGACGTGAACCCTGGGCAATTTGGCATACTTGACGGCATCCCACGCAGTTCTAACATCACTCTCAAAACACCTGGACAGCCCACAAATCACAGGAACATAACCATTTTCATCCACATGATTCCCAACTTCCTTGGCAATAGTCCTAACTGCCTCAAAGTCGTCCTTGGACGCGGCAGGGAATCCAGCTTCAATTATATCCACACCCAACCTTGCGAGCTGGCGGGCTATTTCAAGTTTTTCCTTTGAAGTCATTGTGGCGCCAGGAGATTGCTCGCCGTCGCGAAGAGTGGTGTCGAAGATGCGGACGTAATCGGGATCGGGGATGTGGCCGGGAATGTATTCGGGCCGGAGGAGTTTAGGGGTGGGGCCCACGGAGGAAGAGGAAGGTGAAAGGGAGCACGACAAGGTGATGGTGGTGTGTTTCCTTGGAAGGGAAGTGGAGGGAAAGGGAACGGAAGAAGGAAGTGGTCGGACATGGCGGAGTGAAGAGGATGGGTGTTGTTGGGCGAATTTAGTGATGTAGAACTTGTGGTGAGGGGCAATGGAGATGCACGCCATCTTTTTGCAGATGAGAAATGGGGGTTAACCTTAAACCCTAGTAGATAAACGAGGATGATGAAGGGTATTGGGTCGCTAAAATGATGACCCGTTTGCTATTTTAAAGAAAAATGTAAACTTTTGTACCATCCTTATGTATATGTGGCGCACATGGACGCTTGCTCTTTAGTCCTAGTCCTACTAGTACTACCTACTCTCTTTCTCCACTGCTGCCATTGCCATGACTTCTATCATCTGCCATCTCTCGCTGCCCATAGTTTCCTCCTCATCTTCACCTTCTTCAAAAGGTAATAGTTAGCTCTCGATCGTACTTTGCATACTCACTGGATGATCTATCTATCAACTCTGACGACTCGTAGCTTTCCTTAATGCGATTATTTCATGAAGCGGGTTCCAATTCCAACTCTACTTCTCCCAGTAAGTCTGTCAAGTTAAGAGACGACTGGAGGCAACGCTCTAAACCCATCTCACCTGGTGGAACTTATCCAGCCAAGGACCATTGCAGGTCCGTCTTATCCTGAATTCTTCTTTAATGAGTTTCTTTCTATTTTTGTAAAGTATGTAGCTTTACTAATTTCGTGTGCTTATCGATCGTCTTCTGGCTGTAGCCGATGTGGGTTGTGCGATACGTACTACATAGCGCATGTGAAGAATGCTTGTGCTTTTCTCGGAGATGGAATGTCAAAAATTGAAGTAAGTTGGTTAGTTTTAGCTAAGAAATAGAAGTAGCTCTCTGCTTCCTCTTTCTTCTCCTCCTCTGCTTCTTTTCTGAAACTTGCCGGTTACAAGTGGACTTCATATGCACTTGCATGAGTGATTTTGCTTTACCATTTCCTTTTTTAGATAACTTTTTTTTTATTCCTTGAGTATTTCTAAGTGTTTGCTAAATGAAATTCTGATTCAGGGTTTAGAACCGGTAGTTCATGGTAGAGGAAGGAAAATTGATTCTTTAGATGAGACATATTTAGGAGTTCATGAGGAGCTCTTGTATGCCCGTAAAATTAAGCCTGTGGAAGGTATGGATTTTCTAATGCAACGGAAATTTCAATTTCTTCCTGTCTTTACTCTCTATTGTTCCTCAACTTTAACCTTTTCTTAACGTGTGCAACTTTCTTCAAATACAGGAGCTCAATGGACAGGAATAGTGACCACCATTGCAATTGAAATGCTACAAGCTGGCATGGTTGATGCTGTTATTTGTGTGCAGAGGTGGGGCTACATATTCATAAAAGATGCAATAAACCTTCTTGAACGTGTTCACTGCTTATGATTATTGTTGTTAGTTCTGGTCTGTGATCCTCTTGGTATTGTTTTTTGGTGATTCAGTGATCCAGAGGACAGATTCTCTCCAAGGCCTATACTAGCCAGGTGTTATGATTATTTCTTTTACTTTGCCCATGCCTTCTCAACGTTTGACTCAAGATTTTCATGTGTCTGGTTGTCTCAATAATTAAACTGATCTCTTCCCACGTTTCTTATTCTAGGACACCGGAGGAAGTTCTAGCTGCTAAAGGTGTGAAGCCAACACTATCTCCTAATCTGAATACCCTTGCCCTTGTTGAGGTGCTTAGCTAGCGTGCTTATAACTATTCATTTTTCGTTTCTATCTGCTGATTTTCTTTTGTTCAACTCAGTTAAGCTTGACCACACTTGGCAATGGATATCTAACACATGAAAGCAAGATACGTTTTTTCATAGGGTTAATTGGGGATACTTGGCAAAACTAGAATTTTAGAAACAGTAGCACAATTCATTTTCTCAGTGGGCAGGGTACCTTGGTGTATTTTCAAGCTTTAGTTCTTTATACTCTTAGAAGGTTGCAAAACTGTTCTCTTTCAAAAAAGTACTGCTTGGCTATTGTATGTGTTATACAGTGATAATAATAAACCTTTCCTATTTGTGATGTGCTATAACATATCAATGCACTAAAAGTCCAGTAATAGTCCTTAGGAAGAATTTGTCGGACGAACAATGATCATTTGTTCTGCTCTACAGGCTGCGGGCGTGAAACGCCTTCTTTTCTGTGGTGTGGGTTGCCAAGTGCAAGGTAGAGTTGAATCTCTCTGCTGGATAAATATACTGTCAGTTATTTGCTTTGTTGTGACTTATACTATTGTAATGCAGCGTGATTTCTTAAACTGCAGCATTGAGATCTGTGGAGCACCATTTGAATTTGGAGAAGCTCTATGTGTTGGGCACCAATTGCGGTAATACAAGCATAGCCTCCGGTTAAATGATCTTCAATATATACTAAATCTACAATACTCTGGCTGTTTGATAGTGAATCACTTTCCCTGTTATCAATTACTCAAAGCACTAACTAATCGTTATGCATCTAAAAGGCAATGCACTTAGATTCTTCTATTGGATGTCCCCGAAACAACCACTTAGATTCTTTTAGATTTCTAGTGTAGAAGGACATTACATCTGGTTTAGTTTTAAATTAAATCATGACCAGAACTCTTATTTTCTCGGTGGATAATGGAACTCGGGAAGGACTTGATAAGTTTCTAAAGGCTGCAAGTGATGAACCAGAAACCGTCCTTCACTATGAGTTTATGCAAGATTACAAGGTTCATGCTGATTGATCATTTATCTTGGAATTTTTTTTTCTAACTTTCTAAGATTTCTATGATCACTGTACTTTTTGATGTTCAAATACTAGTTACAAACTTACAATAACAGAAACTTTTACGGAAGATTTTATTACAACTGTTTGTAAATGTAAACAATTTATGATAAGCATGCACTTCTAGTCAAAAGTTCTCCAGATGTTTTCTTTTGTAGTTCTGAGGTAGGATAGTTGTAATGTGTCTACAGGTCCACTTGAAGCACTTGGATGGGCATATTGAAGAGGTTATTTCCCCTCCCCCTACTATACTCTCAGTTTGATCCAAGTCTCACAATTCTTGCTGCTTCAACTCCTTTCAAATCTTAACTAAAGCAGGTTCCTTATTTCTGTCTACCAGCAAACAACTTAGTTGATGTTATTGCTCCATCTTGCTATAGGTAAACCCCCCTTCATTAAGTCACTATTACTTGCACTTGATAATATAAGTATTTAAAATTATAAATCTCACTGCTGGGCATGATGGAAAACATAGCTTTCAAAGTGGATAACCATGTTTGTACTAATTATCAGAGATTGATTTAGCGATCTCTCATATTCAAGATACTATCATGACGAAGGTCATCTACCACTACTACTTAATAATTTGTCGTTTCCTGGAAAGTATATTAGCTCTTAGGATGTGAAGAATTCTCTTTCTTTTTTAATGATTGGAAGTTTGTGGAGAATAGAACTATCTTTTGACTGTTGAAATTGTCCTAATAATTTTTTTGTGTGTTTCACAGCTGTTTCGACTACACAAATGCTTTAGCGGTGAGTTTCAATTGTTGTGACCAGGCATTCTGATGTTCTATGATTTTGTCAACTGTCTAGTTACATAGTTACCTATTTGAATCCAATATCTCAAAATTTGTTTGTCATACACACAGTCAGTTGCCTGTCATATGTTGTAGGATTACTGCCACATGCATAGAAGCCTTTCTCAGGCTGTGATCAATTGTTCTGCTGCAAAGAAGTCCCACAGATTTTTTCAGTTATGTCCCAACTTTGCTTAATTATCTTGTACATGTAAATGCAGGACCTTCTGGTGGGTTACATGGGTGTGCCAAAATATTCTGGAGTCAGCATGACACAACATCTCCAGTATGTTACGGTCAGGTAATACAAGACTAGAGTATGCTGGAAGCTTTATACATATATTATATTTCATATTCTCTCTTTTTGTTTATATACATTTCATATTGAGCTCTTTCTGAAATTTACAGAAATGACCGTGGTAGAGAAATGCTCAGTTTGGTGAAAGATCTTTTGGAGGTTACTCCAACAATCTCAAGTGTAAAATCCTATGCTCTATCATGTTTGGGTTTCTTTGTTCCTTTGTGAAATAGAACCAGGCTTTAAAAATACAAATTATTGCTTCAGGGTGATCGTCGACCATTTGTTATAGAGACTGTTAAGGCTGATGACGATGCCAAGTTTGGTATGCATGACATTTCTTTTCTATATGATTCTTAAGAAAATATTTTACAGTTTTCATTCAGACATGAAGCTAAACTTTGGAATAGATGATGTCAAACCATCGTATCTGTTCTGCTTGTCTTCTACAGGAAAAGAAAAAGAAAATCTTGCTGTCTAATTAACTGGCATGAGCTTTTCTATTTTGATGTCAATTTCTTTCTACTAATGATTGATCAGTAGTGAATCATGGATTTATGATATTTGGGGTAAATTGTGTCATACCTCTTGGGGATGTCTTGCTCTCTCGTTTATATACTTTACTCATTTCTTGATAAGGTCTTTACTCAATTAAGAACTTCATTTCTTTTTATAGTGTTTTATTTATGTTGATTACTTTTCCTCAGGGAGAGGTCCTTCTCAACCTGCACCTAAGTTTGTAGGAAATCTTATAGCTGCTATACTAAACTTGGTAAGCATGTTTTTTCCCCCTTAAGGATAGATTCAAAACAAATGTAACTACAGAATCCAGATTTTCTTTGTTTTGGCCTTTTTTTTAATCAGATTGGACCAAAGGGTCTTGAATTTGCTCGCTATTTACTGGACTACCATACCATCAGGAACTACTTGTACACCAATCGTACTTGGGGAAAAGAAAGGTATGCTTTAATTTACTTATGAACCTTTCTGGTAAAGCACTGAATTTCTCTTGAACATTTGTAACTTGCGACACTTGCAGAGCTGACCAGCACATGCCTTCATATGCAAAGAAACTGGTGGAAATATACAACAAGAATGGTCAAATTGACAAGATGCTACAGAGCAAGTGATTGTATATATGTATGGAATTTTTTAATAGAATAAAAAGGAAAGGCTGTTTCTAGATGATCTATTATACTGCTTGCCGCCAAAATTTTAGAGCAAGTGACCCTGTTTCGTGCTTCCACGTATGGCAGTGAATGAGTGGTTGTTGGCAGATATATAGTGTAGTTTCCAGAGATAATGAAATGGATGTTGCTTCTTTTGACCAGTATCCCTTCTGTTATGTGTAGGCCAATAAAACTAGGAATATGTGATCTGCGTGTCTGATTGAAACATGGCTCTATATCACTGTGGCTAAGTTGGTCTGAATTCGTTTCATAAGTATCAAGTGAAATATATGTTTCAGTTATTCATTATCTTGCTCACTTGTCCATTCAAAAGCAGATTCTGAATAATCAAAGGAGGATCCCAGCTGTAAACTGTTCCTTGGATAGTCCATGAAAGTCCCGCATCAACCGTTCTGCAAATTCTTATCCTTGAATGACCATTGGCCTTTTGAGTGCAGAGTCCTAGGTGAGCCAGGCTTGCAAGATGGGCATGGAATCGATGAGCTGCCCTTATTTGAAGCCACTCATTGTTGGTTAAGATTTCCTGTCAACATTTCTTGCTATGTATGGCATGTATTTTCAAGTCAAAGAATAAGTATGGAGGTACGCATGCAGACCCTTTCCTCTTGATTAACTATTTATCATACATACGTGCATGCGTACAAAAATAATTTTTTCGAGGGCTACTAGTCGTCATTGGATCCAACAATTAATATAGGGAAAGGGCATGAATATTTTTTTCACACATACAGATTCATGCACGAGTTGCACACATATGCACTCAAAATTACACGGGGCTTGAAATTACCGTTGTTAGTTGGGTAAGTACACAAAAATATTAGAAGATTCAGAACATGTGGGAATGGGCTATTTTGTGGAACAGGAAGGGGGGTGGCCACCCATGTGTTTCTCTTTTCTTGGTAACTGTGATGTCTTGGTATGAGGTTACAAGACTGTGAGTACGCTAGAAATTCTTGTGGAATTGGACAGATACACAGTTGCTGGTTTAATGTTGTTGTTCTGGTCTTGACTAGTAGTGCATTTTCCAATGTGTCGAAAATATTTTGGCTTCTCTAGCTACAAAACAAGTTTGATGAATGAGAGTATCAGATAGAAAGATAGAATTTGAGTTCTATATTCTAATTCTTTTATGAAAAAAGTTTTGAGTTTGTGGTGGTGAAGTAGTTTTAGATGAGCGCCATTGAATTACTTTCATGCATGTGAATCCATGGCATGGGTAGTCATATGGGTTGTCTTCTCTTTCAGCACTTCTTTTATTTAAAAAAAATGTTTCAGCATTTACTTTACTTGTTTTGTGAGACTAAGAGGGGGAAAAGAATTGTATAAAGAAGTGGCCAGGGTTTGGTTGCATATGGGTGATAGAATTGGTGGAGGGTATTGCACAATATTTGCGGTTTGTCTTTTAGCATTATAGCGCTTGATTTAGCATTGTAAAGTGAACCCTACGTAGCTCCCATGTTCATTAGGAAACTTGGGGCTTAGATCAATGATCTCTTCTAGACTAGCAGCTTCCACTCCTTGAACAGAGCACAAAATCAATGGAGGTGAATGGGTGGTGATACTTAGAACAATCAAGCCATTGGGAATGTGGAGTTTGCTTGATGGTTTAGAGTAAACCTAGTAAGTCTATGAGTAAACAATCATATTTATTGTTTTTCAGCATTTCATGCATTGCAATAGCAGACTATGAGCTTTAAAACTTCACATGCGAGTTTGCAAAACCGAGACCACCAAATCGACCCGAGTCCCCTTCCTCACTGTGGGCTCTATCCATGTGCTGAGCAAAACCAAATACAAAACCAGTTTTTCTTTTTTTTTCCCATCTTTTTAAAATCTATAAGGAGGAAAGGCAAAATATTTTTTAAACGTATTATTTTATGCGGAAACCGGTCAGGGCAGAATCAGTATGTAGAGATATTGTAATGTTTTTTTCTGTATAATGGACCGAGGGCCCACACAATTTATTGGGCCCTAGGTGGACCAAGGAGTTGATATAGCCCATCAGTTGTAATAATTCCGGGGCGCAACAAGAGAGAGAAGTACCTAGAGAATTATTATCACTTCAGTTTGACTTGGAATATTAAATTAGATACAAAGTACCAAAAAAATGAATTAATAAAAATAAGAAAGGATACATACTTATTATTTTTATATTAATCTTAAAAAAGAAAAGGTCACAAACTTCCTTAGCAGAAAATGTAAAAAATTCAAAAAAAAATTAAGAAAAAAACACAACAATAAGCCTCATCTTCCTTTGAATAAAAAAAGGTCCCAATTATTTGCAATTATGGGTTTCCTTTAGGAGAGGGCTACAAGCAATGTTCATTGTTTTTAGGTGCTCTACAATATTTTTCTACACAAAACCCAAGTGAGTCTTTTTTGCCGAATATCTGAATGTTTCCCCGGAAACAGAGTAACGGGATGCATTTTTATGTCTTTTAGAATGTTGAAATGCATCGCCTATGACGAGCAGCAACTGTTTTCTTTTTCTGTCTTGTTTCTTCTTTCCAGTTTGTAGCAATATCATGTGCTACACTAATGGCATCTAAAGATGCACCAGAAAGACCTCTCCTTGTAAACCCAACTGCATAAAGTCCATCACTTCCTTTCCATCCATTAGGAAATGGATTCTTTGGTACCCCATCCTCAGAAAAATAGTCATTTTCCTGTCAAGAACGCAAAAAATTCAAGAAAATTTTAGCCCATGGATCTTGAAGAACTATTATTACATTTATGCATCAACACATGGTAATAATATCAGTTATAGAAAGAAGCATTGACTGAGATTTGTCTTCCCCCAAAACAAAGAATTTCATGTGAAAATAAATAAAACATTGTCAGAGAGACAGAATCCAACTACCGAAAAAAATACTAGATTCATTTTAGCCCACGTGATTTCTCCTGATCAGAATGTAAAAATTCCATCAAAATGAATCAAACTTCTGATATATTGTTTCCCAGATTCTTAAAATCGATGAATAAGACAAAAAACAGTCAGAAAATAAACCATAACTTCCATAACTGTCACATGAATCCTAAACTCAGAGAAGTCAATGTGTAAACAATAATAGAAACCATGTCCTCACCTTTAGCCATGAAGGAACATTGCTGCGATACCCGGTTGCCAGAATCACTGAATCAATCTCCAGAGTTTTCCCATCAACAAGCTCAACTCTGCCATATGAGAACTTCTTGATTCCAGGGACAACTTTGATTTCACCTGATCTTATTCTGTCTAGTGCACCAATATCCAACACAGGAGTCTTCCCTTGAGTGTTCTTGAGCTCTAAAGGTCCTACACAAGGCCTTTTAAGACCGTGTCGTTCTAAATTTCCCAGGATTAGCCTGGCAAGAAGTAGCAGAGTCTTATCTACCATCCAAACTGGCATCCATTTCATCATTGTTACTCCCACCTCAAATGTTGATTTCCCAAAAATTTCCCTTGGAAGGACATGAACCTGTAAAAAAAACAGAACCAAGAAACAAAAAGTTATTCTCTTTAACACAAAATTATGAAAGCAGAAACAGGAAGAATCATAGCAGAATCCTAAAAGGGTGGTGTGTGAATTTCTTACTGAGCTTCGGACCACCATTGATGGGCTTGCATTGTGGTTGCAAAGATCAAGAGACACTTCCATGCCTGAGTTGCCACAGCCAACAACTAGTACTCGCTTCCCGGTATAAATTTCCCCTGATTTGTAGTCACAAGCATGCGAAACATGGCCTCCGAATTCTTCCAATCCTTCGAATTCAGGGACCAACTTCTCTGCATTTTCTCCAGTAGCCACCACAAGCCATTTGCAGATATACTCAACTTCACCAGGATGTGTGGTACTTGAGGAAATGGTTTTGATTCTCCACAAACCAAAAGTTTCATCATACTTAGCAGACTGGACTGTCTCATTGAAATGTGGATTAATATCGAAGTTTTGTGCGTAGGACTCGAGGTAGTTGATGAACTGGTATTTTGTGGGGTATTCAGGGAAGTGGTCAGGGAATGGAAAATAGGGTAGTTGACAGAATTGTTTAGGGAGATGAAGCTTGAGGCGATCGTAGGTGCGATTCTGCCAAAGAGAGGCAATACAATTCGCTCGCTCAAGGAGAACGAAAGGGACACCTTGTCTCTTAAGGCCAGCACCAACAGCTAAGCCTGAAGGACCAGCCCCAACTATGACAGGTCCATTCACCCATATGCACCTACTAGAGAAAAAGTCCTTACTTTGAAGCATGTTTGGTATATTAAGACAAGTGTTGAACATTTTGTCGAGAGAAAAAAGATGGAAGAGGGTTGTTTGATTTGTGTTTGTGTTAGAAAAAGATGGAAATGAGAGGAGGAATGAACAGGAGAATGAAAATGTTGAATTTGTTTTGAAGTGATGTGATTGTAGGAGGGAAAGAGGGATGGAGGGGTGTTAAATAGGAGAAGAGCCTGAGGCCATGAGCTTGGCATGTGATTGGGATTAGAAAAATGATGCCTAGAGAGCTTTAGGGTCATATCCCCAAATGATAAGCTAGTGGCCTCTTCTTGTTTTGTTTATTGCCTTTTAATTTAGTTTATACCCATATCTATATAATAATCTTGTGTATTATTTTGCACCTACTTCTTTTCTTTTCTTTTTCTTTTTCTTCCGAGTATTTTCTCTACTTTTTTCGGTAAAAAATTAATATTGTTTGAACATTTACAATTTATGGAGTTACGGCTGATTTTGTGGTAAACATCTTAAACTCTGTTCCAATAGATTGCATTGAGTCGTCGAATTGGGTCTAATTAAGATTACATTTAACTGCTGCGAAGTATAGATTTAGAAACTTAGTTGGGGTCAACCACAAGAATCCATTTTCTACATTTCAAAATCTTGTCAGGAATTGGAATTGCAGGCCTGACTTTTGAGCTCTAGGAAGTTGCAATCTTTACTTGATTATACAATCTGCTCTGCTTTGTAAAGCGTGGAATGTTGGTGAAATAGACCTCAGATATTGCCCAAAATATGAAATTTTCTGGACAGGGATGGATGATAGATCCACAACTCTTTTAGATTGGAAGATAGGGCCAAAGTAGTCATCTTTCAACTTGAATACGTGGACTTCCACAGCAATGTATCATTGAAGGGATTTTTTGGGGACTTTCTCGTGCAGCAATGGATCATTCAAGGAGCAATTACCGCGTAGATGATCCGGTACCAAAATTTGGTACCGGACTTTTCTAACCCAATGTCAGTTAATTAAAAAAAAAAAAAGAGCTGGACCAATGGCAGCGCACACGTGGCGCGCTGCCATTGGCCACCGAATTATTTCTTTTTTCCCCCTCATTTTTAAATGAGTTTTTTTTTATAATAAATAGTGAAAATAATTTTATAAAAAATATACCATTATTTATAATTTTTTGAGATCTATAAATTGAGACTAGGTTTGTATTATTTGGACACTAAAAAAAATTAGAATTTTTTACATTTTTTTTCATTTTCTTCTTTTTTAAATGCTTTTTTTTATAATAATTACTCAAAATAATTTTAAAAAATATACCATTATTTTTATTTTTTGAGATCTATAAATAGAGCTTGTGTTTGTGTCATTTGGACAGAAAAAAAAATCTTTCTTTTACAATCTTCAACCTCTTTCATGGATCCTTCACAAAATTATAATTTTTTTCCAAATTACAACTTCCCTAACCAAGCACAAAATC
Source organism: Viola odorata (assembly GCA_963691705.1). Lineage (NCBI taxonomy): Eukaryota > Viridiplantae > Streptophyta > Magnoliopsida > Malpighiales > Violaceae > Viola > Viola odorata. The sequence continues at coordinate 70,612,483 of OY829539.1, read as the reverse complement.
CAAATATACGACCTCCGAACCCAAACATTCAATGCCCAGAAAATCCTCAGAATACGGGGATGCAGCCTAATTTTGGATCGCAGTATATGATGCCCCAAAATTTTGACATGCAATACCCGTATAATCATCCTATGCCTTATAGCTATCAACCTGTTCCTGGAAACAGCTATGTTCCCGCTCTTGTGCGCTATCCAAACAGCCAACAAACTAATGAGCCAAACACACCCTGGTTCACCGGTTCAGTAGTGGATCAAGTGATTTCCCAGAATTTTCCACACAAATATCTATAGGGATGGTTGATGGGGATACCCCTCTCAGTTTTCTTGCTCCAACCCAACAATCAGCTAAGAGATCAGGTTACGACACTTGGAGCACAGAAGAGAGCAAATCTTTATTAACTGGTTATTTCCACGTTAGTAATGATAGTGAATTGGGGACGATTCAAAAGGGTGATACTTTCTGGGGAAAAATTGCAGACTATGTGAATGAAAACTTCCAAGGTGGAAAACAGAGGTCAGGGATACAGTGCAAAAGTCATTTTCGTAGGATCAATAAAAAAATATGTAGTTTTATTGGTTATTACAGTAGAGCATGTAGAGTGAGGTGTAGTGGTTGGTCCGATGATGACTACATAGCCAAGGGTCTAGAGTTGTATCAAGAGTGCGAAGGTAATAGGTTTTCCTTGCTGGAAGAGTGGAAGTTGGTTCGCGACCAACCCAAATATATGTCAGGAGCAAATGAATCTGCAAGTAGCTGATCGAAGAGAAAAAGTGGTGGTGATGACGTTGATTCCTCATCAGCTCCTTCCATTGTACGTCCAGAAGGTAGGGATGCAACAAAGAAGAAAGCTAGAGCTTCATCGAGCAAATCATCGACTTCTAGAAAATCAAAAGTTGTTATTGAGGAGGAGTTATCTAATTTAGCCCATGCTCGTGAAAACCTTGAACAATCCAGGGCTAATACTGCATCAGCTATGTTGGAGTATGCACGTGTTAGGAAGATGGAGATGTTCCTGTCCTTGAAGTCCAAAGAAGATCGTGATGCTATAGATGAAAATATGTATAAGATGCTACTGAAGGAGTTGTTTGAGAACTAGTTTGTTATTGTATGTTTTACTGTTTTAATTGTGTGTTTTATTTTCGAAATGTGTATTTTATTTTTGAATTGTGTGTTTTATTTTTGAATTGTGTGTTATTTTGAATAATTTGTGGGTTGTGAAAGTGTATGTTCATTTCAATAATTTCGTTTGAATAAGAGAGTTTATTAGACATGACTCTACCACCAGATTCTGAAGAGATAAGAACGTCCTCACCCCCACTACCTTCTGATTTAATCATGACAAAACACCACGTGATTTGTCATCTTTCTATATCTTACCTTCAGATTGAATTATTGACAAAACACAACACTTGAGATTCTGAAGAGATAAGAACGTCCCCACCTCCACTACCTTCTGATTTAATCATGACAAAACACCACGTGTGATTTGTCATCTTTCTATATCCTATCTTCAGATTGAATTATTGACAAAACACAACACTCGAGATTCTGAAGAGATAAGAACGTCCCCACCTCTACTACCTTCTGATTTAATTATGACAAAACACCACATGTGATTTGTCATTTTTCTATATCTTATCTTCAGATCGAATTATTGATAAAACACAACACTCGAAATTCTGAAGAGATAAGAACGTCCCCACCTCCACTACCTTCTGATTTAATCATGACAAAACACCACATGTGATTTGTCATCTTTCTATATCTTATCTTCAGATTGAATTATTGACAAAACACAACACTCGAGATTCTGAAGAGATAAGAACGTCCCCACCCCCACTACCTTCTGATTTAATCATGACAAAACACCACATGTGATTTATCATCTTTCTATATCTTATCTTCAGATTGAATTATTGACAAAACACAACACTCGAGATTATGAAGAGATAAGAACGTCCTCACCCCCACTACCTTCTGATTTAATCATGATAAAATATCACACGTGATTTGTCATCTTTCTGTATCTTATCTTCAGATTGAATTAAATTAAATGAACTGATTGGAGTTCGAAGACCATTCATTATAAAAATGGTATTGCACATCATATGAAAACCACTTAAAACTTTTCAATTTAAATCTTTTTCTTCTTATCATCCAATGGATCTACCCACAGATACCTTCAATCTCGAAGAGATCCAACGACAATGGGAGTTGGAAGAATCTATACTTGATAGGCAACAAGAACTTCTTGAAGAGCTGTAGAGGCGAAACAATCGATCACATAAGAGAAAATCTATAAGCAGGGATCATGCAACTGCCCATCAAAGGCTCATGGCCGACTATTTCGACGAGTCATGCACTTACACTGAAATACAATTTAGAAGAAGATTTCGAATGAGAAGGTCACTATTTCTCCAAATTGTAGAAGCTTTATCAAACTGTGACAACTACTTCACTCAAAGGCGGAATCATGCGGGCAAGCTTGGTTTGACGCCTATCCAGAAGTGTACAGCTGCCATGCGTATTCTCGCATATGGAGTCGCCGGGGATGCTTGTGATGAGTATGTGAAGATTGGAGAAACCACTGCACTTGAGTGCACTCATAATTTTTGCGAAGGAATAATTGCCTTATTTCAAGATGAATACTTAAGACGGCCAAATGTGGAAGACGTGCAAAGGTTACTCTGAGTTGGTCAAGAGCGTGGTTTCCCCGGAATGATTGGAAGTATCGATTGCATGCACTGGCAGTAGAAGAATTGTCCTAAGGCTTGGCAAGGGCAGTTTACTAGTGGACACAAGGGCACGACAACAGTTATCCTCGAGGCAGTGGCGTCCTATGATTTGTGGATATGTCATACTTTTTTTGGCTTGCCCGGAACATTGAACGACATAAATGTACTAGATAGGTCACCAGTTTTTGACGACATTGAGTCTGGTGAAGCTCCAATGGTGGACTACACTGTGAATGGCCGGCAGTACAATCTTGCATACTATCTTGCCGACGGAATCTACCCTAAATGGCCTGTCTTTGTCCAGTCGATTCAATTGCCCCAAGGAAACAAAGCGCAATTGTTTGCCAAACAACAAGAATCATGTAGGAAGGATGTGGGACGTGCATTCGAGGTACTCCAAGCACGCTTTTTCATTATTCGCCAACCAGCCAGGATGTGGGATATCGATGTCTTAGGTAAAATAATGAGGGCGTGCATTATTTTACATAACATGATTGTGGAGGATGAACGAGATACATATTCACAAAATTGGGAAAATATCGACTTTGATCAGTCGGATAGTCCCGGGTCTAACTCCTTGTTCAATGTGCAAACGCAAGTGCTGCCTCAATATGAAGTGCATGTCCAAGGCCGATCCGAATCATATATTCATACTAGAGCCGAGCTACGTGATAGAGCACAATATATTCAGTTGAAAAAGGATCTCGTCGAGCACATCTGGAATAAATTTGGAACAACCCTCGATTAGATTTAAAAAAATTATTTCTCAAGTTTAGGTATATTTAGTGTGTATTTTCTTGTTCGTTTGCAATAATCTATATATGTTTGATTTACTGATTGATAAATAAAATCGTATGTTATTTTTTAAAAATATTATATTATTTATTGTATTAAAAAAGTATAGATTTTTTGAAATATGAAAAAAAATATAGAATATAATTAATTTTTATTAAAAATATATTATTTATTATTTATTATATTATAAAAAATAATTATTATAGTAATTATAAATTTAATAAGAAAAAGAAATGAAAAATATGGTGAAGTATATGATTAAATGATGTGGAAGGGAGAGAAAGTGAATAACACCCTGAAATACACATTGTTGTGAGAAGTGGGTGTTATTTGATAATTTGGTTGAGTGTTAAGCTAATGTAGCAGAAAAAAAAAAATGAATAACACTCAAAATTTGACACCCACTGCTGTGGATAGTTCAAAGGAAGGTTTAAGTTTACATGATCTACATTCCATCCACTTCTCAAATTCGCTTGTTTGTGTTATTAATTTCACGGGTCCATGCCACGTGTTTTGTGGCACACAAGAAAGAGATAGGTTTTATAAATCCATAAGAGGCGGATTGTTATTCGACACTTTTATCCTTTAAATAAAATGTTACATCTAGTGAGTTTAGAAATAACTGCGATTTAGACTTTAAAAATAATAACAAAAAAAATCACAAAAAAATTACATATTCGTCTTATCTTACTATTCAATTTTGGTTAATGAGGTGAAAAATATAGAAGCAACTAGTTAGACAAAATTGGCATTCCTTGGTGGCAACTTAGAGGATACATTATATGCAAAGAATGTGGGTGTAATTCTAGAATTGGAATAAAAGCAACAGCTAAATAAAGGAACTCAATGATTGCTAAAAATCAATGGATTTTGGTAATGTCAGCTTGAATGCGACATTAGTTTTATGGACCGCATCTGTCTTAGACTCTAAGCATATTGTTAGTGCAATTAATTTTCTTTTTAAGTTATGAGCTATAAGCGTCGCGAAGGATCGTGCATCTGCCCAATTTTTTTAATTTTCGATACTCAAAAATTGAAATCTACAACTCTCTTACCACTCGAAAATATCACTGTCGTATTTAATTTTAATTGATCTACCAAGATATAAAAATAAATAAAATAACGAATTCAGGCGGTTGAAACATACGAAGGTATCTCTCTATCCGAAGAGTCATGCTGATCCATACACATGACTTTCAAGTATTCATAAATTCGATCAATAAATATTCAATAATAATAATGAGAAATAATTGATAGCAAATTTTTCTTTTCTTAATGAAAATACGAAATTCATCTCCGCAGGCTCAAGCTAGACCAAAAAATCTTAGTATTAAAGATTTGTGGTTGATATGTTGTTTATTGCAAATAATTTCATCTGAATCTGGGTTTGATTCCTTAATTGATTGGTTAACCTAATTCTTAATTGATTAAAAGTCTTGAGTTTTTAATAGGGTTATTAGAATTTTTGATACCTGTACTAAATTTAAATAACTTATTTGATATTTCTCTTTCATTTTCGTTTTAAAAGGCACCTGTACTCAAAAGAAATGTCACATTTTGGCACTTCCCCCTAGCGCCGTTAATCTCTTGGTGTTAAATGTCCTACGTGGCATGACACGTCGTACGCCACGTCATAAGCTACTGACGTGTCATACCACGTAAGCAAGTAGGATCAAACTTCACCGTCTTCAAAAATTCAAAAACTAAAATATATTTTTATTTTTCTGTTTATTTTTCCAGAATTCCAGAAAAATAATCCACGCCGATTCTATTAATGGTTAATTTGTCTGCATTTGATTTTATCATTTTTCTCTACAAATTCCAACAAAACTCCACGCCGATTCTCGCCTACTGTACCAAAAAAAAAAAAATACTCTGAAATCCCTTCTTTAAACAACTTAGCCTCCAAGTTCTCATCTGCATTCCAAAAATTTCAAACAAAACCCAGCATCCATGACGAATCCATCAACAGATGACGACGACATCCTTGAAGAAAGGGAAGAAGAGCTCATGGTATCACTTGTTGGCGGCGGTGAAGGTGAAGGAAATAATCGCATTTTAAGAAGAGCCCATTTCTTAAAACCCATTGTTTCTTGTATTCATGAAGCTGAACTCCCTGCTGGTGTTCCTCTCTCCCGCCGCTCAACAACACTACTCGAGCCAGCAATATTGGGTTCCTCTGTTTCTTGCTCTGTTCAAAACAGAGAATGGAAAGAGATTGAAATGAAATTGATAAGAGACCGGTAGAGAGATTCAAAGGAGCAAAGCAAAAAAGGTTTCTCAATCATATTGGAACAAGAAATTTGTTGATGGTGGGAGTGAAATTGAGCATGAAGCATTCCTTTCGTTATGGTTGTCACGATTTGTTTTCCAAAGTCGGAGTGGAATTGTTTACCGGAGGGTATTCCCGTTGGCAATCCTTCTAGCTAGAGGATTTGAAGTTGGGCTACCTCCTGCAGTTCTTGCTAGTATTTATGCAGAACTGAGCTCGTTGAAAAGACTTATTGTTCGATTGGAGAAAAATAGTAATGGCAAAAAGGAGCATAATGAGTTTGATTTTGAACTTTTCTCCCCGTTTCAGTTGGTAGTACTGTGGGCGTGGGAGAGATTTCAAGATTTGCAGCCAAATCCAAATGTAATCAACCTTGGTGACCCAAGATTTGCTAGATGGGATGGAGTGAAAATTTGTCAAGTTGAGTATGTAAGATTGGCTTTGGAGATGGCTGGAGAGAGTTTTCTTTGGCGTCCTTACTCCAAAATTCTGGAAAAAAAAACAGAAAAATAAAAATACATTTTAGTCTTTGAATTATTGAAGATGGTAAAGTTTGGTCCGGATTGCTTACGTGACATGACACATCAGCAGCTTATGACGTGGCGTACGACGTGTCATGTCACGTAGGACAGTTAATGGCAAGAGACTAACGGCATTAGGGGGAGGTTCCAAATGTGACATTTTTTTAGTACAAATACCTTTTAAAACGAAAATGAAAGAAAAGTGTCAAATCAATCATTTAAATCGAGCACATATGTCAAAAATTCTAATAACCCTTTTTAATAGGTTGACCTTAATTTCAACCAAATGAAATGATACAGGGATATATAACAAGGTTTTCTTCTTTCTTTCTTTTTCTCTTTTGAAACACTCCGCCGTTTAATTAAAAGTCGAAGCAGACCTATATTCTATTACATATTCACAGTGGCCGGTGATGACCACACCGGCTAACCCTCTAAGTTACAATTTTTTACTAGCACTGTTTTTACTTTTTACTCCCTCCGTCCGGTATTAAGTGTTCAGTTACTGTTTATGCACGCGTTTCGAGGAGGCCGAATGATTCACTATTTGACCCCAAAAAAGTCCGTACTTTTTTTGAAACGTGCGTTAATGATTAGTGTACGTTCGAAAAAAAGTACGGAATTTTTTGAGGTCAAATAGTTAGTCATTCAGTTTCCTCGAAACGCGTGCATGAACAGTAACTGGACACTTATTACCGGACGGAGGGAGTACCAACTTAAGGCTGATCATTAATTAAAAATTAAAAAGTCTGGTGAGAAAGTGGGGTGCCTGCCTAGGTAGTTGTAGCCACATTGGTGAATTTTTGAAGAATGAAATTTTGGAGTACTTTGTTCAATTTCAAGTTTTCAAGTGCCGATGCAACTGTATCTACTTCTTCTTCTTCTTCTTCTTCTTCTTCTTCTTCTTCTTTTTTTTTTTTTAAAGAAGTTGATTATTGTGAAAAATCCAAAAGAGCAAATTCGAGGGAATCACATGTTGGAGAAATAAAGACCAACCGAGTCTCTCTTAATGGAATGATACTGTCCGCTTTGGGCCTAAGCCCGCACGGTTTTCACAAAAGGCCTCATTCCATTAAGAGGATCAACTCCTCTTATATTTAGTCTTTCTCTCCCTTTTCTTTCCGATGTGGGACTTTGTTCGCACACTCCAACAATCTCCCCCTCGAACTAAGTACCACAGAGCCAACCACATTGGGCTCACCAATCTCCCTTTCGAACCGCTCGACCTGGAGAACCTTCGGCTCCGCTACCATTTGTTGGAGAAATAAAGACTAACCGAGTCTCTCTTAATGGAATGATACTGTCCGCTTTGGGCCTGAGCCCGCACGGTTTTCACAAAAGGCCTCATTCCATTAAGAGGATCAACTCCTCTTATATTTAGTCTTTCTCTCCCTTTTCTTTCCGATGTGGGACTTTGTTCGCACACCCCAACAATCTCCCCCTCGAACTAAGTACCACAGAGCCAACCACATTGGGCTCACCAATCTCCCCCTCGAACCTCTCGACCTGGAGAACCGTTGTACTTTTCCAGTTCGGCCAAAAGATTCACAGCGTGCCACCCACATCAAGGCCCATTACTCAAGCCCAGCCGAACCTTCGGCTCTGCTACCATTTGTTGGAGAAATAAAGACTCACCCGAGTCTCTCTTAATGGAATGATACTGTCCGCTTTGGGCCTGAGCCCGCACGGTTTTCACAAAAGGCCTCATTCCATTAAGAATACCAACTCCTCTTATATTTAGTCTTTCTCTCCCTTTTCTTTCCGATGTGGGACTTTGTTCGCACACCCCAACAATCTCCCCCTCGAACTAAGTACCACAGAGCCAACCACATTGGGCTCACCAATCTCCCCCTCGAACCTCTCGACCTGGAGAACCGTTGTACTTTTCCAGTTCGGCCAAAAGATTCACAGCGTGCCACCCACATCAAGGCCCATTACTCAAGCCCAGCCGAACCTTCGGCTCCGCTACCATTTGTTGGAGAAATAAAGACCCACCCGAGTGTCTTTTAATGGAATGATACTGTCCGCTTTGGGCCTAAGCCCGCACGGTTTTCACAAAAGGCCTCATTCCATTAAGAGGATCAACTCCTCTTATATTTAGTCTTTCTCTCCCTTTTCTTTCCGATGTGGGACTTTGTTCGCACACTCCAACAATCTCCCCCTCGAACTAAGTACCACAGAGCCAACCACATTGGGCTCACCAATCTCCCTTTCGAACCGCTCGACCTGGAGAACCTTCGGCTCCGCTACCATTTGTTGGAGAAATAAAGACTAACCGAGTCTCTCTTAATGGAATGATATTGTCCGCTTTGGGCCTGAGCCCGCACAGTTTTCACAAAAGGCCTCATTCCATTAAGAGGATCAACTCCTCTTATATTTAGTCTTTCTCTCCCTTTTCTTTCCGATGTGGGACTTTGTTCGCACACCCCAACATCACAGGCCGAAGCGTATCTACTTGATGTTTCACATTTGGTTAATTAAGGTTTAAAAACAAATTACTAGTAAGGTTTTGTTCCAGAAATACAAATTAAGGTTTGGGCTTAAAAAAAGAAGTATAAATAACTAAATAGTTCAATCGAATTCAGTTATATTTTGTGCTTGAAAACTCGATGTTCGCTTAATTCGGACGACAGCAACGCCGAAACTGCAGCGCGTCATATGAATTATGAAGTTATTATATGTAGATAACAATAATAATATAAACAAAACGACGAGTCGCTCACGTGACTGATCGTTGCCAAATTGGTTTAGAGCAGTGTTATTAACGTGGTTAAACCAAGATATGGCTTAATTATCACGCAACCAAGCTCAATGTATATGTTGAATTTGCTGCTGCTGTTGACTTGTAGAAATTAATGGCAAACGAAAATGCAATTGGGTATTAAATACTTAAGTTTTTTTTATTTAAATTCCTAGCTAGGAACCCCATCTTACTAAATACTACTACTACTACTACTAATAATAATCTATAAGTCAACATGCAACATTTAAAAAAAAAAAAACATTTACGGACGAGTTATAATCCACAAACTAAACGTCAGCTAAATGGACGGAGGGATCCATATATAAACATGGTACCTATTTAGATACGCTCAAACAACTCTTTCTTATAATAACAATGTTTATAAACTTATTTCGGTCTAGTCCGGTATGAAAGTAAATGTCCAAATATTGTATTTTTTGCAAAGTAATTTTAGATTTTGAATTCGACTCTCATAATTTGGTTTTTAAAAAAATTCCCGCTGTAATTAGAGTCATACTAATTAGAGTTGATCCGAGATCAAGTACCTTCCACTTGGATGTGTGATATGTCCAAGATGAAATATTGCGAATAGATTTTGATAATCGTGGGGAGGTCATTAATTTGCACGACATGGAAGGGCTCGATTCACTCTATAGGGTAGGGTGCTCTTCCTCTCTATTAATTGGAATTTGGAACCACTTAGTACTTATTTATAATCTATAATTATAATGTGTGTGTTCGTGCGTGCGTGCGTGCGTATGATTGTATTCTTTGTTCATGAATCAAAACCAATTTGTTCTTTGCAGGACCACAGAACTAATGATCCATTTCTTGGGCTACCATAGCATGACATACAGCTAGCTCAGAAAAATTGATCAAATTCAACCTTTGGAAATCTGACCTAACACCATTGACATTGAATTTGCTCACACTTATTATTTGGGAAAATGAACCTCTCTCTTTTAATTTGTTTTTTCATTGGAAAAAAAGAGAGGTGGCTGCATGTGCATGCAATTAACCTTGGGTTCTTAATAAGGTTTTAGTTTTTTCATGCAACGGTGGAGAATGATGAGGTGATAGTAACTGTTTTTTTAGGATTTATTTACTGTTAGTTAATACATCTATTTTTAAAATTAATTATATTCATACCGAGTAAGATATCTTCGTATCGAATAGGATATCTTCGTATCGAATAGGATATTTTTAAGGTGACAAGAATGAGTAGTAATTAGGAAATGATGTTAGAACAAGGATACATATAGCACATATCAGAATATTCATCTTGTCAAAGGAGCATTCTTTAGGGCTTATTCACTGCGCATGGCATGGTCGATCCTGTTATTATTACAATTAGCTTTGGAATGAGTAAATATGTAGAACAATTTCAAAATGCTGTGGCAAACCCAAGATAAATACTTTAAAATCGCGCATAAACCCTCATTGCGTCTCATGTGGGATGATAATATACAGGGATGTGTGTGATGATTATTCCAATATATATTCTTAGCTTTAACCTAGTCATAAAGTTAGGTATATTTTTTTTATAGATATATATATAGTTTACCGATATTAATTATGGCCGAGTGGTAAATATTTTCTTATGTACAGTATATGTTAAAAAATTAAATTCAAATTTCATAAATATTTTTACGTGATTGATTTAGCGATGGCAATTGGGCGGGTATGGGCGGATATGGGTATGTTAAAATGGGTATGGGCGGGTATGGGTAAATATCCAATTCATACCCAAAACTAAATATCCATTATTACCCATACCCAATATGCCCCATACCCAATTGGGTATATAATGGATATCCAATTCATACCCAAAATTAAATATCCATTATTACCCATACCCAATATGCCCCATACCCAATTGGGTATATAATGGATATCCAATTCACCAAATTATTTTATTTTTTATAATTAATACAAAAATTATTATTTAGATCCGTTTTCACTAATTATGCTAGTTTTTATTATTATTTTGGTTCGTTTTTTACCGTTTTGACTTGATTTTTACTATTTTGGCTCAGTTTTTACCATTTGACTTGTCATTTTACCATCTTGACTCATTTTTTATCGGTTTGGCTCGGTTTTTACCATTTTGGCTCGTTTTTTACTGTTTTGGCTCGTTTTTTACCGTTTTGGCTCATTTTTTACCATTTTGGCTCGTTTTTTACCATTTGGCTCGTTTTTTTACCATCTTAACTCATTTTTTACCATTTTGGCTCGTTTTTTACCATTTTGGCTTGATTTTTACCATTTTTCATCGTCGCAGCGTATGCACCTCAAGAAATAGGATCAACATTGTGCCAACCCTTCGCGCATGGTGGGATGCTCATGAATTCATCAAACTCCTTCGCATAAATGTCACAACACTTCCACTGCAAGATTTATTGTGAAAATTTAAGTAAAATAGATGGAACAAAGAAAATGAAAAGAAAAGTGCTACTCCTATAACATAAATGTAGTTAGACGCACCCCTCTCATCCGATCATGAAAAACAGGAGGCCCAGGATGGTAATCACATGCAGTTTCATGATTATCCCTCTCCTTGAATGTTTTACCACATCCCTGATTCTTGCAGGTTTGCGGCTGATTTATATCAACTACTTTCTTTACTGGAGCAGAGGCCTGTTGCACTTCTGTTTTGCTATTAGCAGGTGCAGGTTGGTTTGGCTGTAAACCTGAAACAGATAAGCGCTTCAGGTTTGGTTTATGATGGAAGCCACAAAAGAAAATGCGAGCTTTTTAAAATGCATGAAAGGCAGTATAAATTTTGAAGAGTTGCTTGACAAAACATATTGAGTTAGAGACAGATAAATAATGAGAGAACCAACTTTTGAAGCGACTCTAAGAAACTGATTCTTCTCCCAATTTCCTTAAACACTTCATTTTACAGATTCATAAAATTTAAACCAACCATATCCCACCCAATTGCCTGTCAACTGAGTTCATCCTTTTCAATAGATGCCCGAGTCTCCAGAAAAACAAAAGTTCAAAGTCAGATGTTCTATTTTCTTTCCTACTGCATAAGCTAGAAAACTTTTAAGATGCACTAGTTCTGTAAAGGGTGAAATAAGCGAAGAGGCTCTAATAAAAACAGCCCTACTGGTGGGAAGAAATCATACTGGATACCCCATTTATATAATGAGATCCCTCTAGTCAGTACTATATTTAAACTTTTTTCAAGTTTTTCCTCGACAAAACTTCAACTATAATCTATAATCAAGCATTTATGGCCAAAGCATGCAAATGAGAATACCATGGTCAGATCAATAGAAACCCTGCTTGCACCGCAGACATGATTCTTTAGTGGATGAGTTGGTTGGTTGAGCTGCAGTTTGAGGAGAAATTGGAGTCTTTGGACTCGCTGTCACCTTTGCTGATACAGGTTTCTTAGTAGTGTGTTTACCTGTTTTGCAACTTCATGACAAGAAAGTCAGGGTAACTAACAATGAAATACACGCACACAAGTAACACACAAACAATTTTTGATAGTAGTCACAATGGGTGAAACCAAAAAGATCAACCCTTAAAAGCTACACACATCTGTACATGCATACATTTATGTAACAGTAACGCCACAACAAGTAACTTCACAACAGGTAAGCTCATAATTTTTCTCCATAACTAGAAATACCACTAAGAAATGCTATAATTTGCATACACTATTAAATAGTTGCACCTAAACTAAAAGCCAAGAATGGAGTTATTTTAAGTTTTAGCATAAACCCAAGGCAGCAAAAATAATTTTACTTCAACAACAACAACAGAAGGACGAAGAGAGCATACCCTGGAATTTCTAAAAACAAGCTGAAATCATGACTTCTTTTCTTGCAACAACTCCACTCTTTCATTCCATCATGAAATACGGGCTGAAAATAGCAATAAGCAACATTGAATAAGAGAATAAAAGATCTCAAGAGCAAACGACAGCATTTTAAGAGAACTCTAGAAATCACAAGAGAAGACATGACTTACTCCCTTGTATTTCATATTTGCCAATGCAGTCCAACCACGCAAGACAAAAAGAATGTCAATCTAAGACCCATAGTGCATAAATTTAGTATCAAGTTACAAAATTAAATATGCAGGAATTTCAATAAAAAGAACGCAGCATTAGGTCCGTCAATGCATATTTCAATAAACAGAGAAATACAGAACTAGTTTCTGCATAAAATGTCTACTTCCACTCACTCATAGCTAGTCTCCCCACCCTTTTTCATTTCAATTAATTGCAGAAAAAGTTCTGGGAAAGAAAGGTAATAAAGCAATATATGGCAAGTGCTAGTGTAGCCAATGCAAAAATCCCCAAATGACACTTGGACCAATTCCTTACGGTGAAATCCAAAAAACCAACTTTCAAATCCTCAAGCAAACCCAATTGGTAAAAGAATGACCAGCTCACAAGCATTTTTTGTTTTGTTTTGAACAATCAATGAAATTTCAACACAAGGAAATTTTACAACCATGAGCTGGCATCTTACCAGGCAGATGTAGAGAAACAAAAAAGAAGAAGCAAGTAATTAAAACTTGATAAAAGCAGCTAAATTTCTCACTACAAAAGGCAAACATCAAATAAGAACAGAAACAGTCTTCCTGCCATGGAAACAGAGCTAAGAAAATAAAAAAGTAATAAGACAGCCTAGTTGATGCAAGAATATAGGAAGAAACACCTTAGGATTTCAAGGGACAATCACGTGCAGTTTGATCATGTTACTTACATGAGGGAGAGAAAAACAAAACAAGAACAAAAGAGAAAGTAAGAAGAGGAGGAGGAAAGAACAAGCAAAATAAGAGACAGAGGATCCATCCAGATATGCCTCTACGCCTACTTCATTTCCCAACAAAAGAGGGTCTCTCTCTTCCGCTTTCTATGAACCAAAATAGCCTAACTTTCCTACCAATTATTCTCCACACAGATTAATTTCAATCTAATTTTCCTAAAAATAAACCAGCCTTTCCCCCGCAATAGCCGGGCGAAAGAGAGAATCCATTAACTTTCCGATGACGACGAACAGGGAAGGGGAAGAAAACCAGAAATAAAATTTGACCAAAAAAGGAAATAGAATTTCTGAGAGTGAGCTATTTAGAGGTATATACCTTTTTTTCTTTTTAATTTCCGTTAGGATATTGAATACATAGAGAGGTAAGGGGGGAGGGATGGAGAAGGAACGGTTGAGTTAGAGAACAGGCTGCAGGGGTCAAAATCTGTAATAAAACCTCACTCATGAACCAATGTTTTCTTTGAGGTAAAAAAACAAACACCTGGAATGCAAATCAAGGTTGTGCAAAACAATTCCAGAAGTGAGAAAAAATTGCCATGGCATTCAATCATCCAAGCAATAAGCGACAACAATTGGTTGAGGAAGCATACAGTGATAACAAGACTTAGTACACACATAATAAACTGTGTGCCCATTCTCTACTTCATAAAGAAAATACTGCAAACTTCAATACTAGCAACAGTTCACAGAATTAATTTATCAAGCGCAACAGATATGGGGAGGAAGAAAGAACCAAACCTGAATAAGATAAGGAATTTGGAGTCGAAACATGCTGCAGAGGAATGGAGAAGAAGATAAAAAAAAACCCAACTGAAATAGAAAGTAAGTCAGAAGGCGTGGAAGGCGAAGTGAGAAAAAAAAGTACGTATACCCGTTCGGGTATTACCTATACCCGAACGGGTATCATACCCATTATACCCGAATGGGTATGGGTAATACCCAAATCATACCCAGTCAAACCGGGTATGGTTTGGGTATTACCCGGTCAAACAGTCATGGGTATGGGCGGGTATCCGGGTATGGATATCCGTTGCCATCCCTAGATTGATTAATATATAATTTATATGATCCTTAAAGTTCGTCGTTTAAGGTTAAAAATATGATTCGAAATACTTGTCATTTTTAAATTATTTAGGTGAAAATTAGTATATTTTTTATTTTTTGGTATTTGTTTAATCAAATAAATATAATAGAAGATAGTAGTAATCATATAAATAAATGATGCAACCACCCCCATAACCGTAATAACTGAAAGGGAATCCTATTTAGAATTTGCAGTCAAATGCTAGAGAATCAGAGGCAAACATGGCTACACATGTCATCACATGATTGTTTGAAGATTTGGGTCAAACCGTTGGAGCAGAACCGGTCAACAGCGCCCCTTATTATTACCAGTGTTCCTCCCTCAAGTACTGGGTTGGCATGTTCTCCTCCGGCTCCTACTAAATCATGGATTCCATACCGACATACAAAAAACAGTCGATCCTGCCATGACGTGGTAACAAACTGACAAAAAAAATCATGAAAAAGAAATTTAATGGGCCAAAGCCCAGCTCTTTCCTCTTTCTTGTTCAACCTTTAATGGGCTAAAGCCCAGATGAGTCCGTATTTGTACATGTTGCAAAATAAAATAAAATATAAGAATAATTACAAGGGAGTAGAAGTGTAGAACTATATAACCAAATAATATAATGTGACTACAAGAGCAAGCTTGTGGAGATGAGAGATATCTTAGATAAGCTGCTTCCACCTTTTTTTTCTTTCCTATCCATGCCCCCCCCCCCCCCCCCCCCCCCCGAACCAGAGCCTATATAACTTTCTACAACTCTAATATTACAATAGGGGCCATGGAAGCTACAATAATTGTAGAAAAACCTTTTTTTTCTGTCTATAAAAAACGGAAAAGCAAAAGAATTAGGAGCGGATTTACAGGGGGGAGACATTGGCTGGATGATGTCGAAGAAGGCAGGAGAATGTGCTAAAAGAATCAAGGCCTTAATCCTGTAAAAAGTGGAAGGATGATTTCTGGAGAAGCTCTGGAGCAGGCTGTACATCTGAAAAATCCCTCTTTCGGAAGCATTCCGATAAGTCATCAACGGAGAAAGGAATACTGCATTTCAAAAGGTTACAGTGAGTCTATCAGCTTTCTATTTCAACAGGCATGAGTCCAATGACTTCTAATTCTTACATGGAATCGTCATTCAACAAAAAGGAGCTGCTATCTTCTTCGCTTGGCTCCTCTGTTACTAAAATTTTCATTCTTGAAGTCACCTGCACGATAACAGGGTAAAGAATCACATAAAAAATTGACAGAAAAAGGAAGTTAATAGGTAAGCTGACGATATGATCAATTCACTTTGGCATACATCTGGAGATACGCTTTGAGTATTGTAGTCGTCATCCCAGTACAGTGTGCAAACACGATATAGCTGGTGAATACTCAAGACCTGAAAGAGGAAGAAAGCATGAGGTCGCGAAAAGTGCAATTGAGTGGATACGTGCATGGGACAGGAGAGATACCGGGCAAAGTTCATTTGTCATTTCGTCATATGATATTTTTGATTTCTGGGGTATGACCTGGAAAAGGAATTTGTTAAGCATACAACACTTCGAAAATAAACCATAAAGAACTAACGCATGCAGACAAGTTTACAACAATAATACAATTATACTGCTTAAAAACGTAACTGCACTTAGAGTAGCATTCAATGGGGTCAGAGCAATGTCGGATCCATAGACGAAGAAATAACATTTAACAGAAAAGCACTGCACTTAAAGTAACATTGTCAAGTGTAGTTGCATGACAGGATAAAACATACCAAGAAACCAACTGCCTGCCTTGTCTGTTTAAGTTCATCCCAGCATGAGCCAACATACTGCAGTAAAAGAACAATTATAGATCCTAAGTACTCTTGAAAGATCCCTAGATCGACAGAAGTTACAAATATTTATCGACTTCTTTAGAGAACCATTAAGGAAACATTACGTCAATATAACTTATTTCCACATATAATACATATGCGCTCACTTGACGAAGTAAACATGCATAAGCCCCACTACTGCAGATGTGCTTCCTAAGTAAGCACCGTTACTACACGTTTCAATGATTATCAAAACTTATGTAAAGTACAAGTATATAGGTCTAAGTTAGTTTTCCTACTAACTCAAAATCACTCGATAACGTCCTTTCAAATTCAGTAAACTGAATTAAGTCAAAGAAGAGAAGAATTAATCATCATAATAGTTTTACGTTAGATTGGCAATCTAAGAGGGGTGAATTCTGGTAAACTCTAGAATATGAATAGTCTCCTGCATCATACAAAGCTCATTAAAAGAGCTCCTGACATTTAGAGGTAAGAATTTTTTTATAAAAAATAGAAGAAAATATCTTCTTAGATCAATATGTGAGAGCATGGGAAATAGGAGGTCTACAAAATTCCTCCGATCTAATATACAGTGTAAATCACATGACAAATAATTAAATGGATACCTCTTCTTCCCCTTGCCCACACCATAGTTCTAACTGAGCCAGCCCAGACTTCACATATTCCCCATTACTGAATGTGCAACACTCACGTTGAAGTAGAAGGCTGCATAGCATATAAATCAGAGAATTGGCAAGTTAATCTGATAGCATAGAGAATTGTACAGTGATAGTGGAAGATGGGAAATCATTCTACTACCTATTAAACAGCTGAACATTTATGTATGAGAATACTTGAGTAAATATCTTCTGAACAAGAATCGGGGGCACCTAAAACAACACAAGTCATAGGTCATAGAATGTAAAGACGATCAATCATCACCATCATAATGTCAAAATCAAAAGCCCCTTACAAAATTTTCTTTTAATATGACTAGCAGCCCATCAAGGTTCTCTACAATGCTGCGCCACTGATCATCAGCCAGACCATGTCCAAACGACCCCCCAGATGATTTTAAAGCACTTCCCTTTGATGCCCTTGGTGCCTGGATAATCAAGATTGCATACCAATGGCGTTAGAAAATTTACCATTATTGGAGCCATTTCCTACATGAGTTGTGAAAACTTGAAATGCAATTTTGTCAATTTATACTTGCACCCAGCATCCATGTTCTTATTTAAGCATAAATCTGGAAACTTAATTTTCTCCAACAATGCATTCACTTAGCATAAATGGTCTTATTCAAGTTGGAGATGCATTCCATTTTAAGGTCTCTATCCAAATTGAGTTAAGAGACATAGCTTGCTTATTCAGCAGACATCTTCAATTCCTACATAACAAAAGTAAACTACTTGTTCTAAATCCTCCAATTGCTTCAGGCAACAATCACTAGTTGCATTTTACTACTTATGATTTTCATTAGATATAATCTAACATTTATTCTGCTTCTTAGGCCTGCCCTAGGGAGAATGCAGGAATGACCTGGATACATGTAGAAAGCAGTGGCGACAACTCCTTTTTCAAATTGTCTCGAATGATTCCATATATAGTCTCAACGTATGCTGTCAGCTGCTGCTTAAAAAGTAAAGCTGGATATTTCGCCTCAATCTGCTTTATATCCTTGCCAAATTTAAGGTTGGTAGAAGAAGGAGATGACCGGAAACTCTGAGAAATATCAGGCCACAAGAGCACTTTGTTCATTCAAGATAGAAATAGGATTAAAAAAGAGTAATATCTCTCTGGCATGCAATCATAGATTATGCAGACATCCAACACAAGAAGTTCTAAAAAAGAATCTCATTACTTGAGCCATCCTCCCGAAAAATGATGTTGGAGGATTTTGATTTGCTCCACTGCCTTTTAAAGTCCGCTGAAGTAAGAACAGCAGCATTGAGGTATTTGATAGCCAATAGGCCATGAGATCATTGTTATCTGGTTCCTGCAAATATAAAACAAATCTCAAGCATGTTAAATACCAAATCTACCTATTCTGGGATTTAGCTAACGTTAGAGGATGATTTTAGCTAACGTTAGAGGATGATTCCGGGCTAAATCCACGTGTTTAACTGGTGAAAACAAGTTACCTCTATTGCAGAACCAATCAACTGAATAAGACGATAAAACACACTAGTTTTTTCTGCTTCAAATGATCTCCAGTGGAGGAGGCATCTGTATACGGTAACTGCACCAACTGGTGCTCCTTGACTAAACCCAAGATTTTGATCCACACAATTAAGTAGAGCATCTACATTCTCCTGTATCACAGAAAATATTGCAGTAAGCCATTTTAAACTTTACCAAGAAAATATGTGGAAAAAAATGCCGTTCCATCTTTAAGCCCATACATGCAGAAGCTCAATCTGAGATCTCCTCATTCTTTGGTCAGCATCAGTGTCAAAGTTTTTTGCAGATGAAGATGTTGGTGCCTGTAAAATAGCAGGCTCACTCAGGGACATCAATAGTGAAAAATCAATTACTCGAACAGCCAAAAACAATTTTTATATTTGTATTGGTTTCTTCACTCACATGGTGACCATTTTCCAGAGGCTGTAGCAATTAAGATGAGCGAAGAATTGGTTAGTACCAAATGCCAAAAAAGTGCGAATTTTCAATAGCCCATGTGTAAAAGTTAATCATAGATATGTACCCGAGATGCACTTTCTAGAGGTCCTGACATTTTCCTGTTAGATGAACTGAGCAATGCTTGATGACGCAGAACCTGGTCCTCAGCTTCCATGTCAGAAAGTTTTTCCTCAAGCCTGAGAAGACAGTCAATACTGTAACTGACACTATTGAAAATGTAGCCATAGAAAATCAGACACATCTTGACATAATTTGACAATAGAGAAGTTATGTTGGAACCACAGCATAGTCGTCTTCAACTCAATTATCTTCGTCTCTGCATCCATAACTTGCTTTAACCGCTCTTCACTAAGTTTATTTGTCTCTTCATATTTCCTCTCTGTTGCATCAATCTTCTTCTCCAGTGAACTTACCATGGCCTGCAGAACACATGCACAAAATGCCATTAGCAGAAGCTGCAGACACATGACATCAGTCTTATTATATTCAGTTCAGCACACGGCTCAATGGAGAGTAGATTGAGGTTCCATAAAGCTGAACCTGACACCTTTAGTATGAACGCAGTGGAGCTTACTATTTTATTCATCTTAGATGCTTATATAGCTTTCTATAACATGAATGCATACAAGTGACAAGCCTAACGTTGAAACCAAAGTTCAGTTAAAGCAAATCATCAAAACATTACCTTAAGTGCTTCATTTTCAGCAGTAAGTTTATTCACCATTTCATTGTCGATCACAGAGACCTCCTGAACTATTGGGCTTTGTTCAGATGCCTTTTTCGCAGCCTCAAGTTCCTTGATAAGCTGCACTTTAGTTTCCTGGAATTCAAGTTGCATTTCTTGCAAAGCAGAATGTAATTTTGCATTTTCCTGAGTTTTAGATTCCTCAAGGTCAGCCTGCAATGAAAGGGAAGCATCAATGACAGACAATAAAATAGAGATGGTAAAAACTTTCACATATTCAGCATTCAAGATTACAAATTAACTATAAAAGACTATTAAGCAGCTCCAGATAAAACTAGGTGAGCAAATGCCGGAATCATGTATCTCCCAGTAAAAGCTCTATTGCAAGGGATTTCGACAAATGAATTGAGCATTCCAACTTGTTTACACTGAAGAGAGGCATGATTACAGTTGAGACGTTATAATTCAAAAAATATCACTTTCTTTATTTAGGTGATAGAAATATATATAAAAAAACGAGCCCTACTCTCATTCGTTTCTCCAGCTGCAGATGACAGGTGAGTTCTTCAACTTGCTTTTCCAGCATACTTTTGGCAGCTTGGAGAGCACCAGTCTCCTTAGCAGACTGCAGCAGTAAAGGAAGAATCAGAAATATATTCACCAAGCAAATACTTTAGGGAAGTGCAAGGAAAAGGGGAAACAGATCTAAACAGCTTATAATCCCGAGGCATAGAATCTGGTTCAAATGTTTAGCATCTAAGTTGGCAAGATGGCCTATTCATGAGTGGATAATGGTAAAAGACTATTTAGCAGCTCAATTAATCACTTATTCTCCAAGCATGAAAGTATGAAATTTTACTAAAGAGCCATATAAAGGTGCCACCTAAGTACACAGGAATTATAAAGAAGCCTACAGAAGGATGGGTGTAAGAGATTTAGGAGAGTTTTTGTTTTTAATCTCATTGGAATCCCTCATGAGTAAGATGACCAGTCTTTATCCAAATCAATTTGCATTGGCCATTAGACCCCCATCAATTTATCATCACGATAACAAATATCAATTAAACTTCAAAATTCTCTATTGAACATTGTGAAGTAGTCAAGCATAAAAATGCAAAAAATATAGAAGTCTAATGTAAATAAAGGAGAGGACAAATAAAAATGTAGAATGTTAGAGTAAAGGAATTTACCATTTTAAGCTTCTGGAGTTCTCTACGTGCAACTCTTCCTCTCCAGGCACATTGCATGGTAATTGCTGCTTGTTTTAACCTGAAATAGTGAAGGCGGGCCAAATGTTTCCGACACTGACTCTGTAAAAGCATGATTTCCAACAGTATAAGAAAGCAAAAAGCAAGGTAATAGAAATCCTAACCATTAGACATGAGGCAACACAAAATAACTTGCCAAGCGAACTAGATGGTGAGGAAACTTAATCTACTAGCTAGGGGATGGCCTAGTCAGCATTAGAGTTTCCCTCAGTCTTAAAGTTACCAATACCAAATAAAGGTAAGGTTTGATCCCATTTCTATGGTGGACAGAAATTTTCTAGTTGTTATTGTATTTTGGCCAATCCCACCAATTGGGGAACTGTTTTCCATTGAAAATAAGGGTCATATACACCAATAGACAGAAGGAAGATAAGAATCAAAGTCAAAAGTAACAGAGAAACCATCTCAAATATTATAATTCCATGAACAAACTCAGGAACTTCACCTGGATTTCAATTGCAGCTCTAATCTGCTTCCTGAACCGAAGTTCCGTATGGGCAGCCCTCCCCCGCATACCTGTCTGAATAGACAATGCTGAGAAGCATAAGCCGTTGTAAGCTTTCCTCGCAATATACCTGCGAGAATGTTTCTGGATCTTCAAACAAGCATCTTCCTTTCTCAGGCATTCATACTGAAGGCGTGCTATGTCGCCTGCAGTCAACTCAAATTGCATGAACTCACGGTGCAGATTGCAAATAAAGAAGTTCTCAATCAAAAATGCAATGGGCTATAAACTGTTAAGATTGCATATTTACAAAGCTAAATTACCTCTACACCAAGTTTGGATGTCAATAGCAGAACGCTGCATCAAGATAAAATGTTTGTGACAATAATAAGAACGAACTTTTCTTTGGATCACAACCGCCGATCTCCCTAACACCTCACTCCGAAAAGCATCTAGTTCAGCCATCCGACCAGCTCTAAGAAAAACCTTTGTTTTGCCAATCTGCAAGAGAAATGGTTGGGAAAGACCAGCATCTTTAGGGCATAGCTAATATGTGAGATCATTGTTCATGGCAAGCACAGTCATGAATGCACAAACAGGGAAAACATAGGTATGGGTATATAAATTACATATAAATTCAGGTTCAACCGATAACATACTATTTAACCAAAGAAAAGGATACCTGATAGCCTTCAAGGTTCACCTTCTTGAGAAGCCTCTTACAGGCGGCAACCTCATCACAACTTGATAGCAGGAAACGACGAAAAAAGATGTATATAAATGTTAGTGCAATTCAAAGTGCCAAAAGCCAGAAACACTATTTTTAAGAATAATGCATCATGAAAGAGAATAATCAATATATTTGCTGCAAGAAGAAATTAATAAGCTACCTTCCATCAAGAACATCCGGAGCCAGTATTCCAAAACGACCAAGAAATTCATCAAAATTCTTCCTGGTAGGAAATCCAGCACAACTAATCCTAATTGCCTCCATGACTCCCTTGAATCAGTTACACATGAAGCCCATCATTCATGTGAATGTAGAGATTAGTAAAGAAAGATGCGATAAAACTAAAATTTCAAATCTTTACCCCACAACGTAGTTGCTGTAAAATGTTAGTATTCTCAAAAATGGCTGGCTTTAGGACATTATTTGGCTTTACACAGCGAATGTAGTGTGGTTCCGTGGCACTCAGTGTTTCAAGTAAGGATTGCAGTTGTTGCTGTGTTTTAACCAAAAAAAAAAATCAAAACTGAAACTAATTATGTGCGTCAAACTTGAGAGCAATTGATCATAAACAAACCTTAAACCGTGAACCTATTGATGAGAACTTCGATGATTTTGCAGATTCCTCAGGCAATGCTGGGAACAGTCCTGAGACAAAGGAGCACTTTGATGTGCTGAGGAGAGCTTGATGCTCTGCAACAACATAATCTTTGTTCTTATCCAGAAATTGTTCAGTTTGATATGTTACCTGCAGTCATAATCTTGCTTTAGTGAGTATTAAGCTGTACTTTACGTTTTTCCTCTCTAGAGGAAAATAGCACTGCTGGAACATTTTTCTGTAGATCTATACCACTACATACTTACATCGCCAGCGTAATGACAAATTGTGAAGTCACTGCGTGCCAATTTAGGCTTGCTGAACCGCTTGTGGTCTTTAAAAGTCTGGTATAGCTTTTCTGCAAACGTTTCGTGTGTAGATCTAGGAAACATGCTGCAAACAGAAAACCAAACCACCTCAAGAGAAATGTAGTGCATCAGCTAAACAAAAATGGTTTTTGTAGTTTGCTAGTCCTAAAATACATACCAAGCTTCATCAAGAAGAGCAATGATGCCGCCAGGTTTCTGGAATTGTTGCATGTGCAAAAAAAATGAAGCAAACAAGTAAGCATCAGAAACCTTTCCATAGGTAAACGAGCTGGATTTTGTTAATGCACCATGTGAACTAAAAACAGAAAAGAAGAAATGCGACACCTTTTCAATCATATCAAGAATATCTTGATTATCAATGAATTCTATGTAACTCCAATCAATTTCTTCCTTTGTGTATTCTTCTTGCTCCATCTTGAACACATGCTGTTAAACAAAATCTTATACTCAGAATAAAAGTACAGGCATTGTTTGCAAGCTCCGCAGTTTAAAAAAAAATATATATCAACATTAGAAATCTTTTTTCGCTTATCTGAAACTCCAAAGGAAGATTTGTAGATAACACAAGCATATGCAAACCTGGTTGAAATGCTGCTGCAGCTTTTCATTGGTCAAATTGATACAAAATTGCTCAAAACTGCAGCAGAAAAAATAATATTGTAATACAACATATAAAGAGAACAACTCAGACAGATCAAGGTTAAACAAGTGTGCAGCAGAGGTAAAACTACATCTAATTACTGAAATGCGTTGACATATTTTCAGAATCAGAATAAAATCTCCCAAAAGCCATCCAAACAAAAACCAAGCTAGCACATAAGAATATAAACCATCCAAACATTGCATCAGTTAGGGGTATTTGCATGAGAACTCTACCCCTGATTCCTCAATGTAGTTATCTACTTAACATCATATGTAAAAAAATCATAAACTTGACTAGCTAAGTATCACCATCAAAAGAAACAAAGAATCCCTGCAAGAATTACCCTTTTTAAATGATGAAAACAAAAGCATACCGGTTAAGCACCTGTTTGTCTTGAAACTCTCAAATCCATATATGTCGAGAACCCCAATTAAGGTCTTTGAATCAGAATCTTGGCCAATAGAGTTATTAATCTTGTTCACAATCCTGAGGCATGAGCATGAAAACATGTGTCAATGGAAAAGAAAGACACACCATATGGCATAAAGTATCAAAACCATTATAGCATACCAATCAAATAGCCTTGAATAAACAATTTTGGCCAAAGCATCTCTATTGACAGCTGCAGCATCAGGATCAAGCCACTTCGTGATGCTCTCATCACGAGTCACAATAACACGTTTGCATAAGGAGTCCTCAAGAGACTTCTCATCACACCTGAATGGCAGTAAGAAGTTATAGTGTTGCAACAGCAGGTATTCTACACATCAAAATTGCTACTGTTAGGTAGGATAAAATTAATATTTGTTACATGAAAAGTTCAGCTGCTGTCTTCAGATGAAATTGAGATGTATCGTCCTTTGGCTCAGAAGAATCCATTTCATCTCCTTTAGCAAAATCAACATTGCCTAGATGTAGTATTGCAGCCACAACTCGGAATATAGCATCCTACCACAGAAAATTTTGAAAATATTCCACGGAAAAATTGCTGAAAACACTGTAATCAGATACAATACCTGCTCATTAGCACTTATCCCAACAACATCCATAGCTCCCCTGGTTGCAAGATACTCCTTCGCATCATCCAATCCATCCAGCTCATAGCTATCTGATTTGTTAAGATAATGAAATGTTCTGGGATTGTTCAATTTGTACTTCTCTATATCCTGCTATGGAATACAGAAGCACACAGAGATTATATGCTGCCAGTGCAATTTGCTCAAACTCGATTTCTTCCAAAAGGATAACTTTACCTCTGGTGGTGCAGCACAGAGCATATAAAAGCAATGATAATTTCTCTCAGGATCAGAGACTTGACAAACACGGGACCGTTCCAGTAAATAAGTTCTAATTGCAGCACCTGAAATCCTCCCCCTTTGATCAAACTGAAGTTCCACAAACTTACCAAAACGACTGCAATTGCATTATTAAAATAAAGAAATAAAGACTCAATCAAACAGATAAGTGAAACTCTAAACTCGTAGTAAAAGAAGTTTGACCCTATTGACTAAGAGCTTCCCACCTTGAGTTGTTATTTCTGACAGTCTTT
This sequence comes from Viola odorata, assembly GCA_963691705.1. Taxonomy (NCBI): domain Eukaryota; kingdom Viridiplantae; phylum Streptophyta; class Magnoliopsida; order Malpighiales; family Violaceae; genus Viola; species Viola odorata. Next base: position 70,586,873 of record OY829539.1, on the reverse strand, counting down.
GCATTACCAAATGCTTCCAGAACAGGGTTGGACTGCCAAACAAAGGAAGGGAAACAGAGACGTTAGACCAATCAGCTACTCAAGCATGGTCAATGTTCAAAAATAAAAGTTGAATTTCACAGAGAACAGACAAAAGCATCAATATCACATGGCAACTGGTTGGGTGGATAAAATATTCAAAAAAGTTCCCTACCTCTAAAACTTTCTGCTCCACAGAACGTCCCTCGGATGCAGCTCTTCCTCCCATATAGGCCAGATAACGCATTAGCATTTTAGTACTCTCCGTCTTACCAGCTCCACTTTCCCCACTAACCAGAATTGCCTGGCTTATTCCTTCATTGATCATCAGTCTGCAAGTTTAATATAACATTTTCAATATATAGCGAAAAGCTCAATAAAATTCAAGGGCCTCACCAACAAGCAAATCACCTGTATGCTGAATCCGCCACAGCAAAGGGATGTGGCCCCAACTCACCAATACCTGCCCCTTTATATTGTGCCATATTATCATACAAATGAGGAAGTCTTCGGAAAGGGTTCACTGCTATCAGTATACTTCCTGTATAGGTCTGTAATGACCATTATGATTTTGGAAGTTTAGATTACTTAACGAAAAATGTCCAAGAACAACCTAAGAAGATAATTTGACAGTACTACAGTCGAAGAAAGAAAAGGAGCAAATCCACCAAGAAAAGCAGCAATAGAAGGATGGCATAAAAAACTACCTTAAACAGGAAACCATTTTAAAAATTCACCAGAGATGGAGATCATGGGAAGAAGCAAATCAATTGATAAGACTTACATATATTTCATTTATATCATATCTACATTTGAGATTATGCAGAACCCCTGGTTCATGCAAATATGCCAGCTTTGTCATATCATCTACACCACGTGGAGGAAACTCAGGATCCTTGGGATAAACATGAGATGCTTTTGCAGCAACCTGCCCAAAAAATAAAATAATAATCATTAAACACGATCTGAATTACCAATTTCTTGCCACTGAACAATAAATGTAATATACACTCATTATATATATCATGAAGTAATGTGAATTCAATGTTAAATGTTTTCAACTTATGAATCTTTCCATCATAACATGTTAACAAATCTAACCATTCATCCTCACTCAATTGATATTTGCATAGAATTCTTTGCAACCAACTAAAATCGGCTTCAAAAAAGATGCATCCAGATGGCAACAAACTAATAAAAGCATATGTAACTAATGATCAGCAGCGAATACAAACAGAAAGCATGTGAAATTATGACATTGAATCACATTAGGAAATAAATTATAAAAAAAAGGGGTTACGGAAAGAAACAAAAAGAACAAAAAGACTGTGCAGCTCTTTCAAAGATCCAGATTCTCTTATGAAAACTTACGGTCTTCCCTGATGTACAGTTAATTGTAATTTCTTCACCATTAACTTCCACAACTTCCCCATCAGTCCAAGCTGTCTCAGCATCCTCCACCCAAACCAAAGATCCACTGGAGATACTGACTGAAGCAGCCTGTGTGGCCAATGGGATTATCAGCAAAATCCGTGAGAGAGGCACAAGTCTAATATACGATGTTATCATAGACATCGTAGCAAAAAAGTGGCAGGAAGACGTCGAGCTCTATATACCATACAACAGAATTTAACAATGTAACTTGCAATAGGATATAGAAACAAAACTGTACTGATGTTTCCTTCAGAAAATTTAAGTGAGCATGGTTAACCTTATTGATCATAAGCGCGAAGGTTGACCATCATCAAGTTATGAATTTGATAAATCAGCATTTACTTATCAGCCCTTTTTCAATACCTTACAATGTGTAACAAGTCAAAATGTTATTTCATTCTTAGCTTTTGAGCTTTCAAAATGATCTGAACTTGCAAACCACTGACTTCTTGACAATCCACAGTGCTTCAAACAGCCCTAGGAGTGCAATTCGGATATAACTCTGGCTTTTAGCATGTTTGCTAAAAGTGCCATGAATAATTGTGGCCAGACATTAAGCCTAGGATACCAAATGTTATTTCATTGTTATCAAACCTAGGCTACAAAACAGAGATCAGTTAAGCCTAAGCTCCTTAAACAATTCAAAAAAAATAGTCAGAAAAAATTTGAATTTTTCAGACTTCAGAGTTTTCAAATGTATACTTCTTAACACATAACTGTGCATCTGCATTTCCTTGCATTGAGCTCAAAATTAACAGGGAAGCCAGTTAGAATCATCAAAGCTACCTAATCCTTAACTTCACCAAAAAAAAAGTTGTAAAACGAAATTGAGGAATGAAACGAAAGAAAATACCATTATTGAGCCAAATTAATAAGAATTAGATCCGAAGCAACACCAATAAACCCTAGATTCCTTCACCATGCAATGCCAATGAGACCATAACCAGACTCCTCCGTCCAAATGCCAATGCTGTTACAACAGGATCCAATTCCCCATACTAAAACCAACAGAGCTTTCACTCAATTTCCACAAAACTCTCTCCACAGCTGTATAACAATAACAACTCTGTTTTTGTAACGGTGGGGTTTTCTGTTCCTTCTTTTCGCAGTTTCTGCTTCTAAGAAATGAACGAACCGGTGCAGAAGGTCGGGTGAACCAGTTGCAGAGGGCGCGAACACAATGGCGGGACTTTAAGGAATTTGGTGACGACGAAACCTGACCGAACCGGACAGAAATCCTTCTTCTCTGCAACTACAGCTTTTGTTTCGTTGGTTTCTCAAAGCTTTGTTCCAGCATTACGTCGAATTCCTTTTCCGCTTTGCGTCCGGCTTTTCCCTGTCAAGCGTACAACAACAAACAACATGGACGTCAAACAGTCACATCACACGCACGCACGCACATCGCATATTTTATTTTTTTTCTTCCTATAATATAGTACCTGATTTGCCCTTGCTGCTTTGTTATTTTTTTTATATAAATTAAATAAACAGGCATAGGTTTGCGGGTAATTAAATAAAAATGGGCATTTGTAATTTTGTACCTGATTGACGTTTAATTCCATGCGTTTTTATCATTTTAAACCACTTTGTTTATGGTGAAAACAGTCTTTTTCACGTCAATTTACTATATTTTGAAGGAAGTTTTGGGCAAGCAAAGAAATGAAGGAAACATTAGCCTTGAGCGATAGAGTAGCAATCTTAGCCGCAGGCTTGGCCAAGATTGCCGAGAAGGAGGCGTGCTGACCATGGACTCAAAGAAGACGCGTTTTGGATTGGGTTGCCAGCTGGTTGTAGCGTCCATTGGAGTGACTCTTTTGATGTAATCCGATTTGAACAAAAACAATCTGTTTAGTATTAATTTTATTTTGTTTTATTTCGAATTTAAAACATTTGGAGATTTAGTGTTATCTCCTATCTTTTAGGAGTTTGGAATTTAGAAAGAAACGTAAGGGGCGGGGACTCTAACCTTGTTAAAGGTTAGGGAAGGCTATCAATTACGGGATCTTCTATCTTCCAGCTCCATCTTCTTTTCTTTTTCGAGTTGTAAACACTCTGCCCCGTGATTTCACTTTTGAACATCACGGGTTTAATTTAATTCATGTTCTTCAACTATTTCTTCTTTTCTTTAATCGTTATGTTTAGTAGCTAAACCCTCAATTCTTGGTAAGGGTTGAGTGAGTGCGCTTGTGAATTGTGGGACCAATTTGTTCTCAATATCCTTTCATTCGTAATCGATTCAAGTTCTAGTTTAACAAACCAGTTCCTATCTAGGCTTAGATCTGATCAACCTTGGGCTAGATAACGGATTTGCAGCCAGTCACGAAGGGGACGAGTTGAAGCCGGAATGATATAAGTAGGCAGCTAGCTTCGCGCAAGTTAGTGAACTTGGAACGATATAGGCCTAACCAAACTGACAATCTAGGGCTCCGCATTGGGAGTAGCTTGGCCTAGATTCTGTCTTTCCCTACACCATTGAGAAAACACATGTGCCTCAAGCCAGCAGTCAATTGGATAAACCCTTTAACCAGTAAGGTGTCCACTGGCTAGGATCACTAGGAAAGGGAGATCCCGCCAAGTGGTTTCAAGAGGAGGAAAGTAGGATTGGAAAGGAGTTCCTCCCAATCTATAGCTGAATTATGGGAGAGAAGGAGAAAATCTAAAGGCCGATGATCGAATAAACAAGCATTATGCTCACGAATTCGCCCTTACTAGGAGTCTATCCCACATCAGTTCTCAACCAATCCCAATCACCAATCTTAGCTAAGATTCATTTCTTCCTAAGATTATTTCTTTATTTAATTTTTGTCTTGTCCCTTTTTATTGCTTTGTTTATCTTACTTGCAGAAACAAAACCCCTCAACTCCAGTGACGAAGAAGTCGAGTCAAAACTACAATTTTCCGAAAGATCTCTGTGGACTATCCTCTTACCACGATCTACAAGTTCCTTGTAGACGAGTGATAAGTTGTATTCCTACCCCTAAATTCGTATATTTTATACAACTAAATTTGATGCCCTCGACACGCAATCAAATTTTGGCGCCGCTGCCGGGGATCTTTTGACGGTGTTTTTGTAGTTTTGTTTTTATTTTTGTTCTGCAGTTGATGACCAGGTCCTTAAAGCAAGATTTGCTACCCTTGAATCTAGAGCTTACAAAGACCGAGGCATAGAACAGAAAGAAAGCTAAGAGGAGACTAGACGGTGAATTTTCAGGAACATATACCGAATCTAGTTCTGACAGCAATCTAGGCTAAGACCCAGGCCCAGCTGAAAACCAACCTCCAAATATGGAAGAAGACCAACAAGAACATACGATGAGGGAGCAAAATAGGGGAGCAGAAAGAGTAACTTACTCTTGCATCAATTTACCCCCAGTAGCTAATGATTGGTCCATCAAAACAAACATCATAGCCAATCTTACCAAGTTCCATGGCCACTCGAATGAAAATCTGTACAACCATTTGAGGAACCTTCACCTCCAGTGTGATACCCTAAAACCAGTAGGAGTATCGATAGAGAGGGCTAAGCTAAAAGCATTTCCTTGGTCTCTTGAGGACTCAGCGAAAAATTGGTTTTATAGCTTACCCCATAACACTATCACAATGTGGGGTGATATGTCTGCTGCCTTCCTAAACAAATACTGGAACGCAACTAAGCCAGGGGTAGCTAGGAAGAATTTAGTCTCCATCCAGCAGAGGGGAAGCGAGAGCTTGAGCGAATACCATCAGAGATTTAGAGACCTTCAAGATATATGCCATACACATGGCGTGGCTGACAATCTCTTAGTCCAATATTTCTACGATGGAATGTGTGTAAAAGACAAAGAAAGAGTGGATGCAGCTGCTGGAGGAGCACTTCAAGACCTTACTTCGACAAGAACCAAATTGCTTCTTCAAACAATGGCCGACAATTGTCAAAATAACTCCTCATCCGAGAGAAATTCTGCACATTCTTCTTTGAATGCTTTAAATGTTGAACATAAGCTTAATGAGATTACTAATCTATTAATGAATCTTTCTATAGGTGACGCAACTCAAGCGCAAACTACTGTAGCAGCAGCTAATCCTATGGCTCCAATTTGCGGGATTTGCCAACAATTAGATCATCCAACCTACAACTGTTACATGGTGCAATAGCCGGGTGATCCGACCTCAATTTCAGTCAATGCCGCGTATGGTTACAACCAAGGACAACCTAGGTTTCCCCATGAGAGTAACCAATATCCTTGGAGGCAACATCCCAATCTAAGGTGGAGACAAGATCAGCCTCAGCCTAGCCAACAAACACAACAACAACAATACCACCAACAACCACAACAATCTCCCATTAATTTTCAACACTTCGTATCCAGACCACCTGGTTCAAACCAGGCTACTATCCCATCACTACCTCCAGCACCTCAATCGCTTAAGATTATTGAAGTTCCCATAGAGGATACGTTGCAAAAATTCATGCAGGCAACCCAGTCTAGCCTTGTTGAGATGTAGAAGCAGAACATTGAAATGCAAAAGCAAATCAGCCAGCTTACCCAACTAAGGCAGCAACCTGAGTCAGGTGGTAAATTACCTTCCACCACTGAAAATAATCCCAGGCACAATGTAAGTGTTATTCATCTTAGGAGTGGAAGCGTTTTACCTGAAAGGAAGGGGGCCAAGTTAGATAAGGAGGTACATAACCAGTTGTTTGAAGATGAGGATGATGATGTGGACGAAGAAATCCAAGTAGAATCTCGGCCGGAACCAATCTTAGGTGAGACTGAGACTAATACCGATATTTCAGCCGAGACAGAAAAAGAGTAACCAATCTTGGCCAAGCTAGTGGCCAAAACTGATGAATAGAGTACAAAACCACAGGAAATAGTGGAGATTCCACCACCTTTTTTCCCCAAGTCTTCCAAACAGAAGAAGTTAGACGAGGCTAAGGAATTCATGAACATTTTTGGCAAAACAGCAGTGAATATTCCTATGTTAGATTTAATTGCTAAATGATAAGATTCGGACTTCTGTGGAAGCGGAGAAGAGATTATGGCCGTCTGGAATCACTGTAGCGGTAGTCCGTCGTACCTGCAAAGCGCCGGAGGGGGGCTCCGGCGTAGGCACTCCGATGCTTAAGTTAGTTTGGCTGTGAAATTTGGCAGAGATTTGGGTAGAGAATTTGATCTTACCTAGAAAATGAGTAGTATTTATAGGCAAAAGCAGGGATGTTACCCTGGGGTGGGCGTTATCGAGGGAAGATAACGCCCAAGATGACGTCAGCAGGATAGGATATCGCCGTCGAGATATCGCTAGTGAGATGTCGTCGGGGCTGCCTGGGATGGGATGACGTCGTGCCCCCCCCCCTCCCCCTCCCCCCCCCCCCCCCCGCGCTGATGTCGGCCATCCCAGGATTCCTCAGTCTAACGTGGGCGATAGGCGGGTGTTGTCGTCAGTCAAGGTCTACAGGGGTCCGACTTTGACTTAGGGTGAGAAGACAGATGTACCCTTGGTGTTTCATCAATTGTTATCATAAGCCCAACTGAAAACGATCCCGAGTGTTCACCAAGGGCTTCCTTTCCTGGCTTCTGGAGGAACGTTACTCCCTTTGCGCCGCGTCAGATTCTTGAGAATCTTCAAGTTTCTCTGACTCCTTTGTTAGCGCTTTTGTACAGGATATACGATAGCGAGGCGGGTAACGGGAGCAGATCACTTGCTATAACTATTGGTCACAGTGAGGGCGTCGACTGAGCTGACGGTGATGAGGTTGCCGTGATAACGTCGGTGCTATATTGAAACTGATAACGCTAGTGTCCCCACGATACGCTTTATATGATCGATATCGGCAAGGTAGGGCATTACGACGTTATCTCTTCGGAGCTCCGCATATCGTCCTGAAGGCGATATTTCTTTATTTTTTCTGCACATTCTCAAATGTGGCTTGGTCACGTTAGTAAAATATCATGCAATGATAAACATCAGTTACCCTCAGAGGCTTTCGCCTACACATATCGGGGTGTTGTTGACGTCGCTTTTTCCATCCAAGCTCGTTGGACCCATCCTGGCCATAAGCTGCCCGTAACACCGACGATTTTTCGTTATAAACTACCCACAATTTGTGCGGTTTTACGCCGTAGCTACCTGCAATATTGACACGGTTTTACATTGCTCGGAGCTACCTGTAATATTGCGCGGTTTTACGCTATAGGCCACCTACAAATTGTGCGGTTTTATGTCATTACGGACTTCAGTCCATACTCCACTTGAGTATCTCGGGCGTCCACTAGGAGTTTCGCGTTAGCCTTTCCCCCTGACGGCTTCGGGTTAACGGGACGACCCAATTTTCGAGGGGCGCGCCTAGGTGAGCAGCTACTACTTCGGATCTATAAATGCGATCATTTTTTCGGTGCAGATTCTTCACATTCTCTCTGCTTCTCATTTACCATTTCCTCATGGACGATCTTACTAGAAACTTTCTAATTTCCAAAGACCTGACCCTCAAAATCTCACTGAGGGTGACGTTAGCTTCCTGGAGAACATGCTGACGAAGACTGGTGAAGATATGCTGGAGCTCCGGGGAATGATTACCCCCATTCAATCCAGGATCGGGGCTGCTACCATGGAGGACTTCAATCCCATTGGGAATGTCTCCAAGTTGGCCATTTTCGCCTGCGGCATCGAGGTAGCCATCACCATGCTACAGTAGAGGAAGGATCTGCTGAACTGCTGCCTTAAGAGCATGAGGAGTACCTCTTCTGAGTTGACCTCTGTGGTGGAGGCCTTGAGAGATATTCCCACTCTACTGGTGGATGATGACAATGATGCCGGGTCCCTAGCTTGAAGGCTTGCCGTTGTGCCTTCTTTTTTGTTTCTTAATTGTTTGTATTATGTATGCGGATGTATGTTTAGGCCGTTAGGCCATAATAAAAACTTCTTTCCATTATTGGGCTAGCGATTTCTTTCCTTTCTTAGGGCGTTAGCCCTCTCTTCTGCTGAGGGTCGTGCGCCTGTGCCAGCCCAACTGAAAACGAGTCTGTCATTGGCCAAACTTTTGCAACATTTATTCTTCTTTTTCTGCCAGGTGGCGACGGTTGTTTGGGCGAATCGTTCTGCACCAATCATGCGCCGCTTCATCAGTATTAACTGATTGGGCGGTTTTTCTGCGTTTCTTGATCATTGAGAAATCCCAACAGGCGTGATCAAAAAATTTAATTCTGCCATTATGGTTGACCTTCTCGAGATGCATTAAATCATCCTCCACTCACGTGCGGAAAAATTTGAAGAGTCTCACCACTCCAACTATTTATGGGGAGTTCTTCTTCTTTTTCCTGTTCATCTTCTTCTTTGTATTTTTCTACTGCTATTGATTTTCATCTCTCATGGCTGATTCATATGATCAGGTTTCTGATGAGCGAGAATCTCGTCCGACCACACCGGATTCTGACGATCCTCCTTCACCGTCGTGCCTTAAGAGGCGATTGCATCACCGCAGTGGTCAGAAAAGGCCAAAGAAGAGAGCAAATTCTAAGACCACTGGCTGGTTTTCTTCATTTTCAACCCCTCCGGTTTGCAAGGGTAAAAAATCATTTCCTCCTGCTGACTGGTTTGAAGAGGAGATTCCTTTAGGCGATACCGTCGCAAGGGCGGCATCCTCTGCTACAAAGGAAAAATCCGAACAGTTAACGCCGAGTCTGGAGCGAAAGGCTGACAAATCCTCTCCTTTCGCTGATGAGGAGCTTCCGCCCTCAGACGAGGAATACTGCTACTGGTCCTCTTACTGGCCTGACGATGATTGATTCCGCCCCCGGTAATCCTTTGTAGATGTTGTATGGCTATTATTAAATGAAATGATGCTTTTACTGTTTTAGTCCTGCATACTTAGGCGTTAGCTCCTCTTTGGATGGCTATCGCTGAGAAACTAACTGTTGCTTCGATGTAACCGCTTGCAACCGATTGTCAGTAACTACCCCCTCTAGAAGATATAAATGCTTGGACATAAATATCCTTTTGAGGTTTTCACACGTGTCACTTTTACTTTGGGGTGTGTCCCATTTTTATAGGTTGTTCAATTCTCGAACTCAACTTTTAAAAGGGAGCAACTGCTCTCTTTTAATACTCTTTGCTTGCGCTTCGAAATCTTTCCCTTCTCTCTCTAGATTTTTGCTCTAAAGGAAGTTACGACCACCGTTCGTCGGCGCCGACGGTTTTGTCCACCGCCTTCTGTTCAAGGTACTTCACTTCCTTTTCCTCAGATTTTCCTCTTGCTGGTTCATTATGAGTACATCTAGGATACCCAAGGATTCTCAGTGGCCTCTGGCTACAAATAGGTCTTTGAGGAGTCTCTAGCGGTCCGTAGATTTAGAAATTGAGAGAACACCTAGTATTTTTGTTGATGAAGCGGTATTGGAGGCAGAGTTGGAAGAAAACGGTATCTTTTTCCCCCTGGTTACTCCACCAGAATTCCTGATGCCGGTCATCGGCTTCATGACCCTCTGTCGGGGAGCGATATGATGGTTGTCGCACCCCCTTTTTCGTTGAAAACGAGTTTAAGGTTTGGGACGGATGCTAAGCATGAATGGATGCTTCGCATAATACAATGAAGTCGCCACCCTATTTTCTAAGATTTAGGGAACCTAAGCGTCATGACATAAAATAAAAAAACTAAGGCTTGGTCTAAACCATTGAACAAAGGTTCGAGCTCGTATTGTGGACTTGGGAAGGTGTTAGGCACCCAAGTCACACCCTTAAAAAGGTTACCGGTAAAAAGGTGTTTGAATACAGTTTTGATATACAAAGATTTGTTTAATGATCGAAGCATGTCAACCAATTCTTCCCACGAACTCAAGTCACTTTCCAATCATTTACATAGGCCAATGATTGAATCATGTCAACAGAGTCCGCTTACCGAATTGAGACTCTTTCTGACTATTTAAACATTTTTGACGTGATTTGGCCCTCAAAGGTGACGTTACATCTTAGCATTTTCGTAGGGACATGTTATTTCCGATCGGGACACGAAGGACGGGGTTACCGTTTGTTCGTTATGCTAGAGCGGACGTTTCCCCCCTTTATATCATTGGGCCATACATGATTAATTAATTACTAAGCGATCCTAACATGGATAATACTATCATCGTACGTTTTCGTGAATGTACATAACCGAGTGGGATTCGAAGCCACCATGCTCACATATCAATATATAGCAATTAATTTCATGGCATAAACAAAGCAAGTGATTTAAACATGTAAGCATGTGGATGGATTTTATCATGCATATAATTATAAGTTTTTTAGCATTTTTAAATAACATACATGAAAATAATATTTGCAAAAGACATTAAATAAATAAAAGAGACTTAGAAGAAAGACGTACTTGCGTTGCGTGATCTTGATCTTCCTTGCAAAATGAGAGTGTTAGCAACGTTTTTGAAAAAAATAAATAAGAAAAGCGCATGCAAATATTTACTTAATTTGACAAATAAATATTTGAATAAACATGATGAACAAATAAGCAATTTATTTCATGCCAAACAAATAAATAATTAATTAGACATAGGAAACAAGCAAATAATTAATTAGACATGGCTAATGAGTGATCAATTAATTCATTTATTTCATATGAGCAATTTATAACAATTTAAGCATGGCATGACTAATAATTAATTAATTTATAACATGCAAGCATATTTAAAATTTCACAATAATTTAAACATGGCATGAAGAAATCATTTGGATCATGTAAGCATTTAATTAAATAAAGCATAACATAAATAAATTATTTAAATCACGCAAGCATTTAATTAAATAAAACATGACATAAACAAATTATTTAAATCATGTAAGCATTTAATTAAATAAAACATGGCATAAACAAATTATTTGAATCATGCATACAAGCATACAAATTATTCATGGCATATTAGTATGAAAGTTGTTCATGGCATATACGAAACAAATTATATATGGCATATACTAAAATTATACGTGGCGTACGAAAATTATACATGGCATACGAAATAAATTATACATGGCATATACGAAAATTATACATGGCATATTAGTATGAAAGTTGTTCATGGCATATACGAAACAAATTATATATGGCATATACTAAAATTATACGTGGCGTACGAAAATTATACATGGCATATACGAAAATTATACATGGCATATACGAAAATTATACATGGCATATATGAAAATAAGTGGGCCCCACAAGGGATTTTTGGGCATTAAAAAATGGGCTTGGCACAAGCCAAGCCCAAATTTTAATTTAAAACAAAATTGGGCTTGGCTTCCTCTCCTCTTTCCCGCCAACCTTCTTCTTCTTCCTTTGGTTCTTCTTCCATTAACCCAACAATAGCAATTTAGCATGAAAAATTAAAATATAATTTTATACTCCCAAAACTGACTCAATCCACACAACAGCATGCCAGCGGATCAATCCCATGAAAACATCAAGAAATTTTAAACAAAACAGTGGCCAATTTTAACAAGCAAAAATAAGCTAATTAATGTGCATATATAGCTATTAATTAGCTAGAGCAAGAAAGCAATTAAATTGAAGCAAGAGAAGCATAGCTAACATGAAAACCAAGCATGTGATGCAAGTTTCATCAATTTATTCATGCATTAAGAGGAAAAATGAAAATTAAAGAGAGAAGCTAGGGAGAGAAACTTACCTCTCCACGAGAGCAATTTGCCAAGAAGGTAGTGCAAGAAAATAGAGATTAAGAGGAGGATTTGGTGCCATTGATTTGTTGAATGAAGCTTGCTATTTATAGAGAAAAAATCAAGATGGAGTCGGTTTGCACATGTGGTTGCAAACCGACGGGGGATATTTTTGGGAGGGTGATGATGAGCTAGGCCGGAATAGTGAGCTAGCTAGGGTTTGTTTGTGGCCAAGAATGATCATAGGGGAGGTTGTAGTGATCTAGATGAGTTGGCAAAGAGGTGGAGGATTTACATGCATTTATGTGGTATTTATCCCATTTTTTGGCACGAACGGGATATTTTGGTACGAGCGAAATCGTACGAAAGTGAAAATAAATCCTAGCCGAGGGTACAACTATGTGTAGAAAAATAAGGCAAGAAAACTAATATACAGTGAAGAAATGCGAAAGTTGATTTAACGTATTTATTTTCTCTTTCGGAAGTGTCAAAACGTTCGCGCGCAAAATAAATGTCCTTACGATAAAAATTGAATGAAACTGAATGTGGTGGCATGAAAGAGAAAATTAGCACGTAATTATCAAACAAATAAATAGTGCGTTCGACCCTCGGTCCCGGGAAACTTACTCGAGATCGAAAGAAGTTCGCGTAAAGACAGTTAAAAATACGAGAAACTAAAAAGACACGAAATGATACGGAATATTAAACAAACTAGCCTATGACCAAGAATCGACATGTATTTGACCTAGAAGAGCTATTAAATGCGATAAACATAAAAATACGTAAACGCGTTGACGAAAACCAAAAAATACGGTTTTAGTCGAAAATACGAGAAACAATATGAAAATTTTAAAAGACATGAAATGAACTGAAACATTAAAACAAATAGTCATTGATCAAAAATCGATTGAAATTTGACGTAAACTTGCTATTAATGTGACGTGCAATGAAACGAAAAAGTTGCGACGTAAGTCAAAATTCGGGTAGCAACAGTTACCCCCTCTTTACTGTCTGATCAAAAATACATTGTAACTGAGATTTTTGATTAGCAGTAAAGACGGTTGCCCCGGTTTTTTACCATGTTTTGAATTACATCATAACTGGTTGAGGTGTGAGATTATGCATGAATTGAAAGGTAATCGTTTCAAGTAGTAATTATGCAGAAATGTAGAATTATATAAAGACATGGTTGCTCAAAGAGGAGATTATGCAGAAATGTAGTCGCTTCAGGAGGAGATTTTGGTTGGTAAAAAGGTAGTCGCTCAAGGAGAAGATTATGCATAAATGTAGTCGCTCAAGGAGGAGATTTTGATTGGTAGAAAGGTAGTCGCTCAAGGAGGAGATTTTGGTTGGCAGAAAGGTAGTCGCTCAAGGAGGAGGTTTTGCATAAATGTAGTTGCTTAAGGAGGAGATTTTGGTTGGCAGAAAGGTAGTCGCTCAAGGAGGAGATTTTGCAGAAATATAGTCGCTCAAGGAGGAGATTTTGGTTGGCAGAAAGGTAGTTGCTCAAGGAGGAGATTATACAGAAATGTAGTCGCTCTAGGAGGATATTTTGGTTGGCAAAAAGGTAGTCGCTCAAGGAGGAGATTTTGTAGAAATGTAGTCGCTCAAGGAGGAGGTTTTGCATAAATGTAGTCGCTCAAGGAGGAGATTTTGGTTGGCAAAAAGGTAGTCACTCAAAGAGGAGATTTTGCAGAAATGTAGTCGCTCAAGGAGGAGATTTTGGTTGGCAGAAAGGTAGTAGCTCAAGGAGGAGATTATGCAGAAATGTAGGATTATATGAAGTGAGGGTAGCACTCGTACTTCATACGTTTTGACAAAAAGGTAAATGGGAGTTTGGGACGTACCTTTGGTTCAGGGCAACGTACCTTTGCTTGAGCATTCTGATGGCTTAATGTGAATTGTGGTGGTTGTCTTGGACGGCCATTCCGCTCTTCACAATTTGATTTGGACCTTGCTTTAACGAAATCGGTGGTGACGTGTGAACTGAAGTTGATTTGAATGTGAGGGAGCGTGATCCGCCACATAAATTTGACTTGGGAGTGGTAATGTTCTCCATTCGTTTGTTGATTGGATTTTAATGAGGTGAGGGTTTTACAATGATTCCTTCATCGAAGACCCATGGTTGAGGAGTGGTAACGTTCTCCATTCGTTTGTTGATTGGATTTTAATGAAAATCCAAGGTGAGGGTTTACAACGATTCCTTCATCGAAGACCCATGATTGAGGAGTGGTAACGTGCTCCATTCGGTGTTGACTGAATTTTCGACGAAAATCTAAGGTGTGGGCTTTACAACGATTTCTTTATCGAAGACCCCATTTGTGGAGATTCCATCAAAGTGTATCTGTATCCTGCAAATAGAAAGGAAGCAAATACAAAGCAGCAACAGATAGAAAAAGGAGAGTGTCGCGCCCCACGAAAATTTGCGAGAAATACAAATTCGCGAGTGTGCAATAAAATTTGGGACCTTACAATGCTCAGCGTAAACAGACGCCTTGCAACATGCAATGAAGTCGCCACCCTAATTTGGTTGCTAGGTTTAGGGACCCTTAATTGTCATGGCATAAGAAATATAATAAGTAAAAAAAAAACTAAAGGCACAAAAAAAAAGGGTCTGGACCCCAGACAAAGGTTCGGGGTCATATTATGGTCTCGGGAAGGTGTTAGGAACCCGAGTAACATCTGAAAACGGTTACCGGTTGATGAGAGAGGTGTTTAAAAAGGTGTTTGATAAAATGCGTTTTGTTTTGAAAGGGGGACCCTTAGAGGAATCGTCACTTTAGTCTTTTTTATGATCGTGACGTTCAGGAATAATTAATCGTTGAATGGGGTTACCGTTTGAACGTCTTTCGGACGGGGTTACTGTCGCACCGTCGCGAGCGAAATTCGGGACGCAATGAAATCACATATAACAATGAAGTCGCCACCCTATTTTTCTAAGGTTTAGGGAAACCTATAAAGTTCGAAAAGAAGAAAATAAAATAAAAACTAAGGCACAAACAAAAAGGGGTCTAAACCCGAGAACGATGGTTCGGGGTCGTATTATGGACTTGGGAAGGTGTTAGGCACCCAAGTCTCATCCTAAAAAGGTTACCGGTTCTAAAAAGAGGTGTTTAAAAATCATGTTGAAAACAAGTAATTGGGCCCTCAGAGGGGAATCATCGCTTTTTTTAAGTCTGTTGGATTGATTTTATCCTAATTATTTGTCGAGTTGTTAAACAGAAAATAACATTTTATTCTCTAAAAGATAAAAAGGTTGGTTGCATACCTATTCCGATTATATTTAGCCGAGTTCAAAATTAGTCCAATTACATGCAGAATTGGTGAAATTACTACCATTTTATTAATCTTTACCAAAGCGACGATCCTAGTGAACAACGATGGATCACTATCATCATTGGGCCTATGCATATGATTAGCCTATTTACTAAGTTGTCCTAGCATGCATAGACTAACATAGTACCATTTTCATGAATGCGAGAAAACACGTTGAAAAGATAAAAACCGGGGAGTGGGGTCAAAGCCGCGCACATAACACATTTGCCAAGATAACATAAAATACATTCGTGGGGTCGAAGCCGCACACGAAACACACTCATAGGAATAAATTCGTGGGGACGAAGCCGCGCACGAAACAAGCATAAAATAAAGCACATTCATTGGTAAAAGCATCATGCAAACAGATTAATTCGAATTCTAACAATCGCACATTAAAATACGTTTATCCAAAATAAAGAAGGAAAAAAGGAAAACATACCTGGAGAGCTTTACCTGCAAGTCAAAGATTAGTGGCAACAATTAATAATAAAAATAGATACATACCGCAAATAAATATTACAAATTAATTACAAATTCGTAAATAAATGAATACAACAATTAAATTCTCCATTCGAGCTCCTTAATCGGGAATGACACATCAAGCTCCTCATTGAATTTCATCCCGCTCGTTAAGCACCATTGTGACGAACATGCAAATAAAATAGACAAATAAAATAGACATGCATTAGTAAGGGATTCACAAATAAATTTCAAATGATCAAATATCAGTAAGAATGAGATCACCTTACCCATTAAGGTTGGCGGAGCATCCGACCGGGGTAATAATCGTGAATTCGGTACCTGCGAAAATAAAGAAATAGTTAGTATGCGATTTTAATTGAACGGGCTTGGGCCGCAGCCCATTTCTTTTATTTTTACTCATGGGCCGCAGCCCCTTCTCATTTTTATTCCCTTGGGCCGCAGCCCATTTCCTTCTTTCTTCCCTTGGTTGGGCCGAAGCCCAACCCTTCCCAATTTGCCTTGCCAAACGACAAGGCCCCTCTCCTCCTTCTTTTCTTTTCTTTGGTTTTAGGGCTGCAGCCGCAGCCCTCCCTTCTCCTTCTCCCTTGTTCCTTTTTTTCTTTTCTTTGGTTTTAGGGCTGCAGCCGCAGCCCTCCCTTCTCCTTCTCCCTTGTTCCTTTTTTCTTTTCTTTGTTCGCTGCTTCCGGCCAAGGAGCAGTGGTTGTGGCGGCGTGGCTGGGAAGCTAGTGGTGGCAGCGGTGGTTGTGCAGGTGGCGATCGGCGGCGGTAGGCGAGCAGCGGTGCCGGGTCTGGTCTCGGGTTGGCTTCGGGGGTTGGTTTGATGTGGGTCAGTTTGTGGTTGATTTGGGGTTACGGGTTTGGGATGGATCTGATTTGGGTAGTTGTTTAGATGGGTGGATGGGTTTGATTTGGGTGGATTAGGGTGCTGTTTTTTGGGTGTGTGTTTGGGTTCGGCAACGAAGAGGGAGGACGGGTGTGGTGGCTGATGGAGTTCGGCCGGGGCTGGGTAGATTAGGGGGCTGGGTTGATTGGCTCAGTGGCGGCGGTGGCTGGGCTGATGATGGTTGATTTCGGGTTATTTGGTTTTGTTGTGGTTGATGGCGCTGGATAGCAGCTGTTTTGGTGGCGGCTGGAACAAGTCGGGACAGTGGTGTTGTTTTGTTGAGGATTCGGGTTTGGTTTTGAAGCTGTTTTGATGGAGGTTTGGGTTTGGCCGAGAGAGTTGGCGGTGAGGGTGAGTATTTTGTGTGTGTCCGATCAAGGAAAAACCGAGAGCGAGGGGATGAAGTTCTGTCCTCCAAAAAAAAAAGGATGCATCCCATCCCTTTTTCTCCACCATTTTCTTGACACAAGGTCATGGGTAGGAATAAAAGAATCGGGACAGTAATGGGCACGAGGTAGTGAGGGATGGAGGTGGTGCAGTGGCCGACCAAGCATGGGGGACAAACGTGAAAGTGGGAATAAAGAAATGAGGATGGAAATGACCAATCAAACAATATAATTAAGTACGAACCAAGTAAAATAATGATACTAACAATTAAATAACAATCATGCAAAAATTGTGAAATCCACGGTAAAATGACTCGAACGAATAAAGATAAAAGTCCAACAAAGCAAAATAAATCTAGACGATTTAAATAGTTCGTGGTCAAAAATCGGGTAGCAACAGTTGCCCCCTCTTTAATGTCTTATCAAAAATAAAGTGTGACTAAATTTTTGATAAGCATTAAAGATGGTTGCCCCAGTATCACCTAAATACAAAAATGAACGTATCACAGGCATCGCAAGGCATAACTGTTATAAACAAAAGAAAGAAAATGGTTCCACTCGGACACCATGATGCAGAGATGCAGATTGCGAAAAGGTGAGCTTACCTCCACTCGGGCGGCTTGCGGAAATATAAATTGCTTAAATGTAAAGTTACCTCCACTCGGACGGTGTTGCAGAAATTTTAAATTGTAGGAAAATAAATCCAGCTCCACTCGGATGCTGATGGACAACGGCTCTACTCGGATGCCGACAACTCCACCCGGATGTTGGTAAGTTCAACTCCACTCGGACGGATATGGGATTGTGGGGACGAAGCCACTCACAAGAACAAGGTTGTGGGGATGAAGCCGCTCACGAGAACAAGATGTGGGGACGAAGCCGCTCACGAGAACAAGATGTGGGGACTAAGCCGCTCACGAAAATAAGGTGTGACTTCCCTTGGACGCTGATGTCCTTAGGATGCAGATGACTTGTGTTTTGAGCTTTAAGTCCGGTGCCTGCAAAATTGAAGGTTGGGATTTAGTAATTCGATATGATAAAATTCAATTCGAGATACCTGAAGGGGACAGAAGTGCATCCAACTCATTGATTATGTTTTGGGTTTCTGATGTGACTGTGAGCTCATCCTTTAATTCTTCCCAATCGTCTTTGGACCAACCTCCTCGACGCTGACGTCCTTAGGATGTGGAATATTTTGTAGAAATGTAAATTCAGCTCCATTCGGACACTGGGGCAGAAATTTAGATTAGCAGAAAAGGAAACGGACGTTCATGTCCGACATGAAGTTTTTTTCAGAAATGTAAATTCAACTCCACTTGGACGTTGATTGCGAGAATATAAATTGTTGAAAAGGAAATTGAACTCCGCTCGGACACTGATGCCTACCGGGATATGTTGCGGAAAAACATAAATTCAGCTCCACTCGGACGCTGATGCGGGAATTGTAAATTGCAGAAAAGGAAATTCAGCTCCACTCGGACGCTGATGAGGGAATTGTAAATTGCAGAAAAGGAAATTCAGCTCCACTCGGACGCTGATGGCTCCACTCGGATACCTTGCAGAAAAATATAAATTGCGGCTACACTGGGACGTCTCCTCTCGAACTCCGCGATGCATAAAAATGTAAATTCAGCTCTACTCAGACGCTGATGGCTCCACTCGGATACCTTGCAGAAAAGGAAATTGAACTCCACTTGGGCACTGATGCCCTTCGGGATACTTTGCAGAAAAGAAAATTCAGCTCCACTCGGACGCTGATGACTCCACTCGGATGTCTTGAAAAATATAAATTCAGCTTCACTCGAACGCTGATCAAATATGGCTCTACTCAAATGCCAACAACTCCACTCGGACGTTGATAAATTCAGCTCCACTCGGACGCTGATGGTTCCACTCGGATACCTTACAGAAATGTAAAATGCGGCTTCACTCGGACGTCTCCCCTCGAATACCGCGATGCAGAAATGTAAATTCAGCTCTACTCAGACGCTGATGCGGAAAAGTAAATTCAGCTCCACTCGGACGCTGATAATCATGACTGATTCTGCGAAACAAGCGATAAATGGTTTTTGCAAGGTGGGGTTTAAACCGCCACACGATTTTTGGAATGTGGGATTTGAACCGCCACACGACTTTTGAGAGGTGGGGTTTGAACCGCCACTTGATTCGATTTGAGAGGTGGGGTTTGAACCGCCACATGATATTTGAGAGGTGGGGTTAGAACCGCCACATGATTTCTGAAATGTGGGGTTTGAACCGCCACACGATTTCTGAAATGTGGGGTTTGAACCGCCACACGATTTTGTTTTGAGAGGTGGGGTTTTAACCGCCACATGATTTTTGTAAGGTAGGGTTGGAACCGCCACATGATTTTGTTTTGAGAGGTGGGGTTTGAACCACCACACAATCTGTGAAATGTGGGGTTTGAACCGCCACACGATTTTTGAAATGTGGGGTTTGAACCGCCACTTGATTCGATTTGAGAGGTGGGGTTTGACCCGCCACATGATTTTGTTTTGAGAGGTGGGGTTTGAACCGCCACACGATTTTTTGAAAGGTGGGGTTGGACCGCCACCTGATTTTTGAAATGTGGGGTTTGAACCGCCACACGATCCTTCTTTCTTTCTTTTTTCTTTTTCTTTTTTTTTTTTTTTCTTTTTTCTTCCCTTTTTTTGAGATGTGGGGTTCGAACCGCCACGTGATTTGAGAGGTGGGGCTTGAACCGCCACATGATTCGATTTGAGAGGTGGGGTTTGAACCGCCACACAATCTGTGAAATGTGGGGTTTGAACCGCCACCTGATTTTTTATTTCTTTTTCTTCTTCTTCCTCTTTTTTTTTTTTTTTTTTTTTTTTTTTTTTTTTTTTTGAGATGTGGGGTTCGAACCGCCACGTGATTCTTGAAATGTGGGGATTGAACCGCCATACAATTTTTGAAATGTGGGGCTCGAACCGCCACATGATTTTCGTAATGTGGGGATTGAACCACCACGCAATCTTGGAAATGTGGGGTTTGAACCGCCACATGATTTTTCTTCTCTTTTTTTTTTTCTCTTCTCTTTTTTTCTTTGAGATGTGGGGTTCGAACCGCCACGTGATTCTTTAAAATGCGGGGATTGAACCGCCACACGAAGTTTATTGAGGAGTGGCAATGTACCCGTTCAGATGTTTATTGGCGGAGATTGATCACAGTGTGAGATCCCCCTGACGCATATCTGTATTCTGCAAATAGGGAGGAAACAACACGAAGCAGCAATGGGTGGAAAAAAATGGAGAGCAAATGATAAATAGAAACAATCAAATCAAATCATGTATGTTGTATATGAAAGTGTTCCCACACTACCCAAAGGTTTGCCCCCAGTATTTTATAAAAACAACTTCCTTATCAAGAGAAGGTTCAACAAGTTTATGCATTTTTGGAGAACACGTCATCCATTTTCTATCATATAAGCATGCTTGATACAAGTCTAGAAAAGCATCTGCATCTTGCCCAGGAGATAACGACCTCAAGAGCAAGACTTTCCCACAACATGTAGATGTAAGCAATCCTCACCAGATATTAGTGTTTGCGCTCACACTCAGGAATAAGGCTATGTGTTTACACTCATAGAAATGCAGCAACACAGCACACAATCAGATTTGCAATGTCAATCCGAGTGAATAAACTTCGAATGAAGATGCACATGCATGGGCATTCTAATAATCGAAAGGACTTTGCGGGGAGAAGAAGTGAAAGTATTTTTCTTTAATGAACAGGGCCTGCTGATTGGCCACGATAAGGGCAAAGTGCGCAAGTCTTTCAGTCTTGCTGGGGATGCTTCTTCCCACTATCACTTCGAGGGCGCAATGCTTAGAGGCTGGATATGCTCCTCCTTGGTCATTTTGAGGGTAAGACGCCCAGGTTTTTTGATCTTCGTCGGGAACGCTCTTTGATTACTTTGGTGAAGCCCTGAAACTTTCTCTTGAGAGGTCCACAATTTATTGTTTGAATTCAATTGGGTCCTAAGTCTTTGAATCTCGGTGAACCCTAGACGATGAGGTTTTTCGTGGGTCTGAGACTGGTCGGACTAATTGCCACTGATGTGTACCACCCCTGCCTTGGGAAATAGCCTTTACTTTTCTCCTTTTGGAAGATTGACCTGGAGCCACTTTTCGTACTTGCTTCTGCTTTTCTTTCCTTTCTTTTTTCTTCTTTTTCTTCTTCTTCTTTTTTTTTTTTTTTTTTTTTTTTTTTTTTTGTTTCTTTTTCTCTTTTTATTCTAACACCAAATACATCAGCAAGCAGAGCAGGTACCATTTTCGTGCTAGCTTTTCTTGGTCTTGGTTTAAGGCAGAGACCTTCATTTCTTGCTCTTCTCGGCATCCTTCCAGTATCGACCATCAATATTCAAGGATTTCTTCTTTCTTCTTTTGCAAACCTCACTTGCTGTGCACCTTGCCCCCTGTTAGCAATCTCAGTCTGGCACTGTTCATTGTCTTATATAAAAAAGAAAATGGAAGAAAGAGCAAAGTCCAATGTCATTTCACTGATATCCCATGACTAATGGTGCATGTACCCTGGATATTATGCAAATCTAACTAGCACTTTTAGTTAAGCATTTGCACTCATGGAAAAAGTATGGCGTGAAGGCCCAAAATACTCACAGGGATGCGTTTGTGACTGCTTACATCTAAAGCATGTTGTAGATATAAGAGCTAGCAGACGAGATCATGTATGTCATATAATTTCAAACGGACGCACAAGTTATCCATGATGCAGAAACATGTCGAACGTGCTCAATTTATGGAAGTATTATTTTTTTTTTTTTTATAAATTTGAGGGTAATGCGGATTTTATTCAAAGGATTTTTATTCACATTTTGCAGCAAATCTTAACAACTTTAGCATTTTTTACAAAAAATATGAGGGTATGACCTCTCACGAAAATTTATGAAAACAATAAAAAGAAATGCCCCCCAATGCGGGAATGAATGATTGTACAAAAATTAAAGAGGAGAGAGATGAATGGACTTCTCTGGATGTGTGCGGCGGGGCTGCGAGGTCGTAGCTAGGATGTTGCCGCGGAAAAGTAAGTGTGGACCTCACTCTGACGTTGATGCCCACGCAGTGGATGAAAATAGGGTTTTACCCTACCACATGACATAGATGAAAGTGGAAGCATTGAGCCGCCGCGCTGGATGAAAGTGGAATGTTTCCAAATGGTTGCCCCCAATGTAGAATGCATAATGGACTCCCTGGTAAGGGCGGCAGGGCACAGAATGCACACAAGAGGATCATTCAAGAGTTGATAAGAGGAGGATTCCTTCACCTCAATGAGCATTATGCAAGTAATCATGGTATGATTTGAGTTCCTGCAAAAATAAGGGAGAAGCAATGGGTAGAATTGAAGAACGATTTAGAAAATGGACGACGCAATCAATAGGTTCTAAACTCTCCATTTTCTAGTGAGGAATTATGCAGGAAGCCACGGCCTAGTTCAAACTTTAACTCGGATCCTTTCTGGCAAGGCTTTATGCGGACGGCCACGACGTGATTCAAATTCTGACTTGGTTCCTGCAAAAGAAATAGGTAGGATGAAGGGTGATTTAAGAAAATGATCAGTATAATCAATAGGTTCTAGAATCACCCTTTTCTAGCAAGGTATTATGCAGATAACCGCGGAATGATTCAAATTCTGACTCGGGCTCATGACGATATTGGAATCAAATCCTAATTATTTCTTTCTCAATCACCCATGGATGATCACCTGTCAAGGTACAAAATACAATCCATTAGTAGCATCAAATTCATGCATGTGCTAAAGGATTAATGATATTGACATGGTACGAGGGACTTCCATTGGGTATGGTGTCACGATGTTGGAGTGTTAGGGTGATCTGAGCAAATCGAAGTAGTTGGACGCCTTAATTTCATCTTTTCTGGAGGTTTTGTGTCTTGGGCAAGACAAATTATGACTAATCAAAAATGAGGGATTTTGGACCCGAGAATCTAGTTTGTCTTCTTCAAGCCTGGTTATAAAAAGGAGTGTAAATAAGTACAACAAAAACTATACAGTAATACAAAATATGTGATTTTCATTTTGATTGATAATTCTCTGACAACGGCGTCAAAAATAATTTCAACTCATCACTAAGTACAACGAAGAATATAATGAACTAGATATGTAATTAATGCTCCTTGATGAGTGTGCATGTCAGAGGAGCAATTCCACCAAACTCTCTTCATGCCCTTATTCTGCAAGGATGACAAAAATGAACCCTAATCAGTAGTATCTGAATAGAGAATGTATATAAAGGTGAGTGAAATCATAGGAAAAAGAATCATGGTATCACAGGAATGAAACGTTGCATCACAACAAGAATTATCATGGTATCATGGTAAAAATGGAGAATCATGGCAATAATGAGGCACGTTGGAAATATACACACAATCATGATGCATATGTCGGGTAATTTCAACTATTTCTAACTGGCTGAAAGGCTCCCGGACGATACCATAAAAGTGGTCCCTCAGTAAATGGATACGTGATTGCTTACCGAAACATCAAAGAATCGGGGCGCTCACCCATTTAGGGGTTCAAGTCCGAGTTTGGGGTTCATGAAAGCTTACTGGAACATGTGCTCCAGGACTTCACTACTAACCTCCTAATTCTATTTGGGAACGGCCCGACGGTAGGGCATTATGCGTGAAAAGCACGTGAGAATACAACAATTGATATCAAAGCGAATAAATAATTTAGATAACACAAATAAACACCTCAAACAAATAATTCCGGCTTCGACCCAAAATTACCCAGTGGAGTCGCCAAACTGTCGCACCGTCGCGAGCGAAATTCGGGACGCAATGAAATCACATATAACAATGAAGTCGCCACCCTATTTTTCTAAGGTTTAGGGAAACCTATAAAGTTCGAAAAGAAGAAAATAAAATAAAAACTAAGGCACAAACAAAAAGGGGTCTAAACCCGAGAACGATGGTTCGGGGTCGTATTATGGACTTGGGAAGGTGTTAGGCACCCAAGTCTCATCCTAAAAAGGTTACCGGTTCTAAAAAGAGGTGTTTAAAAATCATGTTGAAAACAAGTAATTGGGCCCTCAGAGGGGAATCATCGCTTTTTTTAAGTCTGTTGGATTGATTTTATCCTAATTATTTGTCGAGTTGTTAAACAGAAAATAACATTTTATTCTCTAAAAGATAAAAAGGTTGGTTGCATACCTATTCCGATTATATTTAGCCGAGTTCAAAATTAGTCCAATTACATGCAGAATTGGTGAAATTACTACCATTTTATTAATCTTTACCAAAGCGACGATCCTAGTGAACAACGATGGATCACTATCATCATTGGGCCTATGCATATGATTAGCCTATTTACTAAGTTGTCCTAGCATGCATAGACTAACATAGTACCATTTTCATGAATGCGAGAAAACACGTTGAAAAGATAAAAACCGGGGAGTGGGGTCAAAGCCGCGCACATAACACATTTGCCAAGATAACATAAAATACATTCGTGGGGTCGAAGCCGCACACGAAACACACTCATAGGAATAAATTCGTGGGGACGAAGCCGCGCACGAAACAAGCATAAAATAAAGCACATTCATTGGTAAAAGCATCATGCAAACAGATTAATTCGAATTCTAACAATCGCACATTAAAATACGTTTATCCAAAATAAAGAAGGAAAAAAGGAAAACATACCTGGAGAGCTTTACCTGCAAGTCAAAGATTAGTGGCAACAATTAATAATAAAAATAGATACATACCGCAAATAAATATTACAAATTAATTACAAATTCGTAAATAAATGAATACAACAATTAAATTCTCCATTCGAGCTCCTTAATCGGGAATGACACATCAAGCTCCTCATTGAATTTCATCCCGCTCGTCAAGCACCATTGTGACGAACATGCAAATAAAATAGACAAATAAAATAGACATGCATTAGTAAGGGATTCACAAATAAATTTCAAATGATCAAATATCAGTAAGAATGAGATCACCTTACCCATTAAGGTTGGCGGAGCATCCGACCGGGGTAATAATCGTGAATTCGGTACCTGCGAAAATAAAGAAATAGTTAGTATGCGATTTTAATTGAACGGGCTTGGGCCGCAGCCCATTTCTTTTATTTTTACTCATGGGCCGCAGCCCCTTCTCATTTTTATTCCCTTGGGCCGCAGCCCATTTCCTTCTTTCTTCCCTTGGTTGGGCCGAAGCCCAACCCTTCCCAATTTGCCTTGCCAAACGACAAGGCCCCTCTCCTCCTTCTTTTCTTTTCTTTGGTTTTAGGGCTGCAGCCGCAGCCCTCCCTTCTCCTTCTCCCTTGTTCCTTTTTTTCTTTTCTTTGGTTTTAGGGCTGCAGCCGCAGCCCTCCCTTCTCCTTCTCCCTTGTTCCTTTTTTCTTTTCTTTGTTCACTGCTTCCGGCCAAGGAGCAGTGGTTGTGGCGGCGTGGCTGGGAAGCTAGTGGTGGCAGCGGTGGTTGTGCAGGTGGCGATCGGCGGCGGTAGGCGAGCAGCGGTGCCGGGTCTGGTCTCGGGTTGGCTTCGGGGGTTGATTTGATGTGGGTCAGTTTGTGGTTGATTTGGGGTTATGGGTTTGGGATGGATCTGATTTGGGTAGTTGTTTAGATGGGTGGATGGGTTTGATTTGGGTGGATTAGGGTGCTGTTTTTTGGGTGTGTGTTTGGGTTCGGCAACGGAGAGGGAGGACGGGTGTGGTGGCTGATGGAGTTCGGCCGGGGCTGGGTAGATTAGGGGGCTGGGTTGATTGGCTCAGTGGCGGCGGTGGCTGGGCTGATGATGGTTGATTTCGGGTTATTTGGTTTTGTTGTGGTTGATGGCGCTGGATAGCAGCTGTTTTGGTGGCGGCTGGAACAAGTCGGGACAGTGGTGTTGTTTTGTTGAGGATTCGGGTTTGGTTTTGAAGCTGTTTTGATGGAGGTTTGGGTTTGGCCGAGAGAGTTGGCGGTGAGGGTGAGTATTTTGTGTGTGTCCGATCAAGGAAAAACCGAGAGCGAGGGGATGAAGTTCTGTCCTCCAAAAAAAAAAGGATGCATCCCATCCCTTTTTCTCCACCATTTTCTTGACACAAGGTCATGGGTAGGAATAAAAGAATCGGGACAGTAATGGGCACGAGGTAGTGAGGGATGGAGGTGGTGCAGTGGCCGACCAAGCATGGGGGACAAACGTGAAAGTGGGAATAAAGAAATGAGGATGGAAATGACCAATCAAACAATATAATTAAGTACGAACCAAGTAAAATAATGATACTAACAATTAAATAACAATCATGCAAAAATTGTGAAATCCACGGTAAAATGACTCGAACGAATAAAGATAAAAGTCTAACAAAGCAAAATAAATCTAGACGATTTAAATAGTTCGTGGTCAAAAATCGGGTAGCAACAGTTACCGTTTATCAATGTCTTTTTAAGTGTTGTAAGCGGTCACGTCCCCACAACACATGTCTTTTCAAGGGTGTGAAAGGTCACGTCCCTCACATCATATCTTTTTAAACGTTGTGATTGGTCACGTCCCCACAACTTGTCTTTTAGAAGGTGTGATTGGTCATGTCCCCATAACTTGTCTGTTACGCTTATCTCTCAAGATAGTTATTGTTTCGATGATTCATCCCCTTCAGTAATTTTTCCCAACATATCATGCATGCATTTATTTTTCTGCACAAGGTACGGACTGCGAGTGCTACCCTCGCCCTGCCTGATTTACTTTTCTGCACAAGGTACGGACTGCGAGTGCTACCCTCGCCCTACCTCATTTACTTTTCTGCACAAGGTACGGACTGCGAGTGCTACCCTCGCCCTACCTGATTTACTTTTTTTGCAATTTACTTTTCTGCACAAGGTATGGACTGCGAGTACTACCCTCGCCCTGCCTCATTTACGTTTCTGCACGAGGTACGGACTGCGAGTGCTACCCTCGCCCTACTTGATTTACTTTTTCCGCAATTTACTTTTCGGCACAAGGTATGGACTGCGAGTACTACCTTTGCCCTGCCTCATTTACTTTTCTGCACAAGGTACGGACTGCGAGTGCTACCCTCGCCCTACCTGATTTACTTTTCCGCAATTTACTTTTCTGCACAAGGTATGGACTGCGAGTACTACCCTCGCCCTGCCTCATTTACTTTTCTGCACAAGGTACGGACTGCGAGTGCTACCCTCACCCTACCTGATTTACTTTTCTGCAATTTACTTTTCTGCACAAGGTACGGACTGCAAGTGCTACCCTCGCCCTACCTAATTTACTCTTCCGCAAATTACTTTCAGCACCAGGGTATGGACTGCGAGTGCCACCCTCACCCTACCTGATTTACAATTCATCATCTACTTTTCACCCCATTATCAGGGAGTCGTTATTTACATTTCATCATTTACTTTTCATCCCTCAGGGAAGTCTGCATTTACATTCTGCATTTTTCAAACATTGTTGGTTCGGTAGCAATCATCTTTACTGCTCATCAAAAATCTCGATTGTATCGGATTTTTTATAAGACAGTAAAGAGGGGGCAACTGTTGCTACCCGATTTTGGATTTCAATTTTTTTTTATCGTCAAATATTTTCTCATTTCAAGCATCAATTTTCTAAAATCATACTTTCGGTTATTTTCATCCAACTGATGTTTATTTTTACGCTCTCTACCATTTAAATATTATTTCATAATTTTTTCGCATTTTTATCACTTTTTCCGTTCGAACCCGTATTGGTTCTCGAGTTAAATTCTCGAAACCAAGGGTCGAACAACTTTGGTCATTAGCTACTTATTTTTTTATTATTATTATTATTATAACTCACACTATCTCAGTGCATTTCGTTAAATTTTTATTTTTAACAGTTTACGTTCGAGCTTTTATCGCTTACGAGCGAATTTTTATTATTGAACTAAATAGTGAACTTTTCGACGCTCACTGTGTACTAATAATTTCGTTTCATTTTGTTTTATATTCTAGCAATTTTGTTTAAATTTTTAGCAAAATTTTCTCGTACCGTAAGTACGAACTAAAAATATTTCGCTCGTATGCATTAATTTTTAGTAAGTAGCACTCGCAGTCCGTACCTTTTGTTTAAATTAATGCACTTCTGTAAAATCGGCAGCACCATCATCTCCTACCTCCTACCTAGTCCCTACGACTCTCTCGATTCTTCCCCCAAACCGCCTTACTGTTCACCTCATCTCTTTCCAATAAATGAAACCGAAGCCACAAGCATAGGAGGGGGGAACGGACGAGAGAGAGAGAGAGAGGGGGGGAGAGAAAAAAAGAGCAAGCGGCATCACCACTGCCCTCCGCCACAGACTGCCATCTTCTTTTCTTTTCTTCACCACCGAAGCGCCGCCACGCGAGTTGCCACGCCACTACCACCTCGCTGCTGCTACCTCGACGTCGGCTAGAGGTTAAAGATGAAGCCGGGACGCTGATGCCGCCACCGTTGCCGAGCTGCCATGCTGCCGAGCATCGCCGCTGCCTTGCCGAACCACTGCTGGGCTAGGACCTCGCCTCGCTGTTGCTGTTCGTCGCTTGTCACCACCGAATCACCAAGCTGTCCACCACTGTTGTGCTCGTCACCGCACTGTCGTAGCCTCGCCGGACCGCTGCCTCACTGCCGTACACCACTGCTGCTGCCGCCGTAGCCTGCTGTTACTGTTGCATGTGCTGCAGGGCTGCTGCTGCCTTGCGCCTTGCTATGGCTGCTGGTTTGGTTCTTCATGAGAGGAAAAAGACGAGCGTGGGAGGAGGATGGTGAATAGTGAGGCCAAGCCTCATTTTAATTAGTCATGGGCTTGGCACAAAGCCAAGCCCAAGTGGGGAAAGAAAAGAAGAGAAAGAGGCTTGGCCTATTTTAATTGATCATGGGCTTGGCCCATGTCAAGCCCAAATGGAAAACAAAAAGGGCTTGGCCCTTGGCCAGGTGTGGGCCCAGCTGTTGGGCCTAGTCCAAATTTTAGTTCATCGCATTTATTTTTCGTACTTCTTCCGCACTTGTACTGTTTATTTATTTTCCGCACCCGCACTGTTTATTTATTTTCCGCACTTGTACTATTTATTTATTTTTTCGCACCCGCACTGTTTATTTATTTTCGTACGTATGTTTGTACTGTTTAATTATTTTCATATGCTTGTTTAATTATTTTCGTATGCTTGCATGTTTAATTATTTTCGTATGCTTGTATGCTTAATTATTATTTTCGTATACCCTTACATGTTTAATTATTCTGCTTGCGCATAACCGTCGAAATAATTACTTTGCTTGCATACGATAATTTTGATTTCGATTATTCGTATGCTTGTACTTTTTAATTAATTATTTTTTGCATGCTTTTCAATGTTTAAATAAATATTCCACTCGCATTTAATCCCTAAAATTAATTATTTAACTCGCAACAAGTCATTAAATATTTATCTACCTTTTTCTAAACTAATAATCTCGACTTTGTAGGGCAAATCAATCAATGCCCTTCACAAGTACGCCTGACAACTTCGTCCAAAAAAGGTTATATCCGCCCGATATCCCTCCACAAGTAAACGTTTCTTACCTTTTATTTATTTCACGCTTTTTACACTCGTATGCATGACTCTTTAGAATTGTTAAAATTTATCCGTTGGGCATGACTATTAGATTAGAAGTTCTTATTTTTCAAGCATCTTTAAACACCTCCTCATCCGGTAACCGTTTTAGGATGAGACTCGGGTGCCTAACACCTTCCCGAGTCCATAATACGACCCCGAACCACCGTTCTTGGGTTTAGACCCTTTTTGCCTTGGTTTTTTTATTTTTATGCATGACTTTAGGTTCCCTAAACCTAGAAATAAATTAGGGTGGCGACTTCATTTGCATCATGTGAGATGAGTCCGATTTCATCTCACATCTCGTCCCAAACCCGCGTCGCATTAGGAAAAAACCCGAAAAGGGGGTGCGACAGATAGAAAGAAAGAAGAAGAAAGAAAGAATCTGTTTAGAAAGAAAGTGCCCTTTTTTAGTAGAAGAAGGAAGGATTTAATGAGCGATACTCAACCGAGGTCGCTATCCTGAGGTAAGGTGCACATTGAGCATAGTTTGCCAGAGTTTGGTGAAACCCTGAAGTTTTTCCTTTGAAATGCGAGTCTTCTTCTCCACAAATTGTTATTTGAATGCAACTTGAGACCCCGTCTTCCAAATACCCAACTGGATTTTTGAGTTTTGATGAACCTAAGACGATGAAGTTTTCCTTTTTTAGGTCCGAGATGGGCCGGACCAGTTGCTACTGTTGTGCATCATCACTGCTTTACTATTGCTCTGGTTGCTGCACGAACAAGTAGACTTCCCCTCATTTGGAAGATTGACTTGGAGCTATTTTCTGTACTTGCTTCTGCTTTTCATTGATTGTGTTCTTTGAACACTTCTTTTTTCTTGTGTGTGTTTTTTTTTCTTTCTTTTTTTGTTTGTGTGTGTTTTTTTTTTTTTTTGCTCCTTTTTTTTTTTTTGCAAGCAAAAGCAAGTACAAGTTTCGTCTTGTCTTTGGTGGGGGGTTTCAAGTCTTGGTTTAAGGCAGAGGCGTTCAAGTCCTGGCTTCCTCGAATTTCTTCTAACGTTGACCATCAACGATCCTCGGAGCTTTCGCATCCCCTGTTTCGCAGACTAAGTGCGATGTGCACCTTATCTTCGGTTAACCACCTCAGTTGGGCACTGCTCATTAACTAGGGATTTCAAGTGGAGGCAAGATATTTCACAGGCGGCTTAGAAAAGAAATGAATTGAATAAAGAGCAAAGATAAGTGTTTGAAGACAAAAGAATAAGAAGACCAAAGAAATTTGAAAGCAAAGAGCAAAGTCCAATGTCATCTTACTGCTATCCCATGTCTGATGGTGCATGTACCCTGGATATTATGCAAATCTAACTAGCACTTAGTTTAGCATTTGCGCTCATGAAAGAAGTATGGCGTGAAGGCCCAAAATACTCACAGGGATGCGTTTGTGACTGCTTACATCTAAAACATGTTGTAGATATAAGAGCTAGCAGGCGAGATCATGTATGTCACATAATTTCAAATGGATGCACAAGTTATCCATGATGCAGAAACATGTTGAACATGCTCAATTTAAGGAAGGTTTGACAATTTTGGGGGTAGTATGGATTTTATTCAAAAGATTTTTATTCACAGTTTATAAAGTCAAAAACTCTTAGCAATTTTACAGATAAAACGTGAGGGCATGACCCCTCACAAGAATTTTATGAATAATTAAGAAAGAATTGCCCCCAAATATGGGAATGAATGATTGTACAAAAATTAAAGAGGCAGAGAGGTAAATGGACTTCTCTGGATGTGTGCGGCGGGGCCGCGAGGTCGTAGCAAGGATGTTGCCACGGAAAAGTAAGTGTGGACCTCACTCTGACGTTGATGCCCACTGCGATGTTCATGTAGGAATGTAGATTGAAACCAGGGTGAGGACCCCGTAAAGTTCGAATACTGATGGAGGAATGTAAAGAGGACAACAAAGCGTGGTCACCACAGTGGATGAAAATAGGGTTTTATCCTGCCGCATAACATAGATGAAATTGGGGGGAATTGAGCCGCCGCAATGGATGCAAGTGGAATGTTTCCAAATGGTTGCCCCCAATGTAGAATGCATAACGGACTCCCTGATAAGCGCGGCAGGGCAAAGAAGGCACACAGGAGGATCATTCAAGAGTTGATAAGAGGAGGATTCCTTCATCTCACTGAGCATTATGCAAGTAATCATGGTATGATTCGTGTTCCTGCAAAAATAAGGGAGAAGCAATGGGTAGAATTGAAGAACTATTTAGAAAAATGGACAACATAATCAATAGGTTTTAAACTCTCCCTTTTCTAATGAGGGATTATGCAAGTAACCACGGCCTGATTCAAACTCTAACTCGGGATCTTTTCTGGCAAGGCTTTATGCAGATAACCTCGACGTGATTCAAATTTTGACTCAGGTTCCTGCAAAAAGAAGAAATGGTTAGAATGAAGGGTGATTCAAGAAAATGATCAATATAATCAATGAGTTCTAGAATCTCCCTTTTCTAGCAAGGCGTTATGCAGATAACCACGACGTGATTCAAATTCTGACTTGGGTTCATGACGATATTGGAATCAAATCCTAATTATCTCCTTCTCAATCTCCCATGGATCATCACCTGCCAAGATACAAAATCCAATCCATTAGTAGCATCAAATTCATGCATGTGCTAAAGGATTAATGATATTGATATGGTATGAGAAACATCCATTGGGTATGGTGTCGGGATGTTGGAGTGTTAGGGTGATCTGAGCAAAGCGAAGTAGTTGGACACGCCTTAATTTCATCTTTTCTGGTGGTTCTGTGTCTTGGTCAAGACAAATGATGACTAATCAAGGGAGACCACGCCTTAATTTCACCTTTTTTTGGTGGTTCTGTGTCTTGGGCAAGACAAATGATGACTAATCAAGGGAGACCACGCCTTAATTTCACCTTTTTTTGGTGGTTCTGTGTCTTGGGCAAGACAAATTATGACTAATCGAAATGAGAGTTTTTTGGACCCCGAGGATCTAGTTTGTCTTCTCCAAGCCTGGTTATAAACAAAAAAGTGTAAATAAGTATAATGAAAACTATATAGCAATACAAAATATATAGTTTTCGTTTTGATTATGATATAAATCATTCTCCGACAACGGTGTCAAAAATAATTACAACTCATCACTAGCTACAAAAAACATATTGAACTAGATATGTAATTAATGCTCCTTGATGAGTGGACATGTGAGAGGAAAGCAATTCCACCAAACTCTTTGTATTCTGCAAGTATTAAGAAAATTAATACTAATCAGTAGTATCTGAATTGAATAATAATAAATAAAAGGTGATTTAATGAAAGTAATAATAAAGAATAAATTCAATAAATTGAGAGAATATGGAGAGCAACGACAATAATGAAGCAGGTTGGAAAATATACATGCGATATATCTTGGTAATAAGGAAGCAAATTGGAACATATATACACGCAACCATGATGCACGTGCTGGGGTAATTTCAACTACTTCTAACTGGCTGAAAGGCTCCCGGACGATACCAAAAAGTGGTCCCTCAGTAAATGGATACGAGAGCGTTTACCGAATCATAAAAGGAATCGGGGCGCTCAATCCATTTAGGGGTTCAAGTCCGAGTTTGGGGTTCGTGAAAGCTTACTGGAACATGTGCCCCAGGACTTCACTACTACCCACCTAATCCTATTTGGGAAGGGCCCGACGGTAGGGCATTATGCGTGAATTGCGTGTGAGAATACAACAATTGATATCAAAGCGAATAAACAATTTAAATAACATAAACAAACACCTCAAATAAATAATGTCGGCTTCGACCCTAAAGTCCCCAGTGAAGTCGCCAAACTGTCGCACCGTCGCGAGCGAAATTCGGGACGCAATGAAAACACATAACAATGAAGTCGCCACCCTATTTTTCTAAGGTTTAGGGAAACCTAAAAAGTCCGTAAAAAGGAAGAAAATAAAATAAAAACTAAGGCACAAAATAAAAAGGGTCTAAACTCGAGAACGATGGTTCGGGGTCGTTTTATGGACTCAGGAAGGTGTTAGGCACCTGAGTCTCATCCTTAAAAAGGTTACCGGTTCTAAAAAGAGGTGTTTAAAAATCATGTTGAAAATAAGTAATTTGGCCCTCAGAGGGGGTATCGTCGCTTTAGTTCTTAAGTTTGTGAGATTGATTTTATCCTAATTATCGTCGAGTTGTTTAATAGAAAATAACATTTTTTATCCTTTAAAAGAATAAAAGGGTTGGTTTCATACCTATTCCAATTAAATTTCGTCGAGTTTAAAATTAATCCGGTTACATGCAAAATTGGTGAGATTACTACCATTTTATTAATCTTTTACCAAAGCGACGCCACTTTCATCATCGGGCCCATGCACGTGATTAATCCTATTTACTAGGTGATCCTAAACATGCATAGACTAGCAAAGTACCGTTTATATGAATGTAAGAAAACACGTTGAAAAGAGAAAAACCGGGAAGTGGGGTCGAAGCCGCGCACATAACACATTCGTGAAGATTAAAATACAATCATGGGGTCGAAGCCGCACACGATACACATTCATCAAGATAAGCATAAATTCATGGGGACGCAGCCGCACACGAAACAAGCATAATTTAAATGACCATTCAACATTAAAGATTTAAAGCGCATATTAATAGGGGATCTCTAACAATAAGAGGGATTAAAATATGGAGGTATTTTCTATGAGTTGGGCTTAAGGCCCATTTACTATCTTTTCACTTTCAAATGATTATTTTCTTTGGTGATTTACTATCCTAAAAATTTAGAGGAGCCTAAGTTATTGGGAAAGATTTAAATCTCATGTTTTGATTACTAATTTGTTTAGTTTTCTTGAATTGATTTTATCCGTTTAGATTTGTGGGGATTTATTGAAGATTTGAGGATTTTAGTAATTAATAATCATGCAATCAAATTAAAGCGTGATGTTTAATTACTAGTCCTATTTTATTTCATGCTTTTAAACGTTGAGTGATTACTAAGCCTAGCTCTTTCAAGCGAGGGTCGATTTGAGTGAAATTATTAAAGGGAGTTGTTGATATAAATTAATTCTCATGCAAACGGATTAATTTGAATTTTAACAATTCTAAATAATCATGCATACGATTAATGATAAATTAAAGTACATTTATCCAAAATAAAAGGGAAAAAGAAAAAACATACCTGGACAAGCTTTACCTGCAAATC
Source organism: Viola odorata (assembly GCA_963691705.1). Lineage (NCBI taxonomy): Eukaryota > Viridiplantae > Streptophyta > Magnoliopsida > Malpighiales > Violaceae > Viola > Viola odorata. Next base: position 70,551,954 of record OY829539.1, on the reverse strand, counting down.
AATGATTAGTGGCAAGTGATAATAAAATAAATAAATACTGCAGATAAATATTACAAATTAATTACAAATTCTCAAATAAATAAATACGACAATTAAATTCTCCATTCGAGCTCCGCAATTGGGAATGAACATCGAACTCCTCGTCGAGCTCCATCAAGCTCATCAAGCACCATCGCGACGAACATGCAAGCAAAAATAGGCAAATAAGCGCGTAATACGTAAAGCATGTTCACAAGCATAAATAAAAATCTATTTGTGGAGTCAAAGCGCACACGAACGAGCATAAAATTAAATCATATTTGTTGGTGTAATCATCATGTAAACAGATTAATTAGAATTCTAACGATTCTAAATAACATGCATACGAATAGACAATAAATTAAATCAACAATTCTAATAAAAGAAAAGTGAGCTCTGAAGCTCAAGTTTAGAAATCTGTCACCGATATTGAAATTGGTGAAACAGTCAATCGGGATGGTAATCGCGAACTCGATACCTACAAAAAAAAATGAAGAAAAAGTTAGTACACGATTTAATTAAAAGGGCTTGGGGCTTGGGCCGTAGCCCATTTCTTTTATTTTTCTCATGGGCCGCAGCCCATTTTTCCTTCTTTCCTTTCTTTGGGCCACAACCCATTCTCCTTCTTTCTTTCTTTGGTTGGGCCGAAGCCCAACCCCTCTCCTCACTCTCTTTTATTTCATTCTTTTTTCCTTTCTGTAGCCCTCTTCCCTTCTTCCTTATTTCTTCTCTTTTGTTTTCTTTTGTTCCTTCCGGCCAAGGAGAGTGGCGGCAGTGGCGTGGCTGGCGATTTGGCAGTGGGTTTTTGGTGTAAGCGCGACGGTGAGTGGCAGCGACGGCGAGGGAGGAACGACAGTGATCAGCAGCAACGGGCAGCAGCAACGGTGACGGGTGGCAATGGAGATCGGGATTTGATTGGGTTCGGCAATGGTGATTTGTGATGGCTCAATTGGATTTGGGTTTTGTGGATTGGGTTTGGTCCGATGGGTTTGATGATTTTATGGGTGTTGGTTTTGATTTGGATGAGGCTAATTTCAGTGATTGATTTAGATTAATTGAAAGGGTGGCAGTGACGGTGGTGAGTGGTGCCGGCGGTGTGGCTAGCTCGGGTGAGATGGATCGGGCTGTGTTGTTTTGGTGATGGGTGGTCCGGGTTAGTGGATGCAGCCGGGCGGGTTTTGGTTTTGGGAAATTGGCAGTGAGGTGGTGAGTGGTGCCGGCGGTGTGGCTGGGATTTAATTTGGGTTTGGTTGATTTCGGTCGGGATTTTATGGTAGTGGTTTAGCCGTGGATCTTAGCAGTGGTCCGGTTGTTTGGTTGCTGTGGATGATCGCGCTGATGTGGTTCGGTGGTGAGCAACAACAGCGTTGATGATCGGTCCGGCAATGGGCTTTTTAATATGGTAATTTGGCAGAGATGGATTAATTTGGATTTGGGATTGGATTTAATTGGTTTGGTGCAGGGATTGGTTTTCTTTTATTTGGCAGAAATGGAGGTGGGATTCGGCACTGGTTTAATTTGGGAAAGAGGGATCGGGATTTGGATTTGGCAGGAGATGGTTTGAATTGATTTGGGAGAATTGTGATGGCTGCAAGTGATTGTTTGCGGTGGTTGGGGATGATGGTTGCTGTGGTGGTGACGGTGAGGGAGATGAGAGTGTTTGTGTGTGAGCAAGAGGGTGAGGTTCCGTTTGAAAAAAAATGGAGAGGACAGGATTGTGTCTCCGATTTCCTTTGACAATGGGAGAGGTGAGGTAAGAAAAAGGAATCCAATGTTGGTATCCGTGGAAAAAATGGAAAGGGAGAGGGTGTGATGATGGTGTTTTTAATGAAATTGAAAGGGAAGAGATGATGGTGTTCGGATGGTGGAGAGGAAAAAAAATGAGTAAAGTAATGTAAAGTGAAAGTGAAAAATGGGTATGATTAGTTTTTGTGGTTCGATCCAATGATACGAGAAATTTTATTTAAAATCGATAAAAGTTCGAACGAAAAATACATACAAAACAAAATAAAATGACATGGAATAAAATAAAATAAGATAATAAATAGTAAATAAACGGAAATAATAATAATAAAAATAAGATCAAGATTGAGTAGAAAAATGAACGATTTAAGTTAATCGTGTCAAAATTTGGGTATCAACAGTGAGTTTACTTACTGACATCAAGTTAAAAGTCAACTCAGGTAGACTAAATACAGATGACATAGTAATAGAAGAAGTTGGTTTAGCTGTACCTGAACCTTCAACATTACAGGTGGTGCCATCAACAATAGTGACAGGAGAAGATGTTGTGAGCTTCTTAAAGCTTGTCAATAGATTAGGATTACCTGTCATATGCTCATTTGCACCAGAGTCAATTGTCCATTTGTCAGAAGAGGAAACAAGACAGGATTTACCTAACTCAACTAATTCAGTACTCGAGTTTGCTTTCACCCATTCTAAATACTGAGAGAATTTAGCATACTCATCTGCAGAGATAGTTACAGTCTTTCTAGAGAAGGAACTAGGTAACCCAACAAAATTAATAGAGTTCATCTTGAGGCCACACCAAGTGACACAATTTCAGCAATGAATACAAGCAAATACCAACGGAATACAGAGCAAATACGGAGTGACTAAACACAAATCAGCGAACCAAGCAAACAGATCCCAACGAGTCCAGCAAATTCGAAGCAAAGAGTACCCGTAAATAGTACTCAAACTAAGCAAATTCGTAGCCAACCAAGCAAATACGCAGCAAATTTGGAATAAATATAGTGTGACAAGATGCAAACAAGCCAACCAAGTACAACCAGCAGTAAATTCAGACTTCAGAGCGACCAAAATTCGAGCAAAACGATCAAAAGTTCAAGCAAATACCAAGACACCCAAGGGCAATTTCGGACTTATAACAGAACGGAAAGAAAACGCAGCCAAAATAGCCAAGTGACCACAGATACCTGACGGAAATGAGGAGACGAACAAAACCCAGGTGGCGGCGTCGGCGCCGGTGGCCGAACGCCCTCCCACGCGCCGGCGCGTGGAGGAGAGGGCTGGACGTTCCGGCTGCGCATAGAGGAGCGTTGACGGCCGTAATTGCTTCATTCCGGCTGCTCCTGACTCGTCTCGGCCGTCCACTCCTTTCTGTGGGGGCGGTGAGAATGGGAGACGTCTGGAAGTGGTTCCGAACAAAAGACAGCAGAGACAGCAAAAGGGAGCTCAGTTTTGCTCCGCTACCATGTAAACTCAAATGAAGAAAGGTAAAAAGACATAAATGGCCCCTGAACTTTAATTAAATGATTAATGTGGCCCCTGAACTATTTTTTTTTTAATTACAATCCTGCGAATCGAGCATTTTGACATAAATGGCCCCTACCGTGATAGAAATCTAACGTGGCGACGTTATCTTCCACGTCACCCATGTTTCACTTGCCACGTCGTCGAGCCACATCAGCATCTTGCCACCTCACATCTCCACGTCAGAAAATTAATATAATTAATTTAAAAAATTAAGAAAATTAATATCATTAATTTAAAAAATTCAGAAAATTAATATAATTAATTTCAAAAATCCAAAAAATTAATATAATTAATTTTAAAATTGTAGAAAATTAATATAATTAATTTAAAAAAATCATAAAAATAATTTAATTAATTAAAATAATTTAAAAATAATGTAATTAATTTAAAAAATTCATAAAATTAATATAATTAATTTCAAAAATCCAGAAAATTAATATAATTAATTTAAAAAATTCAGAAAATAATTTCAAAAATTAAAAAAATAATGCAATTCCTTGCTCCGATCCACATCTGACACCATCAACCAGCCAGACCGATCCACCCATTCCATAAATTTAAAAAACTCTTAAAAAACCACATCCGATACAATTCAAAGCTCTTAAAAAACCATTCCATAAATTTAGGCAACAATGGAAGTAGATACAATAATTTTTAAAATTTATAAATTTTGATGATATGCAATTTCTAAAAATGCGCGAGTTAAGTGAAATATTTTTAAAAATTATAGCATTTTTTAAATACTTTATTCTATTTTTTATTTCTTCCCCGTCTACGAGAGGAGAATTAGTGTACTTAATATTTCAATTTAATGGATTATTAAGCTGTGTAAGCTGGTTGAGAGGTTCAAATTCGAAACTTCAAGTTTACGGGCTTTGTCATAAGTATTAATTAAGTACAAACTCATTAATTTATTCAATACTCATTGGTATGATAATAATTTGTATTGAACCCGATAAGAAAGAAATTGTAAGCTATCATGAGAAAAAAAAGAATCTTGTTAATGAGATTTGATTCTGAACTCTTATATATTTAAGGTTCAATATTTTTAAAAAATCGGAAAATTTCCTTCACTTTATAATATTACGATTTTTTTAGAACAGGTCAAGTAAAATATTAACAATTCAAAACACTGTTTTTACACAACACTATTTAACTAGATGTGTTTATCCTTTTTAATTAAGTTTATATTTTAACATCTTTACTTTTTTATTTTTGAAATTAATTATATTAATTTTCTGAATTTTTTAAATTAATTATATTCATTTTCTAGATTTTTGAAATTAATTATATTAATTTTCTGAATTTTTAAATTAATTATATTAATTTTTTAGATTTTTTAAATTAATTATATTAGTTTTATGGATTTTTTAAATTAATTATATTAATTTTCTGGATTTTTGAAATTAATTAAATTATTTTTCTGAATTTTTGAAATTAATTATATTAATTATATTAATTTTCTGAATTTTTGTAATTAATTATATTATTTATATTATTTTTTTAAATTAATTATATTAATTTTTTTATTTTTTAAATTAATTATATTAATTTTCTGGAATTTTGAAATTAATTAAATTAATTTTCTGAATTTTTTAAATTAATTATATTAACTTTCTTACGTGGCACGACGACGTGGCATGTGAAACATGTCTGACGTGGAAGATAACGTCGCCACGTCAGATTTTTGTGACGGTAGGGTTGTATTTTGTCAAAACGCTCGATTAGCAGGGTTGTAATTAAACAAAAAAATAGTTCAGGGGCCACATTAATCATTTAGTTAAAGTTCAGGGGCCATTTATGTCTTTTTACCAATGAAGAAATTGTTTTTCTTATCATTAATGAAGGGTATACACTATACTATACTTCTACCAATACATATACCTATGAATACGTATAATAATACATACACTATTCTAACAGAAACTCACGATAGCTCTAATCATGCAAGCTGTTAAGGTCTAAGCCTTGGTGTTCAAGCTTAGCCTCAACATGGATCCCGAGATGCGTCTAAGACGCAGGGAGTTGACGGTAGCCCCTTGATAGGGTCTGTGAAGGGAAAGTCTAATTGGGTGTGATAGCTCTCCACCAACCCCTGGGCAAGATATGCGAATATGCTTGTCTAAGTGAGCTTCTCCTATGCGGGTCCGGCATAGGCGTGCGAGTGAGCCTTCCGTGTTAGGGAATGGGCGCTGCCATCATGGTTGTGCTATGATGGCCACTTCTAGTTATGTCCATGTTAGAACTAGTAGTGCGCATATAAGAGAGGGACGAGGTTTAAGAAGGATTGCGAGGGTTGCTATGGAAGAACTATCTAAGGGTTCGAATATCGGATACATGCCTTGCCGTAGGCGAAGGGCGAGCATAAGCCGAGGCGAGAGGACTCGGTCTATGACATGGTCGCGCGTGGCTGTGAGGCGCGAGCGAACATGGCCGAGAGGCGTGAGAGGGCGTGGCCTCGAGAGATGGAATGTGGCTAAGAGTTATATGCGAGCTTGGGCGAGAGGCCGAGCGAGCCTGGCTATAAGTACTGCGGAAGCCTTCCTACGAGACGCATGCGAGCGACTCAGGTGAGGGCCTTGAGTATCATGGGCTCGCCTTAGTCGGGCATGTGCGCGAGAAGTAGAGAATGGCTTGGGCGTTAGTCGTGGGTTAGACTAAGCCATAAGAGATCGGAGGAGTCGGTGCTGAGTCTTGTCAATGGTTCTGCACGAGACGAAGCTAGATGAGGGAGATCGGAGATGCCTGTCAAGGACAGGGGAAAGGCTGGCCTAGATTGTGGAATCTAGGCGCCGCACGGGCTTGAAAAATGTTAGACCGTGAGCAAGCACCAGATTGGAGTCTCCCATTCGAATTGATGTGTGATGTTAGCAACTCAACTGTTGATGCAGTTCTAGGGCAGAAAAAGGGTAGAGATCCGCATGTGATCTACTACGCCTCTAAGATGCTAGATGAAGCTCAAAAGAACTACTGCATCACAACGGAAAAAGAGTTGTTTGCAATAATCTTTGCATTGGATAAAGTACCACTTGACGAGTCACCAAACCAAAGAGCTACTGTGCAAAGACGGATTCTCCTCTTCTCTTCCTTTCTCTCTACACTTCAGAATCCCCTCTTTCACTCCACCACCAGTCACCACCACCACCTCACTTGGACTTTCCAGTTACTTGATCCCCTCGCCAAAAACCACAACCAAAACAAACCCGATGGACCTGCTCCGATCCAATCTCTCTCGGGTCCAGATTCCCGAACCCACCAACCGTATCTACAAGCAAGAGTGCTGCATCACCTTTGATTCTCCGGTGCGCTCTCCTCTTCCTTCTTCGCTGCTTTCCTTCTTTTTTGCTTTCATGTTTTTGTTTGGTTCATTAAAAGGTTAAAGGTGGAAGAAAGAGAGGGTTAATTTTGAAATTAGGAATATTTTGGAATATCGTCGACCGGTGCTTACTTTTGTTTCTAGATGTTTTGTCCGGTTTGCGGCAGGAAAATGGCGGTGAGAGTATTTGTGTGTTGCGTTTGTTAGTGATAAGCTTTTTGTGCTTGTATTTCAGAGGTCAGAAGGCGGTTTGTTCGTTGGCATGACCTCCTTTCTTGCATTCGGGAAGGATTGTGTGGAATGGAACTATCACAAGACTGGAAACCCTGTTTATTTGAACATAAAGCAAACAAGGAAGCTGGTTTCAGAAGATAGGCCCTTGAAGAAACCCACCCTCTTGGCTATTGGTAATTTTTTATGTTAATTTTGTAGTAGTTGCTTTGAATTCTTTGGTATAGTGATACGAACTATTGTACTTGTATGAGCCTGAAGGAGCATTTCTGAGTTTGGTTGTTGATTACACTGCTCAAACAATCTCATCAGTCTATCGTAAACTCTTTTTTTAATGTTGCATCACTATATTTATGTAATAATAATACTCTTTCTTCTGAGGTCCATGATTGTTGCAAGCCGGTGAGAGTTATAATTTAGTGCTCATATGCATTTTGTGCAGTTTGTGTATGTTGTGGTTCGCAGTTTTTTCCCCATTCCGAGTGAATATTATGTTTTCAGTGTTGATGTCTCATATGACATATGAAGTCAAATGAGTTCCCCGCAGAGGATTAAGAAGTCTCTACTTAATTTTCTGTAGAACTGCGGCTATTCCATTTTTACAATCTGATATATATATAACTAAAACTCTGTTAAGTTGTACCCTATTACAAGCTTTGGAGGCAGTTGACCTTATTCAGGTTTTAAGATCACCATATGACATCTTTAACTGCTGAAATTTAATAATTTCATCGAATACCTTGTATTTTAAAGTACAAAGGCCCATTTTCATTCATCTTTGTTTGATTTTCTTTAGTTATTGGCTAGATGAGAACATTAATTTAATCTTAATTCTCTATATATATAGGTGTTGAAGGGGGGTTTGACAACAATGAACCTGAATATGAAGAAACTTACAGTATTGTCATATTGCCTGATTATGTAACTTTTAGCTTTCCTTCAGTGGAGTTGCCAGAGAAGGTGTTTAGTATTACTTTGCTTCTTTTATTCTTTTAAAGTTACCAATATTGCTCAATTTAAAATGGGAGCCTTATTGTCCTATAATTATTATAGGTAAGGTTGGCAGTTGATGAAATCTTATTGGCAGAAGGTGCAGAGCGTAGAGAACAACTTGCTGCTTGGACAGCTGATAAGAAGCTAGTTAGCCCATACTCTACAGACTTACAACAACTTAACCTTGGTGCTACTGTTCCTCCATCTGGGTGGAAATGTGCTAAATGTGACAAGAAAGACAATTTGTGGTTGAATCTTACTGATGGAATGATTCTTTGCGGACGAAAAAATTATGATGGAACTGGTGGCAACAACCATGCGATTGAACACCACAAAGAGACAGGCTATCCTCTTGCTGTTAAGCTTGGGACAGTTACAGCTGATTTGGAAGCGGCAGGTAATGAAGAGTTGCATTGTGAAGAGCTGGGAAATTATTAAATTTTATCTTTAATTTATACTTGTTTGTACTTGTGGTTCAAAGTTCAACATAATCATATATTTTCCTAATGACATGAGCAACCAATAACTGCTATTTTTTTATTTATTTTTTGTTGGCCTTTTAACCAGCCTGTTATTATTGTCTGTCAAGCAAGGGACATAGTCATTGGTTTACTTTTGTGGTGAACAATATGATCATTCTATAAAGGAAAGGAAACTACTTATTTAGATTTATTATAAGCTGTTGGTTGCGGTCAAACAGATTGGAGCCTAAGGAGTTCGACATTAGAGGGTCTAAAAAAGGGAAACACGTTTGAGACTTTGTAGTGAGCTTGCTTTATCTGCAAAATGTAAAGTGCATTGTTATGTTTACAAAATAGTCATCAATCTGACAGATCTTGAGATGGTTCTGGTTTGATCTTGTTGTGTTGTGGATATCTACTAAACTGTCCAAATAATAGGTTTAGGTTATTACGACAGCTTAGAAGCAGAGTTGATTGGTTGTAAAGAGTGTGAAGAAAATCTGACACAAAATAATTTTACTAATTTATCATTGACATGAATTTCTGGTTGTTTGATTAACCAATGATATTTATGCAAGTCCAGTGTTATAATTAAATGATTGAGAGTTGTATATTCAATATTCCATGGATTAATTGTTGATGATTCGGCATGGATGTAGCTAATGTGTTTGTGGAACTTACTTTGGGTAACTTATTGTGGCAGCTCAGATGTTTTCTCTTATCCAGAAGATGATAGTGTTTTGGACCCACTTTTAAATCAGCACTTGGCATTTTTTTGAATTGACTTTTCTTCATTACAAAAGGTTAGTTTTCTCTACTTGAGTGTACTTACAAATGTATAATAGTTCAACTTAGCATTTCTGCTTGTGCCAACATTTGATACGCGGCTTGATCTTATCTTGTAAATTAGTTTCTATTTATGATGTGGAAGTTAAGTTTTCAGCACTGTCCTTATGCATCGACTCATAGAATCTCCTGGATTTATTTTTGTTGATCAAAACACTTGTTATTTCCACACAGTAGTTAGGGCCAAGAGAGCAAAGAACTCGGAATGAAAACTAGTTTTAATCATAAATCTTGATATGGAAGCACAAGGAAATTCGTAGAGTGGGTACATAAAGTATTTGGAAATGAAAAACCAAGATGTTGTCACTCCTTGTTCTTGATGGGCTGCAAATTGTGTTGGCCGTAGTATGTGGGAATTGATGAACTTTTATGGTGTGCTTAAATTGCTGGCATCTTTTATTTCTTTACAGTCCCAAAAATGAATGCATCTTCAAGATGGCTTCAATTCTATGGTCCTCTACAAATTAATTTTGTACTTGTGGTTTCCCTCTATGTTGAGAGGAAATTCCTGCATATTTTGACGTTTTGATTCCATTATAAACATTGGTCTCTTTTTGTTCCCCAATAGTTGTGGTTTAACCCATGTCCTAGTGGTTTCCTTGACTGTGCGGGCAAAATTGCCTGTCATTTTTGTGAGTGCGTGTCTGCCATACTTTACTGTGAGATTCTGGATGACATTCATTGAGTAACTCTTAAGATGTGATAATTTAGCAAAATTGCTTGTCCAATGCTTATTAAGGATTGATCATTGTCATCTGTTGTTAAAGATAATACTTGTAGTCAAACAATTTACATGTGCTATAGATGTTAGCGAAATTGATACTGTAAAATATAACTATTTATTTAAAAAGAAAAGTATGGGGAACAATTCCATGTTGTATGTTTTTGAGCCAATTGTAGGAATATAAGTGAATGGTAGCAAAGGAATAAATCCAAGTTCGTATGCATTTAGGTCAGTGAAATTGGTGTTTCATTGTCCTTGTTGATTTTGTGTTTTTCTGATGTGATCTTTCTTTTATTAGTAACTCGTGCACATTATTTGATTCTGTGTTCATCCGTCATAAAAATAAATGTCTGAATGAAGATAGTGCCATTTTCTGGTTTTCAGACTGAAATGACAACTGCAGAAAGGGAGCTTGACCAGAATACTAACTTTGACTGAAACCAAATTCAAGAAAGTGGGCAAGATATGGAGCCCATTTTTGGGCCTGGCCATACAGGGCTTGTGAATCTTGGAAACAGGTAACATTGGTGTTTACATGGCGCTGTTACGAACAATGAATTTGTTTGTTATTCCTGTTTTCTAATTTTGATTTCTTGCAGCTGCTACATGGCAGCAACAATGCAAGTTGTATTCTCAACACGTTCGTTCTGTTCAAGGTTAGTGTGTATATATATTGGAATTCCTAGGTTGACATGTAATGTGGATCTTTAGTAAGAGTAACAATGTTAGGAGTGCCAACAATTGTACTTACTATTTTCCCCTTACATTCACACCTGGCACACTCAATATTCACTTGGTAGCTTTTGGTTTTATCAAATATAATACAATACCTATCAATCAACTGGTAAACAATGTTAGTAAAAGAGTGTTAGTATTCTTAGCGTTGTACTTTTTATAATTGTGTGTCTGTGTGTGTACTTGGTTGATACCAATTATTTACTTGTAGCTAAAACATTAGCAAATTTACTTATAGTTCCGTTGTTACTTATGTGCAGCTGATGATGTTGTGTTATTAAATTTGGCAGATATTACTTAAACCAAGGCTTGAAAGCAGCATTTGAGATGGCTCCTGCAGATCCTACTGTAGACCTAAACACACAATTGTACAAATTCTGTACATTTATCACATTCATTTTTATTTATCCAGTTTGTCATATGGTATTTCATCTTGAATGGTAGTATTAGTGTAATTCTTTTGACTAGATGTTATATAGCTATTCATTTTTGTATGAAACATGTTTAGCTAATTATTGATATTTATGCAAGTTGCCTGAGATTCGCATTGTTTATTGTATCCGGCATTATATTAAACTGCTTGTACTCCATTCTGCAGAACGAAACTGGCACATGGTTTGCTTTCTGGTAAATACTCAGATCCAGCTCAGGAGGTATATGAAGTGGAGCAGTTAGATGTGCTTTATGGTTTATTTTGTTGTTTTTTTTACTTTTTTCTCTGATTGATTTTGCAATTCTTAATTGTCATTTTTGTCATTCAGCAAGACGAGATTGGCAAAGCTGCAGCCTCAACAAGCACAGTAAGTATCTTCTCACATTTTGTTATCTTTGCTTGCTCACAATCTCTTTTTGTGAGTTCTTGGTATGATCAATCTGATACAATTTCCTTTTTTTCTTTAAATTGTTTTGGCATTGCCTTAAATTTAGCCGCTGGAGAATTCTATGAAGTCATACATGCAAGTAACTTTTCTAGATAAAGTTATGGGTGATTAGAGCTATTTAAATTATCAAATTATTGTATTTGTAAGCTTTTGCAGTGAGGAACTCTAAGATGAAGAATGATTTGGACCGCATTCTTAAGTTCTAACTGATGTATTGTTTTCATGGACCCATCAGTTTCCTGTAATATTGGGGATAAACTGAACTTTAAGTGATTTTTCTGGAGTTTTTCAATGGGAAAGCTTCTTACATCTTCTTGGGATTGCATTTTTTCTTTGGTGCAATTGGGATTGCTTGTTTTGTCTGCTCGTATTTATTTCCTTTAAATAAGTTCTCGCCTTTTGGAAATATGACTGGCGACTTTATGTAGTTAATTTTGAAGCATATGGACAGGACTAAATGACATGTTTTTGCAGTACAGCAGTTATTGCATTGGTTTGGCTGTGAAACATATTACCTCTGTGAATGCTCATCTGTCTTGATTATTTTATTCCAAATTATGTGTAGGATGCATTGGAATTCTTCCAACATTTTCTTGACCAAGTTGAATGCTCCAATGGGGGAAACCTGCATTGGATCCCTCAAGGAGTTTCAAGTTTGGTGTTGAAGAATGTATATTGTGTCCATCTGGAAAAGTTACTTATAATAGAAGGGTTGACAATACTCTTTCTCTGAGTATTCCCCTGCACGAAGCTACCAATAAAGGTGCTTGTTCATTCTTTTTCTTTTTATTTAACACATATTTGTAATTTATGCTTATGTTTTATTTCCTTGAAATACAGAACAACTGGAAGCCTTCCACAAAATGAAAGCAGAAAGGAGTGCAGAAGAAAAGGAAGTGTGAGTACTAGTGGTTTGCTATCCTGTTTTCCTTGGGATGTCTGTCTTTTTTCTTCGCCTAACTTTTTGTAACAGGGCGATTGATGAAATTATACACCCAAGGGTTCCTCTTGAAGCATGCCTTGCAAGTTTTTCTGCTCCAGAAACAGTGCAAGTTTTTTATAGTTCTGCTTTGAAGGCCAAGACAACAGCTCTAAAGTATGTGTCAGATTCTGCGGATTAACGAGAATATAAGAAAATTATGATTTTTGTCAAAATGATTCTTGGAGGCAAGCTGATTTGTGTTCTTGTTGCTTTTTTTTATACTGCAGGACTGCTGGTCTAACTTCCTTCCCTGTTTATCTCGTACTGCATATGAAGAAATTTGTTCTGGAAGCCGGCTGGGTCCCGAAAAAGCTTGGTAGATTCTATGTTTCATTTGTCAACTTATCTTCCACGTAATTGGCCATCTTAAAATGGTATTCCGTCGAATTATTCGTCTTGACTTTCGCATTTCTATCCAGATGTTTATGTAGATGTTCCTGATATCATTGATATTAGCCACATGAGAAGCAATGGTCTTCAACCAGGGGAAGAGTTGTTGCCAGAGAGTGGTATGGCTTTCTGGACTTCCTTTTTTTATTGTTATTATTCTTGATTCCTAGAAAAAGGGGTTTTAGCACAATCTTATTATGCAGTAGCCTGGGGTTGACTAGCAACATCCTTGCTTGAAAGTATAGCAATAGATTGAGAATTGTGATGGAACCTGCACCAAGTTATTTGGCGAATTCTACTGTTCTATCCTGCACCTTTTACTGTCATGGTGTTCCACTTCTCAGGATGACACTAAAACTGAATTAATCAACTTCATCTTTGATTACTCCTTCCTTGCTGTGTGTTTGTGTGGTCTCCTTGATTGCAACTTATGCAGTTTGGTTGTTTCCTCTTTTATTTTGTACATTTACTGGTATTTGTGTTTCTTTTTAAAAAGGAATGTGTTTTTGTGGTGTTACTGTTCAGTTCCTATGGATGAGGCAGAATCAAACCAGCTTGTGCCCAATGAGGACATTGTTTCCCATCTTGTTTGAATGGGATTTAACCATCTTCATTGTCAGAAAGCTGCAATAAATACATCAAATGCTGGTGTAGAAGAGGCAATGAATTGGTTACTTTCTCACATGGATGACCCAGGTATTTAAATCTTAAAGGTTTTTTTTCCATTTGGGAAAAAAAATCTGGAAAACCGTTGACTTCCATATTTTCTTTGCAAGTGAACTTTTAGAGATGTGGCATTGGTTACGTGGTGATATTGTGTTTTAGTTATTGATAAAATGCTGTCTTTTTGTCAGATATTGATGCACCTATTTCTCTAGAGAGAGAAGGGGCTGAGGTTGTTGACCAATCAAAGCTTGATACTTTGATTTCATTTGGTTTCCAAGAAGATATTGCTCGAAAAACACTGATGACAATGGTAAACTATCATATTTACTTGTACCTTTAGAGAGGGATTACAGTGTGTTGTGTAGTTAGACAAAATAATGCAAATGCAGATCTTTTGCTTCAGTTTTTATGCATTTATGAAGTAAAACTGCATACTTTTCTTTGGACAGCTTTTAAGTATTCTCAAATTTATGTGAATCTCGCAGGGTGGTGACATAGAGAAGGCTACAGATTGGATATTTAACAATCCCGTTGCTTCTGTTCCATCTGATATGGATACTACGGCATCTAGCACTGAACCTAATCTGGATGATAGTGCACTACCTGATGGAGGAGGGAGTTAGTTCCTTAAACTTTGTCTTACTCCCTCTCTTTTTTACACATTGTTGCATATGCTCATAATGTTTTGGCGATCTTAACATCGGTGAAGCAATTCATTCATGTGTTAGATGCTACGGTTGTTGTAGAAGCTATACATGTATGTCAAATTTTACACGTTTTCAACTTGTAATGAAGATGCTATCACCAGGCTGACATGGTTGGAAAAAAAGAAAAAGAAAGAAAAACTAATAAGTAAAAAGTGTATTGCCAGGGTAGTGATGACTTCAAATTGCTTTTAATACATTTAGACTAATCTGTTCATGGCAATTTGCTATTAAGTTTTCCTAATCCTGACTTCAAAGATAATTCTAAAACCATTGAAGGTAGCATAGAGCATATCACTAGATTGGACTTGAGGTGGGGATCAGTTTAGTTGGATGATAATGCCAGTGTATGCTGATTATGTTATATTTTCTTAGGATTGTATAATTGCATACCTCATTTTATATGCTCTTTCCTTTAGTTACTAATTTCTGATCGGTGCTGAATCTTATTTCTTACAAGATGGCATGTTTGTACTGACCTGTTGCTTATGCACCTTGATGCAGGATACAGGCTTTTCGGGATTGTCAGCCACATGGGAACATCTACTCAATGTGGGCATTATGTTGCTCATATATTGAAAGAACGATAACAAAGTTGGGGCTTTGATAAACCCTCCGAAGGACATGGGATACTTGTACTTCTCCGAGAGGTTTAACAACGGAAAAATTGAAAACTTGATGTTAGGTAGGAACTTTTCAGCCGGAAAAGAGGTAGAACAGTTTTAATCAGAGGCCAGCGTGCGCCGATTATGTTCAGATTGCAGCATGTGAAAATACTTGGCCTTGTTTTGTAGGCGTATTACAGTTTCCATTGGGGAAATGAGTTGCTGGAAGGGGGTCTTTGCTCTGGAAATTTTGTTGGTGGACAAATTATTATTCAAGACAATTGTCTCTGCTTCTTCCATGTGCCTGCCTGGGGTCTAATAATGCCAATCATGAAATTGCGATAGGATCTTATAAATTTGTGAATTTTTTTTATAGCATAAGAAACAGAAAACGTCATTACATAGTATGGTAAGAAAACTCCCGAAATATCATCTAAAAATTTATGATTATTAATTAATGTACTTCACTTAATAATTAATTTTGAACTTTATTTATTAATATTATCAAATTTTTATTATAAATGTTTTGTTT
Source organism: Viola odorata (assembly GCA_963691705.1). NCBI lineage: Eukaryota > Viridiplantae > Streptophyta > Magnoliopsida > Malpighiales > Violaceae > Viola > Viola odorata. The sequence continues at coordinate 70,536,591 of OY829539.1, read as the reverse complement.
GATATGAGTAAAATGCTCCTGAATTTTATTTATCCCTAAATTGTAATAGCGATAATAATATTATCAATTTTTTTTCTTTTTTTAAATAAAAGAACAGTGGCTGTATATAAGGGAGATTTTTATCAATTGAATGGTATTTCAATAATTTTAAAAATTGGAGTATGGCGTCCGAGTCCGATGTTCCTTCTTCCGAATCCGACATCCCTTCTTCCCAGTCCGAGGTTATCTCTTGGTCTTCCCAGTCGGAGGGAGATGGCGGCGAGCCAGATCCGAAGCGCGCTAAGCTGGACGAGAAAGTCGAGGAAGAGTGCGAAGGGTGGGATACGTGGGGGGAGGAGGAGCATCATGCTTACACTTTGCTATACAAAGATGAGGAAAATAAGACTCCCGATGATATTGCATATTTCAAGTATCTTGATGAGCATGTCAGGAAGAACAAAGTAAGTCTGGGTTTTATGTTTTCTATCATTTCTTTCACTAGATTCAATTCAATTCGTATTTAACTCTGTTTGTTTTCACAAACTTAGGGTTTCAATCCAATTCAATTCGTATTTAACTCTGTTGTTTTCACAAAATTAGGGTTTTGACATTACCGCACGCTGTCCCATCTCGATTACTGATTTCTATGCTTCCACGTGATGCTCCAATACCGGAAGAGTTGAAAGATATCCCTGATTTCCCCAGAATCGGCCCTGATCATAATCGCTATGATCTTGCGCTTCAACGCGTAAACGCACTCGCCAAGTGCGCTGTTGATGTTCAAAACGAGTTAAAGGTTCGTTATTAGATGTTGATCATCTTCCTTCCCTGTTCATGGAATTTATTATTGATGCTATACAGATTGAATTCCCAGCCTGAATGACAGTATTCTCAAATTACTTAAATTACATTATTGCTTCTCTTCAGCATCCTCTATCTTCCCCCGTCTCTCTCTCCCTCCTATCTAATCTAATATCTATCCACCCAAGAGCCTTTTTGGCTTAATTCAAGAAAACCCATTATCGTGGATGATGCTTTTAACAACCCAACAAGAAGAAGAAGAAGCATGGAGGGAGCAAGAAGAAGATGACGGTTGAGCAGGTTTTGGCGTTTAAGTCTGTCGCTGAATGGGCGTTTTTAGAAACAATTCAGCCTCCGCCGGTTGTTGTTGTTGATAGTGATTTTGGCGTACAGCAGCAGAAGAGGGTAGGAAAAGAGAAACTTGTGTTCGAATTGCATTCTCATTCCAAATGCAGTGATGGGTTCTTTTCTCCTTCCAAGCTTGTGGAGAGAGTTCATGGGCATGGGGTGACTTTTATGAGTGGGTTTGGAATTTGATTACCTTTGTTGTGTTTGCTTTATTGCTTGACTCAAAATGGTGGGGTGAATTTGCTTGACTCAAAATGCTTTATTGCTTCTTGGGGTTGTTAAAGGCATCATTCACCATAATAGGTTTTCTTGAATTAAGCCAATAAGGATCTTGGGTTGATAGATATTAGATTAGATAGATAAGAGGAGGGAGAGCAGTGGAAGAAGAAGAGACAGGGGAAGAGAGAGTATGCTGAAGAGAAGCAGGGATGGCATTTTTGTAATTTGTGAATGACGTGGCAATTCAGTCTGGGAATTCAGGATGGGAATTCAACCTGTATAGCATTACTCTATTGCAAAAGTGTTTTCGCGTTTCTTGTTTTGATTTTTAAATGTATAATGTAGGGATCGGAGCTGGAATTTATTAAGGTGTTGAAGTCATATCAGATTAGGTAGTGCGGCACCTATTTCTACATAACTTTGGTGGCTCTAGACAAGCGCACCGGTGAATATCGAAAGTGCCAAACAAGGGTGTTTACGTCTGTATATATGTGCGGCCGGCATGTACCGTATGGGGTATTGCAGTTTCTGGGTGAGAGGAAAAGTGGATGCTGCCGGAGCAGCCAAACCGGATTGTTCTGAATTATGGCCATATGATTGGGAACTAATTAGATTGAGAGAAGATGAAATGCACAGTGTCCCAAAGGTGTGTGCCAACACAGGCCCAGCTAGCTTTGATGTCGGTGTCTTGTTTGGTATATCTGGGATTGAGTGATTCAATTTTATGTCTCAAGATAATTTCATACCTATTGGAAAACTCTACTTCATTCGGCTATGACGATTTATTTTGATTTATCTATCTACCATTATGTAAGATCTCAAATTTGTTTCGGTTTGTGACGATTTATTTTGATTTATCTATCTACTATTATGTAAGATCTCAAATTTATTTTGATATGTCTTACTTCTTCTGAACTCATATCTAAAAGAAATTAATTTGATTAGACATAGGTTTTTTACTTTTTTTTGGATTTTTGTTTTCAATTTGAATATGATATTTTTACATTATTTTATAAAATCTATAATATTTATGAATCTTCTACCTTTTTCGGGATTGTGAGCCGCGTGGGAACATCTACTCAATGGAAAAAAAATTGGGTAAATAGTGCCCCAAATTGGATGATGACCTAGGTACAACATGATCTAAGATGTTGACACGTGCCCCAAATAGTGCTAGAATACCACTATTTTTGACACTTTTGGACACGTGTCATCATCCTACATCATGATATAGGTACGTCATGATGTACCCAAATTTTACTCTACTCAATGTGGGCATTATGTTGCTCATATATTGAAAGACGGTAGATGGGCTATTTTCAACGATAACAAAGTTGGGGCTTTGATCAGCCCTCCGAAGGACATGAGATACTTGTACTTCTCCGAGAGGTTTAACAACGGAAAAATTGAAAGCTTAATGTTAGGTAGGAACTTTTCAGCCGGAAAAGAGGTAGAACAGTTTTAATAAGAGGGCAGCGTGCGCCGATTATGTTCAGATTGCAGCATGTGAAAATACTTGGCCTTGTTTTGTAGGCGTATTACAGTTTCCATTGGGGAAATGAGTTGCTGGAAGGGGGTTTTTGCTGTGGAAATTTTGTTGGTGGACAAATTATTATTCAAGACAATTTTAGAAATTGTCCTTTCATTTTCAATTCGTCGTTGTCTCTGCTTCTTCCATGTGCCTGCCTGGGTCTAATAATGCGAAGCATGAAATTGCGATTGGGTCTTATAAATTTGTGAATTTTTTTTATAGCACAAGAAATAGAAAACGCCGTTACATAGTATGATAAGAAAGCTCCCGAAATATCATCTAAAATGAGTAAATTTATGATTATTAATTAATGTACTTCACTTAATAATTAATTTTGAACTTTATTTATTAATATTATCAAATTTTTATTATAAATGTTTTGTTTGATACGAGTAAAATGCTCCCGAATTTTATTTATCCCTAAATTGTAATAGTGATAATAATATTATCAATTTTTTTTCTTTTTTTAAATAAAAGAACAGTGGCTGTATATAAGGGAGATTTTTATCAATTGAATGGTATTTCAATAATTTTAAAAATTGGAGTATGGCGTCCGAGTCCGATGTTCCTTCTTCCGAATCCGACATCCCTTCTTCCCAGTCCGAGGTTATCTCTTCGTCTTCCCAGTCGGAGGGAGATGGCGGCGAGCCAGATCCGAAGCGCGCTAAGCTGGACGAGAAAGTCGAGGAAGAGTGCGAAGGGTGGGATACGTGGGGGGAGGAGGAGCATCATGCTTACACTTTGCTATACAAAGATGAGGAAAATAAGACTCCCGATGATATTGCATATTTCAAGTATCTTGATGAGCATGTCAGGAAGAACAAAGTAAGTCTGGGTTTTATGTTTTCTATCATTTCTTTCACTAGATTCAATTCAATTCGTATTTAACTCTGTTTGTTTTCACAAAATTAGGGTTTCAATCCAATTCAATTCGTATTTAACTGTTGTTTTCACAAAATTAGGGTTTTGACATTACCGCACGCTGTCCCATCTCGATTACTGATTTCTATCTGGTGCTTCCACGTGATGCTCCAATACCGGAAGAGTTGAAAGATATCCCTGATTTCCCCAGAATCGGCCCTGATCATAATCGCTATGATCTTGCGCTTCAACGCGTAAACGCACTCGCCAAGTGCGCTGTTGATGTTCAAAACGAGTTAAAGGTTCGTTATTAGATGTTGATCTTCTTCCTTCCCTGTTCATGGAATTTATTATTGATGCTATACAGATTGAATTCCCAGCCTGAATGGCAGTATTCTCAAATTACTTAAATTACATTACTGCTTCTCTTCAGCATCCTCTATCTTCCCCCGTCTTTCTCTCCCTCCTATCTAATCTAATATCTATCCACCCAAGAGCCTTTTTGGCTTAATTCAAGAAAACCCATTATGGTGGAGGATGCTTTTAACAACACAACAAGAAGAAGAAGAAGCATGGAGGGAGCAAGAAGAAGATGACGGTTGAGCAGGTTTTGGCGTTTAAGTCTGTCGCTGAATGGGCGTTTTTAGAAACAATTCAGCCTCCTTCTGCTGCCGGTTGTTGTTGTTGATAGTGATTTTGGCGTGCAGCAGCAGAAGAGTGTAGGAAAAGAGAAACTTGTGTTCGAATTGCATTCTCATTCCAAATGCAGTGATGGGTTCTTTTCTCCTTCCAAGCTTGTGGAGAGAGTTCATGGGCATGGGGTGACTTTTATGAGTGGGTTTGGAATTTGATTACCTTTGTTGTGTTTGCTTTATTGCTTGACTCAAAATGGTGGGGTGAATTTGCTCGACTCAAAATGCTTTATTGCTTCTTGGGGTTGTTAAAGGCATCATTCACCATAATAGGTTTTCTTGAATTAAGCCAATAAGGATCTTGGGTGGATAGATAGGAGGAGGGAGAGCAGTGGAAGAAGAAGAGACAGGGGAAGAGAGAGTATGCTGAAGAGAAGCAGGGATGGCATTTTTGTAATTTGTGAATGACGTGGCAATTCAGTCTGGGAATTCAGGATGGGAATTCAACCTGTATAGCATTACTCTATTGCAAAAGTGTTTTCGCGTTTCTTGTTTTGATTTTTAAATGTATAATGTAGGGATCGGAGCTGGAATTTATTAAGGTGTTGAAGTCATATCAGATTAGGCAGTGCGGCACCTATTTCTACATAACTTTGGTGGCTCTAGACAAGCGTACCGGTGAATATCGAAAGTGCCAAACAAGGGTGTTTACGTCTGTATATATGTGCGGCCGGCATGTACCGTATGGGGTATGCAGTTTCTGGGTGAGAGGAAAAGTGGATGCTGCCGGAGCTGCCAAACCGGATTGTTCTGAATTATGGCCATCTGATTGGGAACTAATTAGATTGAGAGAAGATGAAATGCACAGTGTCCCAAAAGGTGTGCGCCAACACAGGCCCAGCTAGCTTTGATGTCGGTGTCTTGTTTGGTATGTCTGGGATTGAGTGATTCAATTTTATGTCTCAAGATAATTTCATACCTATTGGAAAACTCTACTTCAAAAAGAAAGAATTCGGCTATGACGATTTATTTTGATTTATCTATCTACCATTATGTAAGATCTCAAATTTGTTTCGATCTGTGACGATTTATTTTGATTTATCCATCTATCATTATGTAAGATCTCAAATTTATTTTGATATATCTTACTTTTTCGGACTCATATCTAAAAGAAATTAATTTGATTAGACATAAGTTTTTTACTCTCTTTTGGATTTTTGCTTTGAACTTGAATATGATATTTTTACATTATTTTATAAAATCTATAATATTTATAAATTTTCTACCTTTTTCGGGATTGTGAGCCACGTGAGAACATCTACTCAATGGGAAAAAATTTGGGTAAATTGTGCCCCAAATAGGATGATGACCTAGGTGGGGAAATAGCTTGAAGCACCCCTGTACTATCCGCGAAAACCAACATCCTCCCCTATCCTTCAAAAATGCCTATACACCCCCCCTGTACTACGTTGACCGAGCAAAGTAAGGTCTCCGTCCACTTTGACCAACGGACCGTTAGTGTTGACCGTTGACTTTAATTAAAAAATTCAGAAAAAATGTAAAAATTCCAAAAAAAATATAAAAATTTCAAAAAAAATCAAAAAAATGTAAAAATTCACAAAAAACATCTAATTTTTTTTTAAAAATGTAAAAAAATGTAAAAATTCAGAAAAAATGTAAGAATTCCAAAAAAATATATAAAAATTGCAAAAAAATCTTAAAATTTACAAAAAAAATGTAAAAATTCATAAAAAATCACAAAACAATATAAAATTTTTAAAAAAATGTAAAAAAAATGAAAAAATCAGAAAAAAATAAAACATCGAGAAAAATGTAAAAATCCAAAAAACCATAAAAATCCAAAAAATATATAAAAATTCATAAAAAAATTAATTAACCTAAAAATCCTTAAAAAATGTAACAAATCCAAAAAAAAAGTAAAAATTCCAAAAGAAATAAACAATTCCTCAGGTTAATTAATTTTTTAAAAGAAATTAATTTTTTTATATTTTTATATTTTTTATGAATTGTTTTGAATTTTTTACTTTTTTTTTGAATTTTTACGATTTTTTTGGATTTTTACATTTTTTTGTGAAATCTTACATTTTTTATGGATTTTTACATTTTTTCAGGATGTTCTATATTTTTATGGATTTTTACATTTTTTCTGAATTTTTTCATTTTTTTGTGGATTTTTTCTTTTTCTTTTATTTTTTACATTTTTTAAAACTTTTAGATTTTTTTGGAATTTTAAGATTTTTTTGGGAATTATTACATTTTTTTAGAATTTTACATTTTTTCTGGATTTTTAGGTTTATTAATTTTTTTGTGAATTTTTAATTTTTTTAGTTTTTTTTTTAAATTAGATGTTTTTTGTGAATTTTTACATTTTTTTAGATTTTTAAAAAATAAATTGATATGTTTTGTGAATTTTTACATTTTTTAAAGATTTTTTAGATTTTTTTAGATTTTTTATATTTTTTATTAGAATTTTTACATTTTTCTGAATTTTTTAATTAAAGTCAACGGTCAACACTAACGGTCCGTTGGTCAAAGTGGACGGAGACCTTGCTTTGCTCGGTCAACGTAGTACAGGGGAGGTGTATAGGCATTTTTGAAGGATAGGGGAGGATGTTGGTTTTCGCGGATAGTACAGGGGTGCTTCAAGCTATTTCCCCGACCTAGGTAGATCATGATTTAGAATGATGATACGTGCTCCCAATAGTGCTAGAATACCACTATTTTTGACACTTTTAGATACGTGTTATCATCGTACATCATGACTACATCATGATATAGGTACGTCATGATGTACCCAAATTTTACTCTACTCAATGTGGGCATTATGTTGCACATATATTGAAAGACGATAGATGGGCTATTTTCAACGATAACAAAGTTGGGGATTTGATAAACTCTCCGAAGGACATGAGATATTTGTACTTCTCCGAGAGGTTTAATAACGGAAAAATTGAAAGCTTGATGTTAGGTAGGAACTTTTCAGTCGGAAAAGAAGTAGAACAATTTTAATCAGAGGCCAGCGTGCACCGATTATGTTCAGATTGCAGCATGTGAAAATACTTGGCCTTGTTTTGTAGGCGTATTACAGTTTCCATTGGGGAAATGAGTTGCTGAAAGGGCGTTTTTGCTGTGGAAATTTTGTTGGTGGACCAATTATTATTCTTTTTAGAGGTCCAATTTAGAAATTTTGTCTTCAATTTCTACAAAAGACGTCACATTTAACCAATTTTTTTTCCTGAGGTCCAATTTAGAATTTCAATAAAATTAGTTGATATTTTATATTTAATTACCCCTAAATTATCCTTATAAAAGTATTCTAATTATTTTTTAATTAATGGATTAGAGGATAATAATATCATATTCCATAAAATTAACTATTTTCGATTTTAAATATAATTAAAAAGTCAAGAAAAAATGCGGTGGGATAGAAAAAAGAGAAATATTAGTGTAATAATATTATATAATATACGGTCATAATTAATGGTACGAAAAATAAAAATACTTGGGAAACAGACAAAACTTCACCCCAAGAAATCTGTCTCTACCTTCTCTCTTCTTCCTTCTCTAACCTGGTAGTATTAGAGAAGTCGATGAATGTTTCAGCTTCCAAACCTCCAAATCATGGCGCAATACCAAATTGAAGCCCTTGAAAGTTGAAACGCAGCTGGCAGAGTACTATCATGGAGAAGGAGAAGGTTGAAAACCATTTTGAGGCTCTTGTGGTGTGTGTGAAATCTTTTAACTGACAACTGCAATTTCATCAACAACAACAACAACAAAAAAGGTATGTAACCATATTGGATGAGGTATTTACAAATCTGTTTATGTCAATTTGTTATTGAATTTTCCTAATTCTGACTTCAAAAAATTTTAAAACCATCGGAGGTTAGCGTAGAACCTGTCGCTAGATTTGACTTGAGGTGGTGCTCAGTTTAGTTGCAGGATAATGTCAGCTGGTTGTGTTCTATTTTTCTTAGGATTTAAAAATTGCATACCTCATTTAAGATGTTCTTTCCTTTGATAACTTATTTTGCAATTCTTAATTGTCATTTTTGTCATTCAGCAAGACGAGATTGGCAAAGCTGCAGCCTCAACAAGCACAGTAAGTATCTTCTCACATTTTGTTATCTTTGCTTGCTCACAATCTCTTTTTGTGAGTTCTTGGTATGATCAATCTGATACAATTTCCTTTTTTTCTTTAAATTGTTTTGGCATTGCCTTAAATTTAGCCGCTGGAGAATTCTATGAAGTCATACATGCAAGTAACTTTTCTAGATAAAGTTATGGGTGATTAGAGCTATTTAAATTATCAAATTATTGTATTTGTAAGCTTTTGCAGTGAGGAACTCTAAGATGAAGAATGATTTGGACCGCATTCTTAAGTTCTAACTGATGTATTGTTTTCATGGACCCATCAGTTTCCTGTAATATTGGGGATAAACTGAACTTTAAGTGATTTTTCTGGAGTTTTTCAATGGGAAAGCTTCTTACATCTTCTTGGGATTGCATTTTTTCTTTGGTGCAATTGGGATTGCTTGTTTTGTCTGCTCGTATTTATTTCCTTTAAATAAGTTCTCGCCTTTTGGAAATATGACTGGCGACTTTATGTAGTTAATTTTGAAGCATATGGACAGGACTAAATGACATGTTTTTGCAGTACAGCAGTTATTGCATTGGTTTGGCTGTGAAACATATTACCTCTGTGAATGCTCATCTGTCTTGATTATTTTATTCCAAATTATGTGTAGGATGCATTGGAATTCTTCCAACATTTTCTTGACCAAGTTGAATGCTCCAATGGGGGAAACCTGCATTGGATCCCTCAAGGAGTTTCAAGTTTGGTGTTGAAGAATGTATATTGTGTCCATCTGGAAAAGTTACTTATAATAGAAGGGTTGACAATACTCTTTCTCTGAGTATTCCCCTGCACGAAGCTACCAATAAAGGTGCTTGTTCATTCTTTTTCTTTTTATTTAACACATATTTGTAATTTATGCTTATGTTTTATTTCCTTGAAATACAGAACAACTGGAAGCCTTCCACAAAATGAAAGCAGAAAGGAGTGCAGAAGAAAAGGAAGTGTGAGTACTAGTGGTTTGCTATCCTGTTTTCCTTGGGATGTCTGTCTTTTTTCTTCGCCTAACTTTTTGTAACAGGGCGATTGATGAAATTATACACCCAAGGGTTCCTCTTGAAGCATGCCTTGCAAGTTTTTCTGCTCCAGAAACAGTGCAAGTTTTTTATAGCTCTGCTTTGAAGGCCAAGACAACAGCTCTAAAGTATGTGTCAGATTCTGCGGATTAACGAGAATATAAGAAAATTATGTTTTATGTCAAAATGATTCTTGGAGGCAAGCTGATTTTGTGTTCTTGTTGCTTTTTTTAATTCTGCAGGACTGCTGGTCTAACTTCCTTCCCTGGTTATCTCGTACTGCATATGAAGAAATTTGTTCTGGAAGCGGGCTGGGTCCCGAAAAAGCTTGGTAGATTCTATGTTTCGTTCACGTTGTAGCTGACTGGCCTAAAATTACTGTTTCAATTACTCTACTGTAAAAACAAAATCCTAATAGAATTTGATAACCAATGTAACAAAAAGCATCATATTTTTTAAAGATACTCACACAGCATCAGAAATCATTTATAGAAATAAAGGGAGTATCCCTATTTTAAATGCATCCAAAGGAAAATTCATAGAATTGAATGCAACACTCTACAAGCACACGACGGCCTTTTAAAGGTAGGAATTAAATCATTTCAAAAACAAAATAGCAAGAAAATATTACTTTCAAAATACTAATCAAAAGAAAACTGTCAGCATACTCTAATGTATTACCTCAGCATCACGCTGTGTTGTTTTGAACAGGTCCACTGATGAAGGCTCCCACATCCTCACCATAGCATTCAATTGTCTGAACAATCTGCAAAGGTTTCATCAGCAATTAGGTAACAATTAGCTCCTGCACTCTGTAGATTCAGAAAGAACCAGTATACTAACATTTCATATCTTCACATTAGGATTGACATGACACATCAAATATTCATAAAATGGAGAGAAAAAAAACCCTCCACCGAGCCCAGCTACAAGATAAGCCTGCTTTTACTAAAGTTAGCCATTGCAAATTTCATAAACTATCCTTACCAAAAAAAGAAATGAATATCCTGTGAGGAAGAATAAGAACTACATTACATACAAAGGTTAAGAAGGCATAGAATCCAAATGCTCCCCAAAACCTTGCTTCCTCAAATAGGGCCTGCAAAATTCATGCCATATCAAATATATGCTGGCTTCCAATGAGTTGTAAAATAAGACAATAAACCTGGCACCGACCTGTGAACGATTAAAGACCAACAAATGTACATTGATACCTCCTTAGATTTCTTGACTGAAACATCTTGAGACAGCGGCAAACTTTTCCAAACAGTTCTACGAATTAGCAAACCAGCAAGTGAGCAGGGGATGAACATCATGAAAGCCAAGTATGGATGAGCAAACCTGCGCATGAGAATAGACAGTAAGCAGAATTTTCTATAACACACAAACTTCAGGGGCAATACGGAAAAAAAAAACTAGATAATAGACCCACCAGTTCATTGCATAACTAGAGAACAACAATCTCACAACTGAAAAGATAATTGGGAAAATAACTGCCAATATAATCCCAGCTGCATGGAACAGCATTCCTGCAAAGTTATCAAATTTGAAAAAGTTAAGTCTTCAATCTGATGACTCATATGTACTAACGTAACACGAGCTTGAGTTAAGAAAGACAATTAGAAACAAATCAGAAAAATAAGAGCATGACTCATTGGAATAACAATTTGAGAAAATTTCAGCAGAAGGGAGCGCACCTTTTACAAAATCATTGAAGATTGCAAAGCAAGAGCGTGGCCCAGAATCCAGAAAATACAGAACAAAAGGCATGAAAAGGAAGACAGCGACGGGAATACTATGAAGTATGACAGCTGTTCCTCGAGGATATATTATCTGAGAATTAGATAGAAACAACAAATGGCATGTCACATTACCAAGGCCATGACTACCACAAAGAGAGTAGAGATCACAAATTCTATAACATACAATGAACCATGATAAGTAATCAAAGAAAATGGCATGCTCCTCCTTGTAATCGCCGATGGTGGCATCAAGAGATCTTCTTTCCTGGGTAGTTTTCTAGCATCGAAGAATTTGAGAAAGCCTTTACGATGCTGTACAAATTGTCTCCACGTGCTTGTATGCTTCCAGGTCTGGTATGAATAGTTGAATGCATCAGAGATGGTGCTTAAAAAAATAATAATATAAAACAATATGCCGAAGCACATATATACCAAAATAGCAGATGTGCATACAGTAGTTTCTCCACTGTATCATAGGAGGTGTGGTAGTAATAGCCACCCAGAAGAAAGATAATATCCAGGCTGGGAATGTTCCGGTAATCTTGCGAAAATATTCTGAAATCAGTATCTCCAGGGATAACAGGAAAGACATCCTATATACAGAGGAAAGAGCATTCAAGATTTGACAATTAAATACCAAGAGAGCATAACGTATCCAATACCCTGATAGATACAAGTTCGAGGGAAAAACCTGAGCAGCACTATGTGCCATGGGGTACACTGCAGACTGAGCATAAATTAGAGAAGGCCAAGCACTGGGACCCGATTGGCATACTAAAATTTCAGTTTTAGTGGATGCTGCCGGAGCTGCCAAACCGGATTGTTCTGAATTATGGCCATCTGATTGGGAACTAATTAGATTGAGAGAAGATGAAATGCAGTGTCCCAAAAGGTGTGCGCCAACACAGGCCCAGCTAGCTTTGATGTCGGTGTCTTGTTTGGTATATCTGGGATTGAGTGATTCAATTTTATGTCTCAAAATAATTTCATACCTATTGGAAAACTCTACTTCAAAAAGAAAGAATTCGGTTATTACGATTTATTTTGATTTATCTATCTACCATTATGTAAGATCTCAAATTTGTTTTGATTTATCTATCTACCATTATGTAAGATCTCAAATTTATTTTGATATATCTTACTTATTCTGGACTCATATCTAAAAGAAATTAATTTGATTAGACATAGGTTTTTTACTCTCTTTTGGATTTTTCTTTGAATGTGAATATGATATTTTTACATTATTTTATAAAATCTATAATATTTATGAATCCTCTACCTTTTTCAGGATTGTGAGCCACGTGAGAACATCTACTTAATGGGAAAAAACTTGGGTAAATAGTGCCCCAAATAGGATGATGACCTAGGTATATCATGATCTAAGACGATGACACGTGCCCCAAATAGTGCTAGAATACCACTATTTTTGACACTTTTGGACACGTGCCATCATCCTACATCATGATATAGGTACGTCATGATGTACCCAAAATTTACTCTACTCAATGTGGGCATTATGTTGCTCATATATTGAAAGACGGTAGATGCGCTATTTTCAACGATAACAAAGTTGGGGCTTTGATAAACCCTCCGAAGGACATGGGATACTTATACTTCTCCGAGAGGTTTAACAACGGAAAAATTGAAAGCTTGATGTTAGGTAGAAACTTTTCAGCCGGAAAAGAGGTAGAACAGTTTTAATCAGAGGCCAGCGTGCGCCGATTATGTTCAGATTGTAGCATGTGAAAATACTTGGCCTTGTTTTGTAGGCGTATTACAGTTTCCATTGGGGAAATTATTATTCAAGATAATTTTTTCATTTTCAATTCGTCGTTGTCTCTGCTTCTTCCATGTGCCTCCCTGGGGTCTAATAATGCCAAGCATGAAATTGCGGTAGGGTCTTATAAATTTGTGATTTTTTTTATAGCACAAGAAATAGAAAACGTCATTACATACTCCCTCTGGGGCGGAACAAAAGTCGTTCTACCCCCCAAAAGCATGTCCCCAACAAATGTCGTGGGCGACTCCCCAGGCTGGAGAAGACGAGGGTGCCCTTTGCCGCTGCTGGTGACGATGACGACGGCTCGGAGGTCGGCTTCGGCTTCGACTATTGACTCCTTATCCCTCAATTTTCAGTTTGAACCTCAAATTTTGGGGGGAACTGAAACTTTTCCCTATTTATACCGTCCTCGTCGAAGAAGGGCAGAATCCCAAAATTCCATCCTCAATTTCAGTTTTTATTTCTTTGCAAATCTCTAGTTTTAATTTCTACTTTTAATTTATAATTTCCAAATGGAGGGTGTTGATTTCTGGGATGATTCCCAGGATGATAGTTGCATGCAATTTGATCCGGTTATGGGTATGTTCGTTCCAGATTCAATTGGAGTCCCTGGGGTTGAGGATGATGTCGCCGCGGTAGCGGAGGTCGATGGTGATGCAGTCGCGGAGGCGGGGGTTGGAGATGATGTCTGGCCGGTGGCAGTTGCGGCGGATGCAATCTGTGAAATGGATGTGATTGTGCCAGATACCTACGAGAGTGAAGACGACGTCGTGTTTGAAGAGATGGTGGCTGTGTCCGAGGAAGAAATGGCCGCCCGTGTGAGTGTTTTGGAAGCGGAGGAGGTTTCGTGCTCGACGGCAAGTGAAATCTGTGAAATGGATGTGATTGTGCCAGATACCTACGAGAGTGAAGACGACGTCGTGTTTGAAGAGATGGTGGTTGTGTCCGAGGAAGAAATGGCCGCCCGTGTGAGTGTTTTGGAAGCGGAGGAGGTTTCGTGCTCTCTTGCCAGTAAAGAAGATGGGCATCTCGGCAGTAATCATGGGCGTCCAAAGAAGTATAAAATTTCTGATTTAAATCTACCTGCCACTGAGGATTTAATGCATACATCTGAAGTGAGGGTGGATATGGATTTCGATCTCAATAAGTTGCTAATCCGAGGTATGTTTCGCTCTAAAGATGAGCACCCTTTCGACGAAGAGAGCTTCATCACAATGTTGCGTATTCTTCTCACTGATTACTACTGAATATATTAGGATGTTGGTTGTAGACATAAGTGTGTTGACTTTTGGATGACCTGTTTTTGCTATATTAGTGTTCCTGGTAGACAAAATGCTATTTTCTATTTGGATGGCCAGTTTCTGCAATGTAGTAGGGTGTTTATGGTAGTAGTAGGATGGTGGATTTAGGATGGCCAACCGTTGTGATCCATTTTAGGAATACTGTCCAACTGATGATGTATATTAGTCCTCTAGTTAATGACTTGATATTGGCTATCTCATTGTGTTCCCATTTAGGTTGCTTGATGTTTTTCTTCAATGGTGAAAGTGTATGTTTTTCTTCAATTGTCCCTATTTTAGGCTGTTGCATCCAGTTGCTTTGCTGCCCTGTTCTTTTAAGCTGTTCCACTTTTATGAGTTCTGAATTGTTGGTTTGGTTTGCATATGGAATTGCATGAGCAGAAGCAACTACATTGAGTACGGACTCTGTTTCATTTGCTCTGAGGTGCATGACTTGTTTGCAATACTTGCTATTCCTTGTTCATAAACCTTCTTCTTCTGTGCTTTGATTGCTTGGATACTGCAAATAGAGGCACCTGGAATGATAATTATGAATGCCTATTGATGCAAGGTCAACTTGGAAATAATTGTTGGGAATTGATGTATTTTCGATAACAGTTCCCCAAGACCCTGTTGCCAATTGGACCATTCAATGATCTATACTTGAGCTAGGGATGGGGATTGGCCTAGATAACAGTTCCCCAACTCTGCACATTGTAGACTTGTAGTTGGATTCCCAATTACTACTGGAGTCATCCTTTAACATTGTCAAAGTGATGCAATGTTTAGAGTAATGGTATAGTGCAGTTTGTGTGTATCTTTCATAACTGGTTTGGTTTGGATGCAATGGTTTGGTTTGTGTGTTGCGTGACAGTTTGACCATATCTACTGTTTGGTTGACAGGCTCCTTTCCTTTAATGCACCTTATCACATAACCTCAGGTAACCCTACTGAGGCTCCTATAAATACCACCATCCTTTAACCTAATATGCTTCATCCCTAAACTGCCTCTCCTCTTCTATTGTTTGCTGCTTATCTCCTTTGCTCTTTTAAGTTTTCTCTGTGCAGGTTGAGAATAATGGATCGTGAGAGGAAGGTAGAGATCCACGATGCTACAGGCCGCTACTCAGGTCATCTGGACATGGACATCGTGCAGCTGGAGAACAAGATTCTTCAGACCAACCAGGACATGGAAGAGTATAATGAGTTGCTGGAGGATATGAAGGCTAGGAAGGATGAGGTATACGAAGATGCTGAGCATGAGGGGCTGGCACTGACTGCAATCAAGTCATACAGCGAGGTTATCAACCATCTTAACCTCTCCATTGCTCACCTTAACGAAAAGAGAGAGGGGCTCAACCTGGCTCTTAATAGTGCAAGGCTTGCTCTTGCTCAATTGAATCTCTTTGCTAATGCCATTCCAGGCATCCCAACCATCGATGATGAATCTGGGTCTGAGTAGTTAGTGTGTCTGTAATCCACACGAGTGGTATGTCCTTGGGTTGTTATAAATAAATAAAAGCACCGTCTTTTTTTCATGTCACATATTTCCTCACTTCTGTGTGTGTATAATTTCCAGTGCATTATCCGGCAAGCATTATAGAAGTCCAGTGTAACTAAAACACCAACGACTGATAAGTACAAAGAATTGAAACAATTATCATTAAAACAGAGTAAAGCTCATCTAAGATGGTCATTATCTAGAGAAGCATTTAACCAAAAGCATTTTTTAAATGCAACATCAATCACAAAAGAGAGAGGCCAACCATCCACTGCCAGTGAAGAAGATGGCCCTATGGATTAATCATATGGTGGAATTATTCATTGGGGGAAATTATGGTATTTGCTAGGCCGAGCCGGTGGCCTATCCAGAAGCGACCCAATCTTAGTTGTTTTTTCTTAATTTGTAATTCAAGTAAATTATGTTTACGCAAATTCTACTCCCATAAGGGCCAAAACCCACTTCATCTTCTTCATTAAACAAACCCACTCTAAATAGCAGCAACTTCCCATTACTTCCACTTTTACCTCTCACTTTTCAAAAAAACCCTGATCCCATGGCAAGCAACTCAAGCGACCCTCATGACACCCCGCCGTCCGCGACCGAACCAGTTTCGGCAGGGCCGTCAGCACAAGGACGGGTTAAACAAATGATTGATGCAGTCGTCAAAGAAATAGATGCTGAACAGGCGGCCAGCTTCAATAAGGATGAGTGTGCAGGAGAGGAAAACTCTAGGTCAGAGGAGAGCGTGAAGGGGAAGTATACGGTTTAAATAACAAGGAATTCCCAACTGCCTAATGACCGTTAGGGGTCAGACGCCGTTCAATTGGTGTCGGATATGGCAATTGTGACTTTTGATTCTCTGTGGTGTATTGGGAAGCAAACACCTCAATTTGAAATTGAAAGGGTGAGACATTTCCACCGAGAATTGATTCGTTAATCTTTAATTTTATTTAATGAAATAAAAGTAAAGATTGTTTACTTATTCGATTGGGAGCTTCAGTGTTGGCCAAGCCCTGAATTAACGTTTAAGCGACAGAGGTAGGCCAAGCTCATGGCCTACCTCAGTAAGATAACAATACATCACACAAGGCAAATAAATATCCAACCACAACATAGACAGATCTATAAAATGGGGTAAAACTCGGTGTGCTCACTCACAACCTGGGCATGAAGTAGACGATCATTAGCCTCTTGCCTTTCAGCTGGTTTCATTGGGGTGGACTCTGCAAGAAAATTGAGCAACATGATCATCATCGTCATCATCAACATCATCATATAACAATAAAAATTTCATACATTATCATCATAGAATTTGGTCTATACATTATCCATTCAACCACTGCCTAGAAAATGCATTGTAAACCCAGAAAATGCATCGTAGTAGTATTTTCAGTTAACAAAATCCATGATACAGGTCTAAACTATGACAGTGTTCACCTATACATCAACTACTGCCCAAGTAAATGATCTGTACTGATCATTGCATCATGGTATACGACCTGTACAACCTATATACTGCACAAAAAATTGCTATTTACTGCTGACTGCAAATGCAAACAGTAAGATTGATGGATACTGTGATCAACATCATTACCCAAAATATGGATCAATTATATAATTACTTCTAATGCACAACTAAAAATCCCTTTCCACTGTCTACCACAAACTACGGCTGAAATCCTCATGTATTCCTGCAAGCATGTAATAGCAAATTAATCACAGCAGATCCATAACCACGCAAATAACAAAAGCAAAATGATTATAGTAGATTACTTACAGGCTATGGGAGTAGATGACCCCTTGCATTTGCAATGATTAAGGAGTCACATGACAGGACTAGAGGGAGCAACCCTTGCCTTTCCAAGGACTCCTTACTCATGTGAGGGATTTTATAGGTGTTATCCCCCAAAAGTTTCAGAATTTCAACAATACAGGACTGAAGAGTGAGAAATATATAATTACACTTGATATCAGGAAACTCAATAAAACTCTTATGTACGGCTGCAACCAATTCTGCCACAGACCTAGCACATTCCTGTTCTTGGAGAGATTGTATAGCCCTAAAGAACCCAAGATCAAGGACATTAAGATCAGGAGAGTTAGGGGGTTGACATGACAGTATAACATTCAATCCCAGAGAGGTAGCAGATGAAAAGAATTCTTCATCATGAGGCAGGATGTGAGTCTTGGCATTATCCTGTTGGATAATGATTGGATCTCCAATGTTCTCTACAGGCCACTTAGCCCTAATTGAAGGCAAAACCTGATCAATCATGAATTTCCTAATGACATCCCTACCTATCTTTTGAATTGGCTTCAATTCCATTGACCCTGCCAGTCTGTTTACACTAGACCTAACAGCACACACTTCATCTACCAAAGGAAATATACCTAATTTTCCATCAAAAGTGCATGTACCATCAGGCGCATACCTAGGCCTAGCTACAGCTACTAGAAAAATAATTTTTGGAATGAAATTAGTGGATTTAAGTTTCCTTACTGGATCATCTTCGTCTGCCAACAAGTAGTATGTTTGTGTCTTCTTTGTCATGTGAAACCACTTCTCGTCGATGTGCACCACATTGGCCATATCTTGGAAGCTCTGTTCAGCAGGAGGTGAATGTGGATCCAACATTGAGAGGCAGAACTCAATCCGTCTTTTTCGATTAGCCTCAGTCAAAATAGGCTTGATGGCATTAGAATGCCGCCTGACCTCTCCACTCTTCATGGCATATGACAAACGTTTCCTGGACACCTTTAGTGCTTTGGAGAGATTCCTCATAGTGGTCCTCTTCCTCAGAGGAATCTCCCGGATTTGCTGCCAATCAAAGTCTACCCTTTTCCTCCCAGTATTCTTCACTCTGAGGCGGCTGACATTGTGATTCATAGACTCTCGACCCCGTTTCCACAACCTCTGGACAGATCGAATTGAAATGTTGAAGGCTGCAGCGACCTCACTTGTTGCTCGTCGGCCAAGCTTGCCGTCCTCACTCTTCCGCAACAGCATCTCATATGCCGCAACCCTGTCATCGTCACCGATTTCTCTGCGTCGGGGCTTGCCTAAATGTTGTCCTGCACCTGACACACACAAACATACTTAGGAAAATGAAAACATAATTTATCTATGATCATACACGAAAACAGTTATCAACTTAATTATGGATGACCTTCATCTTCACTTTCCGGCTGAGGCTCCAAGTTTAAGTCTGGAATGTCCTCGTCATCTCCACCCTCGTCATTTCGGGGATCCACGAACTCCTCCTCTCCGTCATCTGAGAAAGCTTGGTTGTCGCCGCATTGGAGTAAGTGTCCTACATAAGCAGGGATGTTAGGGTCTCCGCTGGGTCAGCGAAAGGGTTAAAATCCCCAATCTCCATTGATTTATGCAAATTTCTTTAAAGAGAGGTTTTTTAGGGTTTGGGAGGGCAAATAGAGGTAGGGAGGGAGGGCAAACAGAGGTAGGCATCTCGGCTTTACAAAATTAAACAAAAATTGCTTTCAAAATGGCGGGAAATTCAAATTGTGCCCAAATTTCGTTCCCATTTTGTGCGGGAATGGTTTAAACTTTTGCAGCATTTGAGAATTTGGGGAAGATTGGAAATGGGGGAGCTTGGATATTTGGAGCCGATGGCTAACCTATTTCCCTCAACACGCAGTCGTTTCTGTCAAAACCAAACCCAGCCCAGCCGAGAAGCACTTGGCCCAAATTGCCAAGCCCGGCTTCAAGCCAGCAGGGGCAGAAAGAAGCCACAGTCCAGGAGTAAATAGGAAGGGCAACTAGGGGTAGTTTCGTCAAAAAATGCCTCGTTTTCTCCCCACCAATCATTTTCTTAAGCCACGTGCCCGACGGCAAAACGACGTTTATTAGGAACCGGAGGGAGTAGTATGGTAAGAAAGCTCCCGAAATATCATCTAAAATGAGTAAATTTATGATTATTAATTAATTTACTTCACTTAATAATTAATTTTGAACTTTATTTATTAATATTATCAAATTTTTATTATAAATTTTTTGTTTGATACGAGTAAAATGCTCCCGAACTTTATTTATCCCAAAATTGTAATAGCGATAATAATATTATCAATTTTTTTTCTTTTTTTAAATAAAAGAACAGTGGCTGTATATAAGGGAGATTTTTATCAATTGAATGGTATTTCAATAATTTTAAAAATTGGAGTATGGCGTCCGAGTCCGATGTTCCTTCTTCCGAATCCGACATCCCTTCTTCCCAGTCCGAGGTTATCTCTTGGTCTTCCCAGTCGGAGGGAGATGGCGGCGAGCCAGATCCGAAGCGCGCTAAGCTGGACGAGAAAGTCGAGGAAGAGTGCGAAGGGTGGGATACGTGGGGCGAGGAGGAGCATCATGCTTACACTTTGCTATACAGAGATGAGGAAAATAAGACTCCCGATGATATTGCATATTTCAAGTATCTTGATGAGCATGTCAGGAAGAACAAAGTAAGTCTGGGTTTTATGTTTTCTATCATTTCTTTCACTAGATTCAATTCAATTCGTATTTAACTCTGTTTGTTTTCACAAAATTAGGGTTTCAATCCAATTCAATTCGTATTTAACTCTGTTGTTTTCACAAAATTAGGGTTTTGACATTACCGCACGCTGTCCCATCTCGATTACTGATTTCTATCTGGTGCTTCCACGTGATGCTCCAATACCGGAAGAGTTGAAAGATATCCCTGATTTCCCCAGAATCGGCCCTGATCATAATCGCTATGATCTTGCGCTTCAACGCGTAAACGCACTCGCCAAGTGCGCTGTTGATGTTCAAAACGAGTTAAAGGTTCGTTATTAGATGTTGATCATCTTCCTTCCCTGTTCATGGAATTTATTATTGATGCTATACAGATTGAATTCCCAGCCTGAATGACAGTATTCTCAAATTACTTAAATTACATTACTGCTTCCCTTCAGCATCCTCTATCTTCCCCCGTCTCTCTCTCCCTCCTATCTAATCTAATATCTATCCACCCAAGAGCCTTTTTGGCTTAATTCAAGAAAACCCATTATGGTGGATGATGCTTTTAACAACCCAACAACAAGAAGAAGAAGAAGCATGGAGGGAGCAAGAAGAAGACGACGACGGTTGAGCAGGTTTGGCGTTTAAGTCTGTCGCTGAATGGGCGTTTTTAGAAACAATTCAGCCTCCTTCTGCTGCGGTTGTTGTTGTTGATAGTGATTTTGGCGTGCAGCAGCAGAAGAGTGTAGGAAAAGAGAAACTTGTGTTCGAATTGCATTCTCATTCTAAATGCAGTGATGGGTTCTTTTCTCCTTCCAAGCTTGTGGAGAGAGTTCATGGGCATGGGGTGACTTTTATGAGTGGGTTTGGAATTTGATTACCTTTGTTGTGTTTGCTTTATTGCTTGACTCAAAATGGTGGGGTGAATTTGCTTGACTCAAAATGCTTTATTGCTTCTTGGGGTTGTTAAAGGCATCATTCACCATAATAGGTTTTCTTGAATTAAGCCAATAAAGATCTTGGGTGGATAGATATTAGATTAGATAGATAGGAGGAGGGAGAGCAGTGGAAGAAGGAGAGACAGGGGAAGAGAGAGTATGCTGAAGAGAAGCAGGGATGGCATTTTTGTAATTTGTGAATGACGTGGCAATTCAGTCTGGGAATTCAGGATGGGAATTCAACCTGTATAGCATTACTCTATTGCAAAAGTGTTTTCGCGTTCTTGTTTTGATTTTTAAATGTATAATGTAGGGATCGGAGCTGGAATTTATTAAGGTGTTGAAGTCATACCAGATTAGCCAGTGCGGCACCTATTTCTACATAACTTTGGTGGCTCTAGACAAGCGCACCGGTGAATATCGAAAGTGCCAAACAAGGGTGTTTACGACTGTATATATGCGCGGCCGGCATGTACCGTATGGGGTATGCAGTTTCTGGGTGAGAGGAAAAGTGGATGCTGCCGGAGCTGCCAAACCGGATTGTTCTGAATTATGGCCATCTGATTGGGAACTAATTAGATTGAGAGAAGATGAAATGCACAGTGTCCCAAAAGGTGTGCGCCAACACAGGCCCAGCTAGCTTTGATGTCGGTGTCTTGTTTGGTATATCTGGGATTGAGTGATTCAATTTTATGTCTCAAAATAATTTCATACCTATTGGAAAACTCTACTTCAAAAAGAAAACATTCGGCTATGACGATTTATTTTGATTTATCTATCTACCATTATGTAAGATCTCAAATTTGTTTTGATTTATCTATCTACCATTATGTAAGATCTCAAATTTATTTTGATATATCTTATTTATTCTGGACTCATATCTAAAAGAAATTAATTTGATTTGACATAGGTTTTTTACTCTCTTTTGGATTTTTGCTTTAAATGTGAATATGATATTTTTACATTATTTTATAAAATCTATAATATTTATGAATCCTCTACCTTTTTCGGGATTGTGAGCCACGGGGGAACATCTACTCAATGGGAAATTTTTTGGGTAAATAGTGCCCCAAATAGGATGATGACCTAGGTATATCATGATCTAAGATGATGACACGTGCCCCAAATAGTGCTAGAATACTACTATTTTTGACACTTTTGGACACGTGCCATCATCCTACATTATGATATAGGTACGTCATGATGTACCCAAATTTTACTCTACTCAATGTGGGCATTATGTTGCTCATATATTGAAAGACGGTAGATGGGCTATTTTCAACGATAACAATGTTGGGGCTTTGATAAACCCTCCGAAGGACATGGGATACTTGTACTTCTCCGAGAGGTTTAACAACGGAAAAATTGAAAGCTTGATGTTAGGTAGGAACTTTTCAGCCGGAAAAGAGGTAGAACAGTTTTAATCAGAGGCCAGCGTGCGCCGATTATGTTCAGATTGCAGCATGTGAAAATACTTGGCCTTGTTTTGTAGGCATATTATAGTTTCCATTGGGGAAATGAGTTGCTGAAAGGGCGTCTTTGCTGTGGAAATTTTGTTGGTGGACCAATTATTATTCCTTTTAGAGGTCCAATTTAGAAATTTTGTCTTCAATTTCTAAAAAAACGTCACATTTAACCAAATTTTTTTTCCTTTTAGAAGTCCAATTTAGAATTTCAATAAAATTAGTTGATATTTTATATTTAATTACCCTTAAATTATCCTTATAAAAGTATTCTAATTATTTTTTAATTAATAGATTAGAGGATAATAATATCATATTCCATAAAATTAACTATTTTCGATTTTAAATGTAGTTAAAAAGTCAAGAAAAAATGCGGTGGGAACCGTGGGATAGAAAAAAGAGAAATATTAGTGTAATAATATTATATAATATACGGTCATAATTAATGGTACAAAAAATAAAAATACTTGGGAAACAGACAAAACTTCACCCCAACAAATCTGTCTCTACCTTCTCTCTTCTTCCTTCTCTAACCTGGTAGTATTAGAGAAGTCGATGAATGTTTCAGCTTCCAAGCCTCCAAATCATGGCGCAATACCAAATTGAAGCCCTTGAAAGTTGAAACGCAGCTGGCAGAGTACTATCATGGAGAAGGAGTAGGTTTAAAACCATTTTGAGGCTCTTGTGGTGTATGTGAAATCTTTTAACTCTGCTAGTTTTATTTATTCTACAAATCAAAGGCCCATTTTTGTTCATCTAACTTTACTTGCTTTTCTTTTCTTTGGTTTTTTTTTTGTTATAGGCTATCTGACAACTGCAATTTCATCAACAACAACAACAACAAAAAAGGTATGCAACCATATTGGATGAGGTATTTACAAATCTGTTTATGTCAATTTGTTATTGAATTTTCCTAATTCTGACTTCAAAAACATTTTAAAACCATCGAAGGTTAGCGCAGAACCTGTCGCTAGATTTGACTTGAGGTGGTGCTCAATTTAGTTGCAGGATAATGTCAGCTGGTTGTGTTCTACTTTTCTTAGGATTTAAAAATTGCATACCTCATTTAAGATGTTCTTTCCTTTGATAACTTATTTTGCAATTCTTAATTGTCATTTTTGTCATTCAGCAAGACGAGATTGGCAAAGCTGCAGCCTCAACAAGCACAGTAAGTATCTTCTCACATTTTGTTATCTTTGCTTGCTCACAATCTCTTTTTGTGAGTTCTTGGTATGATCAATCTGATACAATTTCCTTTTTTTCTTTAAATTGTTTTGGCATTGCCTTAAATTTAGCCACTGGAATTTGTCTATGTTTCAAACATTATATTTTATATGCCTCAAGTGGAGTTTAATGTTTAACAATTATATATCATAAAACTTCATCTTATCGATATGCAAGCATTCTCTTGTTTTCTTATCTCGTGATGGTTCCTCACTCTATTTCCTTTTCTCTGCATCTGCACAATTAGAAACAAGAAGGGATTCCTCCTCGTATGTTCAAAGCAGTTGTTGCTGCCAGCCATCCTGAGTTTTCTTCTATGAGGCAACAGGTAGAATTCTATGAAGTCATACAAGTAACTTTTCTAGATAAAGTTATGGGTCTATTTAAATTATCAAATTATTGTATTTGTAAGCTTTTGCAGTGAGGAACTCTAAGATGAAGAATGATTTGGACCGCATTCTTAAGTTCTAACTGATGTATTGTTTTCATGGACCCATCAGTTTCCTGTAATATTGGGGATAAACTGAACTTTAAGTGATTTTTCTGGAGTTTTTCAATGGGAAAGCTTCTTACATCTTCTTGGGATTGCATTTTTTCTTTGGTGCAATTGGGATTGCTTGTTTTGTCTGCTCGTATTTATTTCCTTTAAATAAGTTCTCGCCTTTTGGAAATATGACTGGCGACTTTATGTAGTTAATTTTGAAGCATATGGACAGGACTAAATGACATGTTTTTGCAGTACAGCAGTTATTGCATTGGTTTGGCTGTGAAACATATTACCTCTGTGAATGCTCATCTATCTTGATTATTTCATTCCAAATTATGTGTAGGATGCATTGGAATTCTTCCAACATTTTCTTGACCAAGTTGAACGCTCCAATGGGGGAAACCTGCATTGGATCCCTCAAGGAGTTTCAAGTTTGGTGTTGAAGAACGTATATTGTGTCCATCTGGAAAAGTTACTTATAATAGAAGGGTTGACAATACTCTCTCTCTGAGTATTCCCCTGCATGAAGCTACCAATAAAGGTGCTTGTTCATTCTTTTTCTTTTTATTTAACACATATTTGTAATTTATGCTTATGTTTTATTTCCTTGAAATACAGAACAACTGGACGCCTTCCACAAAATGAAAGCAGAAAGGAGTGCAGAAGAAAAGGAAGTGTGAGTACTAGTGGTTTGCTATCCTGTTTTCCTTGGGATGTCTGTCTTTTTTCTTCGCCTAACTTTTTGTAACAGGGCGATTGATGAAATTATACGCCCAAGGGTTCCTCTTGAAGCATGCCTTGCAAGTTTTTCTGCTCCAGAAACAGTGCAAGATTTTTATAGCTCTGCTTTGAAGGCTAAGACAACAGCTCTAAAGTATGCGTCAGATTCTGCAGATTAACGAGAATATAAGAAAATTATGTTTTATGTCAAAATGATTCTTGGAGGCAAGCTGATTTTGTGTTCTTGTTGCTTTTTTTAATACTGCAGGACTGCTGGTCTAACTTCCTTCCCTGGTTATCTCGTACTGCATATGAAGAAATTTGTTCTGGAAGCGGGCTGGGTCCCGAAAAAGCTTGGTAGATTCTATGTTTCGTTCACGTTGTAGCTGACTGGCCTAAAATTACTGTTTCAATTACTCTACTGTAAAAACAAAATCCTAATAGAATTTGATAACCAATGTAACAAAAAGCATCATATTTTTTAAAGATACTCACACAGCATCAGAAATCATTTATAGAAATAAAGGGAGTATCCCTATTTTAAATGCATCCAAAGGAAAATTCATAGAATTCAATACAACACTCTACAAGCACACGACGGCCTTTTAAAGGTAGGAATTAAATCATTTCAAAAACAAAATAGCAAGAAAATATTACTTTCAAAATACTAATCAAAAGAAAACTGTCAGCATACTCTAATGTATTACCTCAGCATCACGCTGTGTGTTGTTTTGAACAGGTCCACTGATGAAGGCTCCCACATCCTCACCATAGCATTCAATTGTCTGAACAATCTGCAAAGGTTTCAGCAGCAATTAGGTAACAATTAGCTCCTGCACTCTGTAGATTCAGAAAGAACCAGTATACTAACATTTCATATCTTCACATTAGGATTGACATTACACATCAAATATTCATAAAATGGAGAGAAAAAAAACCCTCCACCGAGCCCAGCTACAAGATAAGCCTGCTTTTACTAAAGTTAGCCATTGCAAATTTCATAAACTATCCTTACCAAAAAAAGAAATGAATATCCTGTGAGGAAGAATAAGAACTACATTACATACAAAGGTTAAGAAGGCATAGAATCCAAATGCTCCCCAAAACCTTGCTTCCTCAAATAGGGCCTGCAAAATTCATGCCATATCAAATATATGCTGGCTTCCAATGAGTTGTAAAATAAGACAATAAACCTGGCACCGACCTGTGAACGATTAAAGACCAACAAATGTACATTGATACCTCCTTAGATTTCTTGACTGAAACATCTTGAGACAGCGGCAAACTTTTCCAAACAGTTCTACGAATTAGCAAACCAGCAAGTGAGCAGGGGATGAACATCATGAAAGCCAAGTATGGATGAGCAAACCTGCGCATGAGAATAGACAGTAAGCAGAATTTTCTATAACACACAAACTTCAGGGGCAATACGGAAAAAAAAAACTAGATAATAGACCCACCAGTTCATTGCATAACTAGAGAACAACAATCTCACAACTGAAAAGATAATTGGGAAAATAACTGCCAATATAATCCCAGCTGCATGGAACAGCATTCCTGCAAAGTTATCAAATTTGAAAAAGTTAAGTCTTCAATCTGATGACTCATATGTACTAACGTAACACGAGCTTGAGTTAAGAAAGACAATTAGAAACAAATCAGAAAAATAAGAGCATGACTCATTGGAATAACAATTTGAGAAAATTTCAGCAGAAGGGAGCGCACCTTTTACAAAATCATTGAAGATTGCAAAGCAAGAGCGTGGCCCAGAATCCAGAAAATACAGAACAAAAGGCATGAAAAGGAAGACAGCGACGGGAATACTATGAAGTATGACAGCTGTTCCTCGAGGATATATTATCTGAGAATTAGATAGAAACAACAAATGGCATGTCACATTACCAAGGCCATGGCTACCACAAAGAGAGTAGAGATCACAAATTCTATAACATACAATGAACCATGATAAGTAATCAAAGAAAATGGCATGCTCCTCCTTGTAATCGCCGATGGTGGCATCAAGAGATCTTCTTTCCTGGGTAGTTTTCTAGCATCGAAGAATTTGAGAAAGCCTTTACGATGCTGTACAAATTGTCTCCACGTGCTTGTATGCTTCCAGGTCTGGTATGAATAGTTGAATGCATCAGAGATGGTGCTTAAAAAAATAATAATATAAAACAATATGCCGAAGCACATATATACCAAAATAGCAGATGTGCATACAGTAGTTTCTCCACTGTATCATAGGAGGTGTGGTAGTAATAGCCACCCAGAAGAAAGATAATATCCAGGCTGGGAATGTTCCCGTAATCTTGCGAAAATATTCTGAAATCAGTATCTCCAGGGATAACAGGAAAGACATCCTATATACAGAGGAAAGAGCATTCAAGATTTGACAATTAAATACCAAGAGAGCATAACGTATCCAATACCCTGATAGATACAAGTTCGAGGGAAAAACCTGAGCAGCACTATGTGCCATGGGGTACACTGCAGACTGAGCATAAATTAGAGAAGGCCAAGCACTGGGACCCGATTGCCATACTAAATCTGTTAACTAACATAATACAGGTGAGCACAAATAGGATCGCCACTGCAAAAGCAGCTTCATTTAATCACAACTGTTGACATGATAATTTCGACTTATTTCTCATCAGTGATGAAATCATAGCTCGAACTTTATGCATAAGAGATGCAAACAATCCAATTTATTTATGTGTATGCACATATGTTAAAGATACTACCATGACAAAAATGGTGTACCTGTTGAAACAATATATCACATGAGAGTTGGGTTATTTTATGGAACAAGCTGTACATTCTGTAGATTAAAGGGTGCTTTCTTGTTTCTTCCCTTGGGCTATGGTTCCATCGTCGTTTTTTAGAGAGAAAGCACCAACCATGTACTTTAAAAAAAGAGACAGCACTGTACCTGGGCCTCCTGTCCCAGATGCTTCCACATTTATAGCAGCACCAATTGAATCACGCCATCTATGTGTCTTCATAAAGCCATGTGCACCCTGAAACATCATAAGCCAATAATCATTACATATCAACATATGATGAGCTAAATAGAAAATAAACTACTTAAAGATTAGTTTAGAGATTTTGGCTGCCATGAGCTTTTGGAGGGTTCACAAGAGAACAGGAGAAAATGTGCAGTCAAGATATTTCAATGGTTCACTGGCCCAAACAGAAATCATGAAGCCAGGAAAATTTAGATACAAATAGTAAATTTACTATGTTTCTTTAAAACAAATGCTACAATTCCATACCAACATAAAAAGTTCTTCTGCACCATTAAAAAGAAAAATAATAGGCCGAGGGGGGATCCAACCAGAATCTACAGTAACTCTAGCTAACTCCAACATCGATGCTGCAAAACAATAAAACGTGAATGTAGACTTAAGTGATCAAGCATGAAGTGGACTAGAGACAAAAGTACATTAAGATATTTAATGCAGTCCAAGTGATCCGTTTTTTTTTTTTTTTTGAAATCACTGATTGACCACAAATGTATCTCCAGGTAGGTAAAATTATCTAATGTACTCACCAACACATGAACCACAATCACCAGCCCCAGGTGAACCAAGGGGACTGTCAAAATGGCCATTAATTAGAACAGATGGGTCATTTTCTTCAGAATCTACTGATGCTATCCTGTCATTAAGATGGAAATTAGCTCTTGATGGCATTTGCCAAATGGATTTCACTATAGGATAAAAACAAATACTTTTGTGTTATTGCACTAGAGATGCACATTATGCCCAGATATAAATTTCAGTGTCCAAAGCATAACAGGCATTGTACCACCAAAACAAGATATGAGAGCACACTGTTCCCTCATTCTCTAGCATCACTCATGGTTTTCCTCTAAGAAGTCACTAGGATAGCTCCCAGTATACGGATGATACCCAGTACTCACAACGAATGGGGCCCACTCATAACACCTTCATGTGGACCCCACATGACACTTTGAGCACTTAATTGCTCCTTTAATTCCTATTTCAAAGTCAGATAAAGGTATTGCTTTTGCACATGGCATTCAGTATCCAAAAAATGTTCAAGCACTGAACATGGGAGTTCGTATCCTACTTTCCATATGGGTAAAAGTTCTAAAATTTCCAAATAACTGATGTACGTAACTCAAGCATCAATAGTTTTTAGAGAAAGAAACAACCATAATATACTTGATTGAGTCCAAGAGGACTTCAATCCCTGACTCACCAGTCAACAATTTTGATGCAGAGTCCACAATCAATAAGAGTGGTCCCGAGTCTCCATTTTCATGGGCAAAAGGGTTGCAGTCATACTTAATGTAGCAGACGAGTAATAAAAACTATCCTATTTCTCCATTGTATGATTGGTTTACTACTGTAATTCAATCAGAAAAGAAGAACATACCTTGTAACAATATTCGTATGGTTTCTGTAGGCAAGTGATATGCTGTGGCCTAGAAATATCATGTTGAAAGACCCATTAACAACAGTCTCTTCGATCTCAATTCTGAAAATCAACCAGTAACATTAATGCGATTATCGAAACAATTAAAATAGTCGAATCCCATACACGGATTATCAACCAAAACAAATTAAAAATACGGACCTGAAATTTGGTCCAGCTCTCTCCTTTATCATCTCCAATTCCGTTTTAATATACTGAGCTGCCAGTCTCAATCCTGGGCGCCCTTCCTATCAAACGAACCATACCCATTTGTTATCATGTAGCTTTCAAGAAAAGAATGCCAAGAGAAGAGCAAAAACAAGGAGAAAATGAGTTACTTGGCGGCATCTTTGGTTAAAACGCGAACATGTTGGCTCTGGCTTCAGAGAAGCGGCCAAGAGGGGCGTGGATATCAAGGGTGTGATCAACTTCATGTGGATCACGGAGTAAGCAAGGAATGACATAGACCATACATGGTTGCCGGAACGAAGAGGATTTTGAATCCAGAAATGTCACTCGAGCTGAGCTTGAACGCCATTTCTCTGGATCTTTTTCAGAACAATAATGATATTTTGTAGGAAAACTTTGGCGGAATACAAGCGGAATACTTTGAAAACTTACAAAATTACCCTTGATTTGGTTAGATTTGGTTGTGATGGAATGATAACGTACATTTGGTGGGTTAGGCTGGGGAGAGAATGACAACTGTAATTTTGGTGACATTCGGATTAGTGTTTCCATTGTTGTAATGCCTTGCGTCTTGTATTTGACATTGTTATTATTATTAGTATTATGCTTTATATTTTGTTGTAATGTGCTTTATACTAGTTAATGTATCATGAACTGTAATGTGTAATTTGCATCTTCAGCATTAATATATTGTATTCAATGGTTTGCTCATATTTGTATCTTCTGGCGTTGACTTGTATATCATTCAAGCTTAGTTGTGAATTTTGATGGATGAACAGGATGCCCAACCACGTACTGTCATTGCCCTTTGGAAGTCTAAAATTGAGGAACCTAAGCTTCACCAGGCTGATCCCGGGCTCATTATATTTGACCAGTCCACAAGTAAGTCACCATTAGCAACTGTCAATTTTCTCTGTCCCTGTTGATGAGTAACACTATCAATGTGTTCTAAACTGGAGCTGAGAAAACTTCTTGTGGATATGATTTGATATTTCCTTTTTACTTATATAAGTTGCTTGAAGAAATGTGTGTTGGGCAATAATGAGCCCTGCAGCTCCTTGATGGATGCCGCTTGTTGGAGCTCTGCTCTGCTTAGTATGATCCATAGTGTGGTTTCTTAGTATGATCCCTCGTGTAGTTGCTTTATGTCCCTCCTTGTACTTGCTGATAGCTGACATAGTTAGTGAGTACTACTGGTGTCAAAACAGAGTTGTAGATGACATTAGGTTGTAGCCAATGGCAATGGAGAGGAATGAAATTAATTGTTATAATGCCTTGCGTCTTGTGTTTGGCATTGTTATTATTATTAGTATTATGCTTTATATTTTGTTGTTCTCTTGTTGATTGGTATCCCTAAATATTGGTTTATTATGACTGTTATTGCTGATTTTTGGTGCTGTAAGTGCTGGTTTCTAGTAGAATGTCAATAAACTCTAGAAGTTGACTGTTAGTGATTTTTGGGGCTGTAAGTGCTGGTTTATTATGACTGTTATTATGACTGTTATTATGACTGTTCTCTTGTTGATTTCAGTAGGATGTCAATAAACTCTCCATCCTCGATCTCTAGTAGTCAACGCCGTGAATGCAGACGCAGCAGAGTGTTGACGTCACGTGAGAAAGAGTTGGCCGAAAGAAATGCAGATTTAGAAGCTGAAATTACAAGGGTAACACTTGAGAACGAAGGAAGGAGGGGTGATATGCATTGGTAGTGAAACAAGTATGTATGTCTGATTTGTATTAAGTATATAAGGTAGTAAAAATGAAATGTATGTCTGATTTGTATTATTTTCTGGTTTATTATTTGTCACTAGATGCTTTAAATTTATTATATGATCCATTTATGTAAAGAAAATCTTTTCTAAACAGGTAGCTTTTGCTAACAATTGCCAATGTATTTAGCTTAAATGACTTGAAATGACAAATATGGAAAAGATAAAAAAGCCAACTTTTTTTCCTTTTCTGTTCTGTATTTCTCGATGAGGATAGAGTGGTGCCGTCTGGTGGTAACTAGTAAGACAGAAAATACGGTTGGTGTGATTTGATTTTACAGTTTTGCGGCATACATAATTTCTATATATCGGTTTAAATTTTAAATTTTTTGTTATAAAAAATATTTTAAATATTGTTAAGTTGTGGTTGAGTTTTGTTACCAAACTTTTTTATAGTTTAATTTATGCTGCAAAATTTTTGTGCTATAAACAAAATTACATTCAGGTCCATCTAACAAAATTATTGTGCTATAAACAAAATACATTATTAATTAAAATATTCAGGTCCATCTATCTACTTACTCCTTTGGATAGTAATTGTTATTTTATTAGGTTCCGCTATTGTAATTCAAATGTACTATTATAATTCAAACTTTCCATTTAGTTGTATATTAAGTAGCAACATAGATGCAGTTTTGAAGCTGTCGTAGAATGGCTTATTTCAAACAGTTTTCGACATTCGCAAGTATGTAGTTCAAGTTTTAATCATTCCATTAACACTACAGAGGTGATAAGGTACGATAGAAAGAAGCTGCCGTAGAATGGCTAATTTCAAACAGTTTTCGACATTGAACTTTCTGAATCTGAACTACTTGTTTCTCATGTTGTTGCTACCCGATTTTGGATTTAAAATTTCTCATTTGTCGCATTTCTGTCATCAATTTTCTAAAATCGTACTTCCATTTATTTACGTCAATTCGATGTTTATTTTTACGCTTAATGTCATTTAAATTTTATTCCATACTTTTTTCGCATTTTTATCACTTTTTCCGTTCGAACCCGTATCGGTTCCCGAGTCAAATTCTCGAAATCGATGGTCGAACAATTCCGCTCATTAGCTACTTATCTGTTATTATTTTTCTAACTCTTGCTATCTCTTTCTGTTTCGTTCAATTTTTATTTTAGTATTTTATTACGCTCGAACTTTTATTGCTTATAAGTAAATATTTTTTATCAAACTATGTAGCAAACTTTTCACCATTTACTGTGTACTAATTATTTTATTTTATTTTACTCTACATTTTAGTGACTTCAGTCCGAGTTTATATTCACTTTTAGGCAAAATTGTTCGTACCCCTGTTCAAACCAGGATAAATCAAAGGAAGATCAAGATTTGATCTTAACCGTTGATCTGGTTGACTTACAAGTCAACCAAGATCAAACGGTTCTCTAATTAATAGGTTTTCCCCTATTTCTCACCACCTTTCTGCGCAGGAGCTAGAGAGATCAGTTCATCTCTCCTTTCCATCCTCGAGCCTCACGTTCTTCCTTGAGCCACGCCTTACTGTTCCCTCGATCCTCATCATCACTTGACATCATCAACGCCGACGTCATCATCTCTCCACCGCCTCAACTCCGGCTATAAATAGCCAAACTCAAACCGAAAAAAGGGGAGATGGGAGGACCAAATGATCAATTAATTCAATGAAGCTTCTGCCCAATCATCCACCCCTGCCAAAAATCCAAAATCTCCTTCCAATCCAAAATCAATCCAAATTAGCCCAAACCAAATCCATTCAAATTAATTAATCCAACCCCCAAACCACCGGAACCACCGCAGCCAAACCACCGGACCTCCTCCGCACCTAAATCCAGCCGCCGCACCTCTGCTCCGGTTCCAAATCCCTCATCCCCTCAACCCCTCAACTAAACCACCAAAATTAAATCCAAATTGAACCAATCGCCGTGTCTCTTCCTCCGAATCACCACCCAATTAAAAATCGAATAAATCCAACCAAACCACCAAATTAAATCAGAAACACTGCCCAATCCGCCGCATCCCGCAGCCACCACCGCATCAACCACCGCCGCATCCCACAGCCACCACAGCCCCGCCGACATCGGATTACCCAACACCTCGCCGCCACTGCCAAACCCCAATCACCCAGCTATAATCCAACTCCACCCAATCACTATCTAATACAAACTAAAGGAAAAGGAAAAGAGAAGAAAATAAAGAGGAAGAGAGGAAGAGGACGTCTACGGCAGAAAAGAAAGAGAAGGGAAAGAAAATAGAGAGGAAGAGAAGAAATCGAGGCTGCGTTGGCCAAAGGAAAAGAAGGGGAAAATAGAGAGGGGTTGGGCCACGACCCAACAAGGAAAAAGAAAGAATGAGGTTGGGCCTGCTCAGGCCCAGCGTGGAAGAGAAAGGCTTGGGCGTGCGCCCAAGCGTGGGAGAAGAGGGATGGGCTGGGCTTAGTCCAGCCCATGGGCCCACTTTCGGCCCTGTTGGCCAAACCCAATTTTGGCCCGTCGTATTTATTTATTTTTTCGTAGCAATTTTCGTATGCTTGTACTATTTATTTAATTTCCATATGCTTGTACTGTTTATTTAATTTTTGTATGCTTGCATGTTTAATTTACTTTCGTATGCTTGCATGTTTAATTATTATTTTTGTATGTTTTTGCATGTTTAATTATTCTGCTTGCGTATAATCACCAAAAAAAAAATTAATTATTTCACTTGCATACGATAATTTTGATTCCAATTATTTGTATGCTCGTACTTTTCAATTAATTAATTTTGCATGCCTAAATAAATATTCTACTCGTATTTAATCCCTAAAATTAATTATTTCATTCGCAACAAGTCATTAAATATTTATCTACCTTTTTTTTCAAACTAAAAATCTCGACTTTGTAGGGAAAATCAATCAATGCCCTTCACAAGTACGCCTCACAACTTCGTCCAAAAAGGGGGTGCGACACATGTAAACCAAGAGTTAAAAACAACAAAGGATTGCAATAAGAGTTAGCACCACAGCAACAAACTGGGCAGTAGCACGACATAGCAAGAGGTATCTTCACCTATTCTTGGTAAACCCATGTGCCTTGCAAGAGGATGTACAAGGTCGTGCTCTATTGTTGCTGCAAGCGGAGCATTTGAACCGTTTCATATACTCTGCCCTAGCTGGAGTGATCTTCACACACTTCCCATGGGACCACTTCTCACATATGTCACAGCCGATCCAGAATTCGTCAGATGCATAAACATCCCCACAAACACCACATAATGTCTCTCCTTTCTCTTCCTCATATTCTTCTTCCAAGCCCCCCTCATCAACATTATCACCCTTCAGCTGCCATATCTGATTTGAAGAACCATACCTGACTACGGAATCAATTTATCATCAGGTTCCGTCAGAGGCTCATCACTTTGAGGCTCGTCACTCTCAGGTAATTCCCGTTAAGGTTCATCACTTTGAGGCTCGTCACTTTCAGGCCAACACTTCCGTTGAGGCCCATCACTTTCAGAAAAAAAACTCTATTGTTGTCACTATAATTATATGTTGCATATTTATAATCTTAATTAATACAAAGTTTGTAAGTAATATGCATCAATTGTCTATCACTTTGTACCCTAAAATAACTTGCAAGATTTTTATCAACTAGAAGTGCAATTTAATTTAATCGATATTATTCACAAGTTCAATTTAACAGGACAAAACTTGGGCATCAAGAAGAAAAGGTATTTAACACTCTATTTTCACATCCCAAATTATTATTACTACCAACATATTTTAATACTTACTGTAGTACATTCTTAGTTCTTAGTGTGAGAATAACAGATGTTAAAAAAATACCACCTATTACATACATATGAGCCTAATTAGATCGAGGTTAACATAGGGAGGGAGTACAACAATGTTGTAATTATTATCTCAAACCTGTCACTTTTAGTAAATATGGTTCAATCGATAGACATATTGAAAAAAAAATGTCACATAAAATCCTTTTCATTAACTGCAATCCAATGTCACATAAAATTAATAGTGATATTGAAAAAAACAATGTCACATAAAATACTTTTAGTAAAAATGGTTCAATTAATAGTTTTGTTTTCTAATAATTTTCTTGACTGCAATCCAAAGAGTTTTATTGGGGGCTTGCAATGGGCTTGGCTGCCGCTAGAAAAGCCATTTATGTAAAGCCTTAACAGACAAGCCCAAGAAGTACATCATTACAACATGATCCCGCCGTTCCCTTTGTTAACCTTAACAGACATACTAGACCAAACACATCACCATCAATAATAGATTCATACTATGATCAAAGACCAACCAAAGAAGTCAGCCAAGCCATTAATGGACCAAATAGCAGCCAAGCCATTAAGGGAAGCAACAATCATGAACCAAAAAATCAGAAACAAACTCACTAGAAATAAAAACCGAGGACAGTGGTAGCGGTGAACGGCGGTGGCGGTGGTGGTGGCGGCGATCTCGCCTGCTCGATCTCGCCTGCGCTATGGCAATCTAGGTTTTGGAGTTTTGGAGGAAGGAGAGGAACGTGGATTGGAAGAGAAGATGAGTTATATGTGGCATTGATTGAGTGCTAAAATGTCTATTTAATCATCATCTTTTCTTGCCATTTTAGATGATGATTCCACTGATAGTGTGCGTTTTTCACTTCTTTTTGCAGAAAGTAGGCTGCAAAGCCTAAATATTGAAAAGAGTGTGAAAATCCCATTTTAGCATGAGCTTGGTGGAAAGAAGGCAGCAACTCCCTCTTGGTTTTGTGATGTTCGTGCTGGAAGAATTGTTGCAAGCCAAAGAAATTAAAAGACATGGGCTTGGACCTGCCAAGAAGAGGCACGCAAGCTGGATTGGGTTCTAGTGAAAGAAATTCAATTTTGCAAATTAGTTGAAACCTATTTTTGATAATTATTTTAATAACTAGTTGAATCCTATTTTGTAGGATTTTAGTTGGATTAGGATTGGTTAAAAGAAAACCTAGGAGGAAACGAAGGTTTCCTCTCTTCTTCATCTCTAACTTTTGCTCACGGCTACTGTTCGGTTTTCATCTATCAAATTTCCTTTCTTCTTTTCTTGATTTAATTAATTCATGCATAATAATTGCTTGCTTTAATTATGTCTTGTTCTAGCTAAATTATTTATTCTTGGTAAAGACTCTAGGATCATGATTTGATATGTTGTGAGATCAAATTGAGTTTTATAAATTCCGATTCCATATTTTTACCCTTTTTATTTAAATGTCAAATTGTTCTTATTTGATTTAAGCTTGATCACCTTAGATTTTAATTTGAACAAGTATAGCTTTTCTTAGAAACGTTGGATGCTACATCGTTGATAGGAATCTGCAGGCAACTAATTAGTGTAAGAGCTAATTAGAAAAGGGTAGAATCTGATTTATAGGAGTAGAAGAAATTCTCTTCTAGATCGGGAAAGGTCTCTCCCCGTGTTTAATCAACCCTTCAGTTAAACTTTATTAGGAGTACCACCTTAAAATTATTGATCGGTTAGGGATCCTAGTAGGAGTACCGCCTTAGGAATCTTGGGTAGGAGGAGAGCAGGAGGCTTAGAGTACCGCTGGTCTCTATAGCCTTTCTATAGAATTGGTTTTGAATATTTTTACATCGATGATCAACTATTTGAATCATGGTCTAGATTGAGTCTTTACAGGGAATTTGTCACCAACTAAGTTCATTTAATCACTATTTATTTTCTATTTTTGCTTTCTCTGTTCGTTTACTATTCAATTGCAACAAACCCCCATTATTGGTATTTACCACGGTTACAATTCTTGGTCATTTAATAGGAATTAATTTAGTCGTGAAATCTCTGTGGTTCGATCCTTTTACCACTTGCTACAGTTTTAACTAATTGTGCACGGTGAATTGTATGATTTATTTTTGTTGGTTTCGGCAACCATCAAATTTTGGCGCCGTTGCCGGGGATTTCATCGGTACTAATTTTAATTTCTTTGTTTTATGACTAGGCCCTCTTGTTAGCAATTAAACAACCTAGA
Source organism: Viola odorata (assembly GCA_963691705.1). NCBI lineage: Eukaryota > Viridiplantae > Streptophyta > Magnoliopsida > Malpighiales > Violaceae > Viola > Viola odorata. The sequence goes on along the minus strand of OY829539.1, from coordinate 70,499,050 downwards.
GATCACCTGAAGCAGAGGTCAGAAAAAGAAAAAGAAAAAAACAGATCCAGAAAATAACTCTTCATCAGACGCAACATCAACAACAAAGGGACTCTCTCCCAGACCTGGGAGAGAGCACATCTACACTTAGATGGCCGGTGCAACAGAGGTAAGGTTAAGCTCCATAGATAATAAAATCAATGCAGTAATTTTTCGTCTCGCTACTATTGCAGAGCAGATGAAACAATCCACATATGGATATGGAGCGCCTGGTTTCCAATCACATCCTTGGCGAATGTGATAAAACAATAATCCCGGCCTAGAGGGGGGGGGGGGGGGGGGAGGGGCACACAAAATGTAAGGAAAAATAGCAAAAACACAAGGAGTTATAGTGGTTCCAATTCACAATCCGAATTGTACTCCACTACCTAAGAGCTTCACCCTTAGGATTTTCTAATGCAAACACCTTTGCTATTACCTTGAGCTTTTACGGGTTCAGCTCACAACCTTACACCGTAGTTTTTGCGGGCTCAACTACAACCTTACACTTTGGTTTTTACGGGCTCAACCACAACCGTTATACAATCCTCTTTCAAGGTAAGGATTGAAGAACCTTCACAATTGAATTAATAATATTTGCAACAAAGAATTGGTGTACAAATAATAAATGTATGATTCAAAATAACACCAATAAATGAAAAATATTACCTCAAGAAGAAAGCAATCCAAACTTGAATTGAAAGACGCAAGAATGGTTGAAAACCGATAAATGAAACTTGCGTTGTAAAACTTTGATTAAGAGAGTTTGTAAATGTAATTTGTGTATGTGGAACTTGTAAATGCTTTCTTATTCTTTGTAACTCATCTTAGATGAGTATTTATAGTGTCAAAAGAGTAGAGGCTCATCCATGAAGGAAGGAGCCAAAAAACTAGTTGTTTGCTACAGTGAAAAATATATTCGTTGCTACAGTGAAAAACTATTCGTTGCTATAGTGAGTCTATCCGTTGCTACGGTGAAACTATTCGTTCCCATTGCTACAGTAGACTTCCCGTTGCTACAGTGAGTTTATCCGTTGCTACAGTGAAACTCTCCGTTGCTATAGTGAAATCAAAAACTCTTTTCCCAAAAATTGTTTTTCGTGTAAAAAATCTTTTGACACTTTTCTTGCGGTATTATCAAACATAAATCAAGTGCTAATTAGAATCATACTTACACGTTTAATGCTCTAATATACACTTGATTCTTCGAGCTTGCGATAATTGATTCGTTGCTTCTTTTGTTGTCTCGTCGCAAACTATAAATACTTTAACTTAAAATTGCGTTAGTATATTAATTAATTTGTGTGTCCTTAATTCATCAAAATAAGATTTAATGAGCCCTTGGGCCAACAGAATGCACACAGCTACAATCAAGGATGGGAGCAGCCCCCAAACTTCAACTGGGCTCCAAAATATCAACAACATCAGTTCCACCCACTAGATACCATGCCCATACCTCCTGTTCAGCAGCAGTAATTTCAACCAACTCAACCGAACCAACCACCACCACAACAGTCACAAGAACCACCCATGAACCTGCAAAATTTCATACCCAGACCTAGTGCTACACAGTTACCAGCCCCTACTGTCCACTGGAGTCCCGATGGAAGATATGTTCAAACAACTCATGCAAATTACGCAAGCCAGCATGCAAGCTACTCAAGCCAGCATATCAGCCATACAGAAAGAAGTGGCGGAGCTGAAGAGCAAAAAACAAGAGCAAGGAAGGCTGTCATCAACTACTATGGACAACCCGATATATAATGTTAGTTCTATGACATTAATGAGCGGGACTGAAATTCCAGGTCTGGGGAAGAAGCCGTCAGCAGTGCTTGTCCCAGACCAGTTCGAACTAGAGGCAGAGGTAACTTCTGAAAAATCAGCTAAGGTAAATCCTAATCCATCACCAGTACTGCCCAAGAAGGAACAGAAAAGACCAAGAAGGTATGGGAAGAAAAAGCTTTTCTTGATATTTTTCGTAAAATAACCATTAACATTCCTTTACTTGATATGATTGCTCAAGTTCCTAAATATGCCAAATTTTTAAAAGAATTATGTACTAACAAGAAAAAGCTTGCAGGCATAGAAAGGATCAACTTGAATGAGAATGTATCTGTGGTTTTTCAGAAGAAGTTACCCAACAAATGCAAGGATGGAGGGACATTTGCAATTCCTTGCAAGATTGGAGAGAAGAGCACAGAGAAAGCGCTATGTGATCTTGGCGCTGGGATTAATGTTTTGTCATTAGCTATTTTTAAGACTTTAAATATTGGTGAACTAAAGGAGACTAGGGTTGTAATTCAATTAGTAGATAGATCGATTATATATCCTGTTGGTGTGATTGAGGATGTGCTAGTGCAGGTTAATAACTTCATCTTTCCAGCTGACTTCTATGTTGTAGATATGGACAACGAGCATTCAACAAAATCTACAGAGGTGCTGCTTGCAAGACCCTTCTTGAGGACAGCAAGAGCGAAGATTGATGTGGCAGGAGGGAGTTTAACATTGAAATTTTGTGATGAAATTATTAAATTCAATATGTATTATGCCATGAAATTTCCAAATGACATGCAAAGTGTTAATTGCATAGATATTATTGATCCTGATGCTGATAATATTCATGAATTAATTGCTACTGACCCCTTGGAGTGTGTTGTTAGCAGAAATATTGACAAGCCAAAAATGCTTGAGATGGAGAAAGGTTTGGATATGAACGAGGAAAATAATGAAGCTGTGACTGAGACTGATGTTTCTAAACCTTGTACTGATGCTCCTAAGATTTTAGAACCACCAATGACTCACAATAAGCTCCTCTCTTCAATTTTACAGGCCCCTTACTTGTAGCTGAAAATTTTGTCAGATTACCTGAAGTACTCTTTCCCAGGCCTGGGAAAGAGTCTGCAAGTGGCAAATTCCAGCATGTTGACGAAAATGGAGAAAGAAGAGTGTGTGAGAATAATGAAGGAGTACAAGGAGGCCATTGAATGGAGGATAGCTAACACCAGTGATGCAATCCAGAGCCTACCTACTAGAGACTGAACAAGAACAATGTCTAGTCCAAGACTATAAAAAGGGACGCTTCATGGGAGGCAACCCATGTGTTTTTATTTCCTTTTCTTTTCTTTCTTTCTTTCAATAAAATCCTTCTTCTAGAGCTGATGTGAGTCTGATTTATTTTGATATGAGTTGTGGAAAGCAGAATGACATGTCGAGAGCATTTTTTTTGTGTGGCAAGAGTTGTTGAAGAGTTTTAGGAAAGCAGACTCGACTCTCTCCCAGACCTGGGAGAGAGTCCTTGCGAGATGCTTTGAACATGAAGCTGATCGAGGTGTTTTGCGCAAAAACACCTGCCCCACCACAGCCATGATTGCTCCCGGGTTCCTTCTTTCCTTTTTATCTCTTCTATTTCATCTTTCGTTGAGTCTTTCCCTTTCTCACACTTTGAGGACAAAGTGTCGTCTAGTGTGGGGGAGGTATTTTATGTGTTTTTGTGTGATTGTGTATTTTCGCTTGATTGATTTGAGTGTTTGAAAACCACACTGCCCTTGTTTTTGAAAACCCCCCTATTTGAATGAATGGTTTAGGCACTTTGAACAGGAAGTACTCACCTCACTGCACATATTCACGCGTACAGTGACACTACTTGTTAACTCCTATATCCATGTCTTGCCTAGTCGCTTGTAGTCATTTGTTTACCCATGTGAGCTCTTTGAACTTTCATGCAATGGTTATTTTCTGAGTGAATGCATGACTTTGTACTGGCTGGATTTGCATGAGACCCCTCGGTATAGACACCATTAGACGTGGGAAAGCGACGACGTGATTAAAAACTTTGCAATCTTCTTTCGTATCTTTTTTTCTTACTTTTATCTTGCCCTGCCCTTGCCACTCATCTCACCCTTCTTTTCATCACCCTTCTAAATTTTTGAGACTTTTCTTTCTATTCTTAGCAGGTGAGAGATGTTCTCTAGCAGTGAGCAAGGTGGGGCAAAGAGAAACAACATCCTTAGTGTGAGGGTATCAAGCTGCGAAACCAAGATACCGAAAGCCAAAGCGGATTCTAAAAAGAGAAACATAGCGACAAACTGCGAGATGAGATCTAGAAGCTGGAAATAAAAGCGGACGCCCAGAATAGTAGTATGGCAAGCAACCGCGGAACAAAAAGAAACAGAATTTCAGAATAATGAACAACCAACCAAGACGCTCAAGTCATTCAACAAGCAATATGGAAATGAAGGGATAGACCAAGGCACTGAAAGCAACCACACGCTTAGCCTGATCAGAAAATAGAATTTTAGCTGCTCTAGTCAGTCAGGTGAAAATAATTTGTACACTCCTCTTTTGCTCAAAATAAAAATTAAAAAATTAAAAAAAGAGGAAAAAAAAAGAAAAAATTCAAAAAGAATAAATAAAAATTCGAGCAAAAGATGAGCATAATTCAGAACGGAGCAGAGCGTGAAGAAATCCAGAAGAATGATAGCAAACCGTTTGATGTTAGAAGATGTAACTGGACATGAAAGTAGAATAAGAAACAACATCTACCCAGTCAGGAAAAAGGCCCTTCAGCTTCTTAGCTTCATCAACCAAAACTTGTTCTATCACAACAACTTCCACTCTTATATCACCAGAGCTGCTACCCTGCATATAACACCGCTTACGTTACGATAAATTCCAATGTGATATCTCAAAGTGCTCAAAGAGAAAAGGCTATCAAGTGAACTCCAGTGGATAAGATGATTCTGATAGACATGGAACTTTACCTCTAACTAGAAGTGTTGAAATCAACACCAACCTTGGCGTTAACAATCAAGCAGCAGCTATTACTGGGAACATTTCTATGGCACTAATTCAGGAATTGATTGCAAGATTTACGGCTTCAATGTAGTTATTCTTCTTACCATGTATTTGTATATATATTACCTAGAATAGGGATTTGCATTAGCTGTAAATTGTTACCTAATTTAGGCTGTACATATCTTCTTATTTAAGAAGAAGTATCTCTCTAATGAAAAGGCATCTTGTTCAAAACTTGTTATGGTAGCGGAGCTAGCAATCCCTTGCTGACTCTCTTCTCTAGGCTGGTTTCTTTTCTTGGCTCTTCCTCGTTTTGGGTTGATTTATTATCAACATTTTAGGTTTGTGATTTCTTTGGTTTATTATGTCTGCTGAAAATTTTTCCGGCAAATCCTCCGAGACATTTTCTATTAGGCTTACAGGCAAGAATTACTCTGCCTGGGAGTTTCAGTTCAGAATGTTTTTGAAAGGGAAAACACTTTGGAATCACATCGACGGTAGTTCTTCGGCACCTAAAGACGCTACGACACTTTCCCAATGGGAAACCAAAGATGCTTGCATCATTTCTTGGATCCTAGCATCGATTGAACCACGTATGGTTAACAATCTGCGTTCTTTTGGCACAACGAAATAAATGTGGGATTACCTGAGATGCATCTACCACAAGGAAAATGTTGCGCGACGTTTTCAACTTGAGCTCGAAATTAGTCAGTTCGGTCAAGGTAATCTTTCCATTGAGCAATATTATTCTGAATTCATTAACCTATGGAGCGAATATTCTGGTATTATCTATTCTAAGGTCTCTCCCGCAACGTTGGAAGGTCTTCGGGAGATTCATGAAGAAAGTATGCGGGATAAGTTTTTGATGAAATTGAGACCGGAATTTGAAACTGCATGGGCTGGATTGTTGAACAGAAATCCGGTTCCCTCCCTAGACATATGTGTTGGTGAATTATTGCGTGAAGAATAGAGGATGGCTACCCAAGCTGTTCTAAGTGGACCTAAAGAAACCGCTGATTTGGTCACTCTTGCTTATGCTGCTCAAGGAAGGAATCGAGGGAAGGGACAATCACAATGTTATAGTTGCAAGGAGTTTGGCCATATCGCACGGAATTGTAGTAAGAAATTCTGTAACTACTGCAAACAACAGGGGCATATCATCAAAGAGTGTCCTATACGGCCAGAATATCGGAAAACCCAAGCCTTTCAAGCAGGTGTTTCCTCTTCTACTATTAATAATGGGACTGCAGCGGCCACACAAGCCAATCAAACCTCTCTTACCCCAAAAATGGTACAACAAATGATTCTCACTGCATTCTCTGCTCTTGGACTTCAAAGTCACAGTAAGTCTATTCCCTTTCCTTGGCTTGTTAATTCTGGCGCATCCAATCATATGACTGGATCACCTACTTTATTACATAATGTAAGGGAGTATACTGGTACACAAAATATTAAAATTTCCAATGGTAGTAACCTTCCCATTACAGCCATTGGTGATATCACGCCTTCTTTTCGTCATGTATTTGTTTCTCCCGACTTGTCTACTAGCCTTATTTCTGTTGGTCAACTGGTGGATAATCACTGTGATGTGCACTTTTCTCAAAATGGATGTCTTGTGTAGGATCAGGTGTCGGGGAAGGTGATCGCGAAGGGGCCTAAAGTGGGCAGAATATTTCCGATGCAATTTTCTATTCCTAGAACTCTGTCTTTTGCTTCTCTTCTTGTTGAAAATAAGGCCGCTATTTGGCATAAATGCTTGGGTCATCCGAATAATGTGATTTTGTCTACTCTAATGAATCGTGGGGGTTTTTGGTAACAAAGATCACAATTTCAATTTTGATTGTTCTACTTGTAAGTTGGGAAAAAGTAAAGCGCTACCTTTTCCTTCATCTGGACATCGTGCTAATACATGTTTTGAGATTATACATTCTGATGTTTGGGGTATTGCTCCTGTTATCTCGCATGCACAGTATAAATACTTTGTAACATTTATTGATGATTACAGTCGTATCAGATGGATATATTTTCTGTGCACCAAGGCTGAAGTATTCACTATTTTTCAAACCTTTCTAGCCTACATTGAGACGCAATTTTCTACATGTATTAAGATATTGCGGTCTGATAATGGAGGGGAATACATGTCGCATGAATTTCAGGGATACTTGCAAAGGAAAGGTATAATATCTCAACGATCGTGCCCTTATACCCCTCAATAGAACGGGGTGGCTGAACGTAAGAACCGTCACTTGTTGGATGTGATTCGCACGTTGCTCTTGGAGTCCTCAATTCTGGCTAAGTTCTGGGTAGAAGCTTTGTCAATTGCAATATTTAATCAATCGGTTACCTTCGCAGTAATTACAGTTTGATTCCCTTTACTATCATCTCTTCGGCACACATCCCAACTATGACATGTTGCACACTTTTGGTTATGTCTGCTTTGTTCACCTGCCTTTTAATGAGCGCCACAAACTTATGGCACAATCAGTAACATGTGCTTTTATGGGTTATAGTACTACTCAGAAAGGATATATGTGCTATGATGTTGCTGCTCAGCGCATGCGTATCTCTAGAAATGTGATCTTCTTTGAAACTGAGTATTTTTTCCAGTAGCACGTCTCTTCTCTTGATAGTGTTAGTATTCCTACCTTTGATGAAAGCCATGACATGTCACCACCCATTGAGCGCTTTCAACCCGACCTTGTTTATCGACGAAGACGGCCTTCTCCGCAAATCCTTCTTGACCCTGATCCGGTGGCTGATCCGGTGTCTGCTCCAGTGGCTCTTTGACGGTCACTCCGTACCACTCATCAACCAAAACGGTATGGTTTTTCTGCCATTTTAGCTAACACTGTTGTACCTACTTGTTATTCTCAAGCAGCTAAACATGCATACTGGACGAAAGCCATGTAAGAAGAGCTTCAAGCTCTTCAGGAGAATCATACTTGGGATATTGTTCCATGTCCTACAGAGGTCAAACCCATTGGGTGTAAATGGGTATATTCCATCAAACTTCGCGCTGATGGGTCTCTTGATAGATATAAAGCTAGGTTGGTGGCACTTGGTAATCGACAGGAGTATGGGGTTGACTATGAAGAAACATTCACCCCGGTTGCAAAGATGACCACTGTGCGACTTATCCTTGCTATTGTAGCCTCTCAAGGTTGGCCATTGTGTCAAATGGATGTTAAGAATACCTTCTTACACGGAGACCTTAAGGAAGAAATCTATATGACTCCATCATCTGGATTCTTTTCTACACCATCGGCAGATGTTTGTAAGCTCAAACGATCACTCTATGGCTTGAAACAGGCACCACGTGCCTGGTTTGACAAATTTAGATCTACACTCCTCAGCTTCTCCTTTGTACAAAGTCAGAATGATTCTTCTCTGTTTCTTTGCAAAACTACGAAAGGCATAGTCTTACTCTTGATTTATGTGGATGATATTGTCATTACGGGTACTGACTCCACTTTGATTTCACAACTTCAAGAGCATCTTTATCAGTCCTTCCATATGAAGGACTTAGGTCCTTTGCAATATTTTCTAGTCCTTGAAGTATATTCAACTGCTGCTGGTGTCTTCTTACACCAACATAAATATACTCAGGATCTTATCTCTTTGGCTGGTCTACAAGATGGTCGCTCGGTTGACACTCCTTTAGAGGTAAATGTCAAATTTCGTCGGGATGATGGTGATTTTCTTTCTGATCCATCTCTGTATCGCCGCTTAGTGGGGAGCCTCAATTATTTGACGATTACTCGACCAGATATTTCCTTTGCTGTTCAACAAGTTAGCCAATTTATGCAATCACCTACACATATCCATCTAGCTGCTGTTCGTCGTATTATTATATATTTGCAAGGAACTTCTGATCAAGGTCTTTTCTTTTTCGCGGATACTCCTCTACGTTTAGTTGCATACAGTGACGCGGATTGGGTTGGTTGCTCTGATACTCGTCGTTCTATTACCAGATGATGTATGTTTCTTGGTGACTCTCTTGTATCATGGAAAATCAAGAAGCAAGATCGAGTGATAACAATTGAGGCAACTCCAAAGGTGTTACCGCCCTTATAACTACGTCACTGCCTGAACGCCACAACACCCGTCAGAGGTCAACCGCGGGGGTTGACGCCCCAGTGCCAGCACGAAGCCCTGGGATGGTCGACATCAGCGGAGAGGGGGAGTCTCATGCATCATCTATCCATACGCACGGTGTTATCCCATCCCAGCATAGCCATGACGTCACTCTAGGATATCGCCCATGACATCATATGTAGTTATCGCCCCTGACGTCACACAAGGCGTTATCTTCCGCCGATAACGCCCTCCCCACGAAGTAATGTCCTCGTTTCGCCTATAAATACCCCACCATTTAAAACGCAAGGTAAGCCTAAGATCACTACTAGAACCCCTACCATTTTGAATAGTCATACTGACTTAAGCATCAGAGTGTCTACGCCGGAGCCCCCCCTCCGGCGCTTTGCAGGTACATCCGACGACAGCTACAGTGACTCCGGTCGGCCAAGCACCTATCTCCGATCGTCCAGAAACTTCGAATCTTATCAAAGTGGTGCTTTCATTGAGAGGTTTGGTTTGTTAAGTGAGCGTCCTTGGCAGCCAAGCTCCGTCTCGTTTGGACGATCGAACCAACCATGGCTTCTGATTCGGAGTCCACTCGACCTTTATCTTCTAACATTCCTTTTGAAACCCGCAGACAGCTTTTTCCTTTTGCTACTACTGATGACTCTACCGCGATGCCCGAAGTTACTCCGGAATCCTCGGATCTCTCTTTCAGACCGATCGGAGGAACGCCTTCTTCTCAGATGAACATCTCTTTACCCCAGATTGGGGGACCTAGTTATTCCACCCCTCCCCCAAGAGGATTTATGTTGGATAGTGTGAACAACCCTCTAGCGAGTGAGATTTTTGCTCTTCGCTCTCGGCTGGATTACTTGACCGAACTTGCCGCGAGGATTACGCCAGGTGCGTCCGGATCGAGCATTCCGTCTCAAGCTATTTTTACATCATCCATTATCGCTGAACGACCCTTGTCGCCCCGGTTTTGCGAGAGTATTTCATTGACCCTACCCTTAGCGAGCATGCCAATCAGCCTTGTGCAGCTTGATGAGGGGGGAGTGGACCCTTACGTGCCGCGCCCGTTGCAGATTCCTATTTCCCAAGCTGAAAGACGGTTTAAAGAGTATAGAGATCGTTGGGACGGGCGACGTGAGGAAGCGGACAGAAATATGTCCCCTAAACGTAGTGAAAGATCTAGCAGTAGAAGACATCGAACCCGTTCGCCTAGGAGTCGTAGGCAGTCTCCACAGCGACATCACACTCTAGATTCGCGGAATCGGAGGCATCATTTGGAAGCATCACCCCCTCGCCATACGCGTGAAATTCTCGATGACACCTTAGGACACCTATTTAGTTAGCGTATACGGCGTCACGTAGGAATCTTATGACGGCACTAAAGATCCAATTTCCCACCTTAACAAAGTGAAGGACTTTGTGCAATTTTAGACTCACAGTGACGCAGCTTTGTGCCAAATATTTATCATGACGCTGTCGGGGGTGGCACGCCTCTGGTTCGAAGGTCTTCCCGGCGGATCTATCGATAGCTTTGCACAGCTGGAGTCTAAATTTTGAAATCGATTCAGCACCGCGGTTCCCATTCGGAAATCCGCCACGGCCTTATTTGACATACACCGAAAGCCCCATGAATCTTTGAAGGAGTTCCTTAGTCGTTTTGACTTGAAGATGTCATCAACACCGGGCATCACTGTCGATTTCGCCATAGAAGCCTTGAAGCGAAATTGTCGCTACGGAAAACTAAGAGACACATTAATGGTAGACCCCCCGGTGACTTTGGACGCATTAAGACTGAAAGCCCATAATTACTCAAGGATGGAAGAAGAGGAAAATAGGGACAGAACCCGAAATGTTACTATGACTTCTGAGGAACGTTTCATCGACGAGTACACTCAACAGAAAGATCACATTCCTAAGGTCTCCAATCGGCGAAGAGGCAACTCCAGAAAATCTAGTAACTCCCCTACTCGGCGGCAAAGGGATCCTCCCAAAGGCCGAATTTATGATCCAGACCTCCCTTCCCTTATTTTTCCAAGGGCAGAGATATTAGCTATTGTGGAGCAGCAGAATCTGCCCATTCGCTACCCAGCCCCCATTAAGCCTGGGGTGGTTATGGGAGGGAGAGAGAACCATTTTTGTAAGTTTTATAAAGCTAAAGGGCACTCAACGAAAGTATGCAGAGAATTGAAGTTGGCGATAGAGCGCTTAGTAGAGGAAGGTTATCTCGGAGAATTCACCACTAAGATAAGGGAGGAAGCCAGGAACAATCCTGTAGATAGAGCCGCCGATAATAGACCAGTACCTCCCCGTGCTCTAGGAAATAACGTTGCTCCTGTCGAGAGAGGTAGGGAGACGCTCATGATGGAAGAGGACGACGTTCCTATCATTAATATTATCACTGGAGGAGCCCCCTACCTGGATGAATCAGCGCAGTTGACACCCACGATAGGAGAGAAGCGGAAACGAACAGGCGCGATAGCAAAAAGCGAAGTGATAAGTGCCTTAGATAGAATGGTACTGTCTTTCTCCGAGGAGGATGAAAAAGGTGTCGTTTATCCTCACAACGATGCGTTGGTGGTCACCCCTATTATCGCTAATCATGAAGTTAGAAGAACTCTCGTGGACAACGGGAGCGCGGTAAATTTATTTTCGCTAGAAGCTTACAACCTCATGAAGCGCCACGATATCGAGTTAACGCCTTGCAAGAAATCAATAATTGGAGTGGATGGAGTTCCAATTCCGGTAACTAGAATAACCACTCTACCCGTATACTTCAGAGAAGACACCTCCAAGCGATCAGAGGAGCTGCTATTCCTGGTCGTGGACCTAAACCTTCCCTACAACGCAATTCTCGGAAGACCTTTCCTTAACCATTTTGGAGCGACAATATCGCAGAAACATTTGAGGATGAAATATCCCTCCTGGGATGGGGTGGTCTCAATCAAAGGCAATCAGAAATTGGCAGGTGAGTGTTATCTACTCATGACCCAGAAGAGCTGCGATAGGTACGTGTGCGTCACAGTGGATCCATATGAGCAAAACGATGAGAAGTGCACACAGCCAGTGGATAAAATAACAACTGTGCCCGTTAACGGGATAAAGAAGCGAGCTTTGTGGTTAGTGAAAAACTCAGCTCAGAAGAACGCGAACAACTAGCTCGACTGTTGAACAAGTGCAAAGGAAAATTCACATGGAAACCCGCCGACATGCCAGGTATCTCCCAAGAGGTAGCGAAACACCGACTTAATGTCGACCCTAATGTCAAGCCGGTCCCACAGAAGCGACGTGCATTTTCCGTAGAAAAAGCGTTAGCCGTCGAGAAAGAAGTGACGAAACTCTTAGATGCGGGCTTCATTCGGGAAGTCCAATACCCCACCTGGCTAGCTAACCCAGTGCTCGTTCCAAAGCCCAATGGAGATTGGCGTATGTGCATCGATTTTACCGATCTGAATGACGCTTGTCCCAAAGACTGCTACCCACTTCCTCGAATAGACCAGCTAGTCGACCAGACTGCTGGGTATGCCTATCTAAGTTCTTTGGATGCTAATTCGGGATATCATCAAATCCCCATGGCCGTGGAGGACGAGGAGAAAACTGCTTTTATTACCCCGAAGGCTACTTATTGCTATACAGCGATGCCTTTCGGACTAAAGAACGTAAGAGCGACCTTCCAGCGTATGGCAAATAAAATATTCGAGGAGCAAATTGGAAAGAATGTAGAGGCCTATGTTGACGATATACTGGTTAAAAGCCGAAGCTTCTAGGACCACTTGCTTGACCTGGAAAAGGTGTTCAACGTGATGAGAAAATATCAAATGAAGTTGAATCCCCCTAAATACATGTTTGCATTTCAAACGGGTAAATTTTTGGGCTATATGGAGAGCTAGAAGGGTATCCAGCCTAATCCTTTAAAAGTCAAGGTCATTCAGGACATGATATCACCCCGAACCGTCAAGGAGGTACAAAAACTGACAGGCCGTATTATCACCTTGGGACGGTTTATCTCAAAGCAAGGTGAAAGATGCCTCCCCTTTTTCAAGGTTATACGTAAGAAAGCCCCTTTTGGGTGGACAACGGAGTGCGAAGAGGCGTTTGTGGGCCTAAAAGCTTACTTGTCGTCTGACTTAGTACTAACAAGACCCGAACCAGGAGACACTTTGTACCTTTATCTTGGTACGACTGATGAAGTAGTCAGTGTCGTCCTTGTTCGCGACAACAATCGTCAGCATCATCCTGTTTACTTTGTAAGTCACATTTTGAAAGACGCTGAGCTGCGATACGCTCGTATCAAAAAGATAGCATTCGCGTTAGTTCAAGCCACAAGGAAAATGGATAGATATTTCCAGGCTCATCCCGTTATCGTGCTTACGGATCAGCCCTTGAAAAGGATATTCCGGAAACCTGAGTCTTCGGGGAGAATGCTAATTTGGGCCATCGAACTTGAGCAGTACGGATTGCAGTACAAAAACCGCCCTTCCGTGAAAGCCCAAATCCTGGCAGACTTCATAGCTGAGTGTACTTTTATAGAGGACCCGTTAACAGACCTGCCGGAAGAGGAAAAAGGTGACTTGGATCTCCCGTTCCCGGAAACCTATACTACCTTGTGGATCATCCACGTGGATGGAGTCAAAAATAAAGAAGCAGCTAGAGTTGGGATCTTTATGATTGGGCCGTAGGACATACAAATACGATATGCCATCAGAATCCTACAGCCGTTATCCAATAATGCGGCGGAATATGAGGCATTACTGGCTGGGCTCCATATCGGAAAGAACTTCTCCAGCAAGGCTATACACGACACAGGAATGATGGGGGACTTGCAGCTAAGAATTTGTGGAGATTCCAAGTTAATAATAGATTAAGTCCTGGGACACGCCCAGGCTAGGGAACCCATCATGGTGCGATACCTCGCCAAGGTAAAGCGCGAGTTATTGGAAATAAAGAAATATGGCATACGAGTCAGCTTCGAGCATATTCCCCGAGAGGATAACGCTGAGGCAGACAACCTTGCCAAGATGGCAGCAAATCTGGAGGCGTTAATACCTAAGGGTGTGTACTACCGAGAGATATCGGTACCTTCCTTCATGGAAGAGCAAGCGTCGCTTTGTGTTGAAGAAACTGAAAATGATTGGCGAATCCCCTTAATAAAATATTTGAAACATGAGGAGTTACCGGCGGATAACGCTGAGAAAAAGAAAGTACTGAAACAAGCTGCGCGATGCACATATTATGACGGGGAGCTGGTTCGAAGCTGCTTTTCTCACCTGGCAGCCAAATGTATAACAGAACAAGAAGGTCTTCACACCTTACGAGAAATCCATGAAGGGATATGTGGCATGCATGCATCAGGAGGAACCCTGGCCACACAAGTGTCCAGGTCAGGATTTTATTGGCCTACTATTCGAAGGGATTGCCACAACTATGTCCAGACTTGTCAAAAGTGTCAGGAATTCTCAAGGATTCCTCGATAGCCCGCCACGGAAATCTCTGAAATCGTGGCTCATTGTCCTTTCGCGAAATGGGGGTTCGATATCCTAGGACCATTCCCGAAGGCAAGGTCTCAATTGAAATTTGTGGTAGTAGCGGTAGATTACTTCACGAAATGGGCAGAAGCGGAAGCTGTGGCAAACATCACAACAGAAAATATTTGGTGTTTCTTCAAACATCAAGTTATTATGAGGTTCGGTGTACCCCGTGTGCTGGTAAGTGATAACGGGACACAGTTCAGCAGCCGATTCTTTAGGGACCAATGCGCAGAATTCCAGATCGAGCAAAGGTTCTCTTCCGTAGCCCACCTGCAGACCAATGGTCAAGCGGAGGTAACAAACCGAAGCATCCTTGGTGGTATCAAGAAAAACCTGGAGGGATCCAAAAAGAAATGGGCAGACGAACTACCGTATGTGATGTGGGCAAACCACATGACCGTCAAAACCAATACTAGGGAAACACCTTTTGCGTTAGCTTTCAGCAAGGAAGCCGTCACGCCGGTAGAAATCGGTACCATGAGCTTGCGAGTTGCCTATTTTCGAGAAGAATTAAACGAAGAAAGGTTATGAGCTAACCTCGACGCGTTACCAGAATTGCAAGAGGAAATCTTTCTGAAAATGCTACATTACAAACAAAAAATGGAGCGGTATCACAACAGGCGCGTCAAAGAACGGCTGCTGAAAGTAGGTGACCTGGTACTCAGGGACAAACGGGCAGCTGGCCAGCGCATGGGGAAGCTCAGTCCAAACTGGGACGGGCCATATCGTATTACCCGCGTTATTGGGAAGGGAGCGTATCACTTGGAAGAACTTGACGGTACCCCCTTACCCAATTCTTGGAACATTGCTCGTTTGAAATTATATCATGCTAGATGTTGATATATCTATGCGCATTTCACTAACGCCAGCCCTAACATGTGCTAACGCTCGAATAGAAGTATTCTTGTATTTTTGCGGCTGACTATGTGCAGATGATAAAGGGTACCAGGAGTGAAAAATTATATCCTTGTGACGGTCGGTCCTGATAAGACGGCTCACTAAGATGAGGCACGCCCTGGCATACCTAGAATTTAGCGAAGGGAGTGAAAAGTCATATCCTTGTGGTAGCCGCGCTAACATAGGCGGGCCATAAAGACGATGGCACGTCCCGACGCCCTCGGGAGTGCAAAGTCTTATCCTTGTGGTAAACTGGGCTAACATAGACGACCCACTAAGATAAGGCACATCCCGGCGTCTCTGGGAGTGAAAAGTCCAATCCTCGTGTCGACCGTGCTCGTGGAGACGACTCGTCGAGAAGAGGCACGCCCCAGAGAGATAGTAACTCCATTAGGAAGTGAAAATCCTATCCTTGTGATAACCAGGCTAATATAGATGGCTCACTAAGACGAGGGCACGATTCCGGGATGTGAGGACAACGCCTGAAAGTGAAAAACCTAGCCTTGTGACGGCCAGTCCTGATCCGACACGTCCCGGCGTCTCTGGGAGTGAAAAGTCCAATCCTCGTGTCGACCGTGCTCGTGGAGACGACTCATCGAGAAGAGGCACGCCCTAGAGAGATAGTAACTCCATCCGGAAGTGAAAATCCTATCCTTGTGATAACCAGGCTAATATAGACGGCTCACTAAGACGAGGGCACGATTCCGGGATGTGAGGACAACGCCTGAAAGTGAAAAACCTAGCCTTGTGACGGCCAGTCCTGATCCAACGGCTCACTAAGATGAGGCACTTTCTAGGCCGATCGTGGAAATATGGAAACGTCAAGAATCGCGAAATCCCAGCGAGTAACCAGATGAGAAATCCCTGGTGAAGATTGCTAGTGGAGAAAGCGATATGGGCGACATCGACAAACTACCTCGAGACGAAAGCGAGAAGCTCCTATGGGTAACTAATGTTTATTACAGTATAACATTTTGATAACAAACACTGATCCATGATTTAGAAAGTGCAGAGGCACCATTCGGACAATAAAGAGATTGGTGCTCACGGGAACAACAAAGTCGCGAAATCCATCTTGTTATCGTCACTTGGAAAATATAGTCTGAAGGACCTATGTGTTATGACTCTCATTCTACATGGAGCGTCTCTAGGGAAAGTGATATACTAGAATCTATCTACCTGGCAACCTTGGCCATCGACTGGGAATATCTACAGTGTTATGATTATACGCAGTGTGAAATGGGATGGGGTAACATCACTTTTCTTTTCTATAAGTTTATCTTGGAAGCTATCCATGAGACGATAAGTAAAAGACGCATGGCGAAGTCATGTTGCGACATTTCACGAAGAATCCGCTATCAAAGTTCACAATCTTATCAGTTGAATGACGATGGTATAATCAGCCTGTTTTCCTGGGAAATCCGTTATCTGAGGCATTCAGTGCGGATCTACTAACATCACAGCAGCGATAACAACTCCCTTGTTGTGTCAGAAAAGTTCGAGGAAGAACCAATAAAAAGAAATGACGTCAACAACAAAGAAAGTTAGGAAACCGAATATATAGTTTTGCCCAAAAATACCCGCGAAGGGTTACAAAAATAAGAGCCCAAGACTGCAAAGTTTAAGTGGCAAGAACAAAAAGGGACAACCCTTGATAACCAAAAAGAACAATAATACTTTAGGCACGCCGGACCTACGAGCTCCTTTGGCTTTTGTAGCCCTGTGCCTTGGCTCGACGAAATCCTTCATCATTGAGGTAGACAGATTTCTTCAGGAAGGCCTCAGTAAGGGAGTCACCTTGGTATACCTCTTCACCATGAATTTCCGTAAAGTATTCGGCCATAAGGGCGGCAGTATTCTCAATGTACCATATGCACTTCTCAGTCGTCTCTCATTCCTGCGTTGTCTTCTCTTCCATCAGCGCCGCCTTTTCCTCCTCCAGGGCGGCATTCCTCGCCTTTTCAGCAGACTCTCGTTCCCCCGCCTCTTTGTGGTCCTTCCGGGCCATCGCTAAAGCCAGCAACAAGTTCTGGCGTTCTACCAACAACTTCTCTTTTTCCTCCCGCAACTTTTCTTTTTTCGCCTATTCCCTGAAAAGCTCGTCCACGGAGGCAGTAAGGGAGGCGACTTGACACGACATATGCTCCTCCCAATAATGAAACTCAGTGAAGCAAGTGAAGAGCTTGGTGCGCAGCGAAGTCCCCCGTTCATCCGCAGGACGGGAAAGGAACGCTTCTCGCTCTTGAGGGGATGCTAGTGCATATGACGCTAGAAGAGCGGAAACTTCGGCAGAGCTATCACCACCAACTGCAGGAAACCCAGAACAACGCAGTGTGGATAGGTCAACCTAATGAGTGACGGAGCCAGGAATACCCATTGAACTTAAGTCGGCCAGGAGATGAGGCCCGGTAACCTCTCCCCCAAAGTGACAGAACATCGGGGACGGAGGTTGGTTGGAAGAATTGCCCGCGTGAAGTCCAAAAGAGACAGGAGGCAAAAAACCCGATAAGTCCTCGTTGAAGCCTAAACCACCAGAAAAAGTGGGAACTGAGAACGAGGACTCGAAATGTCCCGAAACGCCAAGGCCCCTAAGAAAATCAGAAGACCGATCCCCAGACGGTATCGTGGAGTCAAGTGCGGCATTACGTTCCCCCTCTGTACCAGCAGGACAGGTTACTGAGCTATCACCCACTAGACCAGTTCACCCCTTTTTCGTAGGGCGCAGTATGTGCCCTAAGTTCATACCGTTTGTCGGGGGTGCGAGAGGAAAAACGAAGGTGGTCTCCTACAAAGAAAAATGAAGTGAAAAATAGGAAAATAAAAGAAAGTTCAAAATGATAGTAAAGGTAAAGGTTGAAACGATGCAGCCATAAAGAAAAACGTACAGCAACGAAATCGACAGCGGGCGCTTCTGAGGAGGCAGCCGCGTCTGGAGAAGGAGTGAGGGCGGCAACGCTCCTTGTTCTTTTCCTTTTCTTTCCTCTTGTCCGAGCCCTAGAGGAAGACGCCTGGGTAGGATAGGCGGCAACGGACATGGCAGGAACAGCGGTAGGAATCGTGGTGGACTCTTCACCAACGGGGGAAGAAGATGTTTGGACGGCACTTACAGTAACGACGGGCGGTACGGCCGGATTAATCGCAGCTCCCGCAGAGGCAGCGGCATCGGCAGTGCCTTCTGCTCTTTCCCTCCTTTGCTGAGCCCTTCTTAGTCACCTCCTAACGCTCTCGGGCTTCCGGTTAGGATCAGTTGCTGCATGATCAAAAGATAACGTTAGCGTTAGTATCAATCGCGATAATGAAGAAAATAACGCAACACTCACATCTGATGCAGGTTTGAATGTTCATCCCGCATGCCAGATTGCGAGTATGAACGCTAATTTCCAGTTGAAGCAACTTGTCTAACCAGCCCCGCTCAGGCTGGCGAAGGGTTCCCCGCTAGATGAGCCCGACGGAGGCCTACGGTCAGCCCCGCTCAGGCTGGCGAACGCTGATTTCTACTTGAAGCAAGTTGTTTAACGCATGCCCAAGCACTGTCCTTGACGTCTTGGTTGAAACCAGATCGCCACCAAGGGTCCGGAAGGTCAACAACAAAAAATTCTTTCTTCCAACTTTCAATGGAAGATTCGAGATAGAGGAGTTTCCAAGTAAAGCCTTTGAACGAATCATCGTTATAGCGGGGCGATATCGCTATTACACCCCGACGGCTATACAGTTTGAAAAGGGACTTAAACAATAAAAGGGAAGGATAATCAATCCCTTTGTACTTGCAAAGCTCCAAAAAAGTGTAAACACAGCAATATGCGTTTGGGGCTAACTGTACAGGATTCAAATCAAGATCAGTAAGCAATTGTTTTATGAAGGGATCGACGGGAAACCTAAAACCGTACCGAAATATCTGGGCATACAGAACCCTACAATTCCCGGTCAGAACACTGTTCAGGCGTAGTGACTCAGGGGCAACAGAGGCCGTATAACCCTCGGGGATATTGGCATGATGATTGGCTAAATGTTCATTGAGAGCGGCCACAGAAGTAATACTACTGACAGTATTCTCAATCTTTTCTTCGTCAACAGATTTAGACTCAGAACGACGAGTCTTAGCCATGGCAGAAATAAAGGAAAAATGATGAAGAAGACGACAAGAAAGAGTGAGAAGTACCTTTCTGGAAAAGATGCTCTGAATACTCGAACGAGAAGAAGAAGAAACGCAAGACGACTCGAGAGGGTATGGAGAGAGCAAAATAACGAAAAAGGAAAAAAAGAAGCAAGTGTTAGGTTTTATAACCTCACGGGCTAAGCGAAACGACTGTTGTGACAGTCGTTGTGGCATCATAAAGGAAAGACGTAGGTAATGAGTATGACTCTTGAGAAGCGAGAAGGCGCTTCGATCGCACCAATTCCTAAGACACGCTAACTGCTGGCACCCTTAGGAGTCGACACGTGTCTTTTGGATCATCATGACTTCTCCCTCACATTAATGAGAAAATCCTGAGCATTAAATGCTTTGAAAAGCATAATCAATTTTTCAAAATAAGGCAGGCGCGATGACGCTATGACGCGACAACTAAGATAACGCGATCGGGCGATAATCAAACTAGTAGCTGACGGGATAACGTGAAAAGTGAAAGAAAGATTATTTGTTCAAGAAAGGATCACAAGCGATATCGCACCAAGCGTTATTAGTTATTACAAATAGAATTAAATCAATGTTTAATAAAATAAATAAGGAGAAATAAATTCCTCTCCAGCGTCAGACTTGTCCAGTCATGGAAGCCTCTTGGTGGCCGCGGAAGGGATTTTTGCTAGATCCGCGTCGCGGGCCGATATCTCTTCACGAAGGAAAGAGTTTCTTTTGTCGGCCGCCACCAACTCAGCCTTAGCCACTACCAATTCTGCCTCGAGAAGTTCTATTTTGGCTTTTCCCCTGGATTTCTCTCTTGCAAGTTCGGCGCGACAATCATCCAGTTCCGTTTAGGTGCGACTCTGAAGTTGTATCAACTCCGCGACCCTGGTCAGGGCGGCATCTAATTTCTCCTGAGAACCAGGAAGCTTGTCATCATGAGCCCCGAGAAAGTAATGCATTTCACGGAAGCAGGCCAGATCGTTATTTAGGACCCGCGCGCATTGGATATCGGGAGGAAGTCGCAACAACTCTTTTTTGTCTCTGGGGAACCAAATATCTTTCCCACCAAGGAACCTACCGGCTGTTCTCGTGATAACGAGTCAGATATCCCCAAATCCCGAAGTTCGCTGGTACCAAGGGTGGACAGATCTAGCTGGTAAGAAGAAACCACTCCTCGAGAGCCTTGAGGAGAAAGGTTGGCGATAAAAGAAGGAGAGCAATTTTTGGTGGAATTGCCTAGACCAGAAATGGAAGTAAAAAACAATGGCTGAGGACTCCTCACGGGAGGAATAGGAAAAATACCCGGGTCGCAAGTTGGCGCGACAACGTCAGGAATGTAAGAGGAAATAGGAGAATCAGGGACGTCAGTCGGCGGAGGCGAATTCGGCACCTGGGGAATTTCAGTAACTGCGGGAGAAGCAACGGCTGACGCCTCAGTAACCTCTGCTGCTTGAGAAGTGCTTGCCGCAGTAGAAGTGTTGACGCCTGTGACGAGAACGTCATTGACTCTCTTGGGAGAGACTTTAGGAGCTTGGGCAGCTTTCTCAGTTCTGAGTCTCTTCCGCTGAGCCGCGGAAGCATGGATGAGCTCCATTTCATCGTCCATAGCCTCACTGTCGCTGTCGCTATTGCTGGTAATTATCTTAGCTGCGGGTTGACTGGAAGTCGTCCCCTTGTTACGGATCGGTAACCAATTGTTGAGGAAGTTAGAGGTTCGGGCAGGAATATTGCGACTCTTTGCGGCAACTATCTTGGTCCTTCTTTTTTTTGGCAGAGTAGTCTAAGGGTTGGAAGTCTGAGGTGGAGGAGAGGCCGGTAGCATTTGAAGTGGCATCACGTTCAAAGGAGCGTCGTTCCCCCCGGGCGATTGGTCTTCAGCGTCATCTGTCAGGAAGATATATTAGAACAAGGAACAAGATGAAGCGATAACGCGAAGATAGAAACTCACCTATCATACATTCTGTCATAAGTCGGTACGTGGCAAACTCTCGAATGCGGAATGAGAAATTTATCTCAAGCAAAGCGTTAGCCTGACGCAACTCATCCCTAGTCAATACTACTGGGTTTACCCAGATGGAGTCAACAAGCCCGCGGTTAAAGCCCTTGGGCCATGAACGAAAGGGCATTGAGATAATGAAGAAGCCACTCTTCCAATCGGGCACAACCCCCTCAAAACCCCAGAACCTCTGCCAGAAAGACTGCACGAATGCATCATTCCACCTTGGGGTGATATCGACCAAACAGTTGCGACACTTAAAGCTAAAGAATTTGCAAAATAAATTGACAGATGGGGTAAAGATACTTTGCATCTCGCAGGCACGAACAAAGGCTTAAATACCGCACCAAGAGGAAGGGGTTATCTGAGCCGGGTCGATATCGTAGTGGCGCAGCAACTTCTTTATCGACTCGTGAACAGGAAAGCTGAAACAATAAAGAAACATCTTGAAATAAACCATCCTATCATTCCTAGGTCATGGGTCATGGAGCCCTTTACCCGCCTGAGGAGCCTTAACGGATAAATCCGGAGGAAAAGAAATACCATGACTCTCTAACTCAGTCGTCAGAATGGTCTCACAAGTGAAAATACTGGGCGTTCCCTCGACTTCTGGGTCTATAGGCCTATGAAGACCTTTGGGATCTCTAATCATACGCATAATGAATCAACAGGAAGGAAATCTGAGGAAGATGGAGCAAAATACCTGGAATAAGAAAATGATGAGCAGATCGCCGGCGGTGACGAGCAGTTGAGAAAATTTTCTTTGGGAAGAAGAAGAAGGAGAAAAAAGAGAATGATGAGAGAAATACCAGAGCGCGAGCAAAAAAGTTAAAAGGAAACAGCTATTCCCTTTTTAAAGGATGGTTTGAATATCAAACAGCCTGTAAAAATAAGACGCGTGCGAAGCAGATCGTGACACGTGGAAAAATCGCAAAGGGATATTTATGACTAAGCATTTATATCTGCAAAGAAAGGCGGTTGCTAAATGGAAACTGACAAACGGTTATATCACGCGACAACCAGCCCCTCGGCGATAACAGACCAGCAGTATGGAAGTTAACACGGAAAGGCGGCAAAGAAAAAAGAAAAATGATACTTTGTTTCATAAAGCCATGCGGCATCTACAAGAGGAAACGACGTACAAGATCAATCATCATTAGGCCAGTAGGAAGGGAAATAACAGTACTCTCCATCCGAGGACGGAAACTCCTCGTTGATGGGGGGGAAAGGTTCCGCAACATGCCCCCTATGGCCCAACCTTATCTAGCTCGGTCCTTCTTTGTCCTCGGGTGCCGCGGTATTGGTAGTGATATCGCTGGCGACGCTCCTTTCCAGGAAGCGATCAATGTGAGAGAACAGCTCATCACCCCTCCTAACTGAAGGGACATAGAAACGAGGAGGAGAATCAATTAGTTTTGAAGTTTCCCCCTTCTTAAACCTCTTGCGCTTTTTACGACGGGGAATTCGTCTCTTCAAGTAGGACGGCGACGGAGGATTGTCAGAGTCCGGTGAAGTCGGAGGAGTGGGAGGAGAACCGCGTTCGGCGAGGTCCAAAGAGTATGAATCGGCCATGATACCACAGCTGGCCTTAGCAGAAAAATATGAGGAAGAAGATGAACAGAAAAAGGAAGAGAAAATCTCATTAAATAGCCGAGGAGGGGAGATCTTCCCGATTTCTCGCCAACTTTTGAGAGAACTGAGACTTTTCGAAAAGAACAAACCGAATCTCAAGATTGGATCTTATGATCACGCCTGTTGGAATTTCTCATTGATCAAGAGGCGCCAAAAAACTGACCAATCAGCTGGTGCTGAAGAGACGACGCGAGATTAATGCGAAACGGTTCGCGAGGATAACCGTTGCAAAAGCCCCACCAAGTACGGACTCGTTTTCAGTTGGGCTGACATGACACTCAATTGAAACAACAACTGGTGCATTGTGAAAAGAAATCGTGATAAAGAAAGACATTTATTTATTCATTTAAAGGCCTAACGGTCGGGATGTACATCCATGCAAGAAAAAGAAAAAAGACAAGACGGCGGCGGTCAATGATCAAGCCTGGGAACCAGCATCATCATCCTCCGGCAGGGTGGGGACTTCCCTCAGAGCGTCCGCCACAGAGGCCAGCTCAGCGGAAGAGATCCTCATGCCTCTCAGGCAGCAGTTCAGCAGATCCTTTCTCTGCTGCAGCATGGAGATCACCACCTCAATGCGGGAGATAGCAGCAGCCAGCTTGGATACATTCTCCAGAGGACTGAAGTCCTCTAGAGAGGCCGCGCCCAACCTGGAGCGGAGAGGAGTTAACATCCTTTGAAGTTCCAGGACGTCCTCCGCAGTCTTGATCAGCACGTTCTCCAGAAAACTGACGTCCCCGTCGTTGAGATTCTTCAGGGTATGAGTTTTTGAGATCAGATAGTTCTTGGTGAGATTGTCCATGACGAAGATACTGGAAAGAAATGCCAGAAAGGTGTGTGATTGGAACAAAGAAGATTCAAATTTATAAGCCTCGAGAGGAGGTAATGAAAAGACGTAATTTCTGATATCTTGGGGAGCGATAAGCATAATCCGAGTGGAAATTGGAGCCATAGCCCTTGGTAAACACTCGGGCTCGTTTTCAGTTGGGCTTATGATAACAATTGAGGCAACTCCAAAGGCGTTACCGCCCTTATAACTGCGTCATTGCCTGAACGCCACAGCACCCGTCAGAGGTCAACCGCGGGGGTTGACGCCCCAGTGCCAGCACGAAGCCCTGGGATGGTCGACATCAGCGGAGGGGGGAGTCTCACGCGTCATCTATCTGATAACTATCGACACGACTCTAGGGGCATTTCCACCTTCGCACCCGGCGACAAGGCCGGAACACTATAGATACCAAGGGGGACATGGCACTGTTCCTACCGCCTCTAGCCTGGCGGCCGACCCGGGGATGATCGACACCAACGGGGGGTTCTCACGCGACATGTGCACAGCGTCATCCCATCCCCGGTCATGCATGACGTCACCCCGTATGACGACACCTCCCATGACGTCACTCTTTGGCCCATCGACATCATCCAGAGATAACGCCTACCCCCTACCGGTAAGGCTCTTCCTTTGCCTATAAATACCTCCACCATTCAAGACAAGAGGGTAAGCCTAAGACAGTGTGTTGAACCCCTACCATTTTGACCACTCGTACTAACTTAAGCATTGGAGTGTTTACGCCGGAGACCCCCTCCAGCGCTTTGCAGGTGACCAAGACAACCGGAACAGTGTTCCAGACCAACCCCACTTTGGCCTATCCTACTCGACGAATCTTGGACTCTTATCACTATCCATACGCACGGTGTTATCCCATCCCAGCATAGCCATGACGTCACTCTAGGATATCGCCCATGACGTCATATGGAGTTATCGCCCCTGACGTCACACAAGGCGTTATCTTCCGCCGATAACGCCCTCCCCACGAAGTAATGTCCTCGTTTCACCTATAAATACCTCACCATTTAAAACGCAAGGTAAGCCTAAGATCGCTACTAGAACCCCTGCTATTTTGAACAGTCATACTAACTTAAGCATCGGAGTGTCTAAGCCGGAGCCGCCCCCTCCGGCGCCTTGCAGGTACGTCCGACGACAGCTACAGTGACTCCGGTCGGCCAAGCACCTATCTCCGATCGTCTAGAAACTTCGAATCTTATCATCGAGTATCTAAATCTTCAACTGAGTCTGAATATCGTGCTATGTCCTCAGCATGTTCAGAAATTGTTTAGCTTCGGGAGTTATTCGGTGAGCTTGGCTTTCCTCAAACTGAGCCTACTCTTCTTCATACCGACAACACTAGTGCCATCCAAATTGTCGCAAATCCAGTATTTCATGAACGTACGAAACACATTGAAGTGGATTGTCATTCTATATGCGATGCCTATGATGAACGCGTGATTTCCCTTCCTCATATCAACACTGCTGATCAAACAGCTGACGTATTTACAAAGGCTCTTTCCAGACATCGTCATCAGTTTATGGTTGCCAAATTGATGTTTCACAACCATCCCGCATCAATTTGAGGGGGGATATTACTGGGAACATTTCTATGGCACTAATTCAAGAATTGATTGCAAGATTTGCGGCTTCAATTTAGTTATTCTTCTTACCATGTATTTGTATATATATTACCTAGAATAGGGATTTGCATTAGCTGTAAATTGTTACCTAATTTAGGTTGTACATATCTTCTTATTTAAGAAGAAGTATCTCTCCAATGAAAAGGCATCTTGTTCAAAACTTGTTAGCAGCGTCATCATGTTGGAATCACCAACCTTGGCGTCAAAGGCATATTAACAAGCAGGGGCAACTTGGCGTTAACAGCAAGCAGCGTTATCATCAAGCGGCAACCTCAGCGTTATCAAGAAGCCACGTCATCAAGCTCAGCGTTATCAAGACATCAAGCGGCAGCATCATCAAGGCATCAAGCGGCATCATCAAGTAGCATCAAGCGGCATCATCAGCGGTAGCATCAAGCGGCAAACTCAGCGTCAGCGTCATCAAACTCAGCGTCAGCGTCAGCATCAAGAGGGGTGTTATCAACAGTAGCACTTGTCCTCTAATTTTGCCACTTGTCAGTATATGGTGTGCACAGTTGTAGAAATCTAGAATGTTGTACCACGTGTAATAAATAGAAGTGTGTAGAAAAAGTAGGTCGCATCCACCACATTGCAGAAAGGTCGGTTGGAACCAACGTTCCCACCCAAAAAGAAGAGTGCTGAAGAGTGAAAATTGTGCACACTGTGCACCACTCTCGATATCAGTTGTCATCAAAAAAGAAAAGAAATCTTTGTAGAGAAGGGGTGCATCTTCTCTATATTGAATCATGTTTGGTTCTACCAGGGGTAGAACGTGATCAAGAGAAATCAAGAGAAATCAAGAAATCAAGAAAAGAAAAAGTATTTCTGTGTGCGGTTCTACAAAGAAGACTGTAGAACATAAATTTTCCAGAAGAGGAAAATTGTATCTGTAAAATATCATCATTTATACTAGTTTCATCTTTTCGTTCATGTGTTCCTATTAAATCCTTTTTAGCTTTTGATTTTCTAACATGGTAGCGGAGAAATTACAAAATATCAGAATCTTCATCAACCTCAAATCCAACAAATGGTAGCGGAGCTCTTAGTCTTAAGGGACCTGTGGAAGTGGAAGAACACCAGCAAGCACACCAGAAAAATCAACAGCAGCGACGCCGGCCACAGGTGCAAAAGTCACAGAGAAAAAAGAAAAAAGAAAAAAGAAAAAAAAACAGATGAAGTTGCAATTGAAAGAGAGATGAGCTGATTTTGATTGTGTGCTCAAAAAGAGAAAAAATTAATTAAGTTGGTGTTGAGGGGGAGTGTTGAAATCAACACCAACCTTGGCGTTAACAATCAAGCAGCAGCGTCATCATGTTGGAATCACCAACCTTGGCGTCAAAGGCATATTAACAAGCAGGGGCAACTTGGCGTTAACAGCAAGCAGCGTTATCATCAAGCGGCAACCTCAGCGTTATCAAGACATCAAGCGGCAGCATCATCAAGGCATCAAGCGGCATCATTAAGTAGCATCAAGCGGCATCATCAGCGGTAGCATCAAGCGGCAAACTCAGCGTCAGCGTCAGCATCAAGAGGGGTGTTATCAACAGTAGCACTTGTCCTCTAATTTTGCCACTTGTCAGTATATGGTGTGCACAGTTGTAGAAATCTAGAATGTTGTACCACGTGTAATAAATAGAAGTGTGTAGAAAAAGTAGGTCGGTGGTATGCCTATAAATATGCATCCACCACATTGCAGAAAGGTCGGTTGGAACCAACATTCCCACCCAAAAAGAAGAGTGCTGAGAGTGAAAATTATGCACACTGTGCACCACTCTCGTTGTCAGTTGTCATAAAAAAAAAAAAAAAATCTTTGTAGAGAAGGGGTGCATCTTCTCTATGTTGAATCATGTTTGGCTCTACCAGGGGTAGAACGTGATCAAGAGAAATCAAGAGAAATCAAGAAATCAAGAAAAGAAAAGGTATTTCTGTGTGCGGTTCTACAAAGAAGACTGTAGAACAGAAATTTTCTAGAAGAGGGAAGTTGTATCTGTAAAATATCATCATTTACAGTAGTTTCATCTTTTCGTTCATGTGCTCCTGTTAAATCCTTTTTAGCTTTTGATTTTCTAACATGGTAGCGGAGAAATTACAAAATATCAGAATCTTCATCAACCTCAAATCCAACAAGAAGGTCCAATTTTCATGGCTTGCACCGCTAAGTCTGCATATGTATGATGGTGGACCCCCGTCGACTATTTCTGGAGCTGTACCGATTTCGACAGGGATTTGTCATACAACCAAGATAAAACAAATCTTTTCCAAATCAGAGCAAATAACGGTTCGGTTTCATACCTGGAAGTATATTGTCTGCAAGTGACCAACTCGATACGGGACCAGTAATGTTAAGGACTGCAACCCAAACCTCCTGCAAGTCACTGAAAGAATGCGACACATGAAGATGGCCCTTTTTTTATATACTCGCCTATCTTTTTCGCTCATCTCTGTGCTGTAATTTTTATTCTATGTTCAAGGGATCTACCGGTCATGTTGTAAGCAGATGAGTAAAAGTGTGTAACTAGGAAAGAGAAACTAAATAAACAAAACAACTAGAATGCTGAAAGTTTATATGAGTAGCCTATTTAACACCAAAGATATCGGCAGCCTGACACTCCATACACAAGTCGACTCAATAAAGAAACAAGTAGACTTTTTCATGCACTAGACTGGAAGTTAGGTCTACTCACCCTGAGGAAAATTCCAAGTGAACTCTCCGAGATCCGTCAGCAGAAATAGTATGTGGCTTGAAACTAGACAAATGAGGGAAAGATCTATATTGCTTCAAAATATCATCACTCCTTGCCGGGAACTTTAAGCTTCTTGTGAACAGAAGAGAAACAGGGAAAAATGCCTACCACAGAAATAAAAGATATGTTAGATAACAAGAAACTAATATCGGTGAATTTCAGATCAACAGGAGAACCAAGTACAGTATAGCTTGTTGCCAAATCCATAGACACAAAAACCCCTGCTCCATTAATACAACACAAAGTTGATCAAGATCTACGATGTTGGGAGAAAATAGGGGAATGATAGTAATGGAGGTATTAACATATAACAATGAGGAAGTTGCTTGTTTGCTAAGGAAGGTGTTGAATCTTCAGATGAGGAACCAATGAATTTGGGGAAAGCACTAGAGAGCTTTGTGAAAATTGTATGACTTGCCATGCAATAAGCCAAGTCAAAATCATAAATCTGACATGACATCGGCTATTAGGTTGAAACTCAAAAGAGGTTTAACAAAAAATTCTACGGATTAGCAGTTTCGAAAGACAAGTCTGAACCAATGTGCAGTTCCTTTGCTACTTCAGGTGCATGTTTGAAAAGAAACAGTAAAGAGTTGGAATCCACCACAGAAAAGTCATAACTGGAGCCCAGAATCCTATTTGCATCTGTCAATGTCAAGATCATAAATCGTTCAGACAGTTGAACCAAAAAGAAGAGAAAGTTATAACCGATGAAGAAGTCCATAGAACCAGTATTCATAGAATTGTCTAACCATTTGTATTGACAACAAAAGCTGTCGTGCTTTCTTGCTCATTAAAGAGTTTTAAAAGAGCTTTTGCATGGTGTCATCTTTTATTCATACCTGCAGTCACACAGGTATGCTGAAAAACAATCCTCCTAGGTGCAGTGTTGCTGTACGGAAAGAACTGAGATGCAAGAGCCAAGGAAAGGACACTAACATGCAGCAAGAACTGCAAGATTGATGACCTGGCTAACCATTGCCCACAAACAGGTATTATAGGGCCCACGCACCAGCCAGTTGCAATTCCAACTATTGCTGCCACTACAACATCAGCTATATAGTAGTACCCTGCAAGAAAAGATCTGAAAATCATAATCCAAAAAGAGGTCGCTTGTAGTTAATAATTGTGTACAGAAAGAGAATTACAATAGTTCATTTTGTAGTTTGAAGATAAAAAAATCAAACTGTACTATTGTGTTGCCTGATAAAGAATATGGTTAAAGCTGATAATTGACACCTTCTAGACTTGCATGCAAACAAAATCCAAATATCCCGTTAAAACTAAGACAATGAAAAACCATAAATAAATTTTTTCAACTGTATCAAGTTGCAAGAATTTTATACTAACTGGCAAAGCAACTAGATATGGACCTATTTGAAAGCACTTCATTAAGGAGAAACCTCACAGAAAACAACCGAGTTTAGAAGCTAACCATAGGGAGGTGGGAGAGCACCCATTATTCCCATCTTCTCAATCAAAAACTGGACAAGAAAACCACCAAAGTATACCGTGTATGTGAGACAGGGAACTAGAGCTATCACATATAACGCTGTTGACCTGAAGAAAACAACATTGATTTAGTCAAGCCACAATGTTCATGGTTAAACTATGAATCGCTAAGATGCTTTCAAGTTTCTCTTTTATTGCTCGAAAAACTATTTGTTGCTTTTACTATAGTTGTAAGATCAATCATTGGCAACTCAAGGTCTTCCTCTCTGCTCTGCTTACTATAATACATTGCGATGAGGTTTTTGATCTTCTCTGAAATTGTAGATTAATGATTTCAAAATGCACAACTTTATACAATCATAATTCACAAACACAGTCGAATGCTAATTGGTCAAAAAGTTGTAGATGCATAAGTGGAAATCTTTAGTTCGAAGATTAGAAATGAATTTTTTTCCAGTAGTCAATGTCTAAAAATTGGTACCACTAGAAATCAGCTGCATATGAAAGCAAAATTACCTCGATTTTGAAGTTTCCTTTTCCTCATGTATAAGATCCATCCTAGGAGAAGTACTCCAATGGAAAATATTATGGAGCTGGCAATAATTGAGATCATCTTCTGTTTCCTTGATTTTCTCTTCCTCTCGGTGTATTCTTAAAATTGAAACTAGAGTTAGCGTACATGTTTAAGCCACAGCTACAATACTTGCAACATGTTTCAAATAAACCAGCAATGTCCTACTCAGCCATCCCTAAGAATTTCCAATTCTATCCATTTTACAAAGATGGTTATTGGAAAGTTTTGCTATTAGATGGTTGTGATAAAGTTTTTCTATTGGAAAAATATAGGAAAAAATGCAGAAAAAGAGTAGCAGAGTACCCAGATACGAAGCAGGCATCCGAATGTAGAGGTCTTGACCTGTATCTGAATATTCTCTCATATCAATTAGATCACCAAACCAAAGCACACAGCCACTTCCTCCTGCTCTTATATCTGCATTTGTGTATGCCATGCATGAACAGTTTTTTAAACACAACTCCTCGCATTTTCCGAGGGTAATGTTCCTATCAAACCATGAAGTTGATGAATCAGGCACTTTTAGCCCCTCATACTTCACAAATCCTTCTCCAGCCTGACAATCAAGAGGATTTTTTCGAACACACCCGCCAGACCAATCATTTAAACTCCAGTCTTTAGTGAATTTGGGCTCAAATCCTTCTGGACACGAACAAACTAGATAGTTATCGATATTGCATATAGCATTTACATCACATGTAGCATACTCATCACACTGATCTTGACCAACGGAATAGTAAACAACCCAACTGCTTGTCGTGACAATCCATGTTAACCGCTGAGTAAACCCTGATGCATTCACCATGAACCTTGATGGCACCGAACTATTCAATAGCTTGAAAATTTAATAGACTTCCTTTTCATTCAAAACAAAATCAAATGTATACACTGTGTTTGGCCTCAGCCTAGAAGTGCCTGCAAACCGAATACCATTCCAAGGCCCCTGCCTGTATTTCATAAGACTGGCATTATTGAGAGCTAGTTGAGGAAAACCGCGAGGATCTATACCCCATGGATAGTCTCCTCTACTGGGATTATCAAGGCTTTTCCATGATGATATATTCTTATTCAAGCCAGTGACCAAGTCAACACCAAGTTTCATTTCTGGCAGTAAGGTATCACATGGGTAGTCAAAGCTTTGCCAGAGATAGTCCTCCGGGTTGCTGCCATCACTTGCATCCATCACAACAAGATTTCCTGTTTCCAAAAGCTGGGCAATAGGATTTTTGCCTGTTCTTGCTCCGTTAGATGACCAAATAACATCGTTTGTGCCATTTAGAAGAACAAGAACTCCTTGGTTAGTGATACTTAAAACTCCGGAGCGATCAAAAAGTGGAGTTTCTCTGTTGGCCACCCAAGCTATTGTTCCTGTAGATAACCTCTTGTACCAAACCCCCAAGTACCGGTTCCTTGACTGGCCTGGGCTGAAAAATCCCAGCTCAAAGCTCTGGCTGGCTGAAGTTATTGTATTCCCATCTTTATCTTTGATGGACTGACCTGGACTTAAGGTGTCTAGAGCAGTAGCAACTAATATAGTAAACACTAGAAAAGTACAAGGAATTAAGAACTTTGCATGGCCATACATTCTCTTCCAGGTTTCTTGTTTAACAGAGTGACAAAACATAACTAGGAAATGGAAAATGGAAGGTCTAATCTTGTTTTATTTTCAAGGTTTTGGTGTATGTTAAGATCTTTAGAACCGTTGACCCGTAATTTATGTGATTTGAGGACAAACAATGTGAGACAAGGTTGATCTCCCCATCTTTGTTTATTTAGTTTATGATTTGTGATTAGTTATATCTTCTGGTTAACGTATATGTACGACTTTTTTTAAACCAATGTGTATTGTTTAATATATTTGATATCATAAACTATATGTTTGGTACTAGTTGATCATTGAATCCTTGTTTCTCAATTTGTTTTGTATTCATCTTGTTTATCCTTTTTTTTTTTTTGGTAAGAACATCTTGTTTATCCTTAGACCTCACTGGGAAAAGAAAAAAAGATGCTGCGATTTTTTTTATAAAAAAGGTCCTTTCTGTGAATGGAAAAAAAGGGTTTAATTTAATTAGGTTAAAATAATAGTTTGACTTAATTTAATTTGTTAAGTAATAAGATAAGAGAGTTTTGGAGCTGGGTTTTCTAAATAAAATATATTAAGAAAAGGTAAAAATGTCGGCAAGCCAAAGCAAATGTCTTTTTCTCAATTCTCCCTCTTTCACTATTTCTTCTATTTTTCTGTTTGTTTAATCATTGGAAATTGGGAAGAGTTTTGATGGAAGATTCAAGGAAATGTATAGCTGATTGCATTCTATTTCATCATATTTTTACTGTCCATTTATTTATTATTTGGACGGTAAATATATTGATTTTCCATGAATTTCCCATGCTTTTGCAGTTCCAGCTTTGATCCTGATTATTCGAGGATAGTGATCTGGGAGCACTAGAGCTGATTTTCAAAGCATCTTGGCCTAGAGCTTGGCCAAGATCCACTTGCAAAAGACGCGGAGCACCACAATTTAGTTCGGAAGCGTCTTGGCCGCGAGCTTGGCCAAGACTCTTCCGCAAAAGATAGTCTCGAGCAAGCAGCATTGACAACCTTCTGGGTCGCATTTCACTTGGGCTTTGCGAGCTGGCAACCACAACTGTCCAGCAAGACCAGAGAGATCAGGACGACTTTGAATTAGAATCCTATTTAGGATTTTTCCTTTTCTTTCAAACATTTGAATTTAATTACTAGATTTTATCTTTTTAAATTTTGGAGGAAGTTGAGTTAGGGTAGGACAAGGGAGTTCCAGCTTTCTTATAGCTGATTACATTGCATTTCATCATGTTTTATTGTCCATTTACTTGTTGAATTGGGCAGTAAAGCTACTGATTTATCCTTATATTTCCCATATCTTAGCAGGTCTGGTCTGGAGGCGAATTATTGAACATCTGATTTGTGGAGCGCTGAAGCTATTCACCTGAGTCTTGGCCTAGATCTTGGCCTAGACATATTCTCATCCAAAGCAGCGCGTATCAGACCCGTCTTGGCCAAGCCTGCGGCCAAGACGCTTTCGCGATAAAGGCAGAAGCGTGGATCGTTTGGACCGCTTCCCGCATTGGGCTTTGCAGCTGGCAAGTCACAGCTGTCCCGCAAATCTAGAGGGATCTGAAGCATATCTCTTGAAGAATCCCGCATGGGATCTCCCTCTTTTGT
Organism: Viola odorata; assembly: GCA_963691705.1. Taxonomy (NCBI): domain Eukaryota; kingdom Viridiplantae; phylum Streptophyta; class Magnoliopsida; order Malpighiales; family Violaceae; genus Viola; species Viola odorata. The sequence continues at coordinate 70,465,535 of OY829539.1, read as the reverse complement.
AATTGCGATTTACTTTCCATTATAAGAACAATTTATTATAGCAATCTCTTTAGAGATTTTCTAGGGATTAGAGTTGGAATAGGACAGAGGTGTTTTAGGGCTATTTAGCCGAACATTGTTCTCCTCTGTCCAGTATCACGGATCATCCATCGGAACCCTTCTTCTCTTTTCTCCTTCTTTGACATTAATATACTTTTGCTCCGGATTTTATTATCTCGGATTTAATTTATTTATGCAATCAAATATTTTATCTTTTTACCTATGAGTATGAGTAGCTAAACACCCATTCTTGGTAAGGGTTGATGAGCTGAAGTTCTTATGCATTCGTGAGATCAATTCGTACTTAACAATCTCTTCTCTCGTATTTATTTATTTCTTGAACTTAATCTATCGCTTACTCATTAGGGACAAGGTTTGATCATCCTTGTACTCTAGTAGAGAAGAGTTGCAACCGGTCTAGAAGGAAAGGGAGTACCCGTCGGCTAGACAAAGTAGGTGGCTAGTCTCGCGCCAGACTAGAAGAAATAAGTAATCTAGGTCAAGACCAGATTGACAACCTAGGGTTTCCACAGGGAAACACCTTGACCTAGGTACTGTCTTCCCCTATACCATTGAGGAAGCGAACAGTCATTCAAGACAGCAGTCAAACGGATAAACCCTTTAACCAGCAAGGTGTCCCTTGGCTAGGATTATCAGGAAAGGGAGTACCCGCCAGGTAATTTGAAGAGGAGGGAAGACAGGAGTGAACAGGAGTACCTCCACTCTATAGCAGTACTACGAATGAAGAGATGAATATCCATGAGTCTATGATCGAAGCATAAGAACAGAAGCTCTCATATCGCCCTTACCTGGAATTCCACTTTTACTAGACTTATTCCAATCTTGACCCCTATCTTGGCCAAGCCTTTGGCCAATACTATTTTGAACTGTTTTTACTTCTTTCTGTTTTGTCTTTAGTTTCAGATTCTACCAAACCAAATTCAGTGACGAGGAAGTCAACCCAAGAATTACATTTCCTAGAGATCTCTGTGGACGATCCTCTTACCATCGTCTACAAACTAGATAGTGATAAGTTGTATTTCTACCCCCAATTCCATACCTATTTCACTATTATAGTTAACGTGTTCGACGCGCGATCAATAGCCGAACTTGTTCTGACCTTAGGGCTCTCTCTTCTTCTTCCTCTTCGACATTACAACATTCTTTTTGCTCCGGAATTTCCCAGTTTGTGAATTCACGGATTTATTATTTTTTATGCAATCAAAGTATTTTTATCTTCCATCCATGAGTATGAGTAACTAAACACCTATTATGGGTAAGGGTTGATGAGCTTTGTTCTTATGCATTCGTGAGATCAAATCGTCCCTAGTAATCTCGCCGATTCATATTCACTTATTTCTTGAGCTTAATAAATCACTAACTCGCTAAAGACAAGATCTGATCATTCTTGAACCCTAGTAGAGAAGAGTTGTGGTCAGCCTTGAAGAAGAGGGAGCACCCGCCGGATAGGTAGAATAGACAACTAGCCTCGCGCTAGACTAGAAGAAATAAGTGATCTAGACCAAGACCAGACTGACAACCTAGGGTTTCCATAGGGAAATAACTTGGGCTAGGTACTGTCTTCCCCTACACCATTGAGGAAGCGAACAGTCATTCAAGACAGCAGCCAAACGGATAAATCCTTTAACCAGCAAGGTGTCCCTTGGCTAGGATTATCAGGAAAGAGAGCACCTGCCAGGTAATTTGCAGAGGAGGGAAGCAGGAGTGAACAGGAGCACCTCCACTCTATAGCAGTACTGTGGATTCAGAGATGAACATCCATGCATGCCCTTACCTGGAATTCTATTTTATCTGATTTTCAATCTTGACCCTATCTTGGCCAAGCCCTTAACCAAGATTATTTTGAACTGTTTAATTGCTTTTGTTTTTGTTTTAATTTCAGAATCACCCAACCAAACTCCGTGATGAGGAAGTCAATCAGGAACTACATTCCCCTAGAGGTCTCTGTGGACGATCCTCTTACCACAATCTACAAGCGTGATAAGTTGTATTTTTACCCTCTTTCCTTATTTATTATACATTTATATTTGACGCGTTCGACACGCAATCAATATCACATGAAAGATTGAACTGTACATTAATTACCAGGGAGGTGAAGATCTCAGGTTTGAGTCTTCTTGTCTACGTTACTAATTGGCCCACAAGATGATTAAGAAAGAAACACAGCAGAAAAAAGAGAGAAAACAAACATAAACATAAGAGCCTTAACGTTTGCTGCACGTTAGTACCTGCTGCAAAAAAGAAAAATTGAAACAAACTCTGAATTTTTATTCTCTCGAGTGGCCCCCACACAGGTCAGTTTCTATGAATTCTTCCCTAGTTTGGGCTATCATCCCTTCTGCTTAGGTTCAGGCAACACAGCACTATGACTTACCAACATTAGAACTTCAATCCGAACTTCTTGTCTTTTATCCAGACAAGTCCTTCCCTGTCCCCTATCGGGGACCAAACGTATCAGTGATCTCATTTACTGAATTATGTGATAGTTTGCTGGATGAAGAACCTGTTTCAGCCACAATCCTTTCTGCGAAAAACCCCGGCCGCGTTGGTTGAGGCAACAAACCCTCACTTCCTAACATTAGAACTACGTTCGACATGTCTGGTCTGTCATCAGGTTGCTGCTGAACACATAGCAGTCCTACGTGAATGTGTCGTATGATCTCAGCATTAGGGTCGCCCAAAGTATTATCGAGTAATTCTATTCTAGGATCCTGTGTTCCATCCACAATGTCCATGCCTGAAAGATATCAACAAATCAGAGCACTTAAATGTCACTAACCATAGCAACGAACTAAGTTCACCGCAGAAATTCCTGTTTCGGTTGAAAGACAAAACTTTGCATTAGTTCTTTCTCCCTAACCTGACCAAGAAGGTTGCTGAATCCCCTGTTAGCCCTGCTACTAACTATTTCCAGTATCAATACTCCGAAGCTGAAAACATCAGATTTCACTGAAAATATTCCATCGCTTGCATACTCAGGAGCGATATAACCACTGAGAAAACAATGCAGATGAAGTGAAAATGAGTCGAAAAAATACTGGTGATTCAAATTTCCGGGAAAAGAAAAGAGTAGGAATGTACTTACTATGTTCCAACTAGTGTGTTTGTGTTTGCCTCAATTTGATTCCCTGCAAACATTCTTGCCATACCAAAGTCTGAAATTTTGGGTTCATATCATCATCTAGCAGAACATTGCTAGCTTTGAGATCTCTATGGATGATCCTAAGTCTTGAATCTTGATGCAGATACAGAGGCCCTTTCGCAATTCCATTGATAATGTCAATCCGCATCTGCCAATCCAGTCTTCGGCTGTTCAATTGATCTGGCCAAATTTTGATTGAAGTTAATACTACAAAAATTCAAGTTTTCTTGCTTCATTAAAATAGGAGAAATGGTATGAAAAATGTTATTTTCCCTTAGGAGGAGCGAACCAAAAATAAAGGATTCTAAGCTTTTATTTGCCATGTATTCATATATCATATACTAATATTCTTTCATTCTTTCAATGCAGCAACCAACAAGTTTCACAAGATTCTGGTGCTGAAGTTTTGCAATCAATATAACTTCATTGAAGAACTCTTCTACTCCTTGTCCAGAATCCCTGGAAAGCCGCTTTACTGCAACGTCTTGCCCACCCGATAGTTTGCCCTGGGTATAGGATCATTCAAGGTCAGTATGATGTTATTTTCTTTATGGCCAGTATATTCTTCTTGTAGCTGTCATGATACCTTTTTTACGAAAATTAAAGCGTTTTACCTTGTAAACTGGCCAGAAACCACCTCTTCCTAGCATCTTCTCGCTTGAAAATTTGTTTGTTGCCTTCAACACGGTGCTTAAATCAATTATTGATAACACCAGGTCTTCCTCCCCCCTTTCCACGTTGGAATACATTGCAATGAGGTTTTTTATCTTGGCTGAAAATTGTAGGAGGATTGAAAATGCACGTTAGGAATAAATTGAACAATTTGCACCATTATGTCCTATCAATGAAACTACAGAGGAAAAATGATCTACCATGATCCCTAAGCTTTGTTATCCTAATGTACAGGGTCCATCCAAGAATAAGTACTCCCGCAAAGGACAACATGGAGCAAATTATAATTGCCAATCGCTTCAGTTCCCTCAATCTTCTTCTTTTTTTCAGGTATTCTGAAAGAAATTACTGTTAGACTTAGAATTTAAGCACAAATACCGAAACTGTATAATGTGTACCTAAGCACATCATATTAGTAGATGCCTCGGACCTGAAAATATAAATTTAAATTGAAGATCTTTGGTAGAACATTAGAAGACTTTCGAAAGAATATGATTAAGGTTCCTACCAAGTTTTTCTACCGGCCAAATTTAGAAAACAGATGAACTGAAAAGAGTGCCTAGATACGAAGCAGGCATCCGAATGTAGAGTTCTTGCCCTGTATATGAATACTCTCTCATGTCAATCAGATCACCGAACCAAAGCACACACCCACTTCCTCCTGCTCTTATATCTGCATTTGTGTATGCCATGCATGAACAATTTTTTAAACACAACTCCTCGCATTGTTCGAGAGTCGTGCTCATATTGAACCATGAAGTTGATGTGTCAGGCACTTTTAGCCCCTCATACTTCACAAATCCTTCTCCAGTCTGAGAATCTAAAGGAGTTTTTCGAACACACCCGCCAGACCAATCATTTAAACTCCAGTCTTTAGTGAATTTAGGCTCAAATCCGTCTAGACACGCACACACTGGATAGTTATTGATGTTGCATATACCATTTACACCACATGTGGCATACACATCACACTGATCTTGACCAACAGAATAGTAAACAACCCAATTCCTTGTTATGTCCATCCATGCTAACCGTTCAGTAAGGCCTGATGCATTCACCACAAACCTTGATGGAACTGAACTGTTCAATAGCTTAAAAATGAAATAGACTTCATTTTCATTCAGAACAAATTAATATGTATATACTGTGTTTGGCCTCAGCCTAGAAGTGCCTGCGAACTGGATACCATTCCAAGGCCCCTGCCTATATTCCATTACACCTGCTTTCTTAGCTGCTAGTTGTGGAAACCCGCGAGGATCTATACCGAATGTATAGTCTCCTCTTGCGGGATTGTCAAGGCTCTTGCATGATGATATATTCTTGTTCAAGCCAGTGACAAAGTCCACACCAAGTTTCATTTCCGCCAGTAAGGTATCACACGGGTAGTCAAAGCCCTGCCAGAGATAATTCTCTGGGTTGCTGCCACCACTTGCATCCATCACCACAAGATTTCCTGTTTCCAAAAGCTGAGCAATAGGACCGATGCCCGTCCTCATTCCATTAGATGACCAAACGACATCGTTTGTGCCATTTAAAACTCCCGAGCGATCAAATAGTGGAGCTTCTCTGTTGGCCACCCAAGCTATTGTTCCTGTAGATAATTTCTTGAACCAAACACCCAAGTATCGATTCGTCGAACTTCCTGGGCTGAAAAATCCGAGCTCGAAACTCTGGCTAGCTGAAACTAGTGTCTGCCCATCTTTGATGGATTGTCCCGGGCTTAAGGTGTCTAGAGCAGTGGAGACTATTATGGCAGATAATAGACAAGTATAGAGAAGGAAAAACTTAGCAAGGCCATTCACCATCTTTAAGATTACAGATGACTCCATCAATTGTTGGTCATTATCAGCCAAACTTGAGCATTTTGAAGACAAACTTGAGCATTTTGTTTTCTTTTCATTGTTTTCACCGGCCGGTTCATACAGAGAAACAAACACAAGAGGCCGTTCCGTTTATTTCTATATCAAAAATATTATTGAAAAAAAACTATAAAAAACATTTTAAAAGGTTATTTTATTATGCTAATGTATATAAAAAAATTCTATATTTTTCAACATTTTTACCAAAGTTGCAATAAAAAACCATCCTCTAGTTAAAAAAATTCAAAAAAATGGAGGAAAATATTATTATTTTTTAAAGAGAAATGCTATGAATAGTCACTTTAGGCAACTGTCCATTAACACTCACCATATTAGCCAGTAAAATAAAATAAAAATAAAAAAGTACTCACATTCATATATAGAATTTGGTAAGTATGGATGGACAATTTCCCAAAGCAATTGTCCATAGCATCGATATTTTTTAAAAGTCATTAGAAATGTGAGAAAAAGCCAATGACACTTGAAAGAAGTTGCATTTTTCATTAATTTATTAATTAATAAAAAGTTATTGTAATAATTGTTGTGTAAATGGATAGAAAATTATATTATAATTTAATTAATTTGATACTTAAAATTAATTTTTTTAATAAATTTATAAAGATCAGCACGATTTGTATTAATTCAGAATTTTAAATTTTAAAAATAAATTAAATTTCATATGGATTTTCAAGTATTTTTTTGTGATCTCTGAATCCTATATTATGTAACTAGACTCGAATCAAACTAGTGAACATGAAGTGCAATTGACAAAGTTTTCACCATGGGGACTTACAAGAGATTTTAGGAAAAATTTAGGGACCAAACCAATATTTTAAGCCTATATTGGGTTAAATTCAATTAGGGTTAGGGTTAGGGGTAGGGTTAATTAGGTTGGGTTTAGTCATGTTAGCATTAGTTTGGATTAATTTATTCTTGGTTTATTCTCAATTTTCAGTAAGAAACAATATATTCAAAATAATAATTTATTCTTTCCCTTTCCAACTTATTTTTGTCAAATGGAATCTTTTTTCTTTCTTTTTTCCTTCAACATTTATAAGTTTCAACTTAAGTTGGCCAAAAAACTACATTGGATGAGAATGAGTAGAGAGAGTACAGTCAATCTCCTGATTCTTTCTTGATTCACTATTCCTGATGTTTTCAACTTACAATATGTACATGCTCTTGCCTCTTTTCAGTCAATCATTTTGTTGTTTGAATGGACAAATGTGCAGAGACCCTATTCCCCCATTCTTTACCTGGGTTCTAACAATGATATAGTGATCTCATTTTCGAATTTGGATAAATGATTGCTTGTGGAAGACTCCGATTCGGGCACGTTCCTTTCTGTGAAAAACCCTGGCTGCTTCGGTTGAGGCAACGTACTCTCCCCGCCCAGCATTAGAACTACAATTGACATGGTTGGCCTGTCTTCTGGTTGCTGCTGAACACATAGCAATCCTACATGAATGCATCTTATAATCTCATCTATAGAGCAATATTCGCCTAAACTATCGTCGATTAGCTCTAGTATCCTGTCTTCCATCCATAGTTTCCATGCCTGAAGAATAACCAACAAATGCATTTTGACTTCAGGTTACTATCTATTGGTAGTAGGAAGAACCTGAGATTAGTCTAGCAGATAGTTTAGCATAAAAAGAATTCTTTCTTAGGTACTTACATGTCCAAGGAGGTTATGGCGATGATCGCGGTTCTGAAATCCTCTGTTAGTGCAGCCACTTACTATTTCTAATATCAACACCCCAAAGCTGAAAACATCAGATTTTACCGAAAAGATCCCATCGCTAGCATACTCAGGAGCCATATAGCCACTGAAAAGCAATGCATATGAAGGGAAAATGAGTTGACATAATACTGCAGATTGAAATGTATGAGAACTATAGGACAACTTACTGTGTTCCCACTACTCTATTTGTATTTCCCTCGATTTGATTCCCTCCAAACATTCTTGCTATACCGAAGTCTGAAATTTTTGGATTCATCTGATCATCCAACAAAATATTGCTAGCTTTGAGATCTCTATGGATAATCCTAAGTCTTGAGTCTTCATGCAGATACAGAAGCCCTCTAGCAGTTCCATCAATGATTTGAATCCGCATTTGCCAATTCAATTTTCGGTTGTTCAGTTCATCTGGCCATATTTCCATTGAAGTTAGTACTGAAGCAATTCATTTTCCCCTGGTAATGAAAATGATGAGAATGTTAAGGAAAATTTATACCGAAAATGAAGTAATCTAAGCTTCTGTTTTGCATGTATTCATAAACTAATATTCGTTCATTTTTTCCAACGCAGCAACCAATAAGTTTCACAAGGTTTCGGTGCTGAAGTTTCGCGATCAATATGGCTTCATTGATGAACTGTTCCACTCCTTGTCCAGATTGCAATGAGAGCCTCTTTACTGCAATTTCACGGCCATCCACTAATGTACCCTGGATATTGAATTGCAAGGTCAGTAAACATCTTGTTCTTTTTTACAGCATATTTTTGTATAGAGAACTCTTTCACGAAAAGGGTAGTTTCTTATCATACCATGAAAACAGGCCCAAAACCGCCTTCTCCTAGCTTGTCCTTGACCGAAAACCTATGTGTAGCCTTCAGAACAGTGCGTAAATCAATTATCGGTAACTCGACGTCTTCCTCCCCTCTTTGCTTGTTGGAATACATTTCAATGAGGCTTTTTTTCTCTCTGAAAATAGTAGAAGAACGATTGAAATGCACATCTGAAACAAAATATACTAGCTAAACTATTTCAAGACTGAAACTGCAAGAAATAAGTAAAATATAACCCAAACAAAAATCGATTTACCGTGATCCCTAAGCTTCCTTTTCCTAATGTACAGGATCCATCCCAAGATAAGTGCTCCAGTAAGAGACAATATGGAGCAGATTATAACAGCCAATCTCTTCCTTTCCCTGGATTTTTCCCTCTTTCATGTACTCTAAAATTCGGTAGTGGAGTTAGAATACATAATCAAACATAGCTAACAGAATACAGTATACAGTAAAAAGTTATAGGAGGAAACAGATGAATCAAAAGAATACCTAGATACGAAGCAGGCATACGAATGTTGAGGTCTTGTCCTGTATCTGCATATTCTCTCATGTCCATAAGATCACCAAACCAAATCAGGCACCCACTTCCTCCTGCTCTTAAATCTGTATTTGTGTAAGCCATGCAAGAGCAGTTTTTTAAGCACATTTCCTCACACTGTCTTAGAGTCATATTCTGATCAAACCGCGAAGATGTGTCGGGAAGTTTCAGCTCTTCATATTTGACAAATCCTTCCCCAGTGTGACAAGCCAATGGAGCACTTCGAACACACCCGTCAGACCAATCTTGCAAACTCCAGTCTCGTGCCGATTTCGGCTCGAACCCTTCTAGACATGCACAGACTGGAGTTTGATTGATGTTGCATATTGCATTCGCACCACACATGGCATAGTCATCACATTGATCTTCACCAACTGCATAGAACACAATCCAATTGCTTGTTTTGTCCATCCATGCCAATCGCTATGCTAGCCCTGACGCATTCACCACAAACCTTGATGGCACTGAACTGTTCAATATCGTAAAAGAGTAATATACCTCATTTTGATTCAAAACAAAATCATATGCGTACACTAGATTTGTCCTCAGCCTAGGAGTGCCTGAGAACCGAATACCATTCCATGCACTATTGCATAATAATTGCTAAAGGTTCACCATCAAATAAAGGATATCAGCTGTATTGTCAAGTACCGATACATCTTTTACCGGGGTTCTAGCAAAGTTACAGTTACTTCATTTACTGAAGCAGATTTATCGCAGCCCGATGGAGGCGTTCCTTCAGGGTCATTCCTTCCAATGGAAAATCCTGGCTGCTTCGGTCGAGGCAACAAGCTTTCACCACTCAACATCAGAACTACAGTGGCCATGTTCGGCCTGTCCTCAGGTCGGTGCTGCACACACAGCAGGCCCACTTGGATGCACCTCACTATTTCATCCAAATCACAATGCCACTCCCCTAGCCTCTCATCAATTACTTCCACCATCCTCTCTTCCATCCAGAGTTTCCACGCCTGAAAATGTTAACAACTAAGTGAGCTTAACGATACATGTGGTTCAGACTATAGTAAAGAAACTAGTAAATAGGATTTTAATATTGGTTAACTTACATGTTCAAGAAGGCTACGTTCATGATGCTGACTCTGAGATCCTCTGTTTTTCCTTCCACTCACTATTTCTAGCACTAGTACCCGGAAGCTAAACACGTCCGATTTAATGGAAAAGTTCCCCTGAATGGCATACTCTGGAGCCATGTACCCACTGAAATATAACAGTGTAATGGATTAATTGATAATCCAGACCATTAGAAGTATAATGAATATTTTTGGTATATATGCTTACTATGTTCCCACTACTCTCCTTGTATTTCCCTCTGTTTCATTCCCTGCAAACATCCTTGCCATACCAAAATCGGAAATTTTTGGGTTCATCTCATTGTCCAGTAAAACATTACTGGCTTTGAGATCTCTATGAATGATTCTACGCCTGGAATCTTGATGAAGGTACAGAAGCCCTCTTGCAGTCCCATCAATAATGTTAGCGCACTTCTGCCAGTTTACTTCTCTGCTTCTCAATGCATCTAACAAATTTCTCATCCAAGTCAGGAACAGATCTATACAGAGCAAATAAAATAAAATGTGTGTTTATATATAGGAGCACAATATACCAAAAATGAAGTTGTCCAAGCTTTTGTTGGGCATATATTCATAAATCAGCATTCTTTCATCCCTTTCAATGCAACATCCGAGGAGGTTTACAAGATTACGGTGCTGAAGTTTTGCAATCACTATAACTTCATTTATGAATTCTTCAAACCCTTGAAAAGAATTCATCGATAACCTCTTCACCGCTACTTCTTCCCTCACCGATAATGTGCCCTGAAAAATACTCATTTAAAGTCAGCGTGGATCTCTTTTACTAGTTTGACAATCCTTAGTCCTTACAAAAAGAAGGATCGTGTTCACCTTGTACACTGACCCAAATCCACCTTTTCCCAGCAAGTTCTGGCTTGAAAAATTCTCTGTTGCTTTCACGATTGTGGCCAAATCAAAGATGGGTAGATCTACATCTTCCTTCCTTTGTGTGTTGTGATATATTTCGATCATTTTCTTCATCTTGTCTGGAATAAAGTGAATTCTTTTGCTCACTACAACATCCCAACATAATTACAGAAACTAATCAGACAAAAAGTGAGATTACCTTTGCATTTAAGCTTTCTTCTCCTCGTGTAAAAGACCCATCCTAATGCAAGTACCCCAATGAAAGATACCATGGAGCTAACTATAATTGCAATTTTCTTGCGCTCCCTCATTTTCCTCTGCCTCTTGAAGTCCTCTTATGAAATATGAAAGGAAAACGGGTATAGACATGATTAAGCAACGACAATTTAAGTTGCTATATTAACCTAAATACTTCCTGTTAGTAAAATTACATACATCAAAGCAATTCAGACCAAGAAGAGAGGAAATGAAGGGTTAATTAAGGTACCTATATATGAAGCCGCCATTCGTATATAAACATCTTGCCCTGCAGCAGTATTTTCTCTCATGTCAATCAGCTCACCAAACCAAAGCAAGCATCCACTTCCTCCATCTCTTATGTCCGTATTTGCATATGCAGTACATGAGCAATTATTGCTGCACATTTCCTTGCATTGACCAAGACTCATACTTCTGTCATACCAAGAACCTGATGTATCTAGCACTTTGAGCCCCTCATACTTCACAAATCCATCTCCACTATCACAGTCCAATGCAGCCGATCTAACACACCCAGACCATTCTTCCAAACTCCAATCTCTCTCCAATTTGGGCTCAAATCCTTCCAAACACGAACACCACGGATTGTTGTTTATGTTGCATACTGAATTTTCCCCACACAGCAAAAACATAATAAACAACCCAACTCGCTGTTTTTTCCATCCAAAGCAATCGATCCTCTCATATTAAGGCAATAGAATCCCAATAACTTTTTTAGCTTCACCGATTGTTCTCACTTTTGGAATAATAGTAGAATTTGATTCCGGCAGCCCTGGTAACACAAAATTCGGATCTTTGCTTGCTTTCAAAAGATGTTGAGAAAGAGTTGACCAGTTATTAACGAAATAGTCATAGAAATGAGAACTCACATCAATATTTCTCATCAACTCATTATCGATGAACATACCCAAGAAGAAAAACCGCGTGCTCTCACAAATCATACATATGATTACTTGACATGCTTGTGCCCTCAAAACTTCATCATTTTCCTTTATCTTTGTTTTTCAAAGGGTAATAATTGCATTTCGGAGTGGATGGTATCCATAGCTAATTGAATTGTTCTTCCTATTAGCTTGACCTCGAATACTTGGATAACTAGAATTATAGGTTAAGCTAGTTGGATTATCTCCATTAAAGTATTTTTCATCCCCATCAAAACATATCCAATCACCCGAACCATTTCTATAACCTAGTAGATATATGTTTTCCCACTCTAGCCTAATGATTATACTTTTCTTGTCTGCCTTTAAAACGAGATCAAACGTTCTATTTTCACCGCCCTCACTATTTGGAAGAATTTGAAAATGAGTGGGATTTTCTGGATCTTCAGGGTTGGGGACTATCACCCCTTGTTCTGTGCTTAACATTCCCCTAATGAAAACAAGAAAACGTTGATACCCATTTAACTCATCACCCCAAACTTTAGACGAATACATATTTTCCGGTGGTACCCAATTGTTTGGTGGAGTCCAATCTATCCAATCATGATCAAGTTCAAACTCTAAATTGTGTAAATAAAGGGGATATCGGGGACGAGGAGGAATCCGGGGACGAGGAGGAATCCTAGAACTCATGCTGAACAAAAGGAAAACATGTATCAAATATGAAAAGCAAACTAAGGTTGACATATATTGTTTTTATTGTGTTTATCACCAATTTCTTGTTTACATATCTAACAAATTAACCTTAGTGTGTCATCAAATTAGGTGAGTTTTGCAAATTAACCTTAATTATATATAGTGTCATCAAATTAGGCGAGTTTTGCAAACTAACATTATAGTGTCTGTCAACGTGTGTCATGTCATCAATTTCTTGTTTACATTTTAGTGACTTTTACTTATCATTTTTATTATTTAATTAATAATCTTTAATTTTACTTGAAAATCATATTTATTCATTACTTTTCCGCAAAAAAATTGTGGGCCTAAGTAACAAATCTCTAGGCTCAAGCTCAACCCAAGTCAGGCTGGGCCAGGCTAGGCCCGTGAGGGATCATGGTCTTTCAGCCCAGCCCATGGACCTAATTTTTTAAATTGAAAAAAACAATTATTCATTATTTTTTTCATTTTTCTTGGAAAAGAAAAGAAGCAAAAGAAAAAACACGGTATCAAATCCATTATTGGTTTCTCCTTATCATAGTCTTTCTTTATCGAATAAAAATTCATTATCTACTACTTTTTCATGATTTTATGACTAAATTATCAAGGATTGTAAGTATTTGGGCATTATTATTTTTTTCTTTTTCAATCAATTTCCAATTTCCAACTAATTTTCTTTTTCAATCAATTTCCAATTTCCAACTAATTTACAACACACAAATTCACATGGTGGAATTATTTTATCGTAATATTAGTATCAGTGCTCCTAAATATGTTATGAGGAGCGGGTTTGTTTGGCTTGGGCGGCCCATACCCAGACACATGATCAATCAACGACTAATCACCGTTTCAAAAAAAAAAAATCACCGACTAATCACTAAGGTGTACAATTAGATTTATCGGGTTGATAAACCGCGGGTTGAGCGGGTCGGGTCGATCAACCGCGGGTTGAGCGGGTCGGGTCGGGTCGATCAACCGGGTGTTGAGCGAGTCGGGTCGGGTCGATCAACCGTAGGTTAGCGGGTTAGATTTTCAGGCCCCAAATAATGGGTCGGGCCCTCCAATTGGGCGGGCCCATTAACCAAACCCATCTGACAAACAAAATTCATTCAAAATACATTCGAAATACAAAAAAATACATTCAGAAATACATTCAAAATGGCTGCGATAGGAATGAATAAATGACGACGACGATTAGGCAGGAAGGGAGGAAGCAAATTACCTTACTTCTTGCCCTTGTGTGGCGGTCTGGTCGGCGGCGGTGATTGAGAGTGATGAGGCCAAGAGAGTGAGAGATCGGGGCGGCGATGGATGTGAGTGTGTGTGGTTGGGAGGGAGTGAGAGATCGGGGGTGTGGCGGTGTTGGTGACGAGGGAGAGGGGCGGGGATGGATGTGACTGTGTGGTCGGCGGCGATGGGAGGTAGCCGAGAGGATATGGTCGGGGGTGTGGCGGCGATGGATGTGTGGTCGGCGGCGATGGATGTGAGTGTGAGTGTGACTGTGGTTGAGAGAGAGCCGAGAGAGAGAGGGAGAGGGAGAGGGTGTTTGTTGGTGCGGGTTAGGGTTATAAGAAATGCTTATATAGTTAGGGTTAATTGGCTGGTCGGGTCAGTTATAAAAGGTTTTAAAAATTCGACCCGCGACCCGATTCGTAACCTAATTTAACGGGTCGGTTATGTATCTGTATATTGACGATTTTGTTTTTTTGACAGATCGATCGGGTCGGTTTGGCGGGTTGATCGGTTACGCGGGTCGGTTATGTACACCCCTGAGTAATCACCATTTTGAAGTCAATTATGGTTCTACAATAATTTGCAGACTTTCCAGATTGAAAATGAAATCCTGACTTGATGACATAGCTCATAGTTGATCAAACTCAAACAAGATTACAGGTATCTTGAAAGTTTAATACAGATGGAAGTCCAACAGCATGGAAGCATATAATAATCCCATACCCTAATACATCACTATCGTTGCATTATCCCCAACCGCGTGGAGCAAAAAAGTCCAAAAATCTGGCCCATCTAATAAACAACTACTAGAAGAAGTCAGCCACTCTTCTAGCACTGATGTTGATCTTTAGGAAAACTTATGAGTTACATTACATTACATGAATGAATCATTCTTTAGAGTTTGGATTGTTTCTTTCTCCTCTCCCTTATGTAAGGTGTGGGTTAAGGGCTGAGAATGAGAGGTCCATACATGCACTCCTTTCTCACTAGCAATTTCTTAGAAGGACATGCGACATCCAAAGAAGAAACAATTGAGAAGCTGAAAGCAAGATTGAATTTGGTGGAGAAAGAAGAGTTCAAAAGAGCAAGAGAGGTTGACATTCTACGACAGAGCTTGCGGATCATAGACAGTAGAAAAGCATGTATCAATGTTAAAGGCAGAAAAACATAATCCAAGAAATAAGAGGCTTTTATAAACTTTTCAGACTTCAGCAATGGATACATTACCTACATTGTTAGGAGTTTTCTACTCTAAGATTGAAAAGATGTCGGAGATCAAGTTATCACATAGATTCAAAAAATATAAACTTATTCATCTGAATGAGTAAGATGGATGTGGAGAATTAAAAGGAGAAGTAAACTTTAGCAGCTTCCATTCAGATGTTATCTATCCTCGCTGACTGAGATGCTACCTTGCTCTCGCCTTTTATTGTTGAAACCTGATAATTTGACCTCACATACTGGAGAAAGTAAATCAATGGTTAGACTTAGGACACACACCAGTTAACATTAAGTATGCAGGGATTCATTATGCATGCAGTTTAATGAATGAGACCGTAGTAAATATAAGCAAATTTCAGCAAGGCAGTAGCCAGTCATCGTGGAACTAAAAGGCGTACCTCTAGCAGAGCGATGTAATAGAAGTCTTCCATGTGCTGCATAAGTGCACTCCCATCACGAATTGCACGGAAAATGTTTATTTCTGTTTGTAGTATTTTCTCAATCAGCTCCTTCTCACCTTTCATCTGCAGAAATAGATGCAGATACGTGACTCATCAATCAGATGGGTGACTCTCTGAAGACTCATAAAGCCGTAGAAAGAAGGTATCAGCTACATTGATGTTGTGAAAGAATTACTCTCTCATCACCATCATCATCATTCTTATCGTTCTAACTAGACATCCAAATCTTTCCTCAACAAGCCTAAATTCCAATTCCCAGCACACCTAGTCCTTCAACGTAACCACGATAAATCAATCCTAGGGAGTTGGTTTCTTTCTTATAATGGCTACAGTTACACTCTTGTCATGGATGGTCAACGTCACAAAATTGAGGGTCACCTAGACAGTTGCAGATTCAATGTTCTACAGTTCTAACACATGACAAAGTGTAAGCAATGATTTGGATTGCATGGACATCCAAATGGAAGAGATGGGTGAAATATCACATGCAGCTTAATAATATACAAGATTTCACTGATATTTGAGTGAAACTAATGTACTCGCTCTTGCCTAATACTCATGCACAGACACTCAAAATACGCTTACCATGGAGATGGAACAGACTAATAAAGCCAGAAATAATTCAAAGCAGAGTATAGTAAGCACAAGAAACATACAAATTCATTGACAAGAACCTCTGGTGTGGCCTCTCCAATCACATCACCCTGGTAACCATCTTTCAGAAGCTCCAGATTTTCCTGTTCAGAAAATTTCATAGAACTTAAACATAGCTGCAAACATGGTTGATTTGGAAATGAAAATATGGATTCGGTAGATTATTTGGAAATGTAATTACAAAGTTCAGGGGCAATTGCAACAGTTTCAGGCATGGCACCAAAATATTTGGATTGCTTAGTTCTTTCTTTCAAGCATATTTAAATTATAAAAAAATACGAGGAAGCACCAAGAAGTTGGGTGTTCTGGTAAAAAGCCAAACGGCTAATTTCCAAGCAGAAGAACAAATAGCCCAAGAGTCTTCAAAACAGTGAAGTGAGATTTCAAACAAACAAATGTTTAGTTTCCTAAAATGGGAATTCATTAAACTCATTTAGATTTTTCAAAGATACCAATCTGCAAATCAACATGTACAAACATATGAAAGCAATGAGAGAAGGGATGTTAATTCCAGTTGGCATGCATAAGAAGTACCCACCAAAGCATCTTTCAACCCTCCCGCTGCAAGGTAAACAGGCTGAGCAACATGGCAATAACCCATCAAGCGAGGAACTGTAGGTATAATGTCTCTGTGGTTCACAACTCTCCAGCTATCTTTAACTTTCTGCAAGTGAACAAAGACCAGAACTTGGTCAAACAGTCCCCAGACAGGTTTCCCATGTCCAACATATGAGAAGAGAAGCTTATTGCCGACAATTGCGTGCCTTACCTGATTATAAACTTCTGCAAACCTTCTGTTACCAACTCTAGGGGATCCAAAGTTATACGTGGTTACAGAAATTGCACCAGTTCTAGAGAATGCAATGCATAAATTAGGTCCATTAAATAGATGCATGTATGCTCTTACCCAAAACTAGTAGTTAGTAACAGGAGCAAGAACTCACTTTGTCAGCTGACTTGATGAAAGCTCAAGGGCAAGGAGGGTGGCTAGTGCACCACCTAGACTATGGCCAGTCACATAAACATGCCACTTAATTTCAAGACAATCAGAACACTACTATAGGTCACTGACGTGCTCTACACACACACACCCCGGCTAAGAAGGAATGGCTGCTTAATATGTTTCTTTCTATGGCAGATGAAATAAAACTTTGCACGCCAGGAGCAAATTAACAAATGAAAATGCTGAGAGGAAAGATCAGGCTAAATCATGCACATGAAGGACCTTTATAAGCTTATGCATCCTAGAAACCAAAGCATGGGAAATTTTGATACCCAAGTGCTGAGAGGAAATCTAAGAGAGTGGGAAAAAAATATGTTTGGGTCATCCATCCAAAAATAGGAGCAGTTCTTATTCCAGACAGACGTGAAGTCAGTATTTACAATAGCAGGTGTTTGAAAGAGAATCATGACAAAATTAAATTAATACCACGACTTACATATAGCCAATAGACAGTTTAATTACAAAGATGATTCTTATCCTGACTGAATCATAAGCGCTTAAAAAGCCACTATGAACCTGAAACGATGGCAGAATCATCAACTAGATTATAAGAGCTGGCAAATAGTCATTGTAAAGAAATTCTGGATATTATAGTTTTCTCCAATGATGAGACAATAGTTGCATTTTACTACTTATGATTTTCATTAGATATAATCTAACATTTATTCTGCTTCTTAGGCCTGCCCCTAGAGAGAATGCAGGAATGACCTGGATACATGTAGAAAGCAATGGCGACAACTCCTTTTTCAAATTGTCTCGAATGATTCCATATATAGTTTCAACGTATGCTGTCAGCTGCTGCTTAAAAAGTAAAGCTGGATATTTCGCCTCGATCTGCTTTATATCCTTGCCAAATTTAAGGTTGGTAGAAGAAGGAGATGACCGGAAACTCTGAGAAATATCAGGTCACAAGAGCACTTTGTTCATTCAAGATAGAAATAGGATTAAAACAGAGTAATATCTCTCTGGCATGCAATCATAGATTATGCAGACATCCAACACAAGAAGTTCTAAAAAAGAATCTCATTACTTGAGTCATCCTCCCAAAAAATGATGTTGGAGGATTTTGATTTGCTCCACTGCCTTTTAAAGTCCGCTGAAGTAAGAACAGCAGCATTGAGGTATTTGACAGCCAATAGGCCATGAGATCATTGTTATCTGGTTCCTGCAAATATAACACAAATCTCAAGCATGTTAAATACCAAATCCACCTATTCTGGGATTTAGCTAATGTTAGAGGATGATTCCGGGCTAAATCCACGTGTTTAACTGGTGAAAACAAGTTACCTCTATTGCAGAACCAATCAACTGAATAAGACGATCAAACACACTAGTTTTTTCTGCTTCAAATGATCTCCAGTGGAGGAGGCATCTGTATACGGTAACTGCACCAACTGGTGCTCCTTGACTAAACCCAAGATTTTGATCCACGCAATTAAGTAGAGCATCTACATTCTCCTGTATCACAGAAAATATTGCAGTAAGCCATTTTAAACTTTACCAAGAAAATATGTGGAAAAAAATGCCGTTCCATCTTTAAGCACATACATGCAGCAGCTCAATCTGAGATCTCCTCATTCTTTGGTCAGCATCAGTGCCAAAGTTTTTTGCAGATGAAGATGTTGGTGCCTGTAAAAAAGCAGGCTCACTCAGGGACATCAATAGTGAAAAATCAATTACTCGAACAGCCAAAAACAATTTTTATATATGCATTGGTTTCTTCACTCACATGGTGACCATTTTCCAGAGGATGTAGCAATTAAGATGAGCGAAGAATTGGTTAGTACCAAATGCCAAAAAAGTGCGAATTTTCAATAGCCCATGTGTAAAAGTTAATCATAGATATGTACCCGAGATGCACTTTCTAGAGGTCCTGACATTTTCCAGTTAGATGAACTGAGCAATGCTTGATGACGCAGAACCTGGTCCTCAGCTTCCATGTCAGAAAGTTTTTCCTCAAGCCTGAGAAGACAGTCAATACTGTAACTGACACTATTGAAAGTGTAGTCATCGAAAATCAGACACATCTTGACATAATTTGACAATAGAGAAGTTATGTTGGAACCTCAGCATAGTCGTCTTCAACTCAATTATCTTCGTCTCTGCATCCATAACTTGCTTTAACCGCTCTTCACTAAGTTTATTTGTCTCTTCATATTTCCTCTCTGTTGCATCAATCTTCTTCTCCAGTGAACTTACCATGGCCTGCAGAATACATACACAAAATGCCATTATCAGAAGCTGCAGACACATGACATCAGTCTTATTATATTCAGTTCAGCACACGGCTCAATGGAGAGTAGATTGAGGTTCCATAAAGCTGAACCTGACACCTTTAGTATGAACGCAGTGGAGCTTACTATTTTATTCATCTTAGATGCTTATATAGCTTTCTATAACATGAATGCATGCAAGTGACAAGCCTAACGTTGAAACCAAAGTTCAGTTAAAGCAAATCATCAAAACATTACCTTAAGTGCTTCATTTTCAGCAGTAAGTTTATTCACCATTTCATTGTCGATCACAGAGACCTCCTGAACTATTGGGCTTTGTTCAGATGTCTTTTTCGCAGCCTCAAGTTCCTTGATAAGCTGCACTTTAGTTTCCTGGAATTCAAGTTGCATTTCTTGCAAAGCAGAATGTAATTTTGCATTTTCCTGAGTTTTAGATTCCTCAAGGTCAGTCTGCAATGAAAGGGAAGCATCAATGACAGACAATAAAATAGAGATGGTAAAAACTTTCACATATTCAGCATTCAAGATTACAAATTAACTATAAAAGACTATTAAGCAGCTCCAGATAAAACTAGGTGAGCAAATGCTGGAATCATGTATCTCCCAGTAAAAGCTCTATTGCCAGGGATTTCGACAAATGAATTGAGCATTCCAACTTGTTTACACTGAAGAGAGGCATGAGTACAGTTGAGACGTTATAATTCAAAAAGTATCACTTTCTTTATTTAGGTGATAGAAATATATATATATATATATATATATATATAAAAAAAACGAGCCCTACTCTCATTCGTTTCTCCAACTGCAGACGACAGGTGAGCTCTTCAACTTGCTTTTCTAGCATACTTTTGGCAGCTTGGAGAGCACCAGTCTCCTTAGCAGACTGCAGCAGTAAAGGAAGAATCAGAAATATATTCACCAAGCAAATACTTTAGGGAAGTGCAAGGAAAAGGGGAAACAGATCTAAACAGCTTATAATCCCGAGGCATAGAATCTGGTTCAAATGTTTAGCATCTAAGTTGGCAAGATGGCCTATTCATGAGTGGATAATGGTAAAAGACTATTTAGCAGCTCAATTAATCACTTCTTCTCCAAGCATGAAAGTATGAAATTTTACTAAAGAGCCATATAAAGGTGCCACCTAAGTACACAGGAATAATAAAGAAGCCTACAGAAGGATGGGTGTAAGAGATTTAGGAGAGTTTTTGTTTTTAATCTCATTGGAATCCCTCATGAGTAAGATGACCAGTCTTTATCCAAATCAATTTGCTTTGGCCATTAGACCCCCCATCAATTTATCATCACGATAACAAATATCAATTAAACTTCAAAATTCTCTATTGAACATTGTGAAGTAGTCAAGCATAAAAATGTAAATAGAGAGGACAAATAAAAATGTAGAACGTTAGAGTAAAGGAATATACCATTTTAAGCTTCCGGAGTTCTCTACGTGCAACTCTTCCTCTCCAGGCACATTGCATGGTAATTGCTGCTTGTTTTAACCTCAAATAGTGAAGGCGGGCCAAATGTTTCCGACACTGACTCTGTAAAAGCATGATTTCCAACAGTATAAGAAAGCTAAAAGCAAGGTAATAGAAATCCTAACCATTAGACATGAGGCAACACAAAATAACTTGCCAAGCCAACTAGATGGTGAGGAAACTTAATCTACTAGCTAGGGGATGGCCTAGTCAGTATTAGAGTTTCCCTCAGTCTTAAAGTTACCAATACCAAATAAAGGTAAGGTTTGATCCCATTTCTATGGTGGACAGAAATTTTCTAGTTGTTATTTTATTTTGGCCAATCCCACCAATTGGGGAACTGTTTTCCATTGAAATTAAGGGTCATATACACCAATAGACAGAAGGAAGATAAGAATCAAAGTCAAAAGTAACAGAGAAACCATCTCAAATATTATAATTCCATGAACAAACTCAGGAACTTCACCTGGATTACAATTGCAGCTCTAATCTGCTTCCTGAACCGAAGTTCCGTACGGGCAGCCATCCCCCGCATACCTGTCTGAATAGACAATGCTGAGAAGCATAAGCTGTTGTAAGCCTTCCTCGCAATATACCTGCGAGAATGTTTCTGGATCTTCAAACAAGCATCTTCCTTTCTCAGGCATTCATACTGAAGGCGTGCTATGTGGCCTGCAGTCAACTCAAATTGCATGAACTCACGGTGCAGATTGCGAATAAAGAAGTTCTCAATCAAAAATGCAATGGGCTATAAACTGTTAAGATTGCATATTTACAAAGCTAAATTACCTCTACACCAAGTTTGGATGTCAATAGCAGAACGCTGCATCAAGATAAAATGTTTGCGACAATAATAAGAACAAACTTTTCTTTGGATAACAACTGCCGATCTCCCTAACACCTCACTCCGAAACGCATCTAGTTCAGCCATCCGACCAGCTCTAAGAAAAACCTTTGTTTTGCCAATCTGCAAGAGAAATGGTTGGGAAAGACCAGCATCTTTAGGGCATAGCTAATATGTGAGATCATTGTTCATGGCAAGCACGGTCATGAATGCACAAACAGGGAAAACATAGGGATGGGTATATAAATTACATATAAATTCAGGTTCAACCGATAACATACTATTTAACCAAAGAAAAGGATACCTGATAGCCTTCAAGGTTCACCTTCTTGAGAAGCCTCTTACAGGCGGCAACCTCATCACAACTTGATAGCAGGAAAGGATGAAAAAAGATGTATATAAATGTTAGTGCAATTCAAAGTGCCAAAAGCCAGAAACACTATTTTTAAGAATAGTGCATCATGAAAGAGAATAATCAATATATTTGCTTCAAGAAGAAATTAATAAGCTACCTTCCATCAAGAACATCCGGAGCCAGTATTCCAAAACGACCAAGAAATTCATCAAAATTCTTACTGGTAGGAAATCCAGCACAACTAATCCTAATTGCCTCCATGACTCCCTTGAATCAGTTACACATGAAGCCCATCATTCATGTGAATGTAGAAATTAGTAAAGAAAGACGCGATAAAACTAAAATTTCAAATCTTTACCCCACAACGTAGTTGCTGTAAAATGTTAGTATTCTCAAAAATGTCTGGCTTTAGGACATTATTTGGCTTTACACAGCGAATGTAGTGTGGTTCCGTGGCACTCAGTGTTTCAAGTAAGGATTGCAGTTGTTGCTGTGTTTTAACCAAAAAAAAAATCAAAACTGAAACTAATTATGTGCGTCAAACTTGAGAGCAATTGATCATAAACAAACCTTAAACCGTGAACCTATTGATGAGAACTTCGATGATTTTGAAGATTCCTCAGGCAATGCTGGGAACAGTCCTGATACAAAGGAGCACTTTGATGCGCTGAGGAGAGCTTGATGCTCTGCAACAACATAATCTTTGTTCTTATCCAGAAATTGTTCAGTTTGATATGTTACCTGCAGTCATAATCTTGCTTTAGTGAGTATTAAGCTGTACTTTACGTTTTTCCTCTCTAGAGGAAAATAGCACTGCTGGAACATTTTTCTGTAGATCTATACCACTACATACTTACATCGCCAGCGTAATGACAAATTGTGAAGTCACTGCGTGCCAATTTAGGCTTGCTGAACCGCTTGTGGTCTTTAAAAGTCTGGTATAGCTTTTCTGCAAACGTTTCGTCTGTAGATCTAGGAAACATGCTGCAAACAGAAAACCAAACCACCTCAAGAGAAATGTAGTGCATCAGCTAAACGAAAATGGATTTTGTAGTTTGCTAGTCCTAAAATACATACCAAGCTTCATCAAGAAGAGCAATGATGCCGCCAGGTTTCTGGAATTGTTGCATGTGCAAAAAAAATGAAGCAAACAAGTAAGCATCAGAAACCTTTCCATAGGTAAACGAGCTGGATTTTGTTAATGCAGCATGTGAACTAAAAACAGAAAAGAAGAAATGCGACACCTTTTCAATCATATCAAGAATATCTTGATTATCAATGAATTCTATGTAACTCCAATCAATTTCTTCCTTTGTGTATTCTTCTTGTTCCATCTTGAACACATGCTGTCAAACAAAATCTTATACTCAGAATAAAAGTACAGGCATTGTTTGCAAGCTCCGCAGTTTAAAAAATATATATATCAAGGAATGTTAAATAACATTAGAAATCTTTTTTTGCTTATCTGAAACTCCAAAGGAAGATTTGTAGAGAACACAAGCATATGCAAACCTGGTTGAAATGCTGCTGCAGCTTTTCATTGGTCAAATTGATACAAAATTGCTCAAAACTGCAGCAGAAAAAATAATATTGTAATAGTTGAATAAAGAGAACAACTCAGACAGATCAAGGTTAAACAAGTGTGCAGCAGCGGTAAAACTACATCTAATTACTGAAATGTGTTGACATATTTTCAGAATCAGAATAAAATCTCCCAAAAGCCATCCAAACAAAACCAAGCTAGCACATAAGAATATAAATCATCCAAACATTGCATCAGTTAGGGGTATTTGCATGAGAACTCTACCCCTGATTCCTCAATGTAGTTATCTACTTAACATCATATGTAAAAAAATCATAAACTTGACTAGCTAAGTATCACCATCAAAAGAAACAAAGAATCCCTGCAAGAATTACCCTTTTTAAATGATGAAAACAAAAGCATACCGGTTAAGCACCTGTTTGTCTTGAAACTCTCAAATCCATATATGTCGAGAACCCCAATTAAGGTCTTTGAATCAGAATCTTGGCCAATAGAGTTATTAATCTTGTTCACAATCCTGAGGCATGAGCATGAAAACATGTGTCAATGGAAAAGAAAGACACACCATACGGCATAAAGTATCAAAACCATTATAGCATACCAATCAAATAGCCTTGAATAAACAATTTTGGCCAAAGCATCTCTATTGACAGCTGCAGCATCAGGATCAAGCCACTTCATGATGCTCTCATCACGAGTCACAATAACACGTTTGCATAAGGAGTCCTCAAGAGACTTCTCATCACACCTGAATGGCAGTAAGAAGTTATAGTGTTGCAACAGCAGGTATTCTACACATCAAAATTGCTACTGTTAGGTAGGATAAAATTAATATTTGTTACATGAAAAGTTCAGCTGCTGTCTTCAGATGAAATCGAGATGTATCGTCCTTTGGCTCAGAAGAATCCATTTCATCTCCTTTAGCAAAATCAACATTGCCTAGATGTAGTATTGCAGCCACAACTCGGAATATAGCATCCTACCACAGAAAAATTTGAAAATATTCCACGGAAAAATTGCTGAAAACACTATAATCAGATACAATACCTGCTCATTAGCACTTATCCCAACAACATCCATAGCTCCCCTGGTTGCAAGATACTCCTTCGCATCATCCAATCCATCCAGCTCATAGCAATCTGATTTGTTAAGATAATGAAATGTTCTGGGATTGTTCAATTTGTACTTCTCTATATCCTGCTATGGAATACAGAAGCACACAGAGATTATATGCTGCAAGTGCAATTTGCTCAAACTCGATTTCTTCCAAAAGGATAACTTTACCTCTGGTGGTGCGGCACAGAGCATATAAAAGCAATGATAATTTCTCTCAGGATCAGAGACTTGACAAACACGGGACCGTTCCAGCAAATAAGTTCTAATTGCAGCACCTGAAATCCTCCCCCTTTGATCAAACTGAAGTTCCACAAACTTACCAAAACGACTGCAATTGCATTATTAAAATAAAGAAATAAAGACTCAATCAAACAGATAAGTGAAACTCTAAACTCGTAGTAAAGGAAGTTTGACCCTATTGACTAAGAGCTTCCCACCTTGAGTTGTTATTTCTGACAGTCTTTGCATTACCAAATGCTTCCAGAACAGGGTTGGACTGCCAAACAAAGGAAGGGAAACAGAGACGTTAGACCAATCAGCTACTCAAGCATGGTCAATGTTCAAAAATAAAAGTTGAACTTCACAGAGAACAGACAAAAGCGTCAATATCACATGGCAACTGGTTGGGTGGATAAAATATTCAAAAAAGTTCCCTACCTCTAAAACTTTCTGCTCCACAGAACGTCCCTCGGATGCAGCTCTTCCTCCCATATAGGCCAGATAACGCATTAGCATCTTAGTACTCTCCGTCTTACCAGCTCCACTTTCCCCACTAACCAGAATTGCCTGGCTTATTCCTTCATTGATCATCAGTCTGCAAGTTTAATATAACATTTTCAATATATAGCGAAAAGCTCAATAAAATTCAAGGGCCTCACCAACAAGCAAATCACCTGTATGCTGAATCCGCCACAGCAAAGGGATGTGGCCCCAACTCACCAATACCTGCCCCTTTATATTGTGCCATATTATCATACAAATGAGGAAGTCTTCGGAAAGGGTTCACTGCTATCAGTATACTTCCTGTATAGGTCTGTAATGACCATTATGATTTTGTAAGTTTAGATTACTTAACGAAAAAATGTCCAGGAACAACCTAAGAAGATAATTTGACAGTACTACAGTCGAAGAAAGAAAAGGAGCAAATCCACCAAGAAAAGCAGCAATAGAAGGATGACATAAAAAACTACCTTAAACAGGAAACCATTTTAAAAATTCACCAGAGATGGAGATCATGGGAAGAAGCAAATCAATTGAAAAGACTTACATATATTTCATTTATATCATATCTACATTTGAGATTATGCAGAACCCCTGGTTCATGCAAATATGCCAGCTTTGTCATATCATCTACACCACATGGAGGAAAGTCAGGATCCTTGGGATAAACATGAGATGCTTTTGCAGCAACCTGCCCAAAAAATAAAATAACAATCATTAAACTCGATCTGAATTACCAATTTCTTGCCACTGAACAGTAAATGTAATATACACTCATTATATATATCATGAAGTAATGTGAATTCAATGTTAATCGTTTTCAACTTACGAATCTTTCCATCATAACATGTTAACAAATCTAACCATTCATCCTCACTCAATTGATATTTGCATAAAATTCTTTGCAACCAACTAAAATCGGCTTCAAAAAAGATGCATCCAGATGGCAACAAACTAATAAAAGCATATGTAACTAATGATCAGCAGCGAATACAAACAGAAAGCATGTGAAATTATGACATCGAATCGCATTAGGAAATAAATTTTAAAAAAAAGGGTTTCGGAAAGAAACAAAAAGAACAAAAAGACTGTGCGGCTCTTTCAAAGATCCAGATTCTCTTATGAAAACTTACGGTCTTCCCTGATGTACAGTTAATTGTAATTTCTTCACCATTAACTTCCACAACTTCCCCATCAGTCCAAGCTGTCTCAGCATCCTCCACCCAAACCAAAGATCCACTGGAGATACTGACTGAATCAGCCTGTGTGGCCAATGGGATTATCAGCAAAATCCGTGAGAGAGGCACAAGTCTAATATACGATGTTATCATAGACATAGTAGCAAAAAAGTGGCAGGAAGACGTCGAGCTCTATATACCATACAACAGAATTTAACAATGTAACTTGCAATAGGATATAGAAACAAAACTGTACTGATGTTTCCTTCAGCAAATTTAAGTGGGTATGGTTAACCTTATTGATCATAAGCGCGAAGGTTGACCATCATCAAGTTATGAATTTGATAAATCAGCATTTACTTATCAGCCCTTTTTCAATACCTTACAATGTGTAACAAGTCAAAACGTTATTTCATTCTTAGCTTTTGAGCTTTCAAAATGATCTGAACTTTCAAACCACTGACTTCTTGGCAATGCACAGTGCTTCAAACAGCCCTAGGAGTGCAATTCGGATATAACTCTGGCTTTTAGCATGTTTGCTAAAAGTGCCATGAATACTTGTGGCCAGACATTAAGCCTAGGCTACCAAATGTTATTTCATTGTTATCAAACCTAGGCTACAAAACAGATCAGTTAAGCCTAAGCTCCTTAAACAGTTCAAAAAAAATAGTCGGAAAAAATTTGAATTTTTCAGACTTCACAGTTTTCAATTGTATACTTCTTAACACATAACTGTGCATCTGCATTTCCTTGCATTGAGCTCAAAATTAACAGGGAAGCCAGTTAGAATCATCAAAGCTACCTAATCCTTAACTTCACCCAAAAAAAAAGTTGTAAAACGAAATTGAGGACTGAAACGAAAGAAAATACCATTATTGAGCCAAATTAATAAGAATTAGATCCGAAGCAACACCAATAAACCCTAGATTCCTCCACCATGCAATGCCAATGAAACCATAACCAGACTCCTCCGTCCAAATGCCAATGCTGTTACAACAGGATCCAATTCCCCATACTAAAACCAACAGAGCTTTCACTCAATTTCCACAAAACTCTCTCCACAGCTGTATAACAATAACAAGTCTGTTTTTGTAACGGTGGGGTTTTCTGTTCCTTCTTTTCGCAGTTTCTGCTTCTAAGAAATGAACGAACCGGTGCAGAAGGTCGGGTGAACTAGTTGCAGAGGGCGCGAACACAATGGCGGGACTTGAAGGAATTTGGTGATGACGAAACCTGACCGAACCGGACAGAAATCCTCCTTCTCTGCAACTACAGCTTTTGTTTCGTTGGTTTCTCAAAGCTTTGTTCCAGCATTACGTCGAATTCCTTTTCCGCATTGCGTCCACCTTTTCCCTGTCAAGCGTACAGCAAACAAACAACATGGACGTCAAACAGTCACATCACACGCACGCACGCACATAGCATATTTTATTTTTTTCTTCCAATAATAATATACCTGATTTGCCCTTGCTGCTTTGTTATTTTTTTATATAAATTATATAAAATAAACAGGCATAGGTTTGCTGGTAATTAAATAAAAATGGGCATTTGTAATTTTGTACCCAAAAGAAAAAAACTACCTTACCTATTATCACCCCTATCCAACTCGATGTTGTTACTTGTTACTATCCTACCATTCCAAATAGTTAGAATCGGGACGGTAGATCTTGTTTGAGTATAATAGATATAAGAAATAAAAAAAAGTTTGTTTTGTCACCGTCTGTCTCTATTTCGGTTCAAATTGATCATATCATTATTGATACAAGAAAATTTACAATGATGTGATTATAATGTTGTTATTTGAATTGTGATGTCGTTAAATAAATCTAACGGCTAATTAATAATCTTATAATTTATAAGATTTATACTACTGAATAGACTTAATAGCTAATTGGTAATACGACAATTAATTTAAAGTGACGTTACGTTAATGTACCAATTGTTATCATTTTTTACAAGGGTATTTTAAAATATGAATTGATTTTTATATATCAAATAATTAATATTTACTCTTAATTTTTTATAGGAAATAGTTTGTGTTAAATTTTATTCGGACAAAATGTACCTTTATTTTATAGGGAAAATTGATTTTTTATCAAATAATTGCGTATATCATGCTCGTTTTTGAAAATATTATAATGGTGGAAAATATTTAAATTTTATAAGTGTTGGATTCAATAAACAATGTTGAAATTAGTTTCCACATAAAACCATCAACATATACTAGAAAAGAAATACTTAAAAAATACTTAAAAAATACTTAAAGATTATGTGAGGTGGGCTTCATTCGTCGCGTTGTTCAAATGAGTGTACTGTCGGCCCAAACTACTGAAGTGGACCGGATCGTTTGCATCCGAACTAAAAATCATTCTTTTGAGCCCAACGCAAAAGCGGAAATCAATGTTTCTCCTCTTTCTTTCTTTTAGCTTAGGAAAATCAGGAAAGAGAAAAGAAGGATTATCAAATTTTATATCATTAAAAAAACATTACTATGATTTTGATGTTTTAAAATCTAAAAATAAAACGTGACCAAATTTGACCAGGTAAGACCAAAATAAGTTTAACGTGTGAAATCAGTTGGGTATTTTATTCGAAAGGAAGACTATCAAATTCAAAGTATTTAAAAGAACGTCTCACATTAGAATGAGAGTATCATTTTAGATCGGTGGCGGGTAAAAGACCCAATGCTATAAGCCTATACCATAGCTCTTATTGCCATAGAAGCAACAACTTGTCAGCAGAACTTACCAAATGCAATGATTCTAGAGGTACCCGCTAAGCCATCTACCTACCAAAAGAGAGTTGCCACAACAAAAATAATAAAGCCAACAAGTCGCACATGGAGAAATTTGCATGCAACTGGGTAAATGTGCCAACAAACTTAATGACAGATTGGATTGGACATTCAATTTTGCAATTTTGCAATCATAATTGCCATATTCTTGCATACACAAAAGTTAGAATTTTCCAACCACTACTATTACTGCCGATCACTTTCTTGCCAGAGAATCCCAAGACATATTAACCACAAGAGATTTTTTTACATATAAAATACTTAACACTCTAACATATTTTTTTGAGTTTATAGATAAAATGTCGAATTTGTACTTTTAAAATGTTAATTAATTAATTAAAAAAAATATTTATTAATTTATTTTATTTTTTAATCTTTGTTAAATATATTAGGGAGTCATTTTCGATGTAACGAATCAGGAATATTTTGCAAACTTGTACTAATTAATTTACGTTCAATAGGTAAAGTTCTTATACTGTGCCCTAGCAGCAGCTAGCCGTAGTCCTAGACGTAGACGTAGATCATGATCGTTGTCCAATGTTGGGTACTAAAATCACACCCACGCCTCACGATTATCATCCGCAAGTCTGGTCTGTTGTAATAAATATCCTACCTAGCTAGTAATAAAGATATAGTTGCTCTAGAGCACGTTGCAAGTTTGCAACGCCTGTGTAGATCTAGCAGTTTAATCTATTACCTTTGATGCTGAAAGAATCACTCTAAAGATTAGTTTTTTGTCACAATTGTAGAGAGAATACAGGGAGAGACTTAATTTAAAAATTAAATATTTATAATTTTTTAGTTCTGACTTACGATTATCTCTGAGCAGATCGAGTTGTTTGTACCGAAATTGTCTACCATGTCCTTGCAAAGAAATTAAGAATGTAGGACCAGTTCGTTACAAAATGAATAATTGTTATAGTAGGAACAATATTCCCTTCGATGCATAATATTACATGTGAGTGTGACTGGACAGCAAACCTCCGTTACATCTCTAAATTACTAACATTTCTTATCTTATGTGTCTGTATATGCACATCCGTCTAATTTACATATAGTTGGACATTAACATATTTAACCGACAAATGTTCTGAAAGTCCTCTTCACGGGCACAAACAGTCGACCCCAGCAAATAATTCAGTATAGAGACTACAGAGTAAAGTGAGTAATTCTGTCAAGTAACAGAAAATCAATCTCTATCAATCAATCAAATTTATTACATAAATAAATAGCAATATTAATCATTATATTTTATTATATTTTATATTTTAACGTAAATAGTGAGGTCTATCATCGGTATATTAAGACGATCCCATATTAATTTATGAATCTCATTAGTGATGAATGATGTAGTGTGTGACGTGACGTTTCAGAATAATAAAATAATTTTGCAGAGTAGAGAGAAGTGGCCTATAGCTAGTTTTCACAATATATATGTGCAATTTTGGGGACAGCTCCGCATTGATGGAAGAGGAGGAGCCTCTTTCTGCTTGGAATTTATGTTCTCACACACTTCTTTTCCACTCCAATGAAAAATCTTTTCTTTTCTCTTTCCTTTGTGGGACTTCCTTCTTCTGAATCATTTCTTTATATTTGACATTAAGAAAGGCAACGAAGTCACACACCAAAATCATGGATTGTTTCAAAGGCAAGCAAAAGAGCAAATGGTGTGGGATGACGGCTCGTCTAACCGTGTTGACCGATGAGGTGAGGCTTCTTCGAGAGGAAATTAAGGGTATGATGTGTGACAAAGAGAAAGAGGGTAAAGCTCATGAGAGGGACATGTTGGTTTTTGCATTCAAAGAGGCGGAGTGGATGCAAGAGAGGAAGAAGCTTAAGGAGGAAGTGAGGAGGTTGAGAAAAACAGTGGAGGAAAATAATGAGAGGAGGAACAGAAGGGTGGACGACGTGTCAGTTGCGGTGGTCGGAGGGAAGAGTGGGAAGGAGGAGAGTCCGCTTCTTGGGACGACGCGTCGTGTGGTGTCACCGGAGGAAGTGAGGGCGGAGGAGAGACTATGGCGGGATGAGGCAGTGGAGAAGTGGAAGAGGTTGTATCTTGCCATCAAGATTGAGCTCGATGATCTCATCCAGAAGACACGTTGTACGTGCTCTCACTCAAAAAAAATTCTTGCAATGGTTTTGTTCATTTCTTTATTTTTATTCATTTTCATTTATATCCAACTTGTAGCACTGAAATTTTCATGCTGCATATAGTAAATTAACATCTTTCAAATGGATGCAGTAGATGGATTGTACCGGAGGGCAGAGACTGAACACATGATTGAAGAGCTAAAGATGGAAGTGAGAAGCAAAGAAGAAACAATTGAGAAGCTGAAAGCAAGATTGAATTTAGTGGAGAAAGAAGAGTTCAAAAGAGCAAGAGAGGTTGACATTCTACGACAGAGCTTGCGGATCTTAGGCAGTGGAAAAGCATGTAGCAATGTTAAAGGCAGAAAAACATAATCCAAGAAATAAGAGGCTTTTATAAACTTTTCAGACTTGATACATTACCTACATTGTTAGGAGTTTTCTACTCTAAGATTGAAAAGATGTGGGAGATCAAGTTATCACATAGATTCAAAAAATATAAACTTATTCATCTGAATGAGTAAGATGGATATGGAGAATTAAAAGGAGAAAAAAGTAAACTTTAGCAGCTTCCATTCAGATGTTATCTATCCTCGCTGACTGAGATGCTACCTTGTTCTCGCCTTTTATTGTTGAAACCTGATAATTTGACCTCACATACTGGAGAAAGTAAATCAATGGTTAGACTTAGGACACACACCAGTTAACATCAAGTATGCAGGGATTCATTATGCATGCAGTTTAATGAATGAGACCATAGTAAATATAAGCAAATTTCAGCAAGGCAGTAGCCAGTCATCGTGGAACTAAAAGGCGTACCTCTAGCAGAGCGATGTAATAGAAGTCTTCCATGTGCTGCATAAGTGCACTCCCATCACGAATTGCACGGAAAATGTTTATTTCTGTTTGCAGTATTTTCTCAATCAGCTCCTTCTCACCTTTCATCTGCAGAAATAAATGCAGATACGTGACTCATCAATCACATGAGTGACTCTCTGAAGACTCATAAAGCCGTAGAAAGAAGGTATCAGCTATATTGATGTTGTGAAAGAATTACTCTCTCATCACCACCACCATCATTCTTATCGTTATAACTAGACATCCAAATCTTTCCTCAACAAGCCTAAATTCCAATTCCCAGCACACCTAGTCCTTCAACGTCACCAGGATAAATCAATCCTCGGGAGTTGGTTTCTTTCTTATAATGGCTACAGTTACACTCTTGTCATGGATGGTCAACGTCACAAATTTGGAGGGTAATCTAGACAGTTGCAGATTCAATGTTCTACAGTTCTAACACATGACAAAGTGTAAGCAATAATTTGGATTGCATGGACATCCAAATGGAAGAGATGGGTGAAATATCACATGCAGCTTAATAATATACAAGATTTTCACTAATACTTGAGTGAAACTAATGTACTCACTCTTGCCTAATACTCATGCACAGACACTCAAAATACACTTACCATGGAGATGGATCAGACTAATAAAGCCAGAAATAATTCAAAGCAGAGTATAGTAAGCACAAGAAACATACAAATTCATTGACAAGAACCTCTGGTGTGGCCTCTCCAATCACATCACCCTGGTAACCATCTTTCAGAAGCTCCAGATTTTCCTGTTCAGAAAATTTCATAGAACTTAATCATAGCTGCAAACATGGTTGATTTGGAAATGAAAATATAGATTCGGTAGATTATTTGGAAATGTAATTACAAAGTTCAGGGGCAATTGCAACAGTTTCAGGCATGGCACCAAAATATTTGGATTGCTTAGTTCTTTCAAGCATATTTAAATTATAAAAAAATACGAGGAAGCACCAAGAAGTTGGGTGTTCTGGTAAAAAGCCAAACGGCTAATTTGCAAGCAGAAGAACAAATAGCCCAAGAGTCTTCAAAACAGTGAAGTGAAATTTCAAACATTTGTTTCCTAAAATGCGAATTCATTAAACTCATTTAGATTTTTCAAAGATACCAATCTGCAAATCAACATGTACAAACATATGAAAGCAATGAGAGAAGGGATGTTAATTCCAGTTGGCATGCATAAGAAGTACCAACCAAAGCATCTTTCAACCCTCCAGCTGCAAGGTAAACAGGCTGAGCAACATGGCAATAACCCATCAAGCGAGGAACTGTAGGTATAATGTCTCTGTGGTTCACAACTCTCCAGCTATCTTTAACTTTCTGCAAGTGAACAAAGACCAGAACTTGGTCAAACAGTCCCCAGACAGGTTTCCCATGCCCAACATATGAGAAGAGAAGCTTATTGCCGACAAATTGCATGTCTTACCTGATTATAAACTTCTGCAAACCTTCTGTTACCAACTCTAGGGGATCCAAAGTTATACGTGGTTACAGAAATTGCACCAGTTCTAGAGAATGCAATGCATAAATTAGGTTCATTAAATAGATGCATGTATGCTCTTACCCAAAACTAGTAGTTAGTAACAGGAGCAAGAACTCACTTTGTCAGCTGACTTGATGAAAGCTCAAGGGCAAGGAGGGTGGCTAGTGCACCACCTAGACTATGGCCAGTCACATAAACATGCCACTTAAGAGGTTTCACATTGCTATGATCTCTGCCAACCAAAAGAAACAAAAAAAGAAAACAGAAACTCACGTAATAAGGGGCAGCTGAAGAAATAAATCGTATGCAGAGCACAGAACAAATATAACACCAGCAATGAATATCGATTTTCATTCGCCTCACAGAAGCAGATGAAATAGCAGAAAACTTTTAGCATAATTTCAAGACATTCAGAACACTACTATAGGTCACTGACGTGCTCTAAACACACACACCCCGGCTAAGAAGGAATGGCTGCTTAATATGTTTCTTTCTATGGCAGATGAAATAAAACTTTGCACGCCAGGAGCAAATTAACAAATGAAAATGCTGAGAGGAAAGATCAGGCTAAATCATGCACATGAAGGACCTTTATAAGCTTATGCATCCTAGAAACCAAAGCACGGGAAATTTTGATACCCAAGTGCTGAGAGGAAATCTAAGAGAGTGGGAAAAATATATTTTTGGGTCATCCATCCAAAAATAGGAGCAATTCTTATTCCAGACAGACGTGAAGTCAGTATTTACAATAGCAGGTGTTTGAAAGAGAATCATGACAAAATTAAATTAATACCACGACTTACATATAGCCAATAGACAGTTTAATTACAGAGATGATTCTTATCCTGACTGAATCATAAGCGCTTAAAAAGCCACTATGAACCTGAAACGATGGCAGAATCATCAACTAGATTATAAGAGCTGGCGAATAGTCATTGTAAAGAAATTCTGGATATTATAGTTTTCTCCAATGATGAGACAATAAACAGATCCTTTCCATACCTGAACTTCTTCCTTAAAATCTCCACCGATCCTTTCAGGATTTAGCCTGTATACAAATATGCACCACAAAAATACAGGTAATTAAGATCAACCGAGTTAAAACATTGCAAGAAACACAATCCAATCAGTCAATAAAGTATATATGCAAACAAGTAGGTTAATACATGTCTGACATTACCCAGCAGGTGCTAGCATCATATCAGTTAGCAAATCCTTCCATTTTGTCTGGAAAAACAACAATAGAGCAATTAAAAGTGGAAGCTGAAGGATCAAATCCTGCTTAGACAAGAAGAAAACTCACATACTTGTTCTGTCCCCCTGAAAGCAACAACTAGTCTTCTTCTTGCAGAATCACGCCAAATTGCCACCTGTAGCTTCCTACAATTTAGTGATCAAAGGACACATAATCTAGTGGCGTTTCACCACAAGTATTGAGCTTAGAGTATTATTGATGGTTCTGATGGAGTAAACACACCTGTGTATCTGTGGATGCATTATCCAAAAAGCATAATTTCTCAAATTCAGATCTAATGAAACTTGGTTGGCCCAGTGAAGTAGCCAGCATTGCCCAAGCTTCCATGGCACTTTCTGCGGTTGAAAACAGTGTTTTCATCTCCTCAGCACTTTTATCATTCAAGGCGGACCCATTTAAAGAGCCATTAGGCTTTTCACTCTCACTAGAACTCTTTCCCGAGGATTGTATTTCCTTGTTCAATTTAGAAGCTGCTGTAGTCAAAACCATCCATGCTCCTAAAACAGAATCAGTTTGACTTAATACGTCCTGTGTTGCCTTCTTTATATCCGGAAGTGAAGATGGAATAGCAGGAATGGTAAATGCGCTACTTCCTTCATCACTGTCCATCTCCTGACCTTTTGCAGTTGCAAGTCCTGATTCAACATAGCATGCTTCTGCAATCTCTTGTGAGTGTAATCCAATTTTGTTCAGTAAGTCAAACCCATCCCACTTTAATTCCAAAGAAACAGGGAGACCAAGTTTCTGAACAACAGTTTGGTTGATAACATTGGCAAAGTTCTTCCAAAAATCTTCATCTGATTGCATATTCTCGTCAGCTTGTGTCGCCAGTTCTGTTGCATGGGCATTATCTCTGTTGCCATCATCTGTTTGGATCAATTCAAAATTATTCTCCGCACTGCAACTTGTCTCCTCCAAATGGACCTCTGAGGTACTTTCTATCTGCGAAGGCGCTGTAGAATCCAAGTTATTACTGTTTGGAAATTGATCTTTCTGAAGGTATGCATCATTAAGTGACTTCAACTGCCCAAAAGCAAATTCTACAAATTGACGAGCTGGCACAGACTCAGAGCCACCAATCATTTTAAAAGCAGATTCAAAACCCTTTTTGCGAAGAAATTCTGTCACAAAGGGGAGCTTCCACCTTTTTTTTCCTTCTTCAATTTCATCAAACGTCTTATACTTAACCTGAAACCAGAACACCAGTAAGTCTATGTGAAATGAAATAATCGGCTGGAAACGAAGCATTTCTGGAAATTGTCAGCACTAAAAGGAAATGTACAGAACAAAAGTGAATGTTTCCAGAAGCTAAGGCCACAAGGAATCTGAAGCTCTCCAATGTCGATAAAGATACATAATGACATGACCCCACCCTTCCAAAACTTTAAACATCTTAAATATCCAAAAAAAAAACAGATGCTTGTGGATGAAATAAACCATTACTAAAGTCTATACATGATCAATGGTCTGCAACATAAAACAGAACTAGCCAGCATGCTAAGTATATAGACACAAAATCAATCTACATGGACTCCAGTGGAGTATCTACTTCTACAGTAAAATTTCCTAGCCCACAGGAACCTACCTCTAGCTGTAACTTTCCACCACCACCCATCCCTTCCAGTTCCAACAGCACCTCATGCACACTTCCTGAAAAAAAACACGCATCATTCCTAAGATTCAGAGGAAAGATACACAGCACCTAACACATCACATTAGTACGTTGAAAGAATTTATCATATGTTCAGTGAAATCATGAATGCGGGCTAAGGTATAATAACAGACAACACAAACTTACTCAAACCATATAAACCACGAATCCTCACCATCACAAAGGTTTTCCAGTAAAAATCCTGCATTACCCATGCGCTTATGTGGAGTTACGAGGTTTGCATCCCAAGCTGCAACCTTATGTTCAAACCATATGCAAGAAAGGTAGAAGTGAGCCAGAAACCATGGATAGCAGCAACAATAAGCAAGTTAGAGATGATAGAAGAAAAAAAAACAGTAAGGTTCTTGAAAATGTCCGAAGTGATGCAAGGAATTGAACTGGCAATTCAGGAAGAATATTGACCTGAAGATTTTTGGTGGGATGCTTCTTAACGTTGAAAGTAAAGTCCTCATTCCAAGTTGGCTCTTTCGACCTGTCATCCTCCAATTTGTTTACATATAAATCCGATCTTATGCAGTTAATAAGAACACAAAACTTGTAAATTTTGGATTCAGCAAAATATAATGTTTAACCAATCCTTAAAGATGCACCAGTCTCATATCTGATGACTTTTGTCTCTATGACAAGTTTCACTATCTAACTCGAAACCGTACACAGTGATCTTCCACATAGGTATAGCTAATTATAGCATCAACTTCTTCCTTGATGAAGCATAAAGAAATTTAAATAAGAAAAATGCACAAACTAACACCACAATGAAAAGCTTTGACCCACTGGTTTTTCAACTTCTATGATATTATATACCAAAAGAAAGAACATAGAATATTGTGTTTGCATGAAAAAAAAATGTCTCTGAAAGTAAGGATTGAGTACCCCCATTTGATGTTGCTTTTGACAACCTGGCCATCCAATTGCATTACTACATAAGGATCACTGGTTCCCTGATATGCCCACAGTCGAATAAATAATGATCGAAAAGAAAAACGGACAAAAGAATCTTCAAAGCATAAAGGAATAGTTATAAATGTTAACAACACAAACGCACCCAAGGATCCATGGCAGGTAAATTGACGCCTTTTTTCAACTTCACAAACAATTGACCATCGTAAATTTCACGTACAAATGACCTATAAAACGAATATGACATCTCACATTTCAACATTGATACGTAATCATTCAAGTAATATATAAAGAATAAAGATGATCACGCCTCCTCACATACTCCGATAAGTACACAGTCGCGCAATCTGCAGCACCAACTTCACGCCTCCCTATATTCTCCTAATTGAAAAACAAAACAGAATTAGTCACAAATTCTATATAACAACTCAAAATCTTGCTTAGCTAGATGAGAAAAAAGTGTACCGGAGGAGTTGTATAGGCTTCGAAGGCGAAGCCGGCAAGGACCACGGCGAGGTTGATGTCGAAAGAAGGCCGCTCATCTTGCTCCCTAACCGGAACCTTCTCGATTTCCGCGTTATTCGCTTTGCAAAAGCAGCAAAACGAGTGATTTCCATCTTTCCGACGGTAATTTCCAACTCGCGCCGAAAATACTCCAACTGTAACAGGAAATGAAGCCGGGAACCGGCGATAGAAGTTGAAACTACGATTTTTTGTAGAAGCGGAAGGGAAGCGATTACAGAATGGAGGATTGGCGCGGTGAGGTTGCAGAGAAACCATGGTGAAAGATGAAGAGAGTTGGATAGTGACAGTTGTGTAAATAATGAATACATTTGAAAGCAATTTTGCCTGCGAGTCTGACGTGGACGTCAGTGGAGAAATCAAGAGCCAAGAAGGTTTTAGAAACTGGGTAGATTGACGCTGACAGTTTTTATAGTTACTTAACTTACTTTGACCGACCAAGAAAAGGTTGGATTTTATATGGACCTTCTAACAAAGGATTATCCATAAAGATCGAAAGATTAATAGCTGGTTTATTATAATAATGATTTTTTTTATTACTATACGTATTAATAAATTATTATTATTATATAACTAATAAATTCTATAAAATATTTATAATAACATGAATTGTGAGCAGTGTTATCAGAACCGAACCGGATCGACCGGTTCAATTGTGAAATTTCAGGTTTTGGTATTTTTTCTTTTTTATTTCGATGGGCCGGTCCATTACAGACATTGACCTAGCCAGTTCAATTATCTAAGATTGAACGGTTCAATGCGTGAACGGTTCAAAACGGTCCAATAGATCAATCCGATCAAACAAACAAAAATTCATTTCATTTCTGTTTCACTGTCCAGTTCGGTTATGATAACATTGATTGTGAGTGATATATAATCAAATTTTAACAGTTAATTAATACAACGTGAAATATTTTCCATTTTAAAAGGAAGAAATTGATCAAAATAAAAATTGTTTATTCTTGCAATTATATTAATTTATTACATCTGATTTGAATGGAATCAGAAAGAAAAAAAATTGAAAAAACAAAAAAAATGGAATTACAAAAATGGGTAATCCATAAACATAAAATATGATCTTAAATCAGAATCTTCCAAAAAAGAGTAGTGATTGTTTTTCACTTGGACTTCTCGTTCATACCAAGAGTGTTCTTCACAGAATCCATTGCATCCTGAGCCATGTGCTTCACTTGCTCTCCGGTCTGCCATCAAAATCAACAAATCATTAACACAAATTAGTACTATAACTTAGTCATGCTTCATACAAAACAAAAACAAAAAACGTTTATTCTGACAATATTGGGCCTAGCTTATTGGACTGAGGCCCATTTCCGTAAAGGGATGAAAAGAACAGAGAACCTGCTGGAGGAAACCAGCCGCTTCTTGCTGGCCTTCCTGGGCCTTCTCTTGTGCGGCATTGGCTGTGTCCTCGGCTTGGTCGGTCCACTGCTCCACCTTAGCCTGCAGCACCAGGTTAAACATTATCAATCGAGATTCGAATCTCCATCTGAACAAAAATTATTGCATACAAGTCGAGAAATGAAAAATTGAATTACCTGGGTCTGGCCTTTGGTTTGGCCGGCTTGGAAGCTTTGTTGCATGTTAGACATGTTTGGTGTGAGGGGGAAAAAATTTACTGATTAGATTGAATTGGATTCTTTTTTTTGTGCTTTTCTTGTTGTTCGTGCTTGATGATACTAGGCTTGTTTTATGTATGTATTTATAGTGGCAGGAGTGACTAAAAAACAGGTGTGAGTTTTATTCAAGTGCACTTGTCATTAACTACTGGTGTGTGGGCGTATTTTACTGCTTTTCAATTGGAGATTGAATGACTTGGTTTTTTGTTAGATTTGTTGAAAGAGTAAAACTTGGCTACATACAATATACCCACTACTCAGTACATCATAATGTATGATGATGACACGTGTCCAAAAGTATCAAGAATAGTGGTATTCTAGCACTATTTGGGGCAAGTGTCATCATCCTAGATCATGATGTACTGAGTAGTGGATACATCGTATGTACCCAAATTTTCTTCGAGAGAAATTTGGGGGATTTTCACTCCTCATTGACCTTT
Source organism: Viola odorata (assembly GCA_963691705.1). Lineage (NCBI taxonomy): Eukaryota > Viridiplantae > Streptophyta > Magnoliopsida > Malpighiales > Violaceae > Viola > Viola odorata. Next base: position 70,425,175 of record OY829539.1, on the reverse strand, counting down.
GCTATCTAATAATTACAACTCTTCCAATAATATGTATTCACCTAAAATCTATAAAATTACAATTACAATTTTAATATAGTTCATTGGTGGTAGAGTGTGGGCCTTTTGGGCCTTTTAGGAATTAAGAGTTGGGCTTAACATATGAACCTTTGATATATTTTGGGCTTTTATGCCATTTGATTTTACCATCTAACATATATGAAAGCCCATGTGAAGCAGGCCAGGGGAGATCGGAGCACTTTGCAGCGGCGGTCATGTCTGTTCGACTTCGACCACCGAAGCGGAAGCGGAATCCGAATCGGCGTAGCCAGGAACGAGGGATTCCAGATGACTTGACGGAGGACATACTGGTGAATCTTCCGGTGAAGTCTCTACTCCGATTGAAGTGCGTTTGCAAATCATGGTCTTCTCTCGTCACCAAACCCAGTTTCACCAGAGCCAACTCAGAGATCAACAAGCGTCGTCCGTCACGTGATTCCGTGATAATCGAGCCTTACGCGTTCCCGGAAATTCTAGTAGAGAACGATGATATAATAAGCCAAAGGGCGATGAGTTTGCCTCCCAGCTTCGTTTGGCAATACTCTTGTAAGATCTTGTGCTGCTGCGATGGTATGTTGTGCTTGAGTGTTGATGGTAATAACCCGTATTTTGGTTTATGGAATCCCAGCATTAAGGTGTACAAAAGCTTAGAATTAGCTTCCCCATCTGTAGATGTTGTTGGGTTAGGTTATGATTCTTCAATTAAGGATTACAAGCTTGTCAGTCTTGATTCACGCAACACAATCTTTCAAGTAATGACACTGAAATCCAATGCTTGGAGAACAATCAACAACAATTTTGGATTTGGTCTGGACTCTTGTGCAGTTTCTTTGGAAGGGGCTTTGTAATTTGTATTGGTATGTTTATATTAGAGATGGGCAGGGCGGAACAACAATTCTGATCCGCTTTGATTTGGCAGACGAGAGGTTCAGAAAATTGCCAGCTCCGTGGCGGAGTCCGGAACAAGTTATAAAATTGGGGATTTCAGGAGAAGGCCTTTGTTTAGACTCCGTCAACTATGAATGTCGTGAATGTCGATAACAATATACTCGGTTCTCTTCGAAACGTTAAAAGTATCTTTCATTTTCATGGAATAACTTATTGTGATCCAAATTACTTATCAGGAACATCATCAATCCAGCATCAGGGTCAACAATTTCATTGCCTGCAATGCAAGACGCATCAGAACTTTCATTCGAGATTTATGTCACTTGGTTGTTGTCGATCCACTGATTTGAGTATTGGTGTTTAGTAGAAGCCATGATCTGAAGGCGCTGCGTATACAAATCACACCCTGCACGCATAAGGTTTAACCTGAGAGACATTTTCCGGTGTACTTTCTAATTATTGAGGTGTTTTCCTGAGCCAGTTCCATTCTAAGCCTGTACTTTAACCTTTGGATAATTAATGTGGCGGCATGCATCGATTGTGGTTCATATGTTTTCGTCACGTGAAAGTTGCCGAAAGGCAGTTTTGTTTCTGGATTATATTCTTTTCATTAAGCATGAGCATCTGAACCACCGGATGATGTCTCATGTCTAGCTGGTAAAAAATACAGGCAGTGGGCAGGTGATTTCATTAAATGCTTGCATCTAAGATTAAGAAAATGGCCATTTGTTGAAGTCAACGGATGCTAGCATATGATTCTCGGCCGTATATCTGCACAATGCACATGCCACTATTTCCTGCCTACCTTCGTAACCCAACTATTCCCACGGTTATGCAAATTACAATGTAAGGAATGAAAAGAAGTATCTCTGCTTTTTCTGGGGGCACTCGAGCCTGTCTCCCCTATAAGAGGATCATTCAAGCCATCCAAAGATTCGACCTTTTTATTTGATATTCAAAAAATGTGGTGCTACTAAGAATCTAACAAAAAAATTCTTACAATCAGAATGAGAAAGAGAAGGATGGAGTTTCTCTTGCTTTTGGCATAGTGGCCCCCCAGTGGGAGGCCTGCACGACCAGCCATTAGCTCAATGGTAGAGCACGTCCCTGATAATTGCGTCGTTGTGCCTGGACTGTGAGGGCTCTCAGCCACGTGGATAGTTCAATGTGCTCATCAGCGCCTAACCCTGATACCCTAACTCAACCCGTATCCGAAGATTCATCAATATAGATGGTAATCTAACAAGAATTGCATATCACACAACTATTTCTCGTCCAAAAATGAGAGAAATTTGATACATTTAACATTACCTTGTTTAAGACTTACAATGGGTACAACTTATTTTTTTCACCTTGTTGGGAAGGAAGAAAGAAAAAGGAAGTTACAAGTTTTGGTAAAGGGTACAGTCCACATTTTCTAGCCCTTGGCTATAGCACATTATACTTCAAAGCATAAGAAAAGCAGCTATCCAATTATTCCTGTGCATAAGCTAACGGCTGACTTACATGCACAAAGTGTTCAGCTTCCCTCTCGACTTGCTCCCAGCATCGGTCACCATTCTTGCCTTCGTTCATCTTCTTCACAAACGCCACAAACCGTCTCCAGTTATCTGGTTGGAATAAATGAGGATTCATCCTCAAGTATGTAAAAGCGCACATTTCTCTATCATCGGAATTACCATCAATGTTCAACGACGTTGCCTTCAGAATTTGCTCGTGTGCGTACTCATCAAACCGCTGCAATGCATTTTCCCCAGCAAGTGGAACCTGTGCAGCCTGCGTCGCTAAAGCCACTTGCTTGACGAGTTTCTCTGGTGCACAAAGGGCATCCTGTGGCTGTTCGTGATCACGCATCTCTATGCAAGTGAAATTGAATACGGCACCATGTCTAGCTAGCATCTGGGCAATAGGAAGATAACCATCACGGAATCTTGTGTTGTAATACCCAGCAGTGAGCTCAGGAGCATGAGACCTGGTCCCGTAGTGCCAATGGATTCCGGCTACCTTTACGGAGATCTTAACACCAGTATTCTCGAAAATGGCATTGGCTGACGACAGAATTCTCTCACCATGGTCCAATAGCAACTGAGAGTACCAGGACAGGAAGAATTCACCATAGGCACTAGTCCAACCACCATTTTCCTTCTTGAAAAATGGAGCATCTTCTGGCCAATTGTTATACTCACCAGCATCAGTAGGGCCTGTGCTACCCCACTCTGACTTACCAGACGCTTCAGCTGCAGCTTTCAAGCTACTCAACATATACTGCAACACGTAAATAAACCCAACTAAATTTAGTCCCAGAAAACTAGAAGTTACATAGCTAACTAACTTTAAAAAGACCAAAGAAACTGCATTTACCTTATCGTAACACTGGAATGCCCCAATCCCAGGAAATCTCCAAGTCCCATTAGCCTCAGGATATGAAGGATAACGAAGCTCCCCTGCCGGACCCATCCCAACTTGGATTTCCTGAATTAACAGATTCCAACCAATAAATGACCATATCCAATCCTGAACTGTGAAAGTAAATACGAATTCAACACGAATGCACACAAGTTACTCGAGCAGAGAGTATTATTATTGTACCGCAATGGTGTCGCCAAGTAGGTGTTTGAAGTTGTCCCTAAAGGCACGCATGAAGTCAGAGTAACATTGCACAGGCGTGCGCCCCTTGAGTACTGGAAGCGTATCGCAGCCAAGCGATACGTATTCGTAATTCCTCCTTCCCCACTGATCCGTATACGCAAGGTCAGGATCCTTATTCATCTCCTCCACCACCCACCCAGGCAACGGAATCCTGTACCAAAAGAAAAAAATAAGCACTCAAAAAAATTGGTCTACCTGGCACGGCATAAGCAAAAGTTAACTACTCAATCACCTAACTCCCCCAAGCAAGCTTGCCCTGAACAAATGCAGACTCAAAAAAGGAACCTTTTTTTAAAATACTTAACTTTGCATCTAAACAGGATATTCATTGATCCAAGAATACTTTTTCTGATTGTTTTTTTAAAGAAATACAAGTACACTTTCTAAAAGTTCTATAACTTTACAACCAATCCACACCGGTTGCCGGAAAATGCAAACAGCGCGTGTGGTCCACGCGCGCTGCTCAAAGACGCAAGATGAAATTGGAAATGGTAAAATAGGAACTTACGTGCAAGAGTCGCCGACGTTGCCTCCGCACTGATGAAACGACATGACAGCTTGAACCTTAAGACCATGTCGTTTCGCCATTTCAAGAAGCTCGTTATACCCTCCCCAATTATACACACCAGGCGCGTCTCTCTCCACCAATCCCCACCACACATCCATCATTATTCCTTCCACACCAGCACTCTTCAACGCCTGCAAACTCGCGTTCATCGCCTTCCGTCTATTCACGGTGTTACCCATCGTCACGCTATCTAACGGCATCATCACGTACACTGGCACTCCCTTATTACCTTTCGCCTTCTCCGTACTCCCTCCAGCTTGATACATCTTCTCCATACTCTCTTCCAGCGTCACCGCCTCCATCTCCTCCGTCGTGAAAGCACGGCACGCCACCGACAGATCTGGTCGGATTCCGTTGCTCAATATCGGGGACAGGCACGGGCTAGAAGGCTGCGATCTGTGGTCTGGTGTGTCGGGGATTTTGCAACGGAGATTCTGTAACGGAGCTTTCCAAACGGCACTGATGGTGGCTGTAGATTCAGGTGAGGAGGAAACGGAATCTGTGACGATTGGGGTTCCGGCTAGAGTTCCGATCTGATGTGTGATGTTCATTGCCATTTCAATGCACACTTATTCTTTTTCCTTTTCAAAATTTTAATTTTTTGTGTCTTGAAATTAATTTTTTTCTTCTTTTGTTTATCTTTTGTATTTTGAATTTTTGGGAAGGTGAGGAGGGAGCTGTAGATGGCAAATTTATAGGGATTGGAGGATAAGATAATAAAATAACTTATCCGAACTGATACGCGGCAAGGCGTGGGGCGTTGGAATGGGCGACGGCTACGATTTCTGTGGGGCAGGAATGATGGACGGTGCGAATGCCATGCTAGTCGGCGTTTGGATGCCAATGTTCCAATTTCCAAGGAGAAGTGCCTGCGTCCACGCTACACTTATTTCTTTATGAAAATAAAAAGGTTTGATTTTACTATAGTGATTATTGACCCGCTTAAAAAAGAAAACTTAAATATAATTAAATACAAGGTTTTAACCGTGGTTGTAAAAACCAGACCACATCAGCTGGTTTGATCGGAAAACCGTGATACGGTGATGAGTCTAGTTTTTACAACTTTTAAAAATTATAATATTATTCTCTGTACAAAAAATCGTAAACCGATCCAATTCAACCGCGAATTAGTTGATTAGGGCATGAATTGAACAGTTCTGATTTCAGTCCGATTCTTACAACCTTAATTTTATCTAAACTATATAATATATTTAAAAACAAAATAGTCAAATTCGGCCCATCCAAAAAAATATTAATTGTGAATTAACTAAACTACCCCCTCACCCATATAAGTGAGGGGCAAAATTGTAGAACTACTTACCACGTCTAAAATGATCATTTTAGAACAACCTCTACTCTTTTAATATTGTTTTTATTTATAAGATAGTTTGCTATTACTGATTAGTTATGATATAATAGTTGATTTAAATCTGAAAAAAGAAAAAGTAGTTGGCTTAAAAACATATTAGCTACCCTGTTCGTATTTTATTAAATGTCGTTTTGGGTGTTGAAAACTGATCCAAATTGTATGTCGTTTTTCATCTTCCAATGCAAATTTAGAAAAAGTTTACCATTCTACTTTTAATACAAATTGTATAGATGTGGTGATTTTTCGTAAATAATAAATAATTTAGAAAAAAAATTTAATTTTTTTGAACCAATTATTATTTTAAAAAATGTATCAACATCCAAAATAAGTTTAAATGACGTTTATTTCATAAAATCCGGAGAAAGTATAAAGGACAAGGAATTCCTCCTTATCTATTTGAAAATTTTGAACCGAAACAAAAGTTTCAATTCATCACTCCTTATCCATTTGAAAATTTAGATTTGAGTTTTTCTTATTTTTTTTCTTACAAATAATTGGTTTTTTTGTTTTTTAGTTTGGAATTTGGTTCATTACATTAGGAATGGCCCGGGTCCGGGACGGGCGAGAGAGTGAGCGGTCTTAAAAATGCAGTGTTTCCGTGGCACATTTTTATTCTTTCTGATTGTTTTCTACGACTGCTTTGACATCCACGGAGGGTAAAGCGGTAAATATCTTCAAGAAAGTGGAGCAACCAACACGTGGCGCGAGCTGGATGAAAGGAGAACCGTTGAGACACTCTCATAATTCAGACAGTTTGCGACACGTAAGGACATTATATGGCGCAGTGTCTGGTCATGTGGTGCTTTCAGTCTTATATCTGGAGAGTTCGGTGATTTTGGCGTTGTTTGTTGGTTGGATTTGGAGAATCGGTGGCTTGGGCTGGAGCATATGATCATGGAGTTCATGGCAATTGCGTACCATAGAAAAAAGATAGAGGTGCAGGACATGTAATTCAAATTCAAATACAGGTGTCAGAAGCTGTTGTGGTTCGCTAATAATTGAAAAATATCTTTATGTAGTTTAATTGTCTGTATTATACAAATATATGGGTGTTTATGGTACAAGTCTATACAACGAAGGATATAGCCTCTTGCCCACTGCGCCGCGGAGCTGGCACTTGCCGGAAACTCTCATCCTCCAAATCAAAGCGGATCATGTTAATGTTACGATTTCGACCTCACTCGCTCCATTTTGAGCATACCAATACCCCATCTAACGAAACTGCACCAGAGAGCAGATAATACCCAAAATTGTTGTTTATCGTCGTTCTCCACGAATTGGATTTTAGTGTCATTACTTGAACCATTTTGTTGCCAGAATCAACACTGACAGGCTTGTAATCATTAACTGAACAATCATAGCCAAACCCAACAAAATAATATCCAGAAGAAAGTAATGATGTTCTTCTGCATGCCTTAATGCTGGGATTCCATGAAAACCCAAACAAGACTTAATATCATCATCAAAACGCAAGCACAACATACCATCGCAACTGCAAATGATGTTAAAACAGAAGGGCCCGGGTGACTCGTGGTAGGGGGAGGCCGATTCATCGCCCTTTAGCTCATATAATCTTTGCCTTTGTCGACCATGGAATGCTTCTCTATTATAATTGTAGAGTAATTGTCAGGCTCGATAATCACCGGGACGGACGACGCGTGTTGATCTCGCCGTTGGCTCTGGCGAATCTATGGTTTGTGACGAGAGAGGACATGATCGGAGACTCACCGGAAGATTCACCAGAATGCCCTCCGTCAAGTCATCTGGAATCCCTCCTTTCTGACTCGGATTCCGAATAGACATGGCTGCCGCTGCAACTTCTCACCCAGCTTAACTATTTTGCATCCATAAACCCTTCTCTATGCGCTTATATAGGTTGCCCAAAAGAATTAAAGGTGATGATGATGATGATGATGATCTAACATTGATCTCAAGTTGAAGGATCGGTACCGAACATATATATATACCTAATCATTGCTCATCAAACATAATCCAAGGGAGAAATGAGAGTCTCCTCATACTCACAATAACTTTTGCATCTTCCAAATCCATAAAGATCTCCAATTTTTCTGAAAGCATTGTGTTTTGGATCATAAAAGACCAACTCAAATCTGTAGCAGTGGAAGGTTACAAGTGCGCCACCCTTGGTTATACACAAGGGTTTGATCGGATCATATTGGTAATTTAAGGTGAATAACCTCAGCCAATTAGACTCTTCCTTCATCACCCACATTCTGTATTCATGACAACCATCATCAAAGGAAACTAAACAAAGGCATTCTACAATCCCCATCCTACGAGCAACTTCCCGACTATTGCACGGAGTTGGGAGTTCTCTGAAACTCTCGTCTGCCAAATCAAAGCCAATCAGAATCGTTTCGCACAGGTTAACATACCAATACAAATCCCCATCTAAGGAAACTTCACAAGAGTGCAGACCATATCTAAAAGAGATGTTCACTGTTCTCCAAGCACTGGCTTTCGGTGTCATTACTTGAACCATTTTGTTGCGTGAATCAACACTGACAAGCTTATAATCATTAATTGAAGAATCATAACCCAACCCAACCAAATATGCATACATAGAAGCTAATGCTATACTTTTGCATACGTTAATGCTGATTCCATAAACCCAAATGCATATAATTATCATCAAAACTCAAGCACAACATACCATTGCAGCAGCACAAGATCATAAAGTGTCGCGAACCTGAGGTAGGAGAGGGGGACCAATTCATCGCCCTTTGGCTTATATCATCCTTGTCCAAGGAATCGTTCTCTACTAAATCTGCGGAGCCATTGTCACGCTCGAGAATCAGGGAATTATGGGGGCGACGACGCTTGTTGATCTCGGCGTTGGCTCTGCGAAACTAGGGTTGCTGACGAGTGAAGACCACGATCTGCAAACGCACTTGAAACGGATCAGAGACTTCACCGGAAGATTCACCAGTATGTCCTCCGTCAAGTCATGTGGAATCTCTCCTTCCTCAATCCTCCGTTTAGGATTCCGCTTCCGTGGTCGAACAAACATGGCTGCCGCTAACTGAAAGTGCTCTGATCGCCCCAGCCTCTCTGCCTCTGCCCCACCTATTTTCCACCCAAACCCGGCTCCACGTGGTTATTTATATAGGTAGTGGATCCCCTCCGGTTTAACTTTCCTCAAGTTCCTCAAGTTATATTGTGAAATGATGAATATGGTAAAATGGCATAAAACCCAGAAAAAAAGACAGCAAGTCAAACCCGACTCTTAAATTATGAAGTTTAATAGCCCAGAAGGCCCGCCAAAGCACCCTCTCCCGACAAACCCTCCGGCGTAGATATTGGACAAAGTTCGCAGTTTTCCTCGCAGTTTTCCTCCAAACGCAGTAAGTTGATAACACTGCATTGACATGTTTTTATGTTTGCACGAATTGAGTTCCGGTTCTCCGGAAAATAATAGATGGAACATTTTCTCTTCCCAATTTTATTGTGTTGAATTGACTTTCCTCCGCTCTCAATTGATCTATTTGTTATATCTGTTTCACGTGCAGGCTGCAGTTCTAGAACTTGCCAGCTCAATGAGGAAAAGGGTTCGACTTGCACACTCCTCTCATCCAAAGGTGAAAATTTGAAGGCCATAGATGACAATTAGAAGAAAATACTTCACTTTCTTCTATCAATTTAGCTTTTTGTAACAAAACCCTACAATGATTTTGATCCCTTGTTTATTTTGTCGCATGTTTTTCCATGTTCATTATCCCTTGTTGGTGGTGGTGAAGTTGTGAGCTAATTGATTCTCAGTAGAGTTGTGTAGCATGTCATGAGGCTGCATGAAGGCCCAACCTTGGAAGAATTCAGGGTTATGTTTGATTTGTGTAGCAATAATAAGCGTGGCATTGACTCTATGCTGAAATTTGCACTATCGAAGCAAGTTCAAAAACTTGAATTAGACTTCTCAAGTCCATCTGTATCGTACACACATTGTGAAGCCCGTTTGCCGAATTATAAGCTCCAGGAAGGCTTTTTGGACAAGCTACATCATCATTAGTACAAGAGTCTCCAAGCTGGAGCCTTGTACATTTGTGGGCATTGAGTCACTGAAATTTCTCCCTTTGAGCAATGTGGACCTTTCTCAAGAACTTCTAGATTATCTTTTGTTGAACTGTTCGTCCCTGGAATCATTAACACTCATTTCTGTGGGAGGATTCGGTCACATGAAACTTGTTGGTCCTTCACTTAAGTTGAAGTATTTGCATGTGCTAAATTTTGATGAGGATAGGACCGAGATCCGTGATGCTATCATTGTCTCTGTCAGCTACTATGGCGCACAGAAGAAACTGTATCTCAGGAATGTTCCGTGTTTCGTCAAGTTATCTGTTATAGTTACGAATTTTAAAGATCTAACAGAATGTTTTCTTCCATGTCGATCCTTGGTCACCCAATTGGAGCATCTCAACTTAAATTTCTTCGGACTTTTGGTAAGCAGAGTATTCAACTTTTACTATTTGTTAGTAGTCATATGAAATGTCTTATTCATGTTGGTCTTGGTCTAGGACTTCCATCATCTTCGTCCAATTTGTGAAGCTTAAGCAATTGGATTTAGACTTCGATGAAGACCTTGTTGACAGTATCCTCGTATTCGTTCCGCTGCTAAAAGCCGCACCTTACATGCAAAAGCTTGGAGTGAAGGTCTGCTTACTGTTTAGATTGCCCTTTCTTGCTTATAGCTAAATGATCTATAAAGATTTTTTTCTAAATTGACAATTGTGTTGTTTATCTATATACTTTTTCAGCTAGAATTTCGATAAAAAGCCTATGAGATGTTTCTTTGGTGACATTGTGTTGTTGTTATTTTATATGAAGGCGTATGTTTTTGCTAATGAATCCTGCAAAGGCAAGACTGCTTCTTTAATGTGTACCATACATGCAGATAACTTTTCAGGATTTCTTTTTTGGTCTGAAAGCTGTTCAGGATTGCTTACTTCCTTTTCTGTATTTTGTTCCAAAAAAAAAAAGTTACTTCCTTTCTGTATGCATTCCTATTCAGCCGTTCAGCCTCTTAATACTGGGCTTTATAGCGCGATTAGGAAACACCATTACTCGAGAGCGAGGCCTTGGCATTGTGCTGTGCCTTTTTCTAGCATTGGATGATTCGTTGAGTTTTCCTGCTGCAGGTACGTCAGGGAAACGCGTGCAGAAGAAGAAGAGAAATTAGGAAGGAGGAGCAATGGTCCTCTTCACTCTTCAGTATCTTAAGGTTGTGGATTTTTTAAGGTTGAATCATATTTGAGTATTTTAATATTTCAGAGAGAAAAAAAGGTTTACATTTTTTTTTTTTTTAATTTCACACATTCAAACAATTACAATTATATATAACTTGAGGAAGAATTTTACGCTATCAACAGTTCATAGATCCCTAAACTATTTTTTCTACTCGAGGAAAATAGATCCATAACAGGAAAAAAAACCAACTGCCCTAAAAAAGAAAAGCTACTATTATGCTTGATAGTACTTCTTTACCTGCCTATCAGGGGCATTTTTCGTCAAAATAAGACTAAATTAATCAACAGAATAATTATTCCAGATGCAGCCAGGACAGAAGAATCTGCAATTTCATTTTTCGCTTCGTCACCAAAATAGAAAAAAAGAAGGAAAAGCCACACGCGCACATAAAATCCCGTCTCTCTCCCGTAGGTTTTCTCGGAAACTGTTTCTCTCTCACCGTAGCGAATGGTTATGGAGGAGAATTTAGAAGCATGACAGTTTACGGTTCCCAAAATGAGAGGATCGTCATTGATAGACGGCGAAAACCTCACCGTTCCACTCATGCCTCCTCCTCCTCACAGGTAACTCCACCTTCCTCATCGTCATCCACATTTCAATCTTCAATTATGCCCCTTTTTCCCCTTTTGTTATCTCATGTCCCTGTTTGGCGCGTGATTGGACCGTAATTAATTCCTTTCTTATGTACATTTTGGATGTGGTTAAAAATAGGATGTTTTAAGTATTGGCAACGGTTTTGATTTTGGCAGTGGTGGTAATGTGTGTGGGCTTTTGGTGCGACGGGAGGTTTGTCCTCGTGGAGGGAGGAGCCGTTTGTCCAAAAAGTTGCGGCGAGGAACTTCCAATCCGCGTGCTAATTCATTGGAGCAAGATGTTTGGCACGCTCTTATTTCATGGTACTGGCATTTCTATTTACATTTTGCATGTCTTTGATTTGGGAAGTTATGTGAAGTGAATTAAATTGTAGAATTTGAAATTTTAGGGTGGAGGCAGAATCATTGCTGCATTTATCAGCCAAGTATTGTCCATTGTTGCCTCTTCCACGATCGACCATCGCTGCAGCTTTTAGCCCAGATGGAAAGACTCTAGCTTCTACTCAGTGAGTTTATTTTTTTCTTGTTTGAGTGGTCAGATAGTTGATATATATACATATGACATGTTTTAGTTATTTGAGGGTGTTCTGCGTTTGTGATTCTGCAGTGGGGACCATACAGTAAAAATTACTAATTTCCATACTGGGGGTAGCTTAAAGGTGTTGAGGGGACATCGGAGGACTCCCTGGGTGGTAAATATCGTCACCTGATGTGTTATTGGTCACGCGCTTGATATCTAACGTTAACTTGTGAAAAACACTGTAATTGTAACTAATCTTGTATTACCTTATAAAGTGTCTCGCTGATGTGTTGAGATTATTGATTGGTACTGTCTGGAGACTATCATAAGCATGTCCTTTGGTGGAAGTTATATGCAAATAGAGACAGCAACCTGGATTTTGTCATTTTCTCTTTCTTTTTTAAATCAACTATGTCAATGGATGCCCTCCATTTGTGGGGTGCTCCCCAGGATTTTGAAGTCTAGTAATTGCATTGATTGCAATTGTGCATTTTGCAATATCTGGTCTTATGCTGCAAACCTTTTTCGTGAAGCATGCTGATGCTATGTTTTGTAGTTACTTTTATTAGTTTTCATACAACTTATTGATTTTATTTAATCCTTTTGCTTGCAAAAAAATACGGACGTTCTTGGGATATGCTTTTTATGTTAAAGTGCTTCCTGCCATCTTATGTGCTACTGGAACCTTTGCAGGTTAGGTTTCATCCGTTGTGCCCAGAAATACTTGCAAGCGGAAGTTTGGATCATGAAGTACGGTTATGGGATGCGAATACTGCTGAGTGCATAGGATCTCGCGACTTCTGTAACTACTTCCCTGGATACTTTTATTTTATCATTCTTACAATGATATTGTTTTTAGATGATTAATGTTGTTGGTTAGTGTGACTGTCCAAATTTATGCTTTCCCATGCAGATCGTCCAATAGCCTCTATTGCTTTCCATGCTCTTGGAGAGTTTCTTGCTGTAGCTTCTGGTCACAAGGTGGGGATTATGTTCCTTCAGAAGTTTCGTGACATTACATCTTTGCTGATCATCTGATAGTTGTGAATTGGAATATTCATGTCAGCTATATATATGGCACTACAACAAGATAGGGGAGACATCGTCACCAGCGGTTATACTGAAAACAAGGCGTTCACTTCGTGCTGTGCATTTTCATCCCCATGCTGCTCCATTTCTTTTAACAGCTGAGGTGATTCATTTGTTGGGTGTCTAGATATGATCAATTTATCTCATCGTGCTGTGTAGCTAATAATATTGTTGATTAATAGGTGAACGACCTTGACACATCAGAATCGACAATGGCTCTTGCAACTTCTCCGGGTTACTTGCACTATCCTCCTCCTACTATATATGTGGCCAATACTCGTAGAAGCGGCAATTCTCAGTTGGTGGATGAACTTCCTCTGCTATCTTTGCCCTTTCTAATGTGGACTTCATTTTCTGGAGATGTTGGAAGAACATCTGCGCAGCAAGCTGGGAATGTCGTTTCAAGTTATGGGCAACAGGGATTGGATCTGTCAAGTTCTGTGCGACTTCTTACATATTCAACTCCATCAGGACAGTATGAACTTCTGTTGTCTCCCATTGAACCTAGTAGCTCGTCGCATGTGGCAGAGGAAACACAGATGGATGATGAATCTCCTCAATTTTCAATGGATAATGTGGAGTCTACAGAAGTGCATCCCTCTGAGAGAGACGTTTTTCCTATTGGTGGCCAGATCCATTGGGAATCTCCTTTCTTACGTGGGTGGTTGATTGGGCAGACTCAAGCTGGCCTCAACATGATGGGTTCACCGAATGCCTCAGCTCCTGAGAATATAACAGCATCTAGTGAAACAGAAAACTCTGCATCTTCCCCTGCAATTCTGATCAATGCTGACCAATCCTGGGACAGTGGAAGGCCTGATTTGCACTATAGATCTTTACAGTCTCAAACGATGTCTGAATTCATACCTGGTGAAAGTGCTGCTTCAAACAGCTTTCCACATAGCATAAATGAAACTAGTCCTGTTGTTAGCAGAATCCAATCCGAACTTGCCGCCTCTTTGGCTGCTGCAACTGCAGCCGAGCTACCTTGCACTGTGAAGTTAAGAATCTGGCCTCATGATGTTAGGGATCCTTGTGCCTCTCTTGATCCAAAGCATTGTCGCTTAACTATTCCACATGCTGTTCTTTGTAGGTACAGCCCTTCTATTCAGTTTGTACTTTTAAAATTTTCCAGAATAACCGAGTTCATAGAAGTTGCTGGGTGTAATGTAGGCTGCAGTCATTTTTTTTCCCTTTTATGCACCGTAGTATCTGGGGTTACTTCTTTTTTAGTTATTAGTTGTTAGAAAATGTTTGCAGTGAAATGGGAGCCCACTTTTCACCTTGTGGGAGATACTTAGCAGCCTGTGTTGCATGCACGCTTCCTCATATGGAAGCTGATATTGAAGTACAAGATCAGGTGAACCCAAACATCACTGGGGCTGCAACATCACCGACAAGACATCCAATTTCAGCTCATAGGGTTATGTATGAGCTACGTATATATTCCCTTGAGGAGGCAAGGTAAGAAGCTAAACATCTCAGTATCTGAGTTTCATGCCCCCAGCATTTTCAGTTATGGGTTATATGTTCCCTATTTTTAACATTTATTTTTTATACATCTAGATTTGGTTCAGTGCTTGCATCCCGAGCAATTAGAGCTGCTCATTGTTTAACTTCAATTCAGGTCAGTTACATTTTCATTCTGGGAATATGTGAAACACAGCCCTTGCATAAACATAATCCTGAAGTTTAATTTAAGACCTGTGCCTAGGCTTCTTTTTAGAATGATTTGAAGTTTGTGATCATTAACTGAACCTCGTGGGCTTGCTATCGACTACTATTGTTGCAACCTGTTAGTTTGGTTTCATTGTTAGGTGCGGTGTCTATCTAAAGTATAAGCGTAGCAACTTTTCTAATGGTTGGTAACTTTGGAAATTGTTTCTATTTGTAGTTCTCGCCCACGTCAGAGCACTTGCTGCTTGCTTATGGTAGGCGCCATAGTTCACTTCTCAAAAGTATTGTCATTGATGGAGAGACAACAGTACCAATTTACACTATTCTTGAGGTACAAGTTCAGTTTCTCTCACTTGTATTTATTACCCCTACCCTTAATGGATGCCTTTCCTATAGAATATTACAGATGTGACTGTTAAATTGCAATGGGTGGTAAATGGCCTTCTGATTTGCATAACCATAAGTTGCTCCTGATTTTGCATGCGTGATCTGCAAAGCCAGACATAGAAACTGGGACGATAAAAGGTTCCTATTTCTGTTACTATTTCTATTTTCTCATCTAAAGTAATTTTATTTGCAGGTGTATAGAGTTTCCGATATGGAGCTCGTACAGGTTCTTCCTAGTGCTGAGGATGAGGTTAATGTTGCATGCTTTCATCCCTCGGTAGGAGGTGGCCTTGTCTATGGAACAAAGGTAGAGAAGAACTTGTCCTGAAAATTTCTCTTTGGGTTCCTGCTATTTATATCTTGAACTGTTTCTTTGTCGTAAATACAGGAAGGCAAGCTAAGGATACTTAACTACAACAGCTCTCATGACGTAAAATCTTTTATTAACAGCGACTCGATCGAGGTAAACATAGTTACGAATGTTCGGTTGATGGCCAATGTTCTATTATCGTTATAGTTTGCTGATGGTTCTTTTACTCTTCTTGTAGGTGCCTACTCATGCTTTAGAATGCTAGTTACTACACATCATAACTCCGTCAGATGGTGTCCAAGGATGCATAAAGTTCTTCTCTGTTATAGAAGCAAAAAAAAGGGTGGCAATATCTGTTTTCTTTTTTCTCCCAGTTCTTTTTATACAAAATTGAATCACACATACCTCACAACAATGTTATTTAAAATAATTTGGAACATATTTGGAACTAGTTATTGATGGTGAACTCCCTTCTAGTTATATTAGATGTGTTTTAACATTACATAAATGATTGGCATTCCAAAAATAGAATGATGATCTTTAATTCTTCTGAATATATCAAGAGTGCCATGCCATGTCTCTACTAGTTTTCCTGATGCGTTCAATACAAGTGGTGCTCCTACATTCACTTCAAGCCTAAAGTTTAGGCAGCAACTTTTATGCACAAACGACTAGAAGAGTTGCATTCTATACTCGTACCAGACTATATGAACATCACTCGATTTGAATGACAGGAGAAATAATGGTCTTTAAAGCTTTAAGAAACCGAAAAGTTTAAACAGCAAAAACAGTTAATACAAACAGTTAGTAAGAAACAAACTTAGAGGCGTTGATCAGTCAGTTAGTTTGAAACAAGCTTAAAGACAGTAATCAGTCGATGCAGCGAAAGGTTACGGAATCATCAGGAAATATAAGAATTCTGTTGCATTACAATTCATTGATTCTAAAAGAAAGCTTAACACACTGGAGTTCAAAACAAACGCATGACCGACGACCAACCAACCAAACAGAGAAACATCTTCAATTCACAAAACTGATCACCTCCCTTAAAAAGCTTCCAAGTTATTTTATAGCAAGATAGATTTGGGGCATGATCAAAGAAAATTTTCAGGAAAGAAACATAAAAAAGAGAAGCAAGAACACAACTTATTCACAGCTTTGTTAAGAGCTGTCCACATACTCAAACTACTCAAACAAATCACCATAATTCTTCCCACCAGCAAGCATCCATAGAAAGGAAGAATGGTAAGAATTCATCTACCACACCCGGAAAAATCTCATTGTTGTTGCAAATAAATGAATGGATTCAACGATGTCAACTTCCACTTCCATGGTAAGATTTCACCTACCACACCCACACACGGCAAATTTTCATTCAGAACTTGACAAATTAAACCAGCTAATACCGGTGCACAAAATAAATAAAAAACCATAGCATTCAGAAACCCAGAAACCAGAATTAATAAGAACTTCCAATGTAATCAATGACATCGTATTAATATAGATAGACCAAAATCAACAAACTGCTTCCAAACACATCCGAGTTCTCCTACTGACCCTTACTTTTATCGAGCGAAAGAGAAGATACATAGACGGTGGCGATGGTATTAGGATGAATGAGAAATTAGGAGATTCATCAGTTGATGTCGGTGTCATCGAAATCGTCTTCGAAGTTGTTGAAGAAATCCTCGTCGGTAAGCTTGTTCTCCATGTTGATGACGCCCTCGCCGAAGATCTCGAGCGGGTCCACATCATCGACGTCCATCGCAACCGTGGACGCCGCCTCGTCCATGTCGTTAAAGAACTCCACCTGCATCGGCCTCATCCTTCCCTCTCTCTGTCTACCCACCGATCACCGCAAATTCCACAGATTTTTTAAGAGCAAGGGCAAGGGTTTTGTATTATTCTGGATGCCCGATTTACTGTAATATAGGAAGTCGTGTTACGGTGCCGTTTGATTAATGACGACAAGCAGTTTGTGGAGCCTCCTTGGTGTATTGTTTAGCGATTAACATGGTCCCTAAGAAGTTCCATATTTGTTTGGTAATTTATTACTTGGTCCTCTTATATTTTTAAGTTTTGTAAAATAACCCTTAAACTTAAAGTCTTCGCTTTCTAGTTAATCTTTTAAAAAAATATATTACTATCGTATTTTACCCATTAATAAATTAATTTATCATATTTTTGGAAATCATGTTTTTTTTCTAGGACAAATTTAGGCGTGATTTCTTTATATTCTTTATCATCTCTATCTTTTAAATAGAAAATTAATCTCATCCGAACATTTTATTTGCCTTTTGATTTCTTTTTGTATGAAAAAAAAAATATTTTTAAAAAATATTCTAGAGATTATCGTCCCTCAAACATGGGCACGTAAAAATTATTTTTTTATTTCAAATTAAATAACGTTTTACTATTTTTAGATAATTTTTTATCTAATTTTATTAACTTATTCTTTATTTTTTAAAAGATGAATGTTTAGTAAAAATAATAAAATAGATAAATTAGAATAAAATAAAATAAATACTGGCATTAAATATAAATTTAAAAGATATAAAAGGGATTTTCCTATTTGTAAAGTTTTCAACTTTTTTTTATGAATGGAGTGGATAATGACAACGTGTCACATGGAGAGAGGAAAGAGTACAGAGTGGTGATGAAAACAGGTGGTGGCGGTGGAGAGATTGCTTTCGGTGGTGGTGCTGCTATTGGCGCTTCAACTTTCCTCATGTTAACCAACCCCTGCTGCTCCATAAACTTCCGTAAAATCCGTCCATCTTTATTCAATTTCACCGCAAGCCCATCTTTTTACTCTCACCATTTCATCCATCTCCGCCGCCCACCGCCTCACATTAGAATCAGCAGAACAGCAAGAAGCACCGCCACCAGCAGCTGCAGCCGCTGGGATTCCAATGCTGAAACAACAGGGCCCAGAAATTTTCGTGGCAAGAAGAGCAAGGAAAACGACGGCGTAAAAGGAGAGAAGCGGAGATGGTGGTCGGGGAAGCCCAAGTACATGGAGGAGGAGGAAGAAGAGGAAAAGCGTGGGATTTTGGAGGAAGCGATTGACAGTCTTTTTATTGTTAAGGTGGGTTTGTAGATTTTAATTAGAAAGTTTGTTTCTGTATTGTACTCTGGTCGATTATTATTTTTTTCAACTGAACAGGAATCTGGTTTTTGTGGTCAGTGCAGGTATTCAGGTCCTATGGTTGGTTACTTCCGGCGATCATTTTGTCTCTGCTATCATCTTCTGGCCCAAAAGCTTTCCTTTCCTCATTTGCCATCTTTTTCGGGCTGTCTCTGGTGATTTTTGCTTTTCAAAAGCTGTTTGGATGGCCAGAAAAGAAGCGTAGGAAGAGGAGGAAACGGTATGGTAGAAGCAGGCGAAGAGATTTCGAGATGGGTGCTGACGATGAAGTACAGAATGAGAATCAGGAGCCTGTGACAGGAAAAATGGGGTCTGAGTCAACATTTGGTGGGTGGGATGAGCTGGGTACAGTGGGATCTGCGCGGGGGCGCCCACGCGAGCCTAGAACTGCGGTTCCGTCTAGAACGACACCAATGGCGGATGGCAAGTTTAGCAAGAGAAGAAGAGAAAGTGACACACCCTTACTCTTGAGGTTGTTGATTGCTGTTTTCCCCTTCCTGGCTTCCTGGACAAAGATGCTCTAGTGATTCCATTAGCTCGATCATTTCGTTACCTCGCTTAAAGTATCTTTCCGATGAATTCGAAGGGTTAGGAATCAGTGGTTGCGGACCGAATGTGGTACCTGCATTCTTGGTATTTTTGAGTTGGTGAGCTGTATACATTCTTTAGATTGGACGTCCATCTTCTTCATGCTACTTCAGAGTCTTTTTCTTGTAACTCGAGGAATGCCTACTGAGGTTTCATGTCATTTAAAGTTTTTATATTGGCCCCATTTTCGAGTTCATTCATCTTCCTTAGTTAGGAAAAGGTTTGTTTGAAGTTTCATTACATCATAACAAACAATGTGGAGATCACCAACAAAAGAGTTTACATGGCAAGAGTGAACTTATCGAATTGTATGACATTTGGTATTTCATTACAATATCAATTTGCTGTTTGCTTCATCCTATTATACTTCTAAAACACATGAACAAATAGTTTACAAGTGCTAAACCAATGCAAGCAAAAGCTCAATCAATAGCCAAAAGAATGTGTCTACTGTGCTCGGTCAAAGTCAAATCTCCAGTCACTTCCAAGAATGACAAATCAAAAGAATCTATCATCTTGCAAAGAGCTGACCTCTACTGACATAGCAAGCGGATGCAGGATCTTCGAGGCAGTTGCAGAAAGCCTCCCCGTCCTTGGGAAAAGATTTTGGTAATGGATGGTCCGGGATCACACCAACCTGCAGACAAGCAACAGGAAGGTCAACATGAAGAAGCGAGGGAGAAGACACGCTTGAAATGGAAAATAGAACCAGTGTTGGACCTTGTCAATATCTGTGTGAGCTGGTGTCTCGTAACGAGCAACTGTAACTGCTAAGCCAGAGCCATCAGACAGTTGAAAAACTGATTGAATCTTGCTGCACAAACATGAGGATTTTCCAGTTAGAACTTAGAAGGGCATGATTATTCGCAAACACTTGTACAAACAAATGATTACCCTTTTCCAAACGTGGGTTCTCCATACAAAACAGCACGTTTATTGTCCTTCAATGCACCAGCTAATATTTCACTTGCGCTTGCGGTTCCTTTGTTTACCTAATTGAAACTCAGAATTAGCATTCCAGAGCGAAAAGTAGATGGTGAAATTGTAAAACCTGCACCAAGAAATACAGGCAAATTTCTACCATAAAACCATATTAGAATTCTTATAAGAAAGCATACCAGTACAACTAGGGGATCAGAACCAGCAACTGTGGCACTTCCATCTGTGTCATATATATCCCGAACACCACGACTATCACAGATATACACTATCACGCCCTTGTCTAGCCTGGAAAATGTTTGCTCGTAAGAAACATAGAAATATCCCTCATACACGTCTATATACACATCAGCCAAGAAAAAATTATGCCCACTATTGGTGTTAACCTTCCTAGGTTGCACACTTATGAGTAAGTAAAATGTTGTCCAGTGTAACTTACCAAATCTTGGCAATCTCAATACCTTCTGGAAACAGACCTCCACTGCAGCAAATTCAAGCATTCAGAAAGGTAGCCATGTTTTGCATTTGGAAAAGGTAGTGGATGGAAAATTAATCACCTATTATCCCGAAGGTCTAGCACGAATGCATTGACATTACTACTCCTTAAACTATTAATTGCTTCCCTCACCGCACCTACAAGAAATATAAATGTCAACAAGAATGGCAAAACATGGGCTTACAAGAACTATAAATCATTGACAAGCTTGACAGAGTATTTCATTTTGGAAGATCAAAATGAGTAATGAAAACTTAACAACCAGAGCCCCTTATGCATAACAAATTGCAGAGTAAGTTACACTGGTGAAATTCTAATCTTTTCAAAGATGGTATGTAACAAACATTGCATTCAAACAGTAGATAATCCAGACATGATCAACTATGTCCACAGGATGTAAATCATCCACAGCATACAAGTATCAGCAATAATTTTCATTTAATCTAAACACGAGAAAGTTCATAGTGAATGGGAATAGCTCTCTCTAGTTACCTGAAGAATTTTGGTTGAATGTAGTTAGTTTAATATATCCAATCCTGGGGGACTCCTTCCCTGAACCAGGGATCTCACATAGTCTTGACTTCACTGGATTTAGAGTCACTTTCTCACGCCTAGAGAACAGCATTAGATAGTTTAAAATCCACAAAAAAGATACGTAATATTAACATTTAAGTAAGTTAGTCAGTTTCTTCAGTAAACAATGCAGCAAAATCTAAATTAGAAATCCTAGTGTGAAATTTGCAAAAACTAGCTTATCCTCTAGTAGAAGTGGAACAAACTTTCTCTTAGAGAAAAAGTTAATACATACCAAAATGAGATATCCATAAAGCAGTAACTTACGTCACAGCTAGATGCTTTACTTCAGGTCCGCTGCGGAATGTTAATTCCACCGAGCTTCCAGCAGGTCCCCTACAATTCACGATATAAGCTAAATCTAAATGGGAGAAACAAAGTCGGTACAGCTGAGTCATTTTGGTTTGGAAAGTCAATTTAGCAAGTACTGGTGCCTGTGAGGAAAACATGCTCACTGTAACCGGTCTGCTGCATCATATATGCTCATGCTTTCTGTGCTTGTATCATCTATCGCTAAGATAATGTCACCAGATAAAATGCCAGCCCTACTTGCAGGACCACCAGGTGCAGCTGAAATGACAACCAGTCCGGCAGGTGATCCATTAGTTGGTGTTGGGTAGCCTATTGACAACCCTACACCAGTAAGAGCGCCTTGTGTTCCAGACTGCCTTCAGAGAAAACATACGCAGGTGTTAGATAAAAACCCTAATGTATATCATTCCCCTGAAATTAAAACTAGTATACTAAAAACCAAATAGCAATGAACTGAATTTGAAGAAACTCCCTCATACCCGCAAACTCTTGAACTTCTCAGGCTCCAGAAAACGAGTGAAAGGATCATCCAATGTGGCAAGCATCTTCTTTATAGCAATGTCTGTTTGCAAAATGACATATTATTTAGGAAGGCAGTACGCTAGAGCTATTTCATACACTAACTATAAGCTAAAGGACTGATGCTGTGAATATAGTGCAGAAGTGGCAGAACATAATTAAAACAGAGAAAGAGAATCAACCACATCATCACATGGAATTCCACCATCATTCAAGATGGCTTTTCTTCAACTACAAACCACTAGAAAGATATTCTCTAGCTGGTTTTAGATTCATGTTTGTTAACTAAACTCTCTTTTCAGCATTCATATATGCAAATAAATAAAGGAACCGTTCAGCATAACATTTGGCTACCAAGAAAGCAAATATGCAAAGAATTGGATTCATACATGTCTGTTCACGTGTATTCATTGGTTCATTACGCAATGCATTCTCTCTGTAACGAAACCAACTCTGCCCGTTAAATGTTTTGTCAACATATGCACGGTCAATTGTCCTCCACGCCTCCAAGAATAGCAAATTCTCTTCACTAAGAGCCCCTAAACGACAAATAATAACAATCCGGTAAGAAAGAGAATCCACAAAATCTTGCAACTCCATCTACAATAGATATCGGACTCACAAGATGAACTATTCCTCACAGCAGCCGGAACAGAAGTAACCAGCAGCACAACAACAGCCAACGGAAAAAAAAGAACAGGCAAATGCTTTCTCAGCCCTTTGGAACAATTCAACACCAATTCATGAAACCTGAGTGAGCATTTCCTGGCCTTGAAAAGCACCCAGTTGGGATGCAGCAAAAAGTTGTGCTTTAAACCTACTCTGTCATAATTACAGCAACTTAAACGCAAGCACAGACAGCGTAGTTGAGATTTCCCGGGCAGCACCTGCATAAAATGTTCCCATAAAAAAAACAAATGACCTTCCAATCAAAGAACATAAAAGTAAATAAAGCTTGGATGATTAACTGGGAGTGTACCTGAGGAATGACGGACATGGACTTGGACTTGAAGCTTAAAGGTTTTTTTGTGGTTTTGTTGTTAGAAATGGTGAATGAAGAAGATGGGAAAAGAGTGGAGAGCGCCATGGCAAAGGCATAGGCTAGGACAGCCCCACAATTTTCTATTGCAGCTGCCGCTGCTGGCCTGTTTTGTTTTCCTTATCTACGTTTTTTTCTCTAAATTAATTTTGATGATGAAACTTGTATTTGGGCTTAGCTCTGGGTTGGGCTGCACTAGCAACTTGTTTCGGTTATTGGAAAGCCCATCATCAGTTCAGGCCTTGTGAGAAAAGCCCAAAAACCACTGGACTGACTTTTTTCTTATTGTGTCGGTTCATGATGTGATCCCAAGAAGTAATTATTTCATATAAAATTAACCGTTCATACTACATAGACCTGGGGAATGGGCAGCCCACAAGCCCGCAATGTTTTTATTTCCATTACTCAAAATTAGACTTGTGGGTCTGCCAAAAACCCATAAGGCTAAAAAGGCCATGCCCGGTCCAGCCCTTTGACTTAATCTACCGTGGGCTGAGCTTTCAGGGGGGCTTTTGCTCAGGTCGAGTACTGTATCAGCTTTAACAAAAGCAATATAGTACTTCCAACAAGTAACTATTTTATACTCCCTCCACATTTTATTAAGTATCGTTTACTATTTGAACACGCATATTAAAGAGGTTGGATGATTCACTATTTGAGATAATTTTGCCCCGAACTTTTTTCTCATACGTATATTAAAAAAAAAATACAAATTTTTTTTAGGTCAAATAGTGAATTATTCAATTTTCTTAATATACGTAACGAAACAGTAAATAACGTTTAATAAAATGTGGAGGGAGTATATAATTGACTGTTGAGGACATTTCAGTTATGATATGCTCAAGAGATTAGGAGTATTGTGTGTTGTGGCCTATGGGGCCTACAACCTCCCAATTCAAAGAAGGCAACTAACTCTAAAAGTCTAGAACAGCAATTGCCCGACCCGATTTACAAAATGAATGAATATTTATTTGACTATTCCCTACTTACCTTTATTAGTCAACCAAGTTGAATTCAAAGTCTTCGTCTGACGAAAAAAAAATCCGAAGTCTTCATAAAATATAAATGGTGTTGTTTAGGGTTGCATATTTATCATACTGACCGATCAAATCCGATTTCAAATTTTTTATTTAATTCAATCTGATTTGAAAATAGACTGTTTGGATAGAGCAAGTAAAATTCAAAATCGAATCGAACAATTCAAATTTTGGATAAATACTTACATTTTTATATATAATCTGAACTAAATTCTTAAAATATATGAATCTTTTAGTGTAAATTCAAAATTCGAACCAAAATTATCGGATATGGTCAGTTTCTAAGTGAATTTATCCAAATTTAAATTCGACCAGAGTATTTCATTTATAAATGGGTTGGAGATGAAGAAGATTCGATCCTATCTAAAATCGTCATAGATTGATCTGAATTGGATCTAATCCCACCTATGCACACCCTTATCAATATGTCATACACCCACCATGCTCTTGCTTTGGGATCAATTGTTTCACTGTGTATGTTGATGCAGTAAGGTGTAAGCTTTAGATGAGCGATTCAATACTTTTTATTTTTTATTATTTAAAAGGTCATAAATTTAATATTTATGTAAGTAACTAAAATACTCTAGGGTGGTATTATTCTCGCACGCAAAATTATTATTCTCACACTTAGCGTAGGATTTTACGGTACTACTCATCCTAATCTATTATTATATTTTATAACAAATAAAACTTTTAATACATATTTTTTTGGTGTATATCAGTATAAATTCTCATTTTAAATATTTTGATAAAGAGTGTTATCACTCGTTATTTTAAAAAAAAAAGAGTGCTACCACTCGTGGCATTTAATTGGCGGCTACTTAGGGCCTGTTTGGCGTTCCGGTTCGGTGGCAAAAAGTTGATTGAAAAAAAGTTAAGTAGTAAAAATTCAGTTTCTGACTTTTTCAGAACAGAGTTTGTTGTTTGGTAAATGTTTGTTAAAAGTTGGTTAAGAAAACCCAGAAGTTGTTTTTGGTGTTTGGTAAAAACTGTTTTAAAACTATGGTTGGAATGTAAAATGACTATAAAGGGCATAATTCATTTTCAAGTGTTAGAATTAATATTTTTAGTATCTTTATATGTTTTTAATCAATTTATTTTTAATCTAATATTTATCTAATTAATTTCATAAATAAATTAAACTTATTAATACCATAAAAAATATAAGTTATGAATACCATAGTTTAAAGCATTATATTTATATTAAGAAATTATGCTACAATTTTTGGATACTTTCATAGATGAAAACTCACTATTAATAATTTTTGCTCACATTGATAAAGTTTTACATATAGATCACAATTACATATTCAACATTAAGCTATTAGCTATTGAGTCACGAACTACATTCATAGGTGAAAACTCACTATTATTTCCTTGACTCTGCATACTTTCCTCGGCCAAAATATCTGGGAAAATTTCATCTGGCACAAAATCAGGATTCTCATCCAGTCCTGTAAACGCAGGATCATTTATAGATTTCCTACGTATAAAATTGTGCAAAACCATAGAAGCGATTACAATTTTATTTTGCGTTTGGAGTGGATACGAAGGCATGTCGCGTAATATCTTCCATCTTGTCTTCCAGACTCCAAATGTTCGTTCTATGCAACATCGTAGTGAAGAATGTGCACGATTAAAGGTTTCTTTACGACCCCTTGGTGGTTGTCCTCGTTGAAAATCAGGTAAGTGATACCTTGTACTCTTGTAAGGTTTCAAAAATCCTGTAATATCAGGGTATCCAGCATCTACCAGGTAATACTTACCTATATCATAAATAAATTAACGTTATTAGTACCGACACGATTACTATCATAAATAAGTAAACGTTATGAATAATTGAGATTAACCTGGAGGTGGTTTAGGGAATTTCCAATATGGATTGTTGACTACAGAATAGAATATGCGAGTATGATGGGCAGTGCCTTCCCATCCAGCGCAAGCAAAAGTGAATTGCATGTCAAAACTGCACGCTGCCATGATATTTTGAGTCGGGATACCTTTCCTGCCAATGAATCTAGTTTGATCTCCTGCAGGCACACAAACACGTACATGTGTTCCGTCTATGGCTCCAATACAATCCTACAAGGAATTGTAACATATTCTTAGTTGTATTAAACAGAGATGCATAATGTATATATAAATATAAAATGTAATTAACATACCTTAAAATATGGCATATATCGTGTATCATTCAAAATTTGTGGTGGGACAGTATTGAAATCTCCTGGACTAATAATCTCCTCTGATAATGCCCACACAGCATCTAATACCTCATTAAAAACTCTACTAACAGTTTCACCGGAGCGTTGAAATCGTTCACAAATGTGTCTGTTTGAAGCACCTAAGGCGATAGTATATAAAAACAGACACACCTTCTCAATAACTGACGTTCTTCGTGATGACTTCAAATTAGAAGATGATTGTAATTTGCCCACAAGCTCTAGTATTGTATCTTTATCCATCCTAAACATATTAATAGACCGGCAATCCCTTCCAGACAATATCTCAGTCAACCAGTTCATTCCAGTTTGGTATGAGGTCATACACGGAACTTTATACATGTAAGTGCCTAAGTACGCACTAAGTGATGCAGTCGTAAGAGTCATTGCCGTCCAAAACTCATCGTCACTATCGACAGACAAATCATTTTCTTCGTTCATTTCTGAAAAAAAATTAATTACAATGGATGGGCAAAAGATTATCTGCAACATAGGAAGGAAATCCTTAAAAAATGACATTTCATATTCCCAGGTTATGAAGCAGCAGCAGCAGACATTTCATATTCCCACTTTATTTAATTTTAACATTAATTTAGACTAAAATCTATCTAAAATTTTACTAAATCCTAATTGATCTTAAAATTACCTTGTAAATTAGAGTTCAAGTTAGTAGTTACTTACTGATAATCAAGAACTCCAACCCAATCCCAGTCTGTATTTGGCTTAGAGGGATCCAATCTTTGATAGCCTGGACTTGGCCCGCAGATTAGCAGGATTCCTGCAACAATTATTATAAACATTATTAAATCCTAACAAATAACAGATTAGGAGTTTTCCTGTTCTAAAAAGGAGATTTTTTTCATGCTTGTTTAAACAAAAGGGAAGATGTAGCGGCCTCTAAATATAACAATATTGTAATATATTTGTCAAGAAAGTAGAAAAAGAAAGCAAAAGGAACAAAAGATGAAAACCTTGGTGATGTTTGATCTTGATGAGAGTCTTGGCCACCTACAGGAGTAGTGGGAGCAGAAGCAGGTGTATCACCAGGAGCACAATGAGAAAATGAACCACAGAGCTGGGTCTTTTTGAGTAATGAAAAAAATCCAATTTTTTTTTGAGAAGGAAGCTTCGTAGTAGATACCATAATGCTTAATTAATCATGTCCAAGTTCAATGCCTTTAAACTTGTGCATTTTGGCAATCGTGAAATCATATAATTGGTAAGGCTTTTTGATTATTTATATTAAAATAGATAATATTTAAGTCCAGTTAATTTTTTTAATGTACCTGATTCAGTATTGTAATGATAATTTTATTACGAAGCACCCGAGGAATGGAAAAAAAGTGTTTACGAGTCATGAGTGGCTCCATTTGCAAGTTGCAACTAGATGATATGGCCCTCTGTTTGATAAAAATGCATTATTGGTTAGCTTTAAATTCTGGAACTTTCAGAACACACAACTAAAAATAAATGCCTAGGAAAAATAAATGCCTATATGGTAACTAAGTAGTCAACAAGATAGGCCTCTGTATTACAGTAACTCAACGGAAACAAAACAAACTTATTCAATATTGAAGTTCAATACCAGAATACACAACACACTCAATGAGAGTTCAAATACAATTATTAAAGTTCAAACACAACAAACTAGTACGGGACCTAAGCGTTACAACTTATTTTGGACCCTTATAGGTGAAATGATAATTCAGGTAGGCCAGCTTCTGTTCTACTGAATCAAGCCGAAGATAGACCTCTCTCTTCTTTTTATCTTCGAGTAATTCAGTGGCAAACATAAAAAGGCTACCGCACTTATCGAGCCCTGGTAGGGATTGTAGGTCATCAACAATATCTCCCAGGCAAGGAAGTTCAGGTTCAGTAACTTTAGAGTTCGCCGTTGAACTCC
This sequence comes from Viola odorata, assembly GCA_963691705.1. Classification (NCBI taxonomy): domain Eukaryota; kingdom Viridiplantae; phylum Streptophyta; class Magnoliopsida; order Malpighiales; family Violaceae; genus Viola; species Viola odorata. The sequence continues at coordinate 70,397,048 of OY829539.1, read as the reverse complement.
TAGAGGCCACCGCAGTCACTAATGTATCCAGGTGTTTTGCGATCATTGCTGCCCCCCCTAACTGCCGCTTTGCTTTCTTCAATGGAAAACTTGACTTGACACTCCCCCTTTCCTCGACATTTCTCTTCCTAGAACCTCGACCCTCAAAAACGCCATCCAAACTTTCTTGGGTAAATGGAATCCCCTCCTCTGAATCACCACTACCCTCACAACCAGCTCGCTCCTCCTGAGGTGTAACACGCACATCACATCCGGGTGCTATAGCAAACTCTCCGGTAGCTACAATGGTGGAAAACATAACATCTAGTTTTTCTTCAAGTTGTGGTTCAATTCCACCAACTCTGAAGGTTGCAAAACTAGGGTTTACCTACACAAACCAAAGAGACCAAAAATACAATCTATCATGCAAAAAACAAACAAAAACTATGAAATTATAGAAACAAAATGCAGAAAACCTAACCTTCATTTTGTCTGCCCACCAAGCATCATCTGCAGCAACTGTATTTTTATGTGTATCCCATCCTAACCCCGTCTCATTACGCATCAAATCTTTCCATAATTTATACTCTTTTTTTAAAGCTTCCCATTTGTTTTTATGTTGTTTGACTTCATACAGTAATCCAGTTTTAGCCTGAAATTCTGTGACAATGAACTCCCACCCTTGTTTATTGAAATGAGTGTGTGGCCTAAAATTCTGTTCAATTGCTCGAATGCAAACATCGCAAAATGTAAGCACTGTAGACTTCTGCCAAACAGCCCTGTCAAATCTACTTCCAGTGACTTGGGTTGTCATCTACAACAGACAGTACATTCATGACATGATTTACAAATTATTTGGCTAAATTGGACAGCTATATGAGTACTAATTCAGCAACATAAATGACCCTAAATTGGACAGCTATATGAGTACTAATTCAACAGCAAAAATAAGCATCAAATCGGGAGCAAAATGTGCACTCATACAAGCAACAATTAAGCTAGAAGAACGGACTGATTTCATGCTCATTTGAATGATTAGTTTCATATACCAGTTTTATATAGAAGAGAATCGTAGGAAATCAGCATTTGCATAAAAGAGATCACAAAAATATGAATGAAAGCGCATTGCAACCTGAAGAAAGAAAACTCCTCCAGCACAGACCGTAGAACTCGTCCAATGATAATGAAAATTTTCACAGCTAAGCATAACACATAATCAAATCAACAAAAAGATGATGGCATAAATGATAGTCTAAGGAACAGAGATTTTAGCAAAGCAGATCAAACAACTTATCACTCCACATAGAATTGTTCTTTTTCACTAAGCAGTAGGCAGTAGTTATTTCAACGCAATTGCAGAGAATTCAAATTCCCGCGGAATTCAACAACAAGAAACCTAAACATTAGAGATCAGATCACGGATCAACACACAGTCCTCTAAAACCCAAACAAAAAACCCCGAATAATCTGTACACGATCGGATCAAACTTCCTCAAAAACACAATTCATAACAAAAACAAATCGAAGGAGATCAAATTCCATGAGAATTGGTTTGTAGCTCACCTTTTTATATACACAAAACAACAACCACCTTGGGTGTAAGATTATGCACAAACAATCCACAACTTACTGTTAAACGACCGAGAAAAAAAAGATGAGGTGAGAATTGCAGGAATGAGGAGGGAATGGAGATCGGAGAAGAAGAAGAGATCGGTTTTTCTTATGAATTTTGTTTATTTTTTTTGGGACTTGAAAATTCGGTTGGGAATAAAAATGAAAAACCACCATGAAATTGTGCCTTAAACCCCAAATATTACAGCTGAAAACCATCTATGCTTTTCAACATGAAAAGAAACGAAGGACAAAAAAATTGCAGATTATACAAATCAAGCAAACAAAACAAACCCAGAAAATAAAAACACAATTCTAATCCACAGATATGAAAAAAGTTAGAAGGAATCTACATGCATGTATATATAATACCTTCTCTTCAACAAAGCTTTGAACTTTTGCAAGCGACTGAGTACCTGAAAAATAAAGAAAGGTGTTTATGAGATCTACGGACAATTTAAGAGCGATGGGTATTGAAGCTTTTTCAACCTTTTTGCAGAAATTATCGAACGTAGAAGGAAAGATCTAACATTTAGAAACTACTATTTTTGTTTTATTTGTCAGGAGTGGTGATGATTAAGCAAGCATTGATGTAAGTAAATGGGGTATTATTTATGGGATTTCAAAGAAATATCATAAATACCTAAGATTGGAAAGGAAACAGCTGAAAGTGTTGTGTTTTGTTGGATTCGGACTTATGTGGAGAGGAAGGAGATCGGATGGAGGAGATCGGCTGGAGGAATAAGGCCGGCGTGAGGCTGCTACAACGGCGAAGAAGAAGATCGACCACGAGATGAAGGAGCGGCTGCGTGAGGCGAAGAGAGGATGAATTTAGGGCTCAAATGAAAAATCTAGCAATCGTGGGCACTGGGCATAAGAGATGAGGGTATTTTTGGGTTTAGAAAATTTCATTAAAATGGTTTTTCGGTTCCGAGTTTTTTTAAAACCATTGGTTCTGTTAATTGATGAATGCACATCCGGTGGCTTATACCTCATTTTCTCTGGTTTTTTAAACCAACTTTTTTAGAAGTTGGTTTAAAAAGTTGATTACCAAACACAAATATTAGCATTCTGGTTTTGATAACCAAATTTTTGGTACCAACCCTTAATGCCAAACAGGCACTTAGGCGCGCCGAAATTGGAAGAGTTGGGTCCGGAACGGTAAAGGCTAACTTTAAGAACGTAAAACACCAACATGTGGGTTCACATTTCCAAACCTTAATAACAATAGTCAAGTCAACCCATCAATATTTATCAAATTATCACTAGTATCTGCAACATAAGATAACTTACCCATTAATTTTTTCTATATTAGATAATTTCACCACCCAATCATTCACCTATTAACAATTTTTTTACGGTTTTTGGATTTAGCTGCACAAGTTCATCCATAAACTAAAAAAATCGTCTAAATTATTATAAAATGCGTTGTTGTGGAAAAAATTATAAAAATACTTAAAATAATTTTTAAAATGTTAAAATTTGAGAAAATATTAAAAAAATGAATTATTTAAAACTTGAAAATTCATTTAGAATTATAAAATACATAAACTTGATTTTTTTTATACACGGCTAAAAGTTGTCATTTTATAATTATAATTATAACGCAGGAAGTTGCGAAATATATGTGATTTAAATTCATTTACCTATTATTATTATTATTATTAAACACGTGAAGATTTGTTGGCATCACGAGATTCTTTCCGGCCGCCGTGGAATGTGGGGCCCCATGAAAGTGCCTCCGAGTCAGGAGTCCATAAATGAAAAAGAAAGAATCTCTCCTGTCACATGCTCGCTATTCTCAAAATACATTTTTAATTTTCTTGTCACTTTTGTCGTCGTTGGCAAATACAACGCCGGTGAGAACCCACCCTTCCCACATTTTCCACAGACATTTCCACCGCGACAACAAAAGCATTCATACAGTACTTACTAGTAATATAGTTACAAATAGAGAGAAAGAAAAGTATAAAGCACCCTACTCTAGTCAAAGTCTTCCTTATCATCATCAGTCATCACCCACCACCACCCATCCACCCACCCAATCCTACATTATCACACACATAAATGTGAAAAAAGATAATAAAACTTAATAATCTGCATTCTTCCTCTTCCGTTTGAGTATCGTTTGTTTCCTGAAAAAAATTCAATGCTCAATTTTCTAAGCATTGAAATTAGGAGTTGAAGCGGAAGGTTCAATTTTCCTCAATTGCATCCCATGCTTTTGAGATTCTTCTTCCTCGCTATACATATAAGCGAACCCACCATGCCGGGTCATATCCATACCCGCCATCTCATCCTCGGCTGAGATCCTCAAAAGCTTAAGCTTATGAAGAACGAAAAACAATGAACCCATTGTAGCACTAACAAACCCAACAATCACCAAAATCTGGATCACATGAGCTGCCAAAAGCCTTCCTCCTCCGCCCATAAACAACCCGTATGGCCGGTTCGGTATGCTCGGGTAAACCTCAGCGACATAATCCTTCGTCGCGAACAAGGCAGTGAAAATAATACCCCACGCGCCACACCCACCGTGCAATTGCGTAGCCTCTAATGGGTCATCAAATTCAAACTTCTCCGCTAGTTTATTGCACCCGATTAAGACCCAAGCAGCTACAAACCCGCAAATTATAGCTGCCCATGGTTCGACCACAGAACAACCCGCGGTTATCGCGGCGAACCCGCCCAACAACCCGTTGCACACATCAGTGACATTCCAATGACCCGATAATAGTCTTTTCCCAAAAAGAGTGGTCAAAGCAGCTGTGCAACCGGCTAGCGTTGTGGTAACCGCAGTTCTACCAATAGCACTCCATTGACCATAATACCCTCCGGCTGGATAGGTCACCAAGATTTTTACAAAAGATCCCGGGTTGAATCCGTACCACCCGAACCAGAGCAAGAAAGTGCCAAGAACCACAAGAGAAGCGCTGTGTCCGCGGAGCGCAATAGATCTCCCGGTCGAACCGAACCGGCCGATTCTTGGACCTTCAATTAATGCACCCCATAACCCAGCAATCCCGCCCACCATGTGGACCACACCAGATCCGGCGAAATCGATCACTCCGCTACCGAATAACAAATCGGTTGTTTTAACAGCGCTGGCCCACCCGTCGGCGGACCAGAACCAGTGAGACACGACTGGGTAAACGAACCCGGTCAAGAAAGAAGAGTAAATCAAATAGGCCACGAACTGAGTCCTTTCCGCGATTGATCCGCTGGTGATTCCGGCTGCGGCGATGGCGAACGCCCACTGGTATAGGAAGTAGCTGTAGTCGAAATCGCCGGTGGGGAACGCTTTGAGGCCGAAGTTGTGTTTCCCGATGAAGCCGTTGGAGGGAGTTCCAAAGGCGAAGGCAAACCCGAAGAGGTAGTAGAAGAGGCCGCCGGCGGCGGCGTCGAGGACGTTTGTGAGCATGATGTTCATGGTGTTTTTAGCGCGGACGGAGCCGGCGCAGAGCATAGCGAAACCTAACTGCATCGAGAAGACGAGGTAGGCGGAGAAGAGGAGATAGGTGTTGTCGATGGCGTACTGGGTGGCGGTGAAGTTTTGAGCGGCGGTGGTAAATTGGGAGCAGATGAAGTCCGCTGCGCCTACAGCGTTGGTTACGTTGGAGCCCAGTAGCTGGGCTAAGTCGGAGGCGGAGCAAGTCATGGCGGAATCCATGGCGGTAATGGATGGAGGGGAGGGTTGGGTGTTATGGAGTAGGGTTGGGTGTTAGAGATCCGAATATATAGTGCAGTAGACGTAGACTTTTGGGAGTGTGGTCTTCTTGGCAGAACAAGAGAAGGCAAACACGTGGCACCTTGTGGGTGGTTGATTTAAATTGTTTTTTACAAATTTAATTTAAATCCTAATTTCACTACGATCAGTCACGCACTAACTAAACAAGGTTTAGCAGATGGCTAATGGTGAAGTGATTAAGGGACTTTTTCTAAACCCAATTTTTAGATTCAGGTACAAAGAATAAAGTAAATTAAATTTAGAAAGTTTATATCTAATTTTCGAATAAAATTAATTTCGTTCTCACAAAACAAATTTAGATTTTATCTTTAATTTTTTGAAGCGAAGAAATAAAAAAGAAATGGATGTAATTAATTAAAAAGAGAAACTTATAACCGTTATTTAGACAAAAATGAGCGTATATAGAATATTTAATAAAACATGTTTAGAAAGTTTTGATTTATTTATTATAAATATTAAAAAGTTAACTTAAATTTTAAATTCGGAAACTTTTAGGACTATATTAGTAACTTTTGAAAAATTTCCTAAGGAAAGGATAGGGCAAATATGGATTTTTTTTACAAATAAATAGGATTACGAGGATTAAAAGAAACTTTTGAAATATTTTGGGGATCTTGAATGTAGTTAACATGAGAACCCTAAATGATAAATATATACCTTATAATAATAATAATAAATATAAAAAAAAGTCTGAGTTGGCGCCCTGGCCACCTGGCTCACCCCAATAAGCCATAGCTGTACGATTTTTGTCCGATTTGGCCATAGAGATGGAATCTTGGATAATAGGCTGAACTGAAGAACAGCTATTTTTCTGAGGTGTACACATTTCTATTAACATAATTCAATGATCCTGCACCTTCACAAAATTAGGATATTCAATCGTACAATCTTATTTTATTTTAGTAGAAATCGGACCGTTGCATCTTCTAAAAGGAAAGACTATATTTTTTTTTTATAAAAACATCGATATAGTTAATAAAATGAACAAATGCGTAATTCGTATAGATCTAATTGAATGTAGTTAATTATTGATTAATCACTGTCAACATACGCAATCATCCGTGTGTTGGCCAGACATTCTAATTAAATAATATTAATAATATTAATAATATTAATTTTCTCAAAGAAAAAATAAATAATATAAATGAGAACATAGATTTAGTTAACCATTTGTCACGAACATTTTTACCTTTGTTTGATAATTCAAGCTGGTGCAATGGAATTGACAGCGGGGTCCCGTAGGCATTGACCACAATCTTCTTCTTCTTTTTTTAAAAAAAGTTCTTTGACCGTACGATATCCTTACGCCACAAAAAGATAAAAGCTCATAACAAAATTACTAATTGCAATGAGAAAAGGATCATTAACGTCACAATTTAAATATTTAATGTTAAAAGTAATATAGTTTTTTTTGGGTCAAATCCATGTAATATTTCGATCATTATATTAAGTATCGACTACTATAGACTCAAGTTTTGCAGAACCTGAAGGGCAGTATAACTCTCTCACAAATTTTAACACAACTAGATACTTAAGGCTCGAACCTGAAACTTAGAACAACTTCCTTCAGAGCTTTCTCACAAATTTTAACACAATTATATATTTAAAACTCGAACCTGAAATTTAAAATAATTTCCTATCAAGTGATCGCGATTGTGAGTTTAAAAGTAGTATAGTTGCCAAGTACAAACTATGATTTCCACCCTAAAACAAGTTGAAGAAAAAGACGTTAATTTGACACAATAAAATATTAGTAAAAGAAAGATCAATATAAATTTTTATTTTTCTTGAAAATTTATGGAACGAAATCGTATGATTTGAAGTCAGAAAGGCATTCTTTGAACCATTTTCTCCCTTTTACATGGTCGATAACTTATAATCCTTTTTTTTTAAAAAAAAAAAAATTAAAAGAAAAGATGACTTCTAAACCTACGAAATATAAACTGCGTGCACGTTTCATACAAGACGAAATTTTGAAACCTTCAAAGCTGGAGTAGTAGTCAGCTTTCTCACTTTGTAAAATGTCAATAAGCTGATTTGAACCATAGACTTCTTAAAACTCGAAGACCTAACCCTAGTAAGCTTATAATCCGCGGCGTTTAAAGCTGGTAGTCAGCGATCAGCCGATCAGTAATCACTCATAACATAGATTGGGAAAATCTGAAAGTCCAGCTCAAATTTATAATCATCTGAACATGTGAAAGCTGAATGATAGAAATATAGTTTTCGTTACATACACAAGTAGACATGAAAATCAGCAAAGAATCATCCGAACTATAACGTCTACTACTTCGACTTTTATACGAATATCGGAAAAAGTCAAAAGACAGAGATATTGCTTGCGAGCACGGGAACTGACAAGAACCACAGCCTCATTACGAAAGGAAAACGAGGAAAAACCTGAAATCCTAAAGTAGTTCTATTTGCTCATTTTCTTTTTCTTCCTCCTTTGATCGCGCAAACCTGAAATAGGAACATTAGAAGTGAGAATGTTGCCTAAATCTAAAAGCAGGTTAAGCAAACTGAGAATGAGAAAGCCAAAACAGCAAGGAGAGAATGAGATTACGTTTCTTTTCATCCTTTCTTTTCCTTTTCATATTCTCCATACTTCTACGTTTCTCTGCTGCTCCCTTCACATCCATCTTCACCTGCGAACAACATCAAGAGAGAATGCAGCAAATCACAAAAATTTGGAATTTCACATCAATTTTCAACATGAAGAGTTCCCATTCATTCCAAAATCACACAGATACAATGCTTTGCAGAATATTCAATCCATTAGGGACTTCCATGGACGTAGCATCAATTTCAGTATTGTCCCGCAAAAGTGACCTAGATCATGGATTATAACTCTTATTGACCCCAAAACTTTGACTTTTAAAGGAACTGAATCAAACAAAACCCAGAAGTCTACTTCCCCAACTCTCTAATCAAACTGAATTGATAACATGATCAACCATTCATAATTTTTGTTTCACAATGAGTTGAATAGTAATAATAATAATTTATACAAGAATATGCTAGCAACTTGCTTCATCTTATTTTATATTCAGTATATGCACAGCTGAGGAAAGCATAGTGGCTTAAAAATGCTATGTTTACCGTCTTAATATAAAAACAGCTTGAAAGAACATGAAGACGAGCACATCAGCATGTATCTGTCATATCTTGAAATCTAGGACAATTCACTGAAGGGTTCAAAAAGTATTTTTCAAAAGCGTGAGGAAATTGCAAATGAAAATGCTACCTCATGACCACCACTCCGGAGTGCCTCGAGAGGCTCCACACAATCCTGTCCAATGACCACCAAGTTCCTTCTTTTGAGATCTCCTGAACTTGTGCTGTCACCTGATTTGTGCCTGCCTAACTCTTCTATCTGACGTTGCAGGAGAGGCGAAATACCAGCCTGTAGAACAAATTGAGATCAGTACAAAGATCACTATACTTGAGCTACTGTGGACAGTAGCATGAACTGTAGTCAAGGACAATTCAAATATTAGGCCAACAGGATAACAGACCCAGAACATACTGCCACAATAGTGTGGCTAAGACATGTAAACACAATGGCGTGATTGCACAAAGGAGCACTAATGCAGTATGCATTGTGAAGTGCCAACGTGAGAATCATTCGAACTTGGCACGGACCAAATGCGCCATTTACCCATTCGAATTACATTCAATGCTACACAAAAACCTTAGCATAACCTGTGTCTGAATATTGCACCTATTGTTTGCATTTGATCTTGAATAATATTAGACATAATTACAAATGTCAATGCATGATGAGAATAATGGCCAGACAGAAAAGGGCTCTGGTTACAGATTTGATTGCTCCAATATTTTTTGAATAATAATTACAATTCTGATTGCAACCTCAAACAGGCCATGACCAAAATAGGGCTTTCATGCACAATAAGGGCCAGAAAATAATTACCCCTGCCAAATAGCGATGTGAGAATGATTTTGGTTGTAAAGGGCGTGAAAGCAATGTGTTGAGCTCCTGCAATTTAAATCAAACATCAATAGTGCATACTACCTATGGAACAAAGAACTGGCCACCTCTTAGATTTCATAAAAGAAAACTCAAAATAAGAATAAGTTCTCAATGGTAGCCAAACCTGTTGCAAATTCTCCAATTGCATAGAGGTGACTCGCTTTTTTTTCCGACTATGGACTCTATCATCCTCACTTTCATCATTCTCTATAATCAATTCAACTGCTTCTGCATTCCTTTCAAACCATGTTTTATCTGACTTCTCCTACAGAAGCACATGCAAGAGCTAATAACTTGAGAAACAACCCAGGAAATTGACCTAGCTATGTGAGAAATTCATAGGAAGCAAAAATACGGAACCTCCTGACTCACACCAGACAAATAAATAATTCCTACCTGGGAATTCTTCCGCATAATCTTGTCTATCTGACGTGCAAGAGACAATCGTCTCATCACCTCTGGCATGTACGATTCGTCTACAGGAAATCGCTGAAAGCCATCCTGCATGAGGTAATCCAAGCACATACAATGCCCCAAGTTATGAATTGATGGCGAAAACAAAATACCAATTTCTATTGTTGAATTATATAACGCAAAAGATACTGTATAGATTCCCAAAAACCTCAATCAATTCTCCAACAGCTATTAATAGCTCAACTGAAAAAGGGAAAGATGCACCCAGACAAAAGGCACGACAGCTTCTTTAGTAATAGCAATTACCCTAGAAAATGATTTGCACAAAGAGGCAAATTTTGATGTATCCTTTGGTGAGACTAGAGTGATGCTACATCCATCAGAAGAGGCTCTGGCAGTTCTTCCACTTCGGTGAACGTAAACCTAATACAAAAGAATAACTAGAAATTTAACCGAGAGAGAGAAAACAATGTGTGAGCAAAACATGGCTAAAAGCATCTTAAGTTTTACTTCTGCAGAATGTGGGAGCTGATAGTGAACAACAGTTCTAACACCAGGTATATCCAGGCCTCTAGCAGCAACATCGGTAGCAACAAGTATACCATGGTCATTAGATCGAAAACGATCAACTGCCTGTATTAAGAACAACACATGATGAGTTCGGAATAGAACAGAGAAATTAAGGTCACAGCCAATAATGATAATGGAAAAACTGAATTTCAACCTAATCAATAATGCTCAATTCAGCCATTAACTAAAAACATATAATAATTGAATAAAGTTGATAAATAAATGTGGAAGGAGAAGAAAAATCATAAACCTTTAAACGAGCTCGCTGCTGCATCTGAGCATGAAGTGTCCAAACATTGATGCCAAGAATGCGCAAGACGGCAGAAATATGACGCAAAGCCGCAATAGATGTACAAAATATTATTGTGCGACCTTGCCCATGAACACTCAATATATAATACAGACACGCGTCTTTGTCTTCTTCCCTACATCTGTAATCAGTAGACGAGAAGAAGAGTGACAAATGCAACTCATTTGACCTTCATGATTACATGGAATAAGGGAAAACATTCTTAGTCATTTGGTAGATAACGTATCCACTTATATGCTTATCATAGAGCAGGTTAACCATGACAGATTTTACTATTATAAGCTATTAAGCAGTTCGGATTTCCCTGAGCTTTTCATGTTCCGAACGCATGGAAGTCTAGAATTAGAACACCATAAAAAAATAATAATTCAGAAGCGTGAAACCATAAAGAAACAAGGGTGTATTATTTTGCAGGCAAAGAAAACGGTGAAACCTGAGGAAAATAAGGGTGTGTTGTTTTGCAGGCAAAGAAAATAGACCATAGCCTCAAACATAACCACATACATTGCAGGAAAGTATTAAGAGGGAAGTTTGACAAAGATATGGCTCATTCAAAGATGTGTAGAAACAATCTCAACAACAGTGAAATGATAAATTCTAAGATGGGAGATGTCATTTATCAATGTGATTTAAAGTGCGTACTCGATAAATGATTCTTCAAGCTTATTTGCCATGATTGATGCATTTGTCAAATCAATGATTGCAGCATTAGGTCTCATTCCAGCACGCTCAGATAGAGTTTCTATGGAATTCAATCCATCAGCCATTGATTGCTTTGATGTTACTGAGCCACGCTTTAGCTTCTTGCGAAAATCAGCAGATAGGGCTATAGTTGCAGAGAAAACTAAAGTTTGTCTTTTTTTCCTTTGCAAGCTTGAATCAGTTACACAATTTTGTGTATTTTGAGATTGCCTTTCAACAGAGCCACTGGTCATAGGCAGCATGTCAATTATTGATTGCAACTCACGAAAATGTCCATTCTCAATCATCCGATCAGCTTCATCCAGCACAAAAAATGATAATGAATGCAGCTGCATAATAGGGAGGATAAAAAAATCAAACAACAGTTTAAGCAAAACAGCACATCAAAGAGTAAGGCGACGAAAAATGGAGGATAAAGAAATAAGAGGTACAGTTAGAGTGTGCAATTTATTATATAGTAACAACATTTTCTGGAATCAGGAAAATTACTACACACAGTATTGTTGCTTTGGGGCGTTAGCTGAACTATTTAGACATAATCAGAAGAATAGGGAAGACAGAATTTGTGCAGTCAAGAAATCACTTTGAGAAAGATAAAAATGATAAAGCCAATAAGGAGATATTAAGTCAATTCTGGTGGAGTACTCATAGTATCGCCCTGATACATCCAATGTTATCAAATGTGACCAGTTATATCCCCTAATACACACAAAATATATTACATGTATCCACTAACCTCAACAAGATGCTTTTCGCCTCCTGACATCAGTTCCCACAACCTCCCAGGTGTTCCAACAATAATTTCAGGCCTGGCTTTCATAAGTCTTTCTTGCTTCTCTGATGACATTCCACCAACAACTGGAACCACCCTAATGTCCATTCCGTTTGCTGCTTCCTTAAGATGGTCAGTAACCTGCAAAATTAAAACAGGAGACTGACATTTAGAGTTTGTTTCTCTAAAATGTTTCCTCAAAAGAAGCCCTTTTCCACCCATCAATCTCTTTTCTACTATAGAAAAATTCTTTTCAGCTTCTGTTTATGTGCATCGTACTATCATAATGGCCTAAAATCTTCTTACTGCAACAAACCAATCCTAGATAGAAATCAATGAAAAATCAAAATGAAAAACAAGGCCAAATCCAAAATATATGATGGGAGATTAGGCTTGTTAGTAACAGATTGGATTCAATTTCTCATAACACCAAAAAAGATAAAAGATGATTACCTGAAGTGCAAGCTCCCTTGTGGGAGTGATTATAAGAGCCCGTAAAAAGTCCTTTGGAGCAAACTTCTCAGCTTCCTTTCCAATATCTTCAACCTTCCTTTCAACTTTATCACGCTCCTCAAGGAGACGTTGCAAAATGGGCAAACCAAACGCAAGAGTTTTCCCAGAACCAGTCTCTGCAGCACCGATGACATCCTGTCACATAAAACCATAACATGACTGTCCATACTAAGCCAAAATATCCACCATGTTAACCTTGAATAAACAATTCAACCGACCTTCCCTTGATGAGCTGCAGCTGGAATGCAAAGTTTTTGTATTGGAGTTGGTTCCTTAAACCCAAGCCTGCATATTGATTCCATGATTTGAGGATGGAGTCTTAACTCATTCCAGGCATAAAATTCAGCCTCATCAACTGACTCTCGCTCTACAGCAGCCTTCGGACTGCTAACTGCATTCAGTCGCATAACTTGTAGATTGATAAGATGAGTAAAATGGACCCAATAACACACACAAAAAGAACAAATCAACTACAACGGTTTGCACAAAGAAATCGACGACATAAGAGAACTAACCAGCCACAGATTTCTCATTTTTCTGAGTTTCTTTTGCTTGCTTTTTCTTCTTCTTTTTCTTCTTCCTCTCTCTCTTTTTCTCAGTCTCCACATCTTTCTCCTCCTCCTCCTCTTCCTCCTTCTCTTCCTCCAACCTCCCTTCCTCTACACCATCATCAGCATCATCATGCTTCTGCTCCTTTGATTCTTTATCCCTCTCTGACTTTCCCTTTTTGAATGCAGGAAGTTCTAAGGCATAATCAGCCTCATCAATCTCCTCAAGTGAAAGAAAACCTGCATATAGAACCAAAAGAAAAGCAGACCCAAGGTTAGACCTGCAAGCCCTAGTGCTAAGTTTAGTTATCGAAAAGAATAAACAGACATTTAAACAAAAACAACTCTAGACAGAAGATTTCCCGGTTACAGCAAAAAAGAAAAAGTACTCCTACAAAACAAGCCAACCAATAGTCATAATTCAAAACGATCTATCTTCTTCTAACAAAGTGTTTAAACAGACACGCGCACATATATATTCTGCAGCTGAACATATGATTCCTATGTAAGAGCTAATTCAACACACAAATAAACCAGGTACCATTTGCCAATAATCAAAGTCAAGTCCTGTATAAACCAATAACTAAAGACGGGAAACTAATCACCAAAACATAACAATGCGATTTGGTTGATTCGTGATGAAATGCAAATGAACAACAGGAAGCCAATGGTTAGTTCAAGTGTAAGTTGTTCCTCAAGTACAAGTACTATTGAAAAACAACAGATTGAGGGAGAAATATGGGTTGTGCACCTCCTTCGAGCTCGCTAGAGCCTGCGAGGACAGAGAAAGGATCGTTGTCAGAGACGGAGGAGCTCCAAGGGAGTGTGTCGAATTTTCCGAGTTCTGGGTCTTGTGTTGTTCCTCGCCTTCTCTTCCTCCTTTTCTTCTCTGGATTTGAAGAGGGAGACTGCTGCGGTGGTGGTGACTTGGCCGCCATAGGCAGAGCTTGTGAGCAGAAGGGAGGTACAGAGTTCGCAAACATGCACCGTTTTAAGCTTTGGCACGAGGGTTCTGTGCCAGGAGGTTTTAGTTTTTTAGTTTTTACCGTTTTTTCCTTTATGAGAAAAAAGTAATTTCTTTCTTGAGAGAGAGAAAATTGTAACTTAATTTTAATCCTAACTGATTTTTACTTCCTTTAAAAAAAAACTTATTTTTACTAAAAAAAACCTAATATAGAGAAAAAAAATTAAATTTACATTGCTAGAGGTGCTCCAAAGTAATAAATAAATAAAAATAAGAATTATAAGTACAATTTAAGAAAAAGTAAATTTAAGTTCAGAAATAACATTAGTTGGTAAAATATCAGTATAATAGAATTTTGGATTCGAGTGACACTTTTACCTAAATAATAACAATGAAAAATGTACATCAAAAATATATAAAAATGTTAATTAATCTCTACGTAAAAAGTAACAAGGAGTAATTACAAGGTTTTTTTCTTTTTCATAAGTTTTTTTAAAAAAACGAATGAAGTTTATCTTTATGACTTTTTAAATTTTTGTAAAGAGAATAAAAGTATATCTAATAAAAGATAAGTAATTTTATATTTTTTCTACAAAAATATTCTCAATTAAAACTAATATTGCTTGTGCCTTCAAATTTTATATTTAAAGTATGGTTGGTTTATAAATATAATGTATGGTCTGATTGGTGGGAAATATTAGCACTATTAATTTTAAGTATCACTCTCTCCGACATAAATTAAATGATATTTTGGCTCAAATTTAATTGACGTTTGTCTGCTGTCCGAGCTGCTCTTGCTGCCTTATTGCCTTGCTGGCCACATGCCCCGTTACTATTTTTTCAATTTTTTTATAACTTTTCTTAATTTATGTGATTAGACCCAAAACGTCAAATAAAAAATGTTGGAGGGAGTATTAACTCATCAACCATTACTAAAAAAAAAAAAGAATATTAACTTATCAACTCACTTCTTACTGTATTTTAAATGAAAAAATTATTAGAAATAGACTATTTAATTTATCTTAAAAGAAAATTTAAAATGCCAGTAAATTTAGCCACGACCTTAAAATTGGCTGCTCCACCGGCCACTTGCCAGCACCGCCTCCGTGTTTTCCCTATCCCCAAATCGAATAATTCCGCGTCATTTTCTAATTTTCCTATCATGCCCTCGCTCCTCACCAAGTCTCTACTGTTCTTCTCCCACCGCACAATATCCAGACCCCAATTCACCCTCCTCTCCTCCCGCTTCTCCTCCCCCTCCTCCTCATACTCCACCATGTGCACCGCCAAGTCTCGCTTACGCGGTGTCGTTTTCGACATGGACGGCACTCTCACTGTTCCCGTCATCGATTTCGCTGCAATGTACAAGGCCGTGCTCGGCGAGGACGAGTACCGCAGAATCCGAGCTGAAAACCCTTCCGGCATCGACATTTTGCACCACATTGAGGACTGGAGCCCTGATGAGCAGCGCAAAGCGTATGAAATTATATTAGATTACGAACGTCAAGGCCTCGACCGCCTCCAAATCATGCCAGGTCAGTTCATGATATTGTGTTTTTGATTCTAATATACTGTGTCGTACTGGCTCAATTGGTTTCTGAGAGGTTTTTGTGTGATTATTCATTCAGGTGCAGCGGAGCTGTGTGCTTTTCTGGATTCCCAAAAAATGAGGTTTGTTTTCATGAATTCCTTTATTCTGAAAGAAATTGTGATGGTGAATATCGATAAGTTTCCTCATATTACTATTTTTGTCAGGAGGGGATTAATTACCAGGAATGTGAAGAAAGCAGTTGATCTTTTCCATGTTCGTTTTGGGGTAAGATATGGCATACTTCTCTGTTCCCCGTTACCTATTTCCATCGATGAAGGATGTTGATAATGTTGGTTCTTTGGGTTTGAATTTAAATGAAAATTTCAATTTTAGTTCCAGTTTCCAAATCTTGTAGCTTTCCTTCTAATGTGATGATCCTCATGGAGACTATTTATGCCCTTTCCTTCCATTGCAATGCATATCTTCCCTTTCACGATCAGTTTTAGCTAGAGTTCTAGGCATGTTACTGATGTTTCCTTTGTGTTATTTCTGCAGCTGAAGTTTGATCCTGCATTAAGCAGGGAGTTTCGTCCTTACAAGCCAGACCCAGGTCCTCTTCTCCATATCTGTTCAACATGGGGAGTTCAGCCTAGTGAAGTCATTATGGTTGGTGACAGCCTTAAAGATGATGTAAGTGTGATCTTTCTTTGTCTTATCACTGTCCTTGATACTTGTAGAAGCTGCTGTATCAGCTGGTGGAATATGCATTTTCCTCTAACAGCTTATATAACTTTCTAATCAGGAGATGTAAAAATATAATGCTTCAGAGCCAGATTCATATGCTTTTGTTGATGGCTTATTCTAGTTTTGAATATTTCAGAGTTGTTATATTAGTTATACATGTTGTTTACATTCTTATATATGTTTTTTTGGAGGGGTCATAGAGGGTGATTGATCTTGATCATGTGGCTATTGCAGGTGACTTGCGGAAAGCGAGCTGGAGCATTTACATGCTTGCTTGATGAGAAAGGGAGGTACAGTTCTGATGATTTCGCCAAGTGTAATGTAACACCAGACTTCAAAGTGTCTTCCCTTAGGGAAGTCCATTCCCTATTGGACACAAATTTTGATATGATCCCATGATTTCAATACTTACACAAAGCTTGAAGGTTTCCATTGATAGATTTTTCTGTGCCAAATCTGAATAGAGTGGTCCCAGAAGAAAAGAATGGTGGGGGACCTGGTTGTTGTTGTTGTAGCCGGTTGTGTTGATAGGATAGGATAGGATAGGATATAGTAGTAGTAGGGAATGGAGCTTACCAAGTCACAATAACAGATCCTGCTTTTGTACGGGCATTTCTCTGCGATTGTTCGGCCATACTTCCCTCGAGAATCATGTTGTATTTGTGTACTATCCCTTATTCCCATGTTGTGTATGTAGTAGATACCTGTTTGTAATTTACATCAATTCAATGATGATGTTGGAGGAAATTGAACCGTCAATTTATTCTCTTATCGATGTTTTTGGTCGAGTTAGCAAAGCTAGAATTTAGTTCTCCAGAAAGAAACTTATTCAATGTGACTTCTGTTTTCCTCAAGTTTTGAGTTTAGATCATGTTTATTGTCTGGCCAGATAAGCAAGGTAGTTGAGTTTAGTAGCATGCCATTTATTTTCCTCCTCTTTTTGAATTTGGTCCTCCACAAAGTTCTGAACAGATCAGGCCCAAACCTTGGGCCCAAGGATTGGCCCACGTTGCGGGGTACAGTTTCTTCGTTTCAGCTAAACTCTATTCACTCTATCCAGTTTCTCAAATTGGCGGCAACCCCTTCTATCGCGCTGAACTCCGTTAGACCTTAACGAATCAGCTATTGACCCGTCATCAGGAAAACCCAAGGCAACGACGTGTCGTTTTTCTCCCTTCAGTCTTTACATTTCCCCCTCTATAAAACCCTCCTTAAGCCTGCATATCTGCAATTTCTCCCTATTCAAGAGAAAAATAACAGAACGCAACAGACTTTAGAAAAGACCCAGAAGCATCAAATCAATCAACCCATCAGTCAATTAATCAATCGAAATTCAAGAAAATGGCTGAGCTTGACCAAGAATTCGGAATTCGCACCATCACCGACGGCGGGGAAGATCTCCACGATGATAACTCCATCGACCTCAACCTTCTCCGTCTTGACAGCTTCAACTCTTCCCACACCGCCAACCATCACAATCATTGCATCTCCTGCGGCTGCCCTGGTTCTTCCTCCTCCAACAAGCGCCGCTCTCCTGATCTCTCCGCTCCGACCATGGAGAACGGCGGCAAATTCCCAAAGAAACCCAAGAAACTCTTCCACGATCCCCAAGACACCACCACCAACACTGATCATGCCTCCTCCCTCCGTGGATTCTCCAAGATTTCGCTCCCTCTCAATATCCAAGAACCCCAATTCCAAACCACCACCTCCCTCCCTGTCTTCCGCCGCTGCATTTCTGATCCTACTCACCCACCACTGGCCAACGTGGTTCCGCAATCGCCTCCTGAGAGCACCAACACTATGGGGACTAACATGGTGACCACACCAATAGGGAGTGCTTCTCTGCCTCCCCGGCCTCCTTTTAGGAGGACCGTCTCTGATCTTTCACCAAGTAAAGGCTTTTCACGGTCTTCCAGTTCCAATGATCTTGATGATAGTCCAAACCACAAGGTTAGCATCAATTTCATCATGGGTTTTGAAGGGTTCTTGTAGGTTCTTTCTAATTTTGATGTTATCAGACTTATTGTGTTTTCATGTGCTTGTGTTTGTGTTAAAATTGGAGTTTTTATTCTTTCATGTGTGTGATTATTGTTCTTTTCTATACTGCTTATCTTTGGATTGATGGTTCTTTCAGTACTGCTTATAAAATTTGACCTTAGGATTGATGGGTTCTTGAGGTTCTTTGTAATTTTGATGTCTGTGATTATGGTTCTATTGGGTTATGGATGATAGTGATGTGTTGCTGAATAACTGCAGGCCCTGAAGAAGATGAGGGATTGCATGAGGGAACTGAATCTTTGGTGGAATGAGATGTTGCCTGAGGAACAGATGTGTGAAGAGGAAGATGTTAAGGGAGATGAAGAAAACATTGCTACTGAAGCACAGGTATGAATGAAGCAGTTTTGATTTGGATGTGTCCATGTTTGAATTGTTGGATTAGCATTCTTGGGTTTGTTATTTCTCTTTTTGCTTAAGTTGCACAGAGCTGGAAAGTTATGCACACGAGTCTGCATCCTTCGCCAATAGGTCTAATTTTTAAAGAGAGGATAATCATTTATGGTTCAAGCATCTTGGAAATGCTTGATAATGGCTCCGCCAGTGTGTGGCATGTTTTGGATGGTGAAACTTACAGAAGGGACCCATGCAATTCAAACCAAAAAAGTACTTTGGATAAAACCGCCACGAGTTGGGATGTTGGCTTCTTGGAGTTGGATTGTTAGTCAGTCAGTTTTGAGCTAGGATTTGATAAGTGAAACTTTTTGCAGGCTGATCACGGAACAGATTGTGATGAACTTATAAGCGTAGAGAGAGCTGGGGAGTGCTTGATCATTCACTTCAAGTGTCCATGCAGCAAAGGCTATCAGATTCTGCTCTCTGGAAATAGCTGCTACTACAAGCTCATGTAGATTCTGACTGCTGTACAGTCCTCCTTCCTTCCTTAGGTTCTTAGTTTTTGTTGTCAGTGTTCATTTGGGAGATGCTTTCTCCGGATGTCTGGTTGTTGTAGAGTCCTCTTCCGTTTCTTAGGTTCGTAGTTTTTGTGGTCAGTATTCATTTGGGAGATTATGCTTTCGCCTGATATCTCTCGTCTGATTTCGGGTTCTGTAGGTTCTTTTGAACTTTAGGATTGATGTTGTGGCACTTGTGTCTGTATAGAATACTCATTTCATCTTCTAGTGTAATAGGTATGGTAGTAAAATGGTGTTTTGTGTAATCTGAATCCTTGTAGATTTGTTAATAAATTCATTCTTTCCTCATTTTCCTCAATAAAAAATAGTACTAGCTTCATCATTCCTCTTCTTCCATTACCAGCTTTCTTCTTCAGCCATCCAAGCACATCAAAATCTCCACTCCTGCATTTTCCAACTACAATGCATACAGGAAGAAAGAAAAAAAGAGAGGAAGAAAAATATAGTAATTTTCAGATTATTAAAAAAATGTATAAATATAATAATTTGTTTTTTCTTAACATGGGCCTTATCTTTGGATATCCAGCCAAAGCCCAAGCCCTAGTTCAAGCCATTTTAATTACGCAAAAGAGTGATATTTTGGCAATCATAAATTCATAATTTGTTTGTTTGGAATTATTAGCTAATTGTTATTTTGTCCATTTCAGCTCCACATCAGTTATTAAATATTAAAAAAATTCATGACATATATTAGTACAAACACCAAACAGTACCAAAGCCTCTTCTTTTCTAAATTTCTGCTTTGCTCTGTTCTTCTTGGACATCACCAAAGACCAATACAATATACAGTTCTTTTCTCTTTTCAATGAAAAAACCCCAAACCAAAACTAACAGACAAAACAACCTCAATCAATCATAATCTGGCAATCATTAATCTCTCTCTGCCATCCACACGCACAGTAACAGCAAAATCCAACCTCTTGACGACTCTTTTTCCCCTTAAACGAACTCTTAATCCTTTGTTACCAAACTCTTAATTTCAAGATTCTTCCGTCGCAGATAGTAAATCCTCTAACATTTGTTGTTATTTATCTGTGTATTTTTGTTCTAAAGGTAAGAGTCTTCTTTAATTTAGTTATAGTATATATATTACTTTTTTTCTGCCCGAAAGAGCTGTAGTATTACTCTTATGTATGATAAGAATCACAGTCAGTGGATATAATAGTTGCAACTTGGGCCTTTGACTTATTACTTAGAAACCAAAAGTAGGAGTTGGGTCATTTAGTTTGTTTTTGCAAGTCAAACAGTAATTTCATGACTGGCAATGCCATGCTGTATGAATGTAGTGTTTGATTGTTGCTTCTCTAGTGATGCTTGGCAAGAAGAAAATTATAGTGGTTACATAGGTGGGATAGTTGGACAACTAAGAGACCATTTCCCTGATGCCTCATTCCTGGGGTTTAATTTCCGCGATGGAGAAAGACAGCCAGTTTGCGGATGTCTTGTCTGGTTATGATATGACCATAATGGAGTATCCTCGTCAATATCAAGGCTGCCCATTGCTCACAATGGAGGTGATCCACCATTTTCTAAGATCAGGTGAGAGTTGGCTCTCACTCGGGCAGCAGAATCTGCTTCTAATGCATTGTGAATGGGGTGGTTGGCCAGTCCTTGCATTCATGTTGGCTGCACTGTTGATTTATAGGAAGCAGTATAGTGGAGAGCAGAAGACCTTGGACATGATCTATAAGGAGGCTCCTCGTGAGCTTTTGCAGTTGCTATCACCACTGAATCATGTTCCTTCTCAACTGAGATATCTACAGTATGTCTCTAGGAGGAACTTAGCCTCAGACTGGCCTCCATTGGATAGAGCTCTCACCTTGGATTGTGTGATTTTGAGATTTATCCCAAACATTGATGGAGAGGGGGGCTGTCGTCCGGTATTTCGGATATATGGACAAGATCCTTTATTTGTTCCAGATCGGAGGTTATGATCAAAACTTCAGAGAGCAATGAGGACAAGCGGAGGAGAGCAAATATAAATCGGACTTCCGCGCTAGGTTTTGGTAATTGAAAACAAATGCCTCCCACTGGAGAGTGAAGATGGAGATTAAGGGTAATGGCGGAGGGAGGAGGTTTTTTTTGCAACTGTAAACAATTAATTAATTAGTAAATTTAAAAAAAATTGATGACATATATTAGAATAATGGTAATATAGATCCTACGTGTCACAAACTACCTTATTTTAGTAATTAAATTTAAAACTACCTTATTTTGAGAATAAAGATTTTTAAATGTCATATTTTTTTGATAAAAAACTCTGAGACCTTTTGACTCCTATTTTTTTGGAAAACTTGGAACTTGAAAAGCAAGGCCGATATTGATTGCCCCTGCCTAGGAAACACATGCCTTTGTCACACAGTCATGTTCCCCACGCTGCTGAGTGCTGATGTGCTTGTGTTTCAATGGGCAGGCCCATCAAATCCCCATAACAAATGGACAAACCAAGGTTCTATCATGTGAGTTTCTATTTCTCCGTCTGTTTATATGCAAAACCCTTCCCTTCACTACACTCTTCTAGATTCCTCCATCCACCCTCACGTTCTCTCTTCATCTACAGATTGGGATTTTGAACAAAACTGTGTTTTTTCCATCTAATTTGGGTTTTGGCTCATCTCTTCTACTTCATATTTTCTTGGTCAAGCAGTAACATTGAGCAAATAAGCTCCAATACTGCTGCTGCTCAAGAAAGTACACCATGCTTTCTTCATCAATCTCTGCTAAAACCCCTGTTATGAGACTCTTTCCAGATAGACCAAAAATGGGTGTAAACCCTCCAAATCCAAACATTGGTCATTTCCGTTTGAAGCCAGTTCTATGTTGTTCTTCACACAATCATAGCCCAAACACCATCAATAACCCTGCAAAATCATCCAAGACTAACCCTTTTGCGCCAATTTCAATCAGCACAAGTCAATTTTCTCGCAATACAAGCCAGATAAGTAAGGGACATGGAGAAAAGAGAGATCCTGCTCAAGTGGGTAGTCAGCAGATGATGGTTTTGTGTGGGATTGGGTATTGGATGCAGGGTTTTAGGTGCTTCCCCTGGCTTGCCCTCAACTTCCATATGGCTAACAATCTCAATTTGCCGCCTTCTACCCTGCAGCTTTTGCAGCATTCTGGTAACCTTCCTATGGTGGGCAAGCCTATGTATGGAATCCTATCAGATGCTCTTTGCATTGGTGGGGATCGTAGAATACCTTATGTTCTTATAGGAGGTGAGTTCTTATCATCTATCTTGTTACTTTGGTTTACTTTATTTTTACTATTTTTCGTCGTTCTTATTTACTTGATGTTGATTCCGCATATTCTGAATAGAAGTTCACATTTTTTGTGTTGGAAATTTGTTTTTCATAGCTTCAGAGAAGATGATTAAGTTTCCTTGCCACTTATTTTCCGATTTTGCTTAGCATTGCCTGTATTATTATGACTTGAGAATCTATCAAAGAACGAAAAGTATCGGTCTTGTCCACTCTTTATTTAGTGAAAGGTAAAGATAGTTCTTTCGAAGAAGAATGGAATTTGGTTTGATGACTTGACTGCTATTTTAGATTGCAACTTCATGCAATATGATCTTTAGCCATTAAGGATTGTGAAGTCATAAATCTCCAAATTTGCCTTATAGCTTCCTTGCAAGGTCCCAATCCTAAAACTTGCTCATTGAATCTAGTTGCAATCAAAATTTAGAAAGGCTTTTTTTAAGACTCATTCTGATATTTTCAAAGACTTGACTTGTTCATTAGATGGGCCTTATACTGTCTTTAGAGAGACATAAGGTTTCAATTATACCCTTGAAAATTTAAATTAGCTGTTAAGTGCTAACTATATTACATGAATGGTGGCCGAGTTTGTAAGTAACAAACCCCTCGTCTAGTGTTCAAAAGCTACTAAAGGCGGTTGACTGATTGTCATTCTGATGGAAATAAAATGCTCAGTACCTTTTCAGGTTCTAGCGTGGGCGCCATTGGCACTAATTCCTGCTGCGCGTAAAGCCCTTCCTATACTTCTAGCATGCATTCTTCTTGGTAATCTCGGTGCATCAATTGAAGAAGTAGCAAAGGATGCACTTGTTGCAGAGTATGGTCAAAAACACAGAATCCCTGGCCTCCAATCTTATGCATTTATGGCTTTAGCTGTGGGGGGAATACTCGGGAATTTAGTAGGTGGTTCTTTCTTACTCAGAGCACCACCAAAGACCATGTTTCTAGTATTTGCGGCTCTGTTGGCTCTTCAACTAGCAGTTTCATCAACAGTGAGGGAGAACTCACTTGGTTTAACACAACCATCCGATCAAAATCTTTCAAGAAAATCAATTCGGGAAAGCATAAGAAAACAGCTCAGTGATGTTAACATGGCCTTACATGAGGACAGCATTGCCCATCCTCTCATTTGGATTGTAGCTTCTGTGGCAATTATCCCAATTCTCTCAGGCTCTATGTTTTGCTATCAGACCCAGTTTCTGCAGCTGGATCCGTCAGTTGTTGGCACATCAAAAGTGATTGGTCAGTTGATGCTTCTTGCCATGACCGTGCTCTACGATCGCTACTGGAAAGAAGTCCCCATGAGGAAGTTAATTGGTGCAGTCCAGTTTTTGTACGCTACCTCTTTTCTTCTTGACTTTGTTCTTGTGAGGCAGATCAATCTTAGACTCGGGATTCCCAATGAGGTATTTGTTTGTCTGTTTTCGGGTTTAGCAGAAGTGTTCGCACAGTTCAAGATCCTTCCGTTTTCAGTGTTATTGGCAAGTTTATGCCCACAGGGCTGTGAAGCATCTCTCACTTCTTTCTTTGCATCAGCATTGTGCTTATCATCAATTTTTAGTGGATTCTTTGGTGTTGGATTGGCTTCTCTTTTTGGAATAACATACGGTGATTACTCAAGCCTACCGGTGGCTATTTTGATACAGTTTGTTGCAGCATTACTGCCATTAGGGTGGATTCATCGCGTACCAATGTCACAGCCTATAATTGAGAAAGAAAAGAAGAGAGTTATGAGTAAAAGAACCAGGAAAAACAGGAGGGTTGGAAGAGTGGTTTTGGATTACATTTATGTTTATCGGAGTGAAAGAGAATCTGACACACAAACGTAAACATTGAAGGACTGAATCAGGTCTTCTATGTTTCATACTGCTGGATTGATCATGTCACATGAAACGAGAGGCCCCTTTGCTAGCTGTTCAACCAAGTTATAATTTCAGCTACTGCTACAAGAGATAAGGCACGGTTTCTATGCTTCCTGCTGCATGAGAGCTGAAAAGAATTGATTTTTATGCCCCGTTGGGATTGGTAAGGCAAGTAACCTAGTGCATCTTCGTTCTTCTCCATGGGGGGTTTGATCGAGTTGAAAAGATCTGATTTCCTGTTTGTAGGGTCATACAAGAGGAATCGTCGGGAGCAGGTTTAAAAAGGAATCCATTCCTCCAGAAACCCAGAGAGTTTGGAAGACCTTCAACGCAACCACTCCAACTTCAAGCAGTGCCCAGATCTCGAAACTGCTCTTTTTCAGTTCATTCCTCTTGTCTGCATTGCACATGATCATACCCAAAGACAGACGACTTTCCACCCTTAATCCAAAAGAACGAGTCCAAAGCCAAGGAAGGATGATACGTGATCAGGATTGTTCTGAAAGCTTCATCCGACATGTCAAATGCCTCAATCGGGTCATTTCTAATATGCCAATAGAACACTCCATCCTTGTAGGTTTGCCATGGTGGAAATGTGTTAAATTGGGTACCAAAGAAAAGTGAAACGGCCGGAGGCGGTGTGGATATTGGACAGATCCAGTTTCCGCCAACGATCACCACTCAGGCCAAACACGTATACTTCAAATTTATAGCCAATATAATTAGGATTCATGACTGTTAGAATCATGACAATCGTGTAGTCCTTGTTCCTCCGCTCAAGCCCTCGAATACCGCAGAAGCATTATGTGTTACGGGACTTGGAGCGGAGGCGTCCTCTCTCTCACCGGTTGCAGGGTTCCACACCTCGATCAGGCTTAACGCACCTTATGGTGTCCAACGTTATTCTTTATTTTTTTCAGACCCTAACATTTCACTATCAACAATTCCGTGATTAATATTTACTGTCTGTTCATTTTCTACCATTCAATTAAAAAAAAGAAAATCGAGAGACAATCCTACCTCACCTGTTAGATCCCATCAGTTTTTGTCAGTTCTCATCCTAAAAAAATACTCTTTCATAAAAATAAATCAATATAAAGAATTCCATTAGAAGTAGTACAAAAAAGTTACTAGAAAATTAGAAAAGAATTAAGAAAAAGTTCCAAAAAATAAATTAAAATCAACACAAAATTCATGTAGTCCAGATCTCAATTTTTCGAACCACCATATCTATTCATCTCTACCATTCACATCAAACCTCCACCACCACCACCAGTCTCTACCAATCTCCTTCTCCCCACCTTCAAGCCAACTCTTCCTTTGAAACTTCTTCAACCACTTACCAATCTTCCCTCTCCGCCACATCACAGATATGCCATGGATTTCAAAACAGGATTTTTGTCTAAAACATGAAGGATGGAGAGATTGGGAAGGACGAAAGACTGAGTTTGAAAGAATGATTGTTTTCAGATTCGCAATAACACATAATGATGGCGAGAAAATGGGGCAATGTTTAGTGGTGGTCTGAATTAGAATTAACAGAATAAATAAATTTCCAAGCAAGATTGAAAAAAGAGGAAATTCTGTTTTGATTTTGATTTTTTTTTCAAGGACAGATGACCAATGCAGGACCTAGCTAGGATCTTTATCAACCTAATTTGGGTGCACACCCCCTACCCATAACAGAGTAACCTGGGAATCCTTGCTTGCTTCGTGGTTTGAATTTCGTGCTCTGCGGGTCCATATTTTCATATGTGAAGTGTAAACCATAGTAGAGAAAGCTTGACTGTGATTGAGGCAGGCCCAAAAATACCCACCAAGTCCAAGCACCGTCTTTCGGCCATGTTGCCTCCACTGCTCAGCCCAAACATCTTAATCAGGAGCGTCCAACAGATTCGGCCACATTAGGTGTAAAACCGGGACTACACCTGCAGTCTCCAGCTAAAATGCATAACAGGTTTTAAAAAGTTAGACCAAAGAGGGGGAAAAAATACATCAAAATAATTTTCAAATTGTGAAAAACATAAAAGAACACCTGTGTTAGGTTAAATGGTTCGCCAAGAAATTCACTGCTGGTCCTCCCCACACTCCACGAATTGTGAAGTGTGCTGGGATCATCGGCCTGCAGTAAGAGCTACCCCACTGCATTACCATTCTATACTCTTGAGCATAGGTAGAGGTTGTCGAGGATATGAAGATGAATACTGCTAGTAAAATTGTAATAGAAAGCTTCATTTTTTTTTTCCAAAAAGAAGATTACTTAATTTTTTCAGAAGAATAAATGAGTACTAGTAAAATGCAGAAAGCTCTTGTAGCAGCTTCAGAATGCTGTGTGTGTGTATATATAAAAGAATCGTAACCGATGAATTAAGTTAGGTCAGAGGCGGTTCACACTACAGAGGTAATTCATGCATGGTGTGTGGTTGACCACATATTTAGAATGTGTTATTATTCAGACGAATATATTAATTAATAAAGGAAGATTATAATTAAAGTCATTGAAAGAATATGACAAAAGAAACCCACACAAAGATAAACCTGAGTCCTGAATCCCAACAACAGCTCACTAGCTATGCACTATACCAAGACCAAGGCGCACGCATCTATGTCAATCCTCAATGTCATAAGACAGAGCAGCAGCTCCCTTCATCAGCAAGATGAGGCCATCAAGCAGCTCATGTATCGATTCCGAAGAAGGATGCGCTTTATCAGAAGCATAGAAATAATGAGTGGTGTTAGAGACACTAATCCAACTGCACCCTGGAGTTTTCAACAAACCCTTTTCTTTCATCACTAATCGTACCTTGGAGACAACATCCCATCTCTTGGAAGAAGCATGCAAATTTGAAAGTGAAATGTAATTCGAGGGGTTTTCTGGTTCTAACAGAATAAGAGACCTGTAAGCCAGTTCCTGCATCTCAGAATTCCCCTGTATTATAGAAGCACTGACAAGAGCTCCCCAAACACTTGGACCGGGTGTTATAGGCATTTTTTTGATAAAATCTAATGCTTGGTCGAGCTGGCCTGATCTACTTACCATGTCCACTACACAAGCACAGATCTCAACTGTTGGCTTAATTCCATATTTGTTTATGGCAGAGTTATAAATATGAAGGCCTTCATCCACCAATCCAGACCTACCACAAGCCGAAAGAACCCCAACCAATGTTATCATGTCTGGTTTATTGCCAAGCTGAAGCATCTCATTGTATACCAAGACAGCTTCCTCTCCCTTCCCATGCAATCCATAACCAGAAATCATGGAACTCCAAGATATTGCATCTCTACCAACAGAACCATCCTCAAACACTCGTTTCGCGTACTCTAAGGTACCACACTTGGAATACATGTCAATCAAGGCATTACGTAAGGATATGTCATTATTCAACTCCTTCCTAATTGCATATCCATGAACTTGTTTGCCACCTATTGTCCCACCGATAGAGCTATAAGTAGGAAGAACACTCACAAGTGATACACTGTTAGGTTCTACCCCATCACTGTCCTGCATATTTTGAAAAAGAGCTAGTGCCTTTTCCATATCTCCATTTTTAACATAGCCATTGACCATTGCCGTCCAAGTATAAACATTTCTTGTCCGCAAAAGATCAAAGACCCTTCTGGCTACATCAACTCGATTGCTCCTTGAATACATATCAATCAAACAACAACCCAAATGAACGTCCACACCAAAACCCAAGTCTTTTCTCATTACAAAACCATGAATTTCCTTACCGTAATCCCACACCTCACTACCCTCACCACACAAAGTCAACAGACTTGAAACTGTAAATACATCAGGCTCTAACCCATCAAGCTGCATTCTCTTAACGAAACATAACATCTCCTTATCGAGGCAACCATTCTTAAAACCCGCATATCCTGCTATGACAACATTCCATGAAGTCACATTTCTTTCAGGCATTTCATCAAACAGCGTCAGACATGCCCCGACTTCTCCACACTTGACATACATAGCCATAAACGAACTAGCCACAACAGTATCCCAAACAAACCCATTCTTAATACTCCTCCCATGAACCAATTCCCCCGATTTCAACTCCCGGGTTTCGCCGCAGAGTTTCGACATAATTGAAAGAGTGTAGTCATCAGGCGAAACACCATGTGAGCACATCTCGTGAAAACGAGCAAAAGAATCACCATAAGATTTGTTTTTAACATACCCATTAATCAATGAGTTCCAAAGATGCACGCTTTTGTGTTGGAGGGAGTTGAAGACGAGCTGCGATCGGGTTGGGAGGCGACAAGTTGCATATGAAGTGATGAGCTTCGAGGCTAAAAAAGGATTTTGCGCAAGGCCAAGAGAGAGGATTTGAGTGTGGCATTGATGGGTCAGGCTGAGAGATTTGTGGGTGAACGAGAGATGAAGCAGGTGGATGAGAATAGATGAGGAAGAAGAGAGGAGAGTGGCAGAATGGTAATAACGGGGGATTGTAACTGTAATTGCCTTCAACTGGTTCATCTAAGAGGTTGTTTGAATTTCGCGCTCCGCCGGTCCATATCATGTAATTTTGTAAACCGTGAGAAAAGAAAGCTTGAACTGTGATTGGGGCAGGCCCAAAAGAAAAATAGATCAGGCCCATTGCTCCAGTTCATGAAAAGAAAATCTTTACTCTTTATACTCTCTGTTTTTTACTCGGGTCAAAATAATAGAGTAAAATACTGTTGACTTATTTTATAAATTGAGGAAAAGAAGTAAAGGCAACAAGGGTCTTATGCTATTTTTTAAGAGATTAAAAGAACGCAAAAAAGAGGAGAGGAAAATCAAATATAAGGTGAAGGAAGTTCCAAGCTTATATTAGTCAATCCATCAATAATTGAATTTATTTTTTAGGGATCATTGTAATCAAATTTATTAAAATATGAAAAATATTTATTTAGAGTTTAGAGTCATTTCAACTTTAGACAAAAGAAGGATATGACGAATAGGATAAGCAAACGAGGATTTCACGCAGCACTTTTAAAAATATTTTATTCCATTAGCTCTTGATTATCTTATTTTCAAGCTTATTAATTATGGAATGCTAATGGATATATAAACCAGGACTTGAGTTCGAATATTACTTCTATGTATCTGATAATATAAATAAACACATGAGAGAAAGTTTATGCTTTTCACATTAAAGAGTCTCGACAATTATTAAAATACGCACTCCGGTATATTCAGACCACAAAGTTACCGATATCATCAGGTAACATCTCGCATCCTATTCATTTATATCTATCGGGTATGCTAACGGATAAAGGCTAGGGTTATCGGTCCTGTCCGACAAAGTCGGTGGCGTCTAACACTTGGTAATCTGTATCATCAACGCATCAAATCAAGATTACGCTCATGCACTCCCACGTGAGAGGAGGTATAAATACCCCTCCTTATTTATTTCTGACCGGCCACCAAACAAACTTTTATACTCATCTTAGAAAATAACCACCTTATCATTCCAGTAACTATTTTAATACACATTTTACTGATTTAATCGTTGGAGTGTCTACATCGAAGATCCTTTTTCACACTTTACCGGTGATTATGAAGCCAAAAACTACCATCAATAACTCACTGCCGATCAGCAAATTTCCACGAAAGCAACACCAATTTTTCCTCATTTATTTCATCCTACAGGCATTAAACACAAAAATCAAATACCTGACCCTTGAGTAATTGTTAATTTTTTTACTTTACTCCACCGTCCATTATCTTGCCTGGTAATTTTATTTTATTTTGTACTTATTTGATCATTTAAGTTTTTACGTAGGAGACATGGACAACAAACACTTTACTGTTTTATCCTCACCCCATCTACAACGTTATCACAGTAATTATTATTCGGATCTGAAAACTAAAGGATGGATTCAATGTTAGTAGCAGTGGTGGTGATGACTGAAGACTAACGACAGTGGCGATAGAGAGAAACACCTACTGCAATAGTGATTTAAATGCTTGTCTTTCTTTCTCTTGACAGATCGATCGAGTAGCAGTGAATATGAACTTTTTTCAAATGAAATCCTAGCTTTGTGAGATTGAGGAACATGATTTCTTTTCAGGGCACATCTTATTTTGCAAAAAAAACTTATAAATCTAAGCTGTGAAATACTTTTTTTCTTCTGCTGTTTATTGTTTGGGTTTCTGGGTTCTTGAATCAAGTGTCTGGGAAATGATTTTTGTTTGAATAAAAGTGATATTATGTTTAATCCCTGTGTTTGTGTTTGATGTGTGTGATTGGCGTTGGAAACATTCTCGTCATTTCGTTTTCTTTCTTTTTCTTCAATTCATTTAAAATATTGTGGGGTCCACTTTAAGGCATAAACCATACTTTTTATTCCTTACTAACAGCCACGTCAGCATTTAACTGGAGGCAAAAAATTGGAAATTTCATCACTAACCGGCCGATTACATAATTTGGATTATTTTGGTAATTAAAAACCAAAATAGCACACACCTTGAACATTAATTATGCTCCTAAGCTCAAGTTTACGAGCCTAATTCAGATTTGATTACATTTTCAGAACTAAAATACAAGAACAAAGCACCACAACATCAAAAACAAAGAAAAACTTGATTAATCGATCCCTAAACCGAGCAAGCTAGCTTTGCTTGTTGCACATAGGCCACACCAAAATTGGCATGTACATCATCCAAATTCCACAACCCATCCCACAAGAAATTGTCCTCGTTGGATGCCTCATTCGCCACCGTTGATCCACTGTTGCCATCAAACATGTTATTATAAGAGCACCCATGTTGTTGATCCTCTGCTTCTAATTCTGCGTTTTGATCATATGGGTTGCACACAATTTCTTGCCTAATTTGAGGCACACATGGTGATTTGTAATAATAATTACCATTGTTGACATTATTTTCAGTAGTCTCGTCAAGCAAAGACATGATCCTTTTCATGTCCAATTGGTTTAGTTGCAGCAGTTGCTGCTGGTGATGATGATGATGCTGCTGCTGATGAACTTGTTGCTGCTGCTGTTGTTGATGATGATGAAACTGTTGTCTTTTCAGGAGGCGAGTTCTTGCCTTTTCTGAAGTACTGTTTGGAGAAGTCTTGGCCTTTTTCTTGAAATGGGTCCTCCAGTAATTCTTGATTTCGTTATCAGTTCTTCCTGGCAAGCTTCTTGCAATCGTCGACCACCTGATACATTTCGAATAGTGCATTAGCGCTAGTATGATCGTCTAATAGCACCGTACAGATTGAAGTAGTTAATTACCTGTTCCCCCATCTAGCATGGAGTTCAAGAATAATGCTTTCTTCATGTGATGTAATCTGCCCCCTCTTCAGGTCAGGCCTCAAGTAATTCACCCATCTCAATCTGCAGCTCTTCCCGTTCCTCTTCAATCCTATACACAAAATCAAACAAGTGACGAAATCAGCAACAAGAAATTGCAAATCAAATTGACACATATGATTCATATGTGTTGTAACATTTTTCGGTCTCCACCGTCCTCTCCGCCCTTTTTAAGCACGAGACTAATCACGTTCGAGTATCGTCAATAGAAAAAAAATACAATTATAGAGTTCAATTTAAATTTTGTAAATATATATATACCTGCAAGTCTAGCAACAGAGTTCCATCTTCCTTCACCGTGTACTCTAACATATTCCATGAGCAACCTGTCTTCTTCAGCAGTCCAAGGACCCTTCCTCCAACCTTCTTCAACAAGACCACCCCAACCCAATTGTCCAGCCATAACTCCCCAAGTCATTTCAAAAATTGGGGAGAAAATTAAGAAAATAAAATATGGAATTTTTGGGTATGATGATAAGGGTCTGTTTGGATAGTAATTAAAAGTTATTTTTGTGTTGGAAATTCTGTGCTTATGGGGTAGTGTTTTGTTGCCTATTTATATATATCTCAGCTCTTAACCCCACTTCACTATTGCATCAGTCAATTCCGCGTCGCCATCCGAAAATCCCTATCGCTTCTCCCATATAAAGAAACGTACTCGATCCTGTTTAAAAAAATATATTTTGATCTTTACTAGTGTTACTATACTAGCACTAGTAGTAGGGCATGATATTTTATCACACACATAACGACTCAAGATGTATAAAATCTTAGTCCATTAGTAGTTTATAGTTGAGCATTAATACTTCCCACCGCATGAGTGCTAGATGTTGAGTTCGAATATTCTTTTTCATTATAAAGATAAATTTTATCTAGACTATAGGCCTCATTCGATGGGGCTTATGGTCTCGGTCTGATTAAACTGAGATTGTTATTTGAGTAACCAATCAGACTTAAGATAGGGGTGGTCTTATTTTGTAGATTGAAGGGCTCACTTGAGAAGTTTTTAATTTGAGGGGCTAAAATGTGAATTGTATTACAAAATCAGGGGCTAATATGAGGGTTTTCTCTTATCTTGAATTACCTCTTATTTGTAATTTTCTTTTTCTTAGTCTTCCATAAACACACACATGGTATTTTCGGATATAATTTTTAAGTAACGATACTCGAACGAGATTAATATTTTATTAAAAATATAAAATAAGAAAAGATTTGGCAATACATATGGCACACAAAGGAGGCAATTGGGAAATCCAAAAACTTGTCAAGGCATTAGGTGACATGCCTATTGAGGATCATATCCAAATTAGATTGATGTTTTGATGCTAAAGTGAGACAAAAGTTGTGCCACGTATCCCTTTCTTTAGAGCTTATTATGAATCTAATTCATTAATTAAAGAATTAATATTAATATAGCCCCTAAAGCATAGTCTAAGATTTAGTAAATAAAGAATAAATACATGGGTGGTGCATTTTTTAACTCTGAAAATTACAGGTGAACCAATCTGTTTTTACCAGGTGTTGGATTTGCTTATTTCTTATGGAGATTCATGCAATGTATCCTCCATTAGATCTTTACATTAGTAGAATTGCTGGAATCCATTTTGGGTTTGGAATCATTAAAGTATTGAGAGTTGAGACTGAATTGTTCTTAGCACGTCACTTAGGGACAGGTGGTGTTTTATAGATGATCTTGGGAGAAACTACTATTCATTAAACTAGTGAGCGGGCGTTATATATTTTTATATTCAAATCCGATTTTATTAAGTATTCTCGTGGCATAATAGTAGTACATTTTAAGTTTAATTTAAGTTTCTAAAAGTTAATATATTTGATGTTTTTTTTCCATAATAATTTTTTTCTCGTGTCGGTATTAATAAATTCTCATATATATTAAATATTGATAAAAAAAATTACCAATCGTAAACTTTTCTTAGTATATATATAACTTTTTGGAAACTAAATTATACTCAGAACACCATGCACGTCACATCATATTCTAAAAATATCTAATAAAATCTCGTTTTTAGAATGAAGAGATTAGAAGTTATTTTTTAAGATTAATTTGCACATCTAAATCCAGATTAAAGGAAAATATACATTTTTTTTAGAAAAATAGAAAAATAGAAAGAAAAAATGTAATTCATCTAGTACTCGCCATTTGCCCTTATCACCTTACAATTGCTGTCGATACCACCAGGGTTTTGGGAGAGAGCAATTAAACCTAGTCACATTTAAAAAAATATTCCCTCATTAAGATCTCTCCGAATCAATTTCAAAACTCTAGCTACCATTAATTAATCCAATTTCTTCTATTGATCCGTGCTTCGTACGGATTCTAAAACTAAAAAGGGAAATAGTTCCTTAAAATACTTGTACTGCTTAAACTTGTTTTACAGCTAATCATCATGCTAAGTGAGATCACTGAAAATTCTTTGCAAAAAGTACGAAGATCTCATCATACGGACGTTCTTTGTTCTACAAACTTTTTTGTTGTTTTTTTCTTTTGAAGATCGATGTCTTTTCAATGTAGATTTGGATAGAGATTAGAGGAAGATTAATTAACTAATCCCTTTTTGTTTTTTACTTAGTTGGAACGACGTGTGTTCTGGCATTGCCACATTTTAATTAGCTAGTTTCTAGAAACCCGTGTTTAATAATTAATTGCGATTAATTAACAAGCTCACCATGACATCATCGGGCCCAGCCCATTTGCACTTGTCATTGTTTCTCGGTTTCGAAGTTTCAAAAGGCGACCGGTCAAATTAAATCTCGCTGATATTTTTAGCTTAGTAAGTTAGATTTTCAGTCAAATTAAACATTAATCGTCGATATTTTTATCCTAGTCAGATTTTCATTAAGCATGTACAGCCCACTTTTTATCATTTCATTATAAAATTTGTGTAACTCCAATTTAAATAGTTGGTCCGGTTATTAATTAATATAAGCGTGAGTTAGGATATAACATAATAACTGGACCGACCGTTTGTAAAGCCGGCCCGGATCTATTCTAAATAAACTAGTTTGGGCTGTTAAATTTCAAATCCAAATCGGTCCGAGCCGATTCGTCAATTTAAAAAATCCGGGCCTAGGCTCTCCAATTTTAGGCCTGGGCCGACCTGCATTACATAATTATTCAATATATATATATATATGCGCGCAAATAAATATATAATCTAATCCGATAACTTCTAATTTCTAAATAAATAAATAAATCGTAAAACTGTGACATGAGTTTCTATTATCAATGCCATGCCTTCTCTAGATTCCAAGATTATCCCGTTGAGTTTGATATTTTTTATTTTATTCTATTTCATGAGTCCGTCATTAGTTGTAGGAAAAATAACAGTATACTTATTGTACACACAATTGGTTAAGTATCAATTAGGATTGTAAGGTTAAAGTACTCAGTTTATTATTTTGAATTTGTAAAACTCAATTTCTGCAAATATTTTTATTTAAGATCTCTAATTAATATACAAAAATTGTCATTTTTTTTATTACATAACATTAAACGGGCCGGCTGGTTTAGTAAGAGAGTCGAGTTTGGGCTATGTAAAAGTTGACCCTCTTAAGGTCCAGCCCGACCCAACCCAGTCTGCTTCAATTTTTAGAGGGCTTAGTAAAATTGGGTCCAACTCCGGCCCGATCCATCCAATTAGCAAATCTTTACGAGATAATACTAAGTAAGAATAGTTGAGGGTTGGATTTAGAAACAAAAAAAAAAAAACCCATTAATTGGTTTAAAATTTTAATTTATCATACATGAAGTTGTAGTTCAATTAGCTATGCATATTATTTTTATGACGTAGGTTATAGATTCGATCTCTAATATTGAACGATAAATTAATAATATAATCATTTTATTAAAAAAATCTCAATTTATCAATGGATTTCATACTTGTACTTTTTAGTGGTGTGGTATATATATATAATTTATCAAGATCATGTAACGACGGATGTATTGTACGCAAGAATGGCCAAGATATACTTGAATTAATGCTCAACTTTAGTCTCCACAGTACGTTTGATACTGATTGATCCACAATCTTGTCTTAGTGGACCTCTACATCAAGATAATTTACGGAATTTTTTAAAGTATCTCTTTGAAAACCGAAGAAAATTCAGTAAAAGAGTAATTTTTACAGTTCTTTTTATTCTCTCTCTATATTTATAAATATAAGTTAAGTGATTCAAATTAAAGACACATTTTTATTATTTTATAAGATTAAAATCAATTACCGATTTAGTAATTGATATTATTATTTTTCTAATTAAGTCGGTGTATATGGTAACTGATAATACAAATAAATACACAATGGGTAGTTTCGACTTTTCACATCCATGGATATCTCGGTAACCATTAAAGTGCTTGCTCCAGTATTTTCAAACCATAAAACTATCAGTATCATCAGGTAATATCCTACTTTTTATTCATTTATATCTATCGGGTATGCTAACGGATAAAGGCTAGGGTTACCAGTTTGCCCAACAAAGTCGGTGGCATCTGACACCTGGCAATCTGTCACATCAAATCTAGATTACGCTCGTGCACTCCCACACGAGAGGGAGTATAAATACCCCTCCTCATTTATTTCAGGGGGCATGCATTTATAAATCCCGACGGACCACCAGACCAGCTTGGACACTCCTTCTAGAAAATAATCACCTTATCGGTAACCTGACCACCGTCCATTATAACTATTTTTCTACACACTTATTGACTTGATCGTTGGGGTGTCTATGTCGAAAACCCCCTCCGACGCCTTGCAGGTTATTACGGAGCAAGGATCACCCTCAACAACTCATCGCCGATCAACAAATTGACCAATTTACTCTTACCCCAGATACATGCATATCAGTAACCAAAACAACATAAATGTGTCTAACTTTTTGCAGAAGAACTTGAGCATTTCAGGCTTCTAGCCATGAAGAATTGGAAAAGGAGAAGTTAGCTCACGAGTGATGAGCAAGGTAGGTACAAGCTTGAGATTATGTGTAATGCACTAAAAAACATGAACCAGTTTGAACAACGTATAGCTGTTGACTTGGGATTCTTCCGTTGACTGTTCCTATCAAGGAAGGTAAAAAGAAACGATTTAAGTAATTGCATATTACTAACGTTTTTTTAAATTATTAATGCATATTATTAACGTTAATTAATTAAAGAGCACAAAACATTAAAAATAATATAAAGCGTGAACTTGTGCCAACCAAAAAATGAGTTGTACT
This sequence comes from Viola odorata, assembly GCA_963691705.1. Classification (NCBI taxonomy): domain Eukaryota; kingdom Viridiplantae; phylum Streptophyta; class Magnoliopsida; order Malpighiales; family Violaceae; genus Viola; species Viola odorata. Next base: position 70,360,011 of record OY829539.1, on the reverse strand, counting down.
AATAAATTCTCTTCAACTTTGACCACTCGTGGATGTGTTCTTAGCTAGCTAAGGATGGTGAGATGGAGGGTCAAGATGTCAAGATTGTTATGTAAGCAGAAAACCATCATCGGTCAAACCCACGTCGTTTTTCTCTTGAATTCACTACAGTGCCTCTTCCAGCGTTGATGTTGTTTGTTTCCCTGTCAACCAATTCTCTTTTTTCATATCTAACCCTATCATTTCTGTCTATTTTGGATTTAAATGCTACCCAATAATGACTATTTGTTTTATATTCGTAGATAAAAACATAAATGATTTTGACCTCAATTTTGATATTGTTTTTTTTACAATAAATATTTCTCAATTATTTGTATTCTAATAATACTTTATAAAATATTATGATTTGTGCCACGTCGATAATTAGTTGGAAATCATGAGTTGGATGCAAAAATGTCAAAAAAATACTTAATTATTTTGCCATTATGGAAGTACTGAAAGTTTCTAGGTTAATTAAACTAACCCCAGTTTTGCAAGAATTAACAAATGTTTTATTTTAATTTAAAATCTCTCAATTTAGGGTGAACAAAAACCAAATTGAACTGGAAATCAAACCGGCGTCCAATTAGGTTAGGTATATTTTTTTTGAAAACCATAGAAGGTAAATCATGACTAAACCGAGCACACGCGGTTTATTCTGATTCTCTTCTCTCAAAAATTGAAAATCGAATCTAAACCCGGACTAAAATGTTTCGATATATACACATTATTATTATTATTATTATATAATACTTATGCTTCCTTGTTTCAATAATTAGTCCTGGTTCTAGTGGTTAAATGCATAGTAGTTTATCGAATTAGAAAAAAAGAAAAAATATCAAAATAGAAACCGGATCGAACCGTAAATAAAAATTGAATCAAACCAAATCATAAAGAAACAATTCAACTTAGTTCAAAGATTTTCAAAACCGTTAATTCTTAATTTGGTCTGACTTTCTTACCAAAATCGGCCCGAATTGAACTGTATAGGACCCTACTCTCTTTGGATTGTGACGCACGACCGACTAATTTCCCTAGTGTTTCCCTTATACATGGACAGCAAATGCCATCATTAGCCTAATGTTTGTTACTCTCTTTTTTCCGGGTTCAAAAGACTGTAAAATTTCTAAGAGGCCTGAAAAGGATAAAACTCCTCTAAGATAAATTAATATAAGTTCCAGGTAGACTAAAGTGCTCTGCTCTTTAGCACTTTGAAGTTTGACCGAAACAGGATTAAGATTGAAGATCATTCTCTAAAATGGGTCAAAGGTCAACCCTTGGTTCTTCTCCATCGGATTCAAGCAAGAAACAAAGAGTAGGCAAATATTGCTGTCATCCTCTCGCCATAATTACCCACCTTAATTAATTGATTGATTAATCTGTGCGCTTCTTAATACCAATGCCATGCTCGAACCCTTTTGAAGAGATTTCGTTTTCAAGACTTTTTAGATTCTGGTAAACAATGCTATCAACATTCTGTGGCATTGATGCACAACTGGGATTGGAGTGAATTTAATTAGGCAAGTTAAGAGGAATTCTTGGGTATGCACCGCCCAATTCTTTGCTAGGTTGAGTTGTCTGCCAACAACCAAGTAAAAGTTAGAAATCAAAGTATTGAGATGCTTTTACTTTAATGGACTATTTTTTAGAACACATCTAAATAAATAGAATGAAATGATTGGGTTTATGTCATTCATAGTTTCTTTTTCCTTTTTATTTATTTATTATTTATATTTCAACTTAAATTAGTACAGGTGGTTCGTGTTAGTGGTTTATCGCTCACAATTCTCACCTCTAAATAACAAATTGATACTTATATGAGTTAATTAATTACCCGAGTACTTTAGTTTTTAATAAATTAACACGAATGTCGAACTATTTTTGTTTCAATTATTTATTACTTATTTTTTATACAAGTTATTCTTCTTTTTCTTTAAGTATTTCTATCCATATTTTTGCATACATAAAATCTAGAGTTATACAAAAGAAAATACAGCCCAAAAACCGAACCGATCCAAAAATTTGGGTCAACCTGATATTTTTCTTAAATGTGGAATCAAACTAACATATATAAAAAGTTAGTAAAAACCAAAAATACCCCTTTTGTTTAATTTTATTATATTTTTCATTTTATACTTAACATTCAAATGTATCCAAGCCCACAATGTTTAATGAAGTTCTGAGATCATAGAGCCCAAAAATGCAACAACCCTACCCGGCCCAAGAATAACAACCGGTGTGCTACTGCTAACAGACAGAGTTCTTATTCTGCCCCTCCTCTCTCTCACATCTTTGCCGCCTACTCTCCTCTGGTTTACGGTACGTCGCCGATCTCCCACCTCTTTCCCTTGTCTCTCTAAGCTCTTTTCTTCTTCCAGTTTTATTTAATCAACGAGGTTTTTGGCTATTATAAACTTCTTTTCTGTTTATTTTCTTTTTGGATTGACCTAGCGTTGTGTCTCATAGGACCGCTAGCTAACATCTTTAGTTGATACTTGGTATGTCTTCCATCGTTGTCAATTGCTGCTGCTATGTGTTCTGGTTTGCTAGATTTAGTATTTCTGGATAGTGTATTGTACAGAAATGAGTGTTTGCGCGTTCGCTTGTGTTGAAGTAAATCTATTATCTGCTCATTTGCAATCTTTACTTGCTCATAATTTGGTGGAGAATCCATAGATATGATCATGTTGGTGATGAAGATTGGGCATTTCTCTAATTATTTAGATAGTCGTTGTATGTTTGATGCGGTTAGCTGATTCGTTTTCGGTTAATCTTTGTGGTGGGTTGTGTTCATTTCAGTGTCTGTGTAAATGGGGAAGAAAAAAGAGAAACAAAAGCAGAAGGAAAATCTGGGTGGTGAATCTAATCCCGAGAATGATCTTAAGACTCTTGTACATGAGCATTCCTTGTTCTTTGATAAGTTAGTTGATCTCATTCCTGCTAAGTTCTATCTGCCTACGGATGATAACGAGAAGGTGTGGTTTTCGGGTCTTAGCAAGGCTAAAAAAGCATCAGCGAAGAAGCAATCGAGAGAAAATATCAAGAAAGCGCGGAGAGATAGACTTGATCCGAAGAAGTCTTCCGCAACAACTCTTGATTTGCTGATGCAGAACTTGGAGAAGGAGGAATCTAATGATGAGAGTGATGATGAACACGAGGAAGATGATCGTGCTGTCACTTATGAGGAACTCAGACAACGACTTAGGCACAAGATTGAACAGCTTCGTGGAGGTCGCAACACTAATAGCTCAGACAATCATTTGAAGAGGAATGCAATTAACAGAAGGAAAGGAGTCGATGAAAAGAAACGCAAGAGGGAAAATGATAACAATGATGGAACGAAAACCCAGACGGCACCATCAGGAAGATTGGAGAAGGATGTTGAAGAAGCTGCAAAGGAACTAACATTTGGGCATGTTAAGATAGGGGATGAAGAGCAGCGTGGGAAGAAGAGGAAAAAACTTTCGAAGTTAGAGCAGCTCGAAAGAGCGAAAGAATTGGCAGAGGCGAAGAAAGACCCAGAAAAAGGAACAAAACATTCATGGAGGGCAGCGACAGATAGAGCTGCGGGTGTTAAGGTTCATGACGATCCTAAGCGGATGAAACAGAGCATACAGAAGGAGAAGAAGCAGCGTCAAAAGAATGCCGAGAAGTGGAAGGAAAGGGCTGAAGGCCAACAGCAGACAAAAGCAGAAAAACAACAAAAGAGATCTAAGAACATAGCCGACAGGATTCAGCAGAAAAAGCAGCGAAAGATCGATAAACGGGAGAAGAAGCTCATGCGGGCAGGGTTTGAAGGTCGCAAGGAAGGTTACCTCAATGATAGTTTTACTTAAGCTTCTTTTGTGCTAGGTGTTGTATCGGTGTCATCATACTATCTTCATTTTCATGTTCTTTTCATGTTCACTGTTGACTGAATTTCGACCATATTTTGATTGCTTGGGAAAATGGAGAAAAAAAATCATGTTTTGATCTATCCATCTGTTCCAGAAAAGGATTGGCATGCAGTCATGATCCTGTCTGTTGTATCTTCCAACCATGAACCTCGAATTGGTTTATGAAATCCATTGAAGATGTGTTTCCTGCGTTTAATTAAGCGATGTGTGTGATTGGCCAAAAATGCTACAGATGGAGTTGGGGTTCTATGAGGTTTCATCTGCTATATTTCTGGTTATATTTTCTGTTTCCCTGAATATCCTCTTCGCTCATAATTTCGCGCTTGAGAGATTTATCACCAGATGTTATAAACAAGAAGGAACTTGGGAGAAAAAAAGGTCAATTCAGTCCACATTGTTATGCTTCACAAAATACAAACTTTTACCCCATCAACTACAAAGTGAAGAACTATTACACAGAAGAAAAAAAAAACAGACAAATAATAATCTGATATCCAAAGGAGAAGTAGCCAGGAAATTAAAAGCCAAAAGATCCACAAATTCATTATTATTATAACATTGCATTTTCACTGATTATTACTCAGACTCCAGTCCCAGCACCAACAGGAACAGCAGAAGGCTTGTGCACAGGCTCGCCGGCGGTTCCCATACCGTAGTCGGCGTCTCTGTACCCAGGACCATACTTGCTGCTAAACATTCCGGCATGGAGCAACAACACGTACAGAAGCTGTGTGAATGCCAATATTATTATGAACCCCTCCAATACCCTCAGCCTCCAACCTCTCCACCCTCCAACACTTATTTGCTTGCACGCAAACCTTGCGAAGCAAAAAAAGAAAAGAAATTAAGGTTAGACGGAAAGAGATCTGTAGTTCGGACCTTAAGAATCTGACTGATAGGGACGTTATGTACATACCCAAAGGCCAGAACAGTGACAGCCCAAGCGATCAAGGAAGCTGAGCTTGCTGCTGCTAAACTATCATTCCTCCATGACCTGATGTGAGCTCCACCAGCTAACTTAGAGACTATGCCAACAATAGCAGCTAATATTGAAAAAGTCAGGAAGAAAGGAGTTGCTCCATTCCCTCCAAAACCTGTAAATATTGGTGATAATTTCCAAAAATACAAACAATTTATAGAACATTCAACGAATTATGAGAAAAAAAATGAAGAAATGTGAAGAAGGGCTTTACTTGGATGGTTGGTTTGACCATTGATGAACCTATTAACACACCAACTAGCAAAACCCAACACAATAGCATACATGATCAAGTTAAGAAACAGCAATGGAGCTGCTATGTTCCTCCCCACAGTTTGTGCCATCTTTTTCTTTCCTTTTCTTTCTCTACCACTTTAGTTTCTTGAATTTTCTTGAACACTTTCTTGATTGGAACAAGAATTTGGTAAAAGAGCAAGAACACAAGAGGTGGCTATATAGAGGAGTGGAGTGGTATATGGATATGAAGGTTACATGTAAGCCAATGAGGGGCCTGAGGGCTTCCATGGACGCTCAAGACTACAGGTGGTAGGACACTTGTCCTGTTCTCCATTATGCTCTCCAGGAATAAACTTTTCTGGCTTCAATTCTCGAACTTCGTATGGTTTAACCAAACGGTGCATATCCGTTAAATTTCTTTCATGTCAATCTCTATAGTATATGGCCTTTAGTATATGGTTTTAAACCGCGCGTTTGCATTGTACACAATACACATAACGTCCTCACTCCTCAGCTTGTGCCAATTTGAAATATAGTGACGTCACTTAAATTTGGCATGTATCCACTCGTAAGAATTTCAGTTTAAATTCCATTACCATCTCTTATTATTAAGAAAAAAGTTGAAAGTTTTATATCATCAATTTATGGAAGAAGATATATTTCCTTCTTATAATTCGAGAAATATCTGTAATTCAAACCTAAATATTTAAAAACTAAATTTCATTTTTGAGAAATCGTGAGTTGATGAAATGATGTGAGATTGTACAGAAATTATAAAGTAAATCAATCATTCAATTAAACAGTAATGTCACACATTAATCTTATTTATATTTAAGTTCTTGATTCTTGATTTTTTTGTTTAATGAGTGAAACATGTTTAGTCTTTGTTATTAGAATTTTCTTTTTTCTTTTCGGTGAAAAATTAAGAACGTAATTAGAAATTTAAATCAGATAATCCATTATGTTCCCTTAAAAGTATAAAAAATTTACTTATGTTTGTCTCTTTAAATTTAGATTTTTTTTAAACGGTTCAATATTCGATATTTAATGTCGATTATTTTAAATTCTAAACTAATATAGACTTTTTTTTTTCATTTAGGAAGATTTATTTACTCTTTTTTCTTATGGGCCGACTTCTAGATTATTCCTTTCATTTATGGGCTTTTTCAGCTTAAAACGTAGGCCTGTAAAATCGGTGGAAAATGGAGAAGTGACACGTCAGCTCGCATGTTTTGGACTCATGGGCCTCCGCTGTCAGCACCTAAAGCACCTCAATAGCAAGCCCTGCCAAAATTAGCCATTTATTTCTAAGTCTAATAGTAATTCTTAAACAATTTATAAAGTTTTAGGTATGGACAATATGTATCATATACTTACTAACTAATATTAATCATATTATCATCAAATCGATCCACTAAAAGTAAAGTGGTTATACCACGTACTCCCTCCGGCTGAAATTACTTGTCGTTTACTGTTCATGCACGCCTCCCTAGGAGGCCCGGATGACTCACTATTTGAGCCAAAAAAAAAATCGTACTTTTTTTTCTAACGTACGTTTAGGGCTGCCCAAAACTCCCGAATTTCCGATTTTTCCGACCCGAAATTTTCAATTTCGGAATTCGGAATTAGATACCCGAAATTTTAATTCGGGTCGGAACGGGATAAATTTTGAAAAATTCGGGTACCCGAAATACCCGAATTTTTCATACATAAAACGACATCGTTTTATGTACAACCCATAAATTGCCTTGATTTTGTTCTAAGTGATCTTTTAGCCCAAGGAGCCTTATGGGCTCAAATCATTTAGCCCATTCTCCCACTCACTTTGTCGTTCCCTCAATCTCTCCTTATTCCAAAAGTCAAAATCAGCACCATCTTCTTCTTCTTCTCAAAACCCTAACCCTCTCCCTAAATCGAAACCTCCAAAATCAGCCATGGTACTCACAAGAGGAGGAGCAAACACGGGCACCAAACCCTCCACAAAACCCAGAAAAAACCCTAAGCAAAAAAAGACCGCCGCCCAGCCACCCTAGCCGCCGATTCAAGTGACGGACGATGAAGAGGAGTTCTATTTTGACCTGTACGAGAACTACCCTGGGACAGACCTACACACTCAATGTCGTCGTCCTCTCCTCCACGGGTCATGGTGAGAAACCCTAAGGTTCCAACTCCTCCAGCATCACCGTCGTGCACCGCTACTGGGTTCATTTAATTAATTAATTGTTGATCGTGTGGGGTTTATTTAATTAATTGTTGGTTTGGTTATGAGGTAATTAATTGCTAGTTTGTACAGGGGTTTAATTAAACGTTTGTTGCAGGTTTGGTTGGAGGAAGAAGATGAACAGTGGGTTGGAGGAAGAAGAAGGAGTTGGGTGAAAGGTGATGGCCAAGCCAAGCCAAGCACATAATTTCGGAAAATTCGGAAAATTCGGGTATTCCGAAATTTCTGAAATTATGAATTCGGAAATTCGGGTTCGGAAGAAAATTAGTTTGGTTTGGAATGGGATTGAAAATTGAAATTTCGGAAAACCCGAATTCCTCAATTTCGGAATTCGGAAATTCGAAAAACCCGAATGGGCAGCCCTACGTACGTTCACAAAAAAGTACGGATTTTTTTGGGGTCAAATAGTGAGTCATTTGGCCTCCTCGAAACGCGTACATGAACAGTAAAACGACAAGTATTAAAAGCCGGAGGGAGTAATTGTTTTAAACACAAAGACTAAATATGTAATCTCTTGTTTACGGATTGAGTATATTAAACCACTCACATTAAATAATTACATAAAAAAGATCTTTATAGTTCACAAAATGTTCTATTTTGTCCCGTTCAAAGTCGGGTGAAAACCTAATAATTTCCTAAAAATAGTAATTTAAACATTTATAATAGTTAAAAAATTCAAATAAAATAATAAAATTTTGCAACAAAAAATAACAAATTAGTATTTTGAGCAAAAAAAAATCCCTTTGTGAGGATTTTTTTTATCATCAATGTATAACAAATATGATTATTATTATTTTACTCCTCTAGGTATCTTTTTAACTGAGATTAATCTCGTTCGAGTTCTATCGAGTCTCAAAAATTGGTGATTTTTCAATATAATTTTCTTCTATGATTACCAAATTAACGTGTCCGTCCGTAGTCCTTATTCTTATTGCGAATGCATCTGTTCCATATTCTTATTCTTGGTTGGTTGAGGAACGAGGATAGTGAAGGATCTGTACAAAAGAATGCATGATGCGATGCTTTTGTAAACGTGGGATGATATGACGTGACTAATGAAATGTTTAATTTAATCACTTATTTTTGCCTTTTACTTAGAATTATTTGTCTGTTTTTTCAGGCGAGGATGAGTTTTTAAGAAAAAATAAAAACAAAAAAACATGATCAAGAAAAAAAAGAAGAGTTCTTGTGGTGAATTTCTATATACGAATTTACAAAAAAAGTTCCAAATTGGAGCTTTTCTCATACAACTAAACTTCCCTGAAAAATTGAAGGAAAAAACATAGAAAACATCAAACCTTAAAAATATGTTTTTTGTTGTTGAAAACTAACCTAAAAAAATATTGAAAGGCAATGTCAAACAAACACTTAGTGAACATCTAATTAAGTCACAAAACGCATATCTGTTAAAGTGATAAGACGCTAACTTTACTTGAAAACTACTCATCCATAATAATGACATAAAGTTATTGTGAATACGACAAGACATTTACTTTATTTGAAAATTACTCAATTATAATAATGACAAATAGTTATCGGAAAGACGACAAAATATTTACTTTACTTGGAAACTACTCAATCATAATTCTGACAAAAAGTTATTGTGAAAACTGAAAAGACGAAACATTTATTTTACTTAAATACTACTCAATCATTAAGCTATCCACAATGGAAAATTCATTCAACACTTTACTTTATATTTAAATAATAAAAAGCAACACTCCATATCATTTTCTCTCTCTTCCACCTAATAATTCAATACCCATTCAACTTTTACACTCTACAATATTTTTGTTTAATAAAATTCAACACCCTACCCCACTACTTTTATTTCTCATATTCTTATTTTCTTTTATGTTTTGTTTTTGTGATTACATATTAATAATAATTATCGATTGAAATTAAATTAAAATAATTAAGAGTTAAATCATTTATTTAAATAATTGTGATCCATAATTTGGTATATTAGTAGAATTTTGGGTGTTAAAAGGGTTATTGTTGGGATCCATTTCAGTAAAAAGATGTTTAAAGCTATAAATAAGAGTTTATTGGAGGCTAATAGAAATATTATAGTAAAAAAAATGCGTTTTTTTTTTCTGTGTCCAAATCAAATGAAACAAGGCTCTATTTATAGAGTATAAAAAATGATGAATTTTGGTATAATTTTTTTTTAAAAAAAATTATTTACTATGAAATAATTTATCCCAAATAAAGAGGTAGAGAGATAAAAATCTAAAAATCACAGCAGCCAATCATATTGCGACACATCACGCTGGTGGTCCCCTCCGCTTCCTTATTCAACATGTTGAATTCTTTCAACACTAAATAATCCACATCATCTTCAACCCATCATTCAACACCTTCATTGCACTCATTCAACTACTTAATGAGCTATTCAACATGCCCATTGTAAGTAGTCTTATAGGTCCATCTGCATATATTTATATGGGAATATTGTGGCGTATGCTCTAGCTAGGAGAGTTGTAATTTTTGGTTTGGAAGAGTTTTATTTGGGGTATTTATTACCTTATTGATATACAATATCTTATAACAAACGATTATCTAAGTTTGAATGTAATTTTTTTTTCAAAAAAAAAGGTTCATGACTGATAAGTCCAAATCATATCACTTCAAATGTGACGGGACAGTTACTTTATTTGAATACTATTCCCTCTAAGTCAAAATAATTGACGTTTTGGCCTAAAAATATTGGTACGTTTTTTATTGACGTCTTGACAAAAAATGTGCAAAAAGTAGTTTTTTCTACCCTTATCAGCTGCCCGCCCTGTCCGTGTCTACTGCTTGCTTGCCCGTGTCTGCTGCCCGGTTGACCCTTGTTGTCTGCCCTGACCAGATTCTACTTTATTTATTTTTTTACACATATTTCTTAATATGTGTGATTTACCTTCTAGCATCAATTATTTTGATCCCGAGGAAGTACTCAAGTATAATAGTGACATCATAGAACACGACAATATATTTACTTTATTTGAAAACCACCTAACCATTTTATGTTTATGTACATATATTTGTCTACTTCGAGGTGATTTGGAAGTTACAATTAGACTCGTGAGTCCAAAATACATTATTTTAAAAATGACAACACATACTCTCTCTCAGTATAATTAATTGTCGTTTATTGTTTGGGCACGAATATTAAGAAGGCCAAATAACTCACTATTTGACCCAAAAAAATTCCTTACTTTTTTTCGAACGTACATTAATCCTTAACGTACGTCCGAGAAAAAATAAGCGGAAAAATTGTCTCAAACAGTGAGTCATCCGATCTCCTTAATATGCATGCCTAAATAGTAAAAGACAGTTAAAAAACTAGGAGAGAGTACTCCTTCCGAGTTAAATTAACTGTCGTTTACTGTTTGGGCACGCATATTAAGGAAGTCGGATGACTCACTATTTGACCCAAAAAAATTCCGTACTTTTTTTCGAACGTACGTCCGAGAAAAAGTAAGTGATAAAATTAAAAACTAGAAGTGAACGTACTCTTAAATGGTAAGTCATCCAATTTCCTTAATATGCGTACCCAAATAGTAAAAGACAATTAAAAAAACTAGAATAGAATATATTTCAGTGAAAAGCTATTCAACTATAATAGTGACAAGAAAAAGATTTACTTTACTTGAAAATTATTTAATCATAAAATTGCCAACATAGAAAGTTTCAATACATGTACTTTCCTTTAAAATTACTTTTACCATTGTGGAGTTAGAAGATGCATGTATTTGTGTGTTTGACAACACATCACTATGAAATGTGACAAGACATTTCTTAATTTTAATTGAAAACCATTGTAGCATTATAGGTTTATGTGCATTTGTTTATATGATTTGAGTTAACAATATACGATTTATGGGTCCAAACAACATCACTTTACATGTGACCAAATATTTCTTATTTAAAAATAAAAACTACTCAATCATAATAACGACAACTTAGAAAGCGACAATGTATTTATTTTACTTTATAACTATCTAAATTAAGGTGGAATTAACGAGAAAACTTATAACTCGTGAGTTTAAAATATGTTATTTTATTAGTAACAATATATTTATTTCACTTAAAAACTAGTTTTTTTATTTTTATTTTTTTGTCAAAAAAACCATGTAGAACAATAGAATTGTGGAAAAGAGCATGGTAGTTTCTCTTTTTTCCTATACTTGGTAGATTACTTGGAATTTGAAAATCAGAGTAAAAAAACACCTAACGATATCAATATTTGTTTATAATATTAAAAAAACACAAATATAAATATAAAAAATAAACACAATACTATGAAGAAGGATAAAAACGAAATGTTAATCTTCTCTTTTTACAGACAACATTGTCTGCTCGTTCAGGCTTCAACTTCCATTCTCTCCTTTAATCCGCCATGGCGATTGAAGCTTGAAACCTTCACTCCAAAATCCCACTTTTCATGTTTCTCTCCTAATCCTACTCGCTCTCTCTCTCTCTCTCAAAATGGGCTCGATCTTTCAATTCCAAGACCTTAACACTACCCCTTCCCCATCCTCAACCCTCTCCCTCCCAACCACCGCTGCCACCACCAGCACCACCGTTGGCGGCGGTGATTTGAACCCTGCGATGTTGGTTCCGAAGATTGAGCCCAAACTCGAACCTTTCGACGACTCCTCCACCCCATTACAGACCCACCCACCACCTCAGGACAATTTCTTTCCCAACTCTACCCTCACTCTCTCCTCTAATTCCCAAAATACCCCTACTCCTCCATCTCCTCCTCCGCAAGAAGAAGACAGCGTCTACTCCGAGTACTACCGCATCTCCGAGCTCTTTCGCACTGCCTTCGCCAAGCGTTTACAAGAACAATACGGCGACGTTTCAGTCGTCTCTGACCCTGATGCGCGTGCAATTGTTCCTGTCAACGACGACCAAAACCCTCATGACGATGTCTCCTCCTCGGCCATCGTCGTCCCTCGCCCCGTTAGAAAATATCCGCCCCGGTCCAGGGAGCTTGTCCGAGTCACGGATTTGGGTGTCGAAGACCAGCGGTATTTTCGCAATGTAGTCAAGCGCACTCGCATGATTTACGACGTGCTTCGCATCCGGACTGTCATGGAAGAAGAGAAACATCGTGGGGAACGCCTAGGTCGCCGCGCACGCGGGGATCTCCTGGCTGCTTCTGCTATGCGCGAGCGCGGGTTGTGGCTCAATCGTGATAAGCGTATCGTGGGTTCTATCCCTGGAGTTGACATTGGGGATATCTTCTTTTTTAGAATGGAGTTATGTGTGATGGGACTTCACGGGCAAGTACAGGCTGGGATTGATTACTTGCCCGGGAACCAGAGTTCAAATGGGGAGCCAATTGCTACTAGCATTATTGTTTCGGGTGGGTATGAGGACGATGAAGATGCTGGGGATGTTATTATCTACACAGGACATGGTGGGCAGGATAAATGCTCTAAGCAGCATGAGCATCAGAAGCTGGAAGGAGGCAATTTAGCGTTGGAGAGGAGTATGCAGTACGGGATAGAGGTAAGAGTGATAAGAGGGATCAAATATGAAGGTGCTATTAGTAGTAAAGTGTATGTCTATGATGGTTTGTATAAGATACATGATTGTTGGTATGATGTCGGGAAATCAGGGTTGAGCGTTTACAAGTATAGGTTGGTTAGGATTGAAGGGCAACCAGAGATGGGGAGTTCCAGGTTGAGGTTTGCCGCAAGTTTGAGGGCACAGCCTTTAAGCATGAGGCCAAGTGGGTATATGTCTCTTGACATTTCTAACAAGAAGGAGGATAAACCAATCTTTTTGTTTAATGACATTGACAATGATCATGATCCTCTGTGCTATCAGTATCTTAGAAGTACTGCATTTCCAATATTTGTGGTTAATGGTCTTGTAAGTAGTGGAATTGGATGCGATTGTGTTTCAAGTTGTGAGGAAGGCTGTCTGTGTTCTCAGAAGAATGGGGGTGAGTTTGCTTATGATCACAATGGGTTTTTGTTGAGGGGGAAGCCCGTAGTGTTTGAGTGTGGGAGGTTTTGCAAATGTGGACCACATTGCAGGAATCGTGTCTCTCAAAGGGGGTTGAGGAACAGATTGGAAGTGTTTAGGTCAAGGGAAACGGGTTGGGGAGTCAGGTCATTGGATTTGATACTGGCTGGCTCATTTATATGCGAGTATGCTGGAGTTGTACTCACGAGTGAGCAAGTTCAGATCTTGACAATGAATGGTGATAGTCTCATTTATCCAGCAAGGTTTACTGCAAGATGGCAGGAATGGGGGGATTTGTCTCAGATATATTCAGATTATGTGCAGCCATCGTATCCCTCAATTCCACCTTTGGATTTTGCTCTAGATGTGTCAAAAATGAGGAATGTTGCTTGTTACATGAGCCATAGTTCAACTCCTAATGTTATGGTGCAGTTTGTTTTATATGACCACAATAATCTGATGTTCCCTCATATTATGCTTTTTGCTTTGGAGAACATTCCACCTTTGAGGGAGCTCAGCTTGGATTATGGGGTCGCTGATGATTGGACAGCAAAGCTGGCTATCTGCAACTGAGTAGGCTTGCAGAGATTTTCTACTTTTGTTATATGGTTTGACAGAGTGCTCTGGGCACATGATGCACGGAGGTAAAGTTAACTTTTTGGCTACCTTTTGCAGTTCAATATCTAGTTTGGCAACGTAATCTCACCTCTTTTTAATTTGCACCATGCTGTAATTGGGAATTGGAGATAGAGCAATCTGCAGCATCATCTGCTTAAGTTGTATGTGAAAGGGTTAACACTGATATTCCTTCTGCAATTTTGGTAGCCTAATCAAGCATATCCAAAATCATGTTTCCAAACTCAGATGAAGCATTGTATCTTGTTGCCATACAGACTCTTCCCTTGCAAATTTATATATCATTCTAGAACTCTTTATATTTTCTTTCGTGTAATTTCCTTTTGATCCATGCAGTTATAATTTATTGCGTTCTGTTCTCCCTTCTTTTTATTTTTCAAGCTGCATTCATAGTATTTTGTTAGTATTTCTGTTTGTATTACCTGAGAGAGTAAGTTCTTATTCTCATCAATCCCCTTCTTAGGTCTAGATTTATTTGTTTTGGTACTTATCACCATTCATGATGAAATTGGTGTGTTATGGAGCATTACTTTTGAGGATTACAGCTAGTGACAAATAATTTCATATGACCTTTAGCAATTGATCAAATTTGGAGGCTCTTGATTGCTATGAATGGGATTTGGACTGGTGTAAGGACAGAAAATGAGAACTTGTTGTCTGTTAAAATAATGTCCTTTGAAACAATGTTCTTCTTCTGTATATCTAAATCATCTTTTTAGGCATCATCCATCTGTTTAATTTATCCTCTCTGAGTTGTCTTTTTCTTTTCGGCATATCTATATCATGGTATTCATTATCTTTTCGGCATATCATAATGCTCTCTGTATATCCTTCTTTCTTTTTGAAGCATGCCCTTAAGTTCTCAATTTCTGGTTAGATTGACTCATCACAATACATAATGAAATTTTCTTTTATCCCTTGGAATATCCATGATTTAAAATTTATTACAGTGTTCTTTGTTGTTTTTTGTCCACTGTTGTCGTAGAAATACACCCCTTATGAACTACTTGTGTGCCTGACTATCAGGGAATGATTGTCTAGGCAATGTTTTGGGGCTTCTTTGACCGTAAAGCCATCTCCATGTTGCTTGCTTTCTGTAAGGAGATATTTTGTTGGTGCTCCCCTTTTCAGTTGCATGATTGTCAGGCAAGGAAATGATAGCTCTTAATGGTTATTTCCGTAGGAAAGTGCCTCAGGGGAGATTGTCCAGCAAACTATATCTGATAAGCTCATGTTTGTGATATATGTACTCTTGAATTCCATGGTATAATGTAGCATGTGATTATACTGGTACATAAGGAAGGGGCCCTTTACCTGTGTGCAGGTAAAGGTCTGAATTTCTTGCGTACTTTGATGCAGGAGCTCAAGCCTGTTTTCTTGTCTAATCTTGATTTGCTGGTACCTTCCCTACATTACACTTGCCTAGGCTTAAATCTTGGCATGATTGCTTAGGTTAGATGGATATCAGGATAAGCACTTCCACGTCTTTGTGAGTGTTCAAATATCTAGTAATGCTGTCAAAACTCCAATCTAGTTGTTTGATGCTTTGTCATACGGTTGGAGAATAACTTTTATTTCTACGGGAGGCTGTCACCACGAAGTTGGTGAGCCTGGACTGATACTTTTGAGCGTGCCTCTACTGAGATACATGTGGATTCAGTCATTGCTAACATAACTGCAAAAAATATTTTGATGTGTATCTTCAGTTGATATCTTGCTAGCTTTTATGAGTATGTTAGTCCTCATTGTTTTGTCCAGTATCTATGGTAATAATAGCCTCGTTCTCATCTTCTGTAGGTGGCAACTCGAATGGACTGCGGTCTTAGGATCTGGTATCTTGAAGTTTTCTTATTTTCATTGGTTTTCGCTGAAAGTTGATGCTGCAAATCTCTCTATGGTACCAGATTTAAGTAGCTGCCGTCACTATGACGGACTCAACACGGCCAGGTTTCTTTTCTTTTAGAAATAAGAATTTACTAACTATATAGCCCTCTTGGCTAATATATGGAAGCTGATGTTGTTGTTATAGCTGTCACTTTTTTCAATGTTTTGATGTTCCTCTGGTAGGACAAAGCTTTGTATATACTTTTTCTGATGGGGTTAGATACCATGAAGTTGTAGAAGTTTGTATGTGACCTCTAGACCATTTTGTGTATGTAGTTTGTATAGCAGAAGTTCAAGTTTTATAAGCTTAAATAGAAATCTTGTCCATCCATTGATCTGTGTACTTTAGATGCAGTGGAGTTTTTATTGCGTTTGATTTCTTATACTCAAGTTGTAGTCCGAACTCATGTGCTAGGGTAGAGCTTCATATGCTCAAACAACATTAGTCTATTGCGGAAAGAGCAATGAGGACAAACGGAGAGTGGGAAATATAAATTAGAAAGTTGTGGCAGCGTAAACAAGAGTGGAACTTGTTTGCACGATTACAAATGGACTTCAAATGAGCAAAATGTGTGTATGGTGAGACAAATTGTTGCATTTTCTAAAAGATAAACCAAAGTGCAATCATCTGTATGGCAAGTCGAAATCGACCCATTTTAACATCCGTCATAACACTGACCCGATATTTTACAACCGAGAAGAACTGGTCTATCTTGTGACATCGAGCAACATGAACAGTGATCAGAGGCTTTGAGTTCTGTTTCAGATGTATTTCCTATATACATGTAATGTAAGAGAACATACAATTAGTGCTATCCCATTTAAATCAACATCCGAAGTCATTTTGGGCAAGTCAACTCTGAGAGGACTTTGTTCCATTTTTCTCCAGTTCACGCTGTTTGGCTCGTTCCATCTTTCGTGCACGCCATTCCTCCAAAGCTGAGATAGCATATTCGTGTTAGAAAGGACACCATAACTATATACACCTTAAAAATATACCAAAAAAGGAAAATGCAGTTCAATAAGAAATGGGCAATCATATAAGAATTTCATATCACTTGCAACTGTAGTATAGATATGGGACGGACACGACCACATGCTTTGTATGAAACATGGCAACCATGAAAATTGAGAACTTGGAGATGTAAAGTTCAAAGATGCAACTGCAAGTAATCAGCTATTTATCAAACTCCTTTCAGGATGGAAGAAAACAAACCTTTTGGTGTTCACTATTTAGCACCCAGTTTAAAATTAGTGCACGACGATAGAAATATGTGGTGCTACACCATTTGGAGTTATTTTGATAAAGTTTGTTGTTAACTAACAAAGTAGACTAAGTAAACAACCATTAGAACCTCGAGATGCAAATAATTACCTTTCAAGCTGGCTGCATCATTAAAAGAGCGCATATTCGTCAGTCTTTTCGAAAGATCAGCAGCAGCAGTCTGCTTTGCATCTTGTTGTTGGACTGTTTCAGGTTCTGTATACGATTCCTGCTCAATTTCCTTCACCTGCAACATAGAGATATATGTTTGTGAAAAAAGTGTTCCAAACCATGACCTTGCATAATTGAACAGCGTGCTTACTAGATGCAGGAATACACTATATAGACGACTGGAGTAAGGATAGAATCCAATCTCAATGAAAGGTGCATTTCAATTTTTAAACATCTTTTGATATAGCAGAGAAAACGCAAGAACATAAAAGAAGTAACTTCTACCGCAGAAAATGTTTCATATAGCAGTAATGGAAGCTTGATCAACTATATTCTGACACATTAAAATTTCAAGAGCAATGACATACTCTCTTTATCAGCTCCCAAGGTTGCATGGCAAGGCGCATCTCTTCCGACTCCTTCATGTATTTGAGCTGAACTGCACTTTATATCGTTAGACATCACAACATTGCAAATTAGAATGTCCATAAGTCCATTGCTCATGCATTGACGTACAGACATTGTAAACATGTTCAAGAACTATAATCCATCTTTAAGAAGATTGATCAAATATCATTTGTGCCCATTAAGTGTCTTAAATATAGTCAAGAAGTGTGCTTCCCTAAACTATAGCACTTTATTTGGTTCTACCATTTTGATGCAAGACCAACTTCCAGTTAGCAACTGTTTAACGAAAGCTTGCAATTTCCCGTCCAATTAGTGATCTTCCATTATCATTTATAAAGCAGTGATGTCTTATCTAGCATCAGAAAATGGAGGAAGGAAAACAAAATAGCATCTGAAACCCATCAAAACCAATTCAGCAACAACAAGCCTGCAACTCCTATGTAACCGTTATGCAAAGAATTACACACACACACACACACAATGACCAAAGACTTCAAGCCAGTATTATCATCCAGCTAAGAACAACTTCTGGTCACTGATTTTCAGCACAATTTCCCCAAAATCCGAATATTAATTCTCTATCATTTAGCTAAATCACAAAATCAATAGCAAAACTAATCTAAATTAGGTAAAAAGAAACGAAATCGCTCATTTCATGGGAAACAAAAAGAATTCACAAAATCTAAGCACTTCCTATTCAATTTAAACAGATACCCAGATATCTTAGCACCCCAAAACAGAACAAAATGAACAAAAACACCACTTCCAGCTGAAAATGAAACAGAAACTGCAATACCCATTTGGTATATTAGCTCAATGTGCAAGAAATTACAAGAATGAAACAGAGATTTTACCTGAATAGTATTGATCGGTTGAGATTTTGTTGCGAGAGGAGGCAGAGGAGAGGAAGCCCTGAAGCAAGATGAGGGCGGTGATTATGTTCACTGCGGTCATCATAATCGTTGCGTTCTTGAACGACAATCTAACCCGCCATGACTGCTGTATTTCCATCTTCTTCAACAAAATGAGTAGCAACTCCGATTAGTATTTAGCGTAAGATGGGTTTTTTATAAGGGCACCTTTCCCTTTCCTTTTCCCTTCTCCATTTCCGACAATGACACTTGACCTTAAACCAAAGTAAAACTCAACGGCTGGTTGATTGTTGTGGGTCCCATGAATGGGCAGTTACCAAAATCGTCAATTCATCCTCTCCGCCGTTGACTCTTCCGTTGTTGTCTGATGACCCTAGCCAAAAAGAATTACCCTGCGGTCATTTATTTATTTACCTTTTATTTTGTTCACTTCACCTATTCAATAGTAAAATAATTAGTCTAAAAAAAATAAAGTAAAATTTTAAATTTGCCCCAATTTTATGGGGAAAAATAAAGTAGTTTAATTTGGTTCAAATTGGTTCAAAAATCCGGATGATTGAACCAATTTGAAAAGCATTTTTTTAAATTGTAATTATAGATTTTTATATTTTATTAACTCAATAATTAAATTTAATGGAACTCGATTAAGCTACTAATCAATTACGAGCAGTCTCCGGACCTTAGTGGGCTACACTTGTTCAGGATAAATGGGCCAGTTGCAGTGTCTTGGTCTTCGGCCCATTTTGCACAAGAAGGAAAAAAAAGAGAGGAGGACATTTTCCTTGAATTACGTTCGTTGATTTGACTCGGAGATTTTTGTGGACAATGGTTGCTCGCACACTGACACCACGCGCCACGCGGCGACTAAATTTTTGTAACCGCCAGCACAACACACACATCCAAGGTTATTTAATATTTATTCCTCCCTTTGCCACCAACTACAGCAAACGCAAAACTGAAGGCACTTTTCTCAACCAAAACAAAAAAAAAAACTGAAAGCACTCAAAAAATGAGCCAGTCGCCTTCTTCTGCCCTCCTCGGTCCACCGGCTATCGCCGGGAACTCGCTTCTTCATCCACCGGAAAATCCCTTGCCTTCCACCGAAACCACCGTCGATTCACTCAACGTCCTTACCGCAAACCTCGATTTAGCTGGTAAACCGCCCATGGGCTTAACCGAGAATCTCTCCGCTACCTATCTCGCCACCGGTAATCCCTGCCTTGATTTCTTCTTCCACATCGTCCCCGATACTCCGGTCGATGATCTGGTCCAGCGGCTGCAAGTAGCATGGGCGCACGATACCTTGACTACACTCAAACTGATCTGCAACTTGCGAGGAGTGAGAGGGACCGGGAAATCCGACAAGGAAGGGTTCTATGCGGCCGCGTTGTGGCTATACAAACACCATCCCAAGACGCTCTCGCTTAACGCCAAATCCATCGCTGAGTTCGGCTATTTCAAAGATTTTCCTGAGATTCTCTACCGGATCATTGAGGGTCTTGAGGTGAGGAAGAAGGTCAAAAGAGACAGGATGGAGCAAAGGAGAGGTAATCGACGCCGTGTCACGAAACGAAGGTCCAACCAGGAAGGTGACCCGGAAGCGGCGTCGGACAATGAAAGGGAGGAAGAAGACGAAGAAGAACAGAGGGAGGAAAGGGAGATGAAAGTACAAGAGAACAAAAAGGGCAAAGATGATGATCAGGAGAACGGGAAGAAGATGGTGATCGATAAAGAGACGGCGAGGAAATTGAGGAAAGAAAGAGAAGCGTGCAAAGCTGCGAAGGCCCTACAACAATACAAATTTGATGAGAATTATCGCGTCTTTTTTGATAGTGTTGCTGATTTATTTGCGAACTTTCTGATATCTGACATTGAAGCTTTGGATTCGAAACAGTTTTCAAAGATCAGCTTGGCATCCAAGTGGTGTCCGTCGATTGATTCTTCCTATGATAAAAGTACTCTACTCTGCGAAGCCATTGCTCGGAGAATTTTCCCACGCGAGGGTAATAAGGAGTATGAAGGGATTGATGAACCCCATTATGTATATCGTGTTAGGGATAGGTTGAGGAAAGAAGTATTGGTTCCATTGCATAAGGTATTGCAGTTGCCAGAGTTGTTTATGAGCTCAAATGAGTGGAATTTGCTGCCTTATAATCGAGTGGCATCAGTAGCAATGAAGAACTATAAGGAATTGTTCTTGAAGCACGACAAGGAGAGGTTTGAGGGCTATTTAGAAAAGGTTAAGAGCGGCGAGGCAAAGATTGCGGCAGGAGCCTTGCTTCCACATGAGATAATTGCTGCTTTAAAAGATGGTGATGGAGGGAAAGTGGCAGAACTTCAGTGGACTAGAATGGTTGATGATTTGGCGAAGAAGGGGAAGCTGAAGAATTGCATTGCGGTTTGTGATGTTTCTGGAAGTATGGAAGGGATACCGATGGAGGTTTGTGTGGCATTGGGGTTGTTGGTTTCTGAGATGAGTGAGGAGCCGTGGAAAGGCAAGGTGATTACCTTTAGTGCGAATCCGCAGATGCATTTGATCGAGGGCGATACTCTTTTGGAAAAGACGGAGTTTGTGAGGAGAATGGACTGGGGTGGGAATACTGATTTTCAGAAAGTGTTCGATAGGATTTTGGAAGTAGCCGTTGCCAATAAGTTGAGTGAGGATCAACTGATAAAGAGGGTTTTCGTGTTTAGTGATATGGAGTTTGATGATGCAACGAGGGAGCACCACAATGATTTATGGGGTGAAGTGCACAGTTATGCGCAATCGAAGATGGATGAGGCACCTGAGGAGGAGAAGTGTAGTGTGTATGGTGCAGCTTGGTCGGAGAAGCAGATTGAGGTTTCGGCAACTATTAAAGCAAGGGAGGAGAACAAGTGGCAAACAGATTATGAAGTTATACAGGGGAAGTTCAAGGAGAAAGGGTACAATCGGGTGCCAGAGATTGTGTTTTGGAATCTGAGGAGCTCGAAATCTACTCCGGTGGTGGGAACGCAGAGTGGGGTGGCTTTGGTGAGTGGGTTTTCGAAGAATCTGCTGACTTTGTTCTTGGAAGAAGGAGGGATTGTGAATGCTGAGGATGTGATGGGACTGGCCATTGGTGGAGAAGAGTACAAGAAACTTGTGGTTTATGACTGATGCTCGATCCTCCAGTAATCATAGTTTGTGTTATTTCATCCCGTAGGGTTTACATACACATTCCATGAATATACAGTCAAGACATTATAGTGGAAAAAGTAAGAGAGTTATGATACTGATGTTGGTTATGGTTGCCGGATCTTTTAAATGAGCAAACTTTCCTTCATCTTGTTTAGTCTCTCTTTACGAGTTACTGTTGCTTTGCGTATCTTAAAGTTCGATGGAAAACAAGATCACTCTGGCTAATTCATGTTATTTCTGTATTATAGGGAAAGAAAAAGAAGATAATGAAAGATCAAATTGTTCATGTAACTTTGCTACAACACATCAATTTGGCAAATTACAGATGGATCGCCTGTCGATATATGAAGATGTGTAAAAAAGAACTAGTAAAGTAATCTCATCAAGACATTTAGACTTGAACGTGTGCTGCCTACTGCCTGACGGTGTCCGAGAAATGGTTTGCAAGAAAAACTTTTTCCGGCTGCCTCTCCGTCATTACAATCAAGTCAATGGAACAGTGTTCTTCCCTCCCCTAGGAGGAGCACTAGAGCATCATCTACCTATATCAAATGACAGTTCAGATTTTAATATGGAGTATGAGGGCAATGTCAAAAGAGAAGAAAAGATCATAACCGAGAGATACCTACCGGTAAAGTTTTCAGCTTTTGGCGTTCAATTTCTCTAGAAGAATCTTGTTCAGAAGCCCTGGATTGGCCTTCCCTTTCGATACTTTCATCACCTACAAATGAAATCCATGTTCAGGAGATATAACCAGAGGACAGTTTTATAGAGAAGGTCGAATTAGTAATCCACAATTACTTGCATACCTGGCCAGCAAAGAAACCTTGTAGCTTAGTTTTCCCGGCACGGTATTGTTCTATCTGCTTCGGATTTTCTGACAGCACTTTGTCTATCATTTTCTCAATCTCAGAAGGATCTACTATCTGCTATTTTAGAACACATGAGAATGATAAATGACAGTTTATAGACTTCTCGTTCGAACTAAATGAATTCACTGCATGAACAATTTTTGCCATAGTGGATTGCACAAGAGCATCAACTTTTCACTAAAAGTGACAAGCCTGCGTCTATGAACAATAATTATAGTCCCCTACACAATAGACAATACTTAAGCAAGCTACAATGGAGTAAAGTAATAACTTGCCTGCACAAGATCTTTTTCTTTTATCAGGCCTTGAACAGTTCCACCTTTGGCAATGAGCTCAAAGAATCTGCAAATAACATCCAAGTAAATTCTCACAGTTCAACATCCAGGCAAACACAATTTTTGACACCTTCGAGACAGTTTGAATCATACTCTTACCTTTTTTCGCTCAAATTATATATTTCTAAGCTTAATCAGATACGAAACACAAAAATTAAATATTTGAGCAAGTGCTGACAATAGAAAGTAAAATTTTACCTCTTTACCAATCTTTCCACTTATAGTTCCACCTTTAATTGAAGCAATAAGCTCAGCCAGCTCATTAGGGGTAAGCTTAATCTCATTTATGGACACCTTTTCATTTTTCATATAGGCAGCAATATCCCCCATTATCCAGTTGGTAGCCAGCTTCACGTCGGCACCTTTCCCAATGGTTGCATCAAAAAATGCTGCAACCTATGGAACTTATTCAGTTAGAATATTAAATCATGGTCGTACAAAAAGAAAAGAAATATGCCAATAACTGTAACGCCTGAATAGTATAATGGCTAATGGAGCTCACATTTACGTCATTTGCGAGGAAAAGAACATCCTGCATGCTTAGGCCCATGCTCTCATATCTTCTACGCTTCATTTCTGGAAGTTCTGGTAAAGAATTACCAATAACATCCACATATTCTTTTGCAAGAACTACTTCCGGAAGATCTGGTTCTGGGAAATATCGATAATCTGCAAGCCCCTCCTTTTTCCTCATTGTAACTGTTTTCTGAACAATGCAAAGAAGCATATTAGTAACAAGAAATAGAGAGAACTGACTCAGCTGAATGCTTTTATTACTTGACATGCAATTTCAACCTGAGCACCTTCTTCCCAAAGACGAGTTTCCTGGACAATTGAATCACCTTGGCCTTGACTGTGGAGAAGTGCTTGTCTTTCTATCTCAAAATCAATGGCCCTGCTAATGGATGAAAATGAGTTCAAATTCTTTATCTCAACCTGCAATATGAAATAGTGTTAAGAAAATTGTTAGCAGCCAAAGCCTAATATCACTTTCTAAAAATGCAACAATCATTCAGAATGTGGCACTAGGAAGAAATACATGGACTTCAAATATATGAATTTGTATATTCAAGAGTACATAGAACAGGAACTCTGACTGCCCTACAATCTTAGGTATGTTGTTTTGAAGTAGGAAACATCGCATGCTTTGTATACATTATAAATTTTATAAGGACGTTTGAAAGCATGTCAAATTCACTTTGCAAAGATCTCAGTTGATCCTTCCTGGAACAAAATTCTACTATATGGATGCTGAAAATATATGTAAATATTCCATAAACATACAGGGTCTTGTTACAAAGTAACTCACGCCACTTCTTGTCATCATGATAAGAACAATATCATCCACAGTCTTCGTTGTTGAACTATATGAGTTCTGAAATACCTGAAATAGCAAACTGCTAATCATTTTCCCTATTTCTTATAAAAGCACAAATTACCTTTGTTCCAAACTCAGCTTGCCCAATTGGTCGAATAGAGACATTCACATCACAACGAAGAGAACCCTCTTGCATATTACCATTACTTACACCCAAATACCGAACCACCCTCTGTAGTTCTGCTGCATATTCTGCAGCTTCAATACCATTCCTCATATCAGGTTCAGAAACAATCTCAAGCAAAGGAACTCCTGCTCTATTCAAATCCACCTGCAAAAGATAAATAGCTGTCAAGCCCTGATTATGAACTATTACAAACCAACAACCTCATTCTTCACCAAGTGTACAGAAAATACTATTCTAAAGTCAAATGGTCGAAATCATTACTAATAGCAAAACCAGGAAGATGGGATAATGATGAGCATTTGAGAAAAAAGGGAGATAGGAAAGAACAAGTAATATAACTATTTGGGGAGACTAACACAAACTAAGAGAAACAAGTACTTTCCTGTGAGTAACTCCCGTTTCCTACATGAAGTAGCTTCCCTGCATCCTCTTCCATGTGAACTCTCGTGACGCCAAACCTCCTATGCCCACCACCAAATTCCACAGGAAGATCCAAATCAATGTAACCTCCAGATGCAATTGGAATATCAAACTGAGATATCTGATAGCCTTTTGGGAGGTCAGGGTAAAAGTACTGCTTTCTGTCAAACTTTGACTTCAAAGACAACTTGCAATTGAGTGCAAGGCCTAATTTCACAGCAAACTCAACAACTTTTGAGCTCAAAACAGGTAAAGCGCCAGGCAAACCCATGCAAACGGGGCAGACGCAGGTGTTTGGTTGAGCACCATAGTTGTATGGGCAGCCACAAAATGCCTTGGTCAAAGTGGAGAGCTGGACATGAGTCTCGATACCAATGATTGCCTCGTAGTCTTTCGTGAGTTTATCAAGGGTTTTAGTCCGGGTTTGGTGTGTACCTTTGACTTGCGGATTCAATTGGTTTTCTTCTGTGAAAGTTTGAGTTGGTGTGGTGCTTTTCACAGTGCAATACAAAACACCATTATTTCTTCTAAATAACACAGCTGGGTATACCAACAAAGGGTGTGCTTGAATACTTCTAAACAACGTGCAAGCCATATTTTATTGAGTTCTTATTCCAGCTTGGGAACCAACGAACTCTCTGCAAAACAGCAAACAGGTGGCAGGCAGAACTTCAGTGGTAAAACCAAGAACCATAGAAACAGAATGCAACTGACCAACTAAAGTAAAAACTAAGGTTTTGAACTGAATTTTGAATGGGAGAAGAAAATAGTGGATCCCAAAGTATAATTCATTCATGAAAGCTTGACACTCGATAATGGAGGCAGAAAAAGTTTGATATTTCGAGTAAGGACTAATTTTGAAAGCTACCCACTGTAAGAAATCAACCACGAAAACAAAAAGCGATAAGGATTGCACAAAGAAAGGGAGTGTAAATTGAGTTCAAGCTTCTCGTTGTTACAGATAAAAGAAAAATCAGAACAAGTGAACAGATGAGAGACTAGAGGAAATGGTTTAGTACCAGTTTTTAAACTTTGGGTGCCAAGATCATCCGAATCAACCGAGAGATTCAGAAACAAATTGCAAATCCGCTTAAACTCAGACACCAGTCATCTGTTTGGATTTGGAGTTTGATTAGTTAACAGCCACACAGGTGCTGTTCCTGTAAGGCTTCGAGTCTGTGACAGAGCAAATGGCACTAAACCGGTTCGAGCCGCTCCGGTTCGGAATGAAGCAGCTAAGCCTTAGCAGTACAGGATACATAAATGTATTGAGATTTGAGAGCACTACATTAATATCTACCACTTTCATCCCTATAGTTTCGAAACTTTTAAAATAAACCTTACAATTTTCTATAAGTTAAAAAAAATTAAAATCCTTTAAAAAATTATAAAAATTGGAAGGAAATTTAAATAAATATGGTTGAGCTAAGAAAATGAAAAAAAATTATTTTAAATTTAATTTCTAATTGTTTTCTAATTTTTTAATTTTTTATAATTTTTTAAATATTCTTCTAAATTCTTTATTCAATTATTCTATAAAATGAACTCAAACATATTTTTTATATTTCACCTCTAATTTATTTATTCAATTATTCTATAAAAACGTTCAAATTGTATTTTTTTAAACTATAAAGTTTATTTAGAAAGTTTAAAAAATATAGGCCGGAAAGATTTTTTTTGTTGTTCTAAACTTTAGATTTTTTATAGAGTTTATAATAATTTAAAATTTATATTGAAAAAATTACATAAAAATACTTTATTGCATTTAAAAATTCCACTTCGACCCTTAAAAACTTATAATTCAAACCATATAATTTGCTAAAAGTTTCAATTTAGACTTTTTTAGTAGTTAATGCATTTAAAAATAGTAATGAATGATTTTTTTAAAAAAAAATTGGAACATAAATGTAATGTATAACTTACATGAAAATTTGAAAAAATTAATGAGATAAATAAAAAATGAAATATTAATATCAAGGCGTGTGAGCCCTATGCAGCCTCACATTAAGTTGGAATTTAAAAAAATCTTATCTTTTAACATTTTTATAATATTTAAGGATTTTTTAATTATCATTTATATTTTTTATTCCTTTCTTTTATAGGCGGTGGTGTTCTGTAAATTTGAGTTTGAATCCTTATCGGTGCTTTTATCATTAGCAAGGCAACCTATTTTTTATTAATTGCAATTTTCAACACAATTTTAAAGTTAGTATTTGTATTTTTATGGTTAAAACAAAAAAAAAATTACAGTAATTAAATTATATTAATTGTATACTATAATAATATTATTAAAAAAATTGCATGCTTAATTGATTGCCCAATCAGTGGTTTAGTTGAATTAGGTTTTATTTTCTGAATATTTAATTATTATAGTTCAGTTCAAATACCATAGGGATTGGGATTAGGACCGATCCATATATAAGTTGATGGCTGTTCCAAAAAGCTGCATTGCTTCTTTAAGATGGCTTACAGTAACCAACGAAACAAGGCAGATGATGATCAACGGAAGTCGACTGCTACAAAGAAACTGCTTTTCCTCAATAACAGTAACAAAGGAAGAAAGGTAGATGATGATCAAAGCCATAATTGGGGCGAAATTTTACCTGAAATTCTTCAACTCGTCCAATCAAAGCTCCGTTTTGTCGACATCGTACGTTCGAAATCAGTTTGTTCTTGGTGGAACGTTGGATTAAAGTTACCTCTGGTACCGTTGCTTTTACTTCCTCAATTTGATGAATCTGATGAATCTGATGAAGAAGAAGAAGAAGAAGAACGATGCAGCTACATTCTTCGTACTTTCTTCCGTCTTGGTGACCACAATTATTACGACATCAAGAACATGAATCCTGGTAAGTGCATCGGCTCCTCTTGTGGGCTTGTGGTTTGGGAGAAAGAAGATCCTGATCCCCTCTCTGCAGGGGGTGAAGCATCAATACTTGATCCCCTCTCTCTAGCTCAAATCAAACTTCCATTATTTCCGACGTTAAATCCTCATCTCGAATGGCCTGACATCAAAATTATCCTTTCCTCTGGTAATCCTCGAGATGGTGTGGCTATAATTATGTGTCTGGAAAGTCTGTCAATGGATCTTTTCTTTTGCAAGATTGGAGACACTAGATGGCACAAGCTTGATGGTCAATTCAAGGAATACTATGATATCATATGCCACGACAATTTTCTGTACGCGTTAACATATGAGGACTCTATTGAGGTGTGGGATTTGAGTAAGTCATATCCCGTAAAGTGCAAGATCATTGAACCTTTAAGGCCTATAATAGAAACTGATTTGACAAGCGACTTGTACTTTTTCCAAAACTATCTAGTGCAATCGTGTGGCAATTTGCTACTTGTTGTAAGGATGGTGGGACATTTTGTCGATGCACGAGGTAAAGCTTTTTACCGGACTCTTCTTAGCAACAATCCTTCAATACAACCTTACCGAACATTGATGTTTCATGTCTACAAACTGGATTCGAGTGAGGAAAATTGGGTGGAAGTAGAAGACTTGAACAATGAGGTTTTGTTCTTGGGTGGAAATCATTCGGTGTCAGTGTCGGCCAAGGATTTGCCACTAGGATGTGGAACCAATGTTATTTACTTCACGGATGATAATTGGGTGGAGCTTGAACATATTGATAACTTTAGCGGGCATGACCTAGGCATGTTTAGCTTGGAAAACAAAATTGTTAAGCACTTTAGTAACAAATGTAGATCAAAGAGGATTTGGCCACCACCTCTTTGGATTGTTCCTAATCCAATGCGAAATTAGCATGCTTTAGTTCAATGGTGAATGTGGAACATATATGCAATATGCTTTTGTTACTGTTACTGTTACCATTTTGGAATTTTTATGCTCTTGCATTTAGAAGGAAAGGTCTTTTGTTAAAATTTAATTTCTTCGAAAGTTTCTTCATTTTTGGCTATATAAATGCGGGGAATATTTTTTTGTCATTGACCAAGTCAAAATGTTTGGCTCAAGAACATAATTTTACCCCAAATTTAGCGCAACAACAGCAAAGCACAGACCTTGGTTTCTCCAAATTTAGCTAGAATAGGTAATGATCTCAATGCTGTTAGTCACAAAATCTAACCTAACAGTTGGTTAGTTTTTTTTGATAAACAGAAACCACAATGTTCACATCAGGTTAGAGGCCATTTCCCTACCTCTCTTTGAGCCCCCTTGGCTGGTGCTGGCTTTTAGAGGTGGGGCCCATTAATGCTCATACGCCATGGAGAAGAATGAAAAAGCTCAGGCGAGGAAGGTGATGGTGGTGGCAGATCCAAACCGTGAATCAGCAGGCGCTCTTCAATATGCACTTTCCCATGTGGTGCTTGAGAATGATGAGCTAATACTTCTTCACGTTGGGAATCCAAATTCATGGCGCAACACATTCTCCTTCCTTAGGAGGCCTAATAACAACAACGGCATGGCAACCCCCTTGGAAGGAGGAGGTGGAGGTGGAGGTGGAGGTGGTGGTGGTGGTGGTGGAGTAGGAGGAGGCGGAGGGGGAGGTGGTGGCGGTGGGGGAGTTGGGGAAGTGGATTTTCTTGAAGAAATGAAGCAGGTTTGCGAGACTTCTCAGCTGAAGATTCGTGTTCGCTTAGAGAGGGCGCAAATAGATGCCAGGGACAGGGCTACTGCCATCCTTAATAGAAGCAAAATGTTAAGTGTTGATCTTCTCATTATTGGGCAGCGGAGAAGTCTCTCCTATGCATTATTAGGGTGAGTTTGAGAAACCCCTCTTCAAACTTTATGGTGCATGTATCTCTGAATGCCTGAAAATATACAAAAACAAAGACAAGCAGCATTATCATCCATATATCTCAACATAGTACCTGTAATGTAATGATTCCTGCTTCTCAACATAGTACCTGTTAATGCATGACCCCTGCTTCTCAAAATATATAAAAGCATGCACATGATTATCGTAAAGTTTATAGTAATCTTTATTCATGTCAATAGCAATAATATTCTGAATATCTAGTTCTACACAAACAAATATAAAGGTTCTAATCATCTTTAATGTCTGAACTGTACTTACCAGGTCATATAGGCGGACGGGAGGGGCAGGAGTAAAGGCATTGGACACAGCAGAGTATTTGATCGAGAACAGTAAGTGTACATGCGTCGCTGTGCAGAAGAAGGGCCAAAATGGTGGTTATCTTCTCAATACGAAAACTCACAAAAATTTCTGGCTCCTCGCATAATCACAGCATTCAATCAAGCCTCGTACCAATCCTGCATGCCTCATTGATATTGTATCTTCTAATGTCAGCATTCTCTAAAACCAACCGTGCTTTATAGGAGAGGACAACTGCATATACCTGTCATGTCAAAGAAAATTGATCCCACCTACTTTGCACATTTTCCATTACATCAGCCTAACATCAACTTAGCATCTTGAGTGTGCTAATCATTAGATTGAGCAATGAGCAATCAATTGTTTTTTCTTATTCTGCAACCTCCTCATCTCTTTGTTGCTGTCTTTCTTCGCATACAATGAATATAAGATGTAAATACTAATATAGCAGCAAACCATATACAAAAACGGCACAGCAATAGAACTGACTTCTGTTTTTGCTAACTCTGTTTTCTGAGTATTCAGTCAAAGTAAGAGACCACTCACAGAAACACAATGCCGTAGAAGCATTACAGCACAATAAAGCAGTCTAAATAAATGAAACTACAATGATCAAATACGTAATAAATATGTGAGCATGGGAGCAGTTTTAGCCATTTGCATTGACATATTCCTTAGCATAGTTAGAGGAGAGCTCGTGAAAAGAAACAAAGGCACAAGATAGCTCAACAACTAGGATTTCCTGCTTTCATTTAATAGCAATAAAAAGTAGGGATGTACAATCTTATAGTTCATCATGTATGGCTCGTTCTAATGGTACATCCAACTTAGGAACTGCATTTTCATAAACCTGAGCCAGATTTAGACCGTCTTCAATGGCTTTAGGTCCACGTTCTCCTTTTCCAGCCATGCCAGCTTTTAAGGCTGCGACAACCTTTCTCTGCAAGGTAAGGATCCAAATGCGTTTTGAAACGACGTAAAGAACAGCACAAGAGAACAGGAAAAATCCAACTGCCAGAATCACTCTGTCCACGTACAGCATAGCATTAGGTTTCATCAAAAGGTATCACTGCGCTCTTGCTTCCATACCTGTCAATCACATCCTGACGTTGCATAGTAGAGAGTAGATTTCCTGTTCGCATCAATAGTGAGCGATGGCCCTTGTATTCACTTTCAGCCTTCTTTAACACCCCAGTTGATTCCTCTGCAATAATAATATGGATAATGTTTGAAAATAATCAAACAAAAAGAGTAATTTCCATCTCAAGTTTAAGAGTAATTGTTTAGGCAAAGCCTTGATAATAACAATAACTAAATGGGGGTCATCATTCAGAAGCAGATAGGAAAGCATCTCCCTTGATGGAAATAGATCGGGAGTTGTGTTCCAGATAAAAAGAGTATGCAATTGACAAGAAAAGTGAAGCTTATACAATGATAACAACAATTTATAACTTCATATAAGAAAATGTGCTGAAATGATCGGTAGGCACTCTTTATCCACAATCTGCATTACCAATTACTGGCGTTGTTTGTTTCAATGTAAAATTTCACAATGAGAATGAAACACAAAGTTAAATTCAAGTAACTGCATCAAACTTCATCTCATTTCCTCCAATTTCCAGTTATACACACTTTGAAAAGGTAAAAAAGAATATGAAATCTGAAGAACAATAACAGTTTCCGAAACTAAGGGGGTGTAACTTGAGTTATGATATAACAACGAAGAGGCAGGGTCAGCTTGATAACACTCAGACCAAACTACTTCTTTATGATATTAGCCTGGGCATGGAAATTACTAACAATCTATTAGAAGAATAATGCTTCAACTACTTTGGATTTCCCTATCCAACTAGTCAATATTCACTGACCATAACATTGAGAGTAACTCGATGACCTTAGCACATTTCCACAATACAATCAGGCAAGCAGTTTACGGACTTATCAGAACCGATCTTCCTTTTCAAAATGGCAGAACTGAGGTATTGCCAAAATACAGCCAGAGAAAATATGACTTGATTTAACATGCAGGGCTGAAAATAAAAACCTACCAACAGTCATCAGTGTACTAGCAGTTCTTTCCACCTCCTGGAAACAGATGCAAAACAAAGGGGAAGAAAATACCAACATAAGCATAAAACTAATAGAATTATCTCCAAAAACTTTGCATCATGCTCCCATAAACAAACTTGGAATGATGCAGACAAACAAATCCCAACTAACCTGAACCATAAGCTGACGAGTTCGACGAAGGCTTTCTGCAGCAGATGTCATCCCTGCCTTTGTCCTAAGAAAACAAAATACAACAAATAGATAATAAAAATCATCATACACCATGCACAAAGAAATAGCATCACCACCATACATCATTGAAAGATTGAAACCAGTGACACCTACTGCAAATTGCGTCTCCTGATAGTTGATTCCTCTCCTCCTCCCAGAAGCAGCTCTCTCTACTAATAATAAAAAAGAAGTTCAGCAACATTAACAGAACAAATAACAGGGCAAAAAAGGTAAGAGTTCGATCACAGATTACCTCTTGCTGAGCAGCTTTTCGCATGTTGGCCTTCGCTTGCAAATTCGCATTTCTCAAACTCAACCGCAAACTATACAAACCAAAAACCAAACCACCGGTGACCAAAACACGTTAAACAAAATTCGAAAAAAGGATAACAGAAGAAAACGATAGGCAGCGGTTATAGAGGTGGAAGTGGTTACTTTTGGTATTCTGATTTCCAGGAATCGAGTAATTGGTGAGCCGATTCTACTTGATCGTCGGTAGGTAACTGAGGCGCGAGGAGATCGAGTTGGAATTGCAAGGACTGGAGGAGAGCTAATCCGTCTTGAGCCAAGCCGTTGAGTCTGGGGAGAGAAGATGAACTCGCCGCGCTGTCGTTTTGGGGAGTGGATTTGCCGTATTCGAAAATTGTAGCGATGTGTTGTTGCGTTTTGGCGTAGGCGTCTTGCCATTCTTTCTTTGCCTTCTCCACTGCATCTTCTACCTTGTCCATTTTCTTGCAACGACGGCGTTGAGGTCGGTGTGGAAGGAGCAGAGGAGTGGAATTTTCAGGTCAGAAAATGAGAACCGGAACCGGGAGACTCAGAGCCGGATGATTCAGACCCTAACGAATATAACTATTTTTTCCCATATTTTTTAAAAATATTTTTCTAATTTTTAAACATATTTTTTCTATTTTATTAAAGTTTTTAATTTTTTTAATTTTTTTAATTTTATTAGATTTTTTATATATTTTATTAGATTTTTTAAAATTTTCTATATTTTTTTAGATCCGATTATCAGAAAAAATATTAAAAATAATAAATACTTCCTCCATTATAAAGTATTGGAAAATATTTTGATTTTGGATTGGTTAATTTTAAAAAAGATAATTAATATAACAAGGTAATTAGTGAATAAGGTGAGTAATCATTTTCGGACGGTGAATCAAGGGAAAGGGAGTAATATGGTTCTTGTGGTGATAAAATCTATTTAATTTAGTCATTATAATAAACTTTTGATTAGCATGGATTATGTCACAGGTTTATGTTTAATTTAGCCTTATTAATGTCATGATAACTTCAATTAAAACTGAATTAAATAAAATGTTGTCACCAAACATACTTAATAAAATTAAGATTCATAAAAAACAAAATTGGAAAAAAAAACATTAACTCAAATTTTAAACAGCAGATGTGCTAGCGTCAACGGTTATTTACAGAAAATGTACTACCAACCAGGGTCATGTAATCTACTGCAAAGTGGAGCAACTGGCATCAAAAACAAAATTGCTGCAACCACTCATTTGAAATGGCATTTCATGCTCTTGGTCAGAAATAAATACAAGGAACACCATTCTCTTCGTACGGTTAGGTTACAAAAAGGGGGGACATTCCCTTTAATTCCAACTCCCAAACTGGATAAGAACCAAAAAGAACTCAACAAACAGCGCACTTAAAATGCCTAACAAAACTTGGGATATATTCTCATTTCATTTTACTGACAGCACAGTTGAAGATAACAGAAGTGAACCTGAGCAACCAAGTCCAGATATATCACCTTAGTCTTTTCAGGATGTAGGATGAAAGTGTCCTCATTGGGATCCATTGATGTAACAGTTCCCTGATGTGAAGAGCCATCTCGTAGCTGACAAAGCCATCTCATAGTGTCAATGTCATAAGCTTACTGAACTCATTAAGTTGAAGAAGAAATAAATAAGTGCATGAGCTCACAATCCAAGCAAATTGCATAAATCACTAGCTTAAAAAAAACTTCCAGAAGAAAAAAACATCCTCGTAATCTAAAATGTCAGCTCTGTCAAACAACTACCACTATCTTACCCCGGAAATCCATGTGCACGCGCACACAGATTCCTCTCATTACTTGAATCAAATATCAACTATCCTTTGGCATTTAGAAAAACCGCAACATTAAAGCTATACAAAACCTGTGTAGTTTTTCACATAAGCTAGTGGAGTAAATGTCTTAATTGGAGAGTAAAATTTAAAACTATCATATTCAGGCAGTAAAGAATTAAAGCAATGTACTTTTGAAAATCTCGATCATTAAAGAGCTATGGTATCCAGTACAGTGGCTGCCTCTTCATGGCTAAAGTTAAACCCACCTAAACCTCTCCAACAACAGTAAACTCCCAAACTATCACTCCTCTCACAATGGGAGATGTCACACTGCTTATGTCAAAAGTCATTTCGTGTTCAAATGCAGACATCTGTTTTATAGATAATTATAGTTACTAAGACAAAACACGTATGGAAAAAATAACAATAAACCAATAAAAGCTTGGATAACATAGTCTGCATTGCAATGGCGAATAGTCTACGATTTTGAAGAAAAGGCAGTAATGCTAGGACTTACTTGATAGAATAGCACAGTCTTTCCGCTCCCATTTAACCCAGTCAGCAAAATGGTATTAGATTTTGATCGTTTGAAGACTCGAACTGGAAGCAGATACAGAATCCAGAAATAAATTAGGTTACAAACAAAAAATGCGTTTCCCTCCATTTTGCATGCAGACAGACTACGATGACCTCAGTTTCTAACAAGTGCGTAAGAGAGTAGCAATTTACTTGTTAAGAGGAGAAGTGTGGTGAAAATCAAGATGGCAGCAGCGGCGTAGAGCTGAGGAGGAGGTACTTGATGCAGGAATTCGATTCCTTGTAGCAGCCATTGCTGCGCCTCATTCTTCCACTGCTCAATTCCTTCCATTGAAGTGCTGCGGAATCGAATTCTTCAAAATCGCGAAAGAATTTTGCGTTCGCTGACGAAATTGGAGTAAGACTACGACGAGATTTTAGCTGTTATATTAGCGAAAAGTTTCGATACAGAGTCGGAATCTCACTGACAAGTCAAAAGCCCTAAAACAGAACGAGAGAGCCCAGCTACCCAAGCCACGAGGAAGACTATCGCTCTTTTTTTATTGTTGTTTTGGTCCTTTTTCGGCGTTTGTTTTCTCATGGACAATTTTACTTCTTTTCACTGCAGGTCCAGGCCCTTTCTAAACTATGGGCCTTAAGATTTGGGCTCACGTTGACCATTTTTTCATAAAAACGTTTGACTGTTGACTATATCTTTTAATTCCAAATTGTTCTTTTGCATGTTGACTGTACTTTATTTATTGTAAGGAATTTTTTGCATTCTTGGCTCGAATTTTTGAGTTGGAGTAAAAGAAAAATGAAGTGAATTTTATTAAGATTTAAGACAGTTATTTATAATACTCCAATACGATTAATTTTATAAAAAATAAGAAAAAATATATTTTATTTAGTGGGATGTTATTGTTAGGTTTACTTTTACTGATAATAAAAATAATAAAATATAAATTATAATGTTATACAATAACGTGGACTATGAATGAATGCAACAGATCATTTTTCAAATAGTAATGTCAAATTAAGAGTACCGATGCGCAAAATGCCAGAAACGGTTCCTCCATTCTTAACTTACAGTATCCTTTCTTCATCTTTTTTTAACTGACGTTTAGGATTAAATCATGACTATTAAATAAAATTAATAAAAAATAAAATAAAATAATAATAAGATAGAAAAAAATAACTTTTAATACGAATTTTCAAAAAACGTGAGCTAAAATATTATCTATTTTTTAATGGAGGGAGTACAAGGGAAACAAAAAAAAACCACAATTATTTTTTGCCTCAAATCAATATTGGCAATTTTAGACTAAGGAATTAAAATAAAAAAAATCACCGTATTATTACAGTTAATACTTAGTCGTGCATATTAATTCATTTTAAAAAAATTGAACATACTTCGAACAAAATTTACCTTTTATTTTTTAACAAATGATATAAAAAAATAGTAAAAGAAATCTCATGCTTGTATTGGACCCATGAAACAAACAAAATAAATCCAACTGGAAGAATGGAAACTGCACCTAGGGGTGGCAATATGGACAACTGTCCATATGCCCGTTTCGTCCGTTCATGTACTATTTAATAAATGGGTTGGGTTAGACCCGTCCAGCTGTTGGGGTTATTTCCAATCGACAATCAATTTGCGCAGCAAACAATCTTATCCCAAGAATCAATAACCCCTACCAATCAAAAGCAATCAAAAATAACACAGAGATTTTTAACGTGGAAAACCTCAACAGGTAAAAAACCACGGGCACAAGCCAGTCAATCCACTATATGATGATCAATGTGTACAACCAAGCAAAATCCCTATCTCAACTATAGGAATAATCTGAAATACACCACTATCACCAATAGTACCAATCAAACAATCCAATCAATCAATCAATCCGAGAAAAACAAGAGATATGAGAATAGAGAACCAAAACCAGATTTCCACTGCTTCAATCGGGACAGGATTTCTACCACACCAGATAACTTCTCACCGATCCAACCGTTCAGATTGAAGAACCAGAAGTCGTGCACCTGCTGCCCAAATTTCACCTAGATCCAACGGTGAACGAAGTCGCTGCGACGATTCTCCCGCAGCTGCACAGAGTTTGGCGAAATCTGTTTTCTCTCTTCTCTCTCACAGGATGCTCAACAACAACCCTCTTGCAATCTCTTAGGATGCTCAACAGCAACCCTAACACAATCTCTCAGGATGCTCAACAGCAACCCTTTCACAATCTCTCTCAGTTGCTATTCGTTGCAACTGATTTTACAATCTTTCTCAACTCAATCTCACATCTAGATCGAGGAGACCACGCTAGAGAAATCTCCCCCTCACATTTTTCTCTCTCTGTGTGTTTCTTCTCCCAACCTGAGCCACCATATATATATACATATATTAGTGGGCAACCTAATTAATTAGGTTACACAATCCTACTACAAGTCATACTCTAATCTTTCTTTTCTTTTCTTTTTCTTTTTCTAATCAGACTTCTAATCAAACTAGAACAAACAATTACATGTGAGCCCACTTGGGCTAGGCCCACAACAATCTCCTTCAGCCAATATGAGCTGGACTCCAACAATTCTCCCCCTCCAGCTCATATCATGGGGGAATCACCAATCTTCATGCAATCTGAGTAGGAGTCAAGTTCGCTTTCTCACCGGTCAACACCGCAAAGCTAACTCTTCTCCTAGGTAACTCTATCTGGTCATCAGCATCATTCAATCTTTTGTAAGTACCTTGTACTTTACTCTTAACCGCGGTTCCAATCAATCGGTAAACATTGTTAGAAGCAAACTCCCCCTTCATGATTACAGCTGCTCCTTTGCTTACCCTTCATCAATCACAATCACAATCACAATCATGGATTCATCATCACAATCACAAATCCTCTCTTTTCTGCACTAGCAAAAATTCAGCATCATTATTCTTTCAAACCTTGCGCTCCGCTACCAGTTGTTGGGGTTATTTCCAATCGACAATCAATTTGCGCAGCAAACAATCTTATCCCAAGAATCAATAACCCCTACCAATCAAAAGCAATCAAAAATAACACAGAGATTTTTAACGTGGAAAACCTCAACAGGTAAAAAACCACGGGCACAAGCCAGTCAATCCACTATATGATGATCAATGTGTACAACCAAGCAAAATCCCTATCTCAACTATAGGAATAATCTGAAATACACCACTATCACCAATAGTACCAATCAAACAATCCAATCAATCAATCAATCCGAGAAAAACAAGAGATATGAGAATAGAGAACCAAAACCAGATTTCCACTGCTTCAATCGGGACAGGATTTCTACCACACCAGATAACTTCTCACCGATCCAACCGTTCAGATTGAAGAACCAGAAGTCGTGCACCTGCTGCCCAAATTTCACCTAGATCCAACGGTGAACGAAGTCGCTGCGACGATTCTCCCGCAGCTGCACAGAGTTTGGCGAAATCTGTTTTCTCTCTTCTCTCTCACAGGATGCTCAACAACAACCCTCTTGCAATCTCTTAGGATGCTCAACAGCAACCCTAACACAATCTCTCAGGATGCTCAACAGCAACCCTTTCACAATCTCTCTCAGTTGCTATTCGTTGCAACTGATTTTACAATCTTTCTCAACTCAATCTCACATCTAGATCGAGGAGACCACGCTAGAGAAATCTCCCCCTCACATTTTTCTCTCTCTGTGTGTTTCTTCTCCCAACCTGAGCCACCATATATATATACATATATTAGTGGGCAACCTAATTAATTAGGTTACACAATCCTACTACAAGTCATACTCTAATCTTTCTTTTCTTTTCTTTTTCTTTTTCTAATCAGACTTCTAATCAAACTAGAACAAACAATTACATGTGAGCCCACTTGGGCTAGGCCCACAACAATCTCCTTCAGCCAATATGAGCTGGACTCCAACAATTCTCCCCCTCCAGCTCATATCATGGGGGAATCACCAATCTTCATGCAATCTGAGTAGGAGTCAAGTTCGCTTTCTCACCGGTCAACACCGCAAAGCTAACTCTTCTCCTAGGTAACTCTATCTGGTCATCAGCATCATTCAATCTTTTGTAAGTACCTTGTACTTTACTCTTAACCGCGGTTCCAATCAATCGGTAAACATTGTTAGAAGCAAACTCCCCCTTCATGATTACAGCTGCTCCTTTGCTTACCCTTCATCAATCACAATCACAATCACAATCATGGATTCATCATCACAATCACAAATCCTCTCTTTTCTGCACTAGCAAAAATTCAGCATCATTATTCTTTCAAACCTTGCGCTCCGCTACCAGTTGTTGGGGTTATTTCCAATCGACAATCAATTTGCGCAGCAAACAATCTTATCCCAAGAATCAATAACCCCTACCAATCAAAAGCAATCAAAAATAACACAGAGATTTTTAACGTGGAAAACCTCAACAGGTAAAAAACCACGGGCACAAGCCAGTCAATCCACTATATGATGATCAATGTGTACAACCAAGCAAAATCCCTATCTCAACTATAGGAATAATCTGAAATACACCACTATCACCAATAGTACCAATCAAACAATCCAATCAATCAATCAATCCGAGAAAAACAAGAGATATGAGAATAGAGAACCAAAACCAGATTTCCACTGCTTCAATCGGGACAGGATTTCTACCACACCAGATAACTTCTCACCGATCCAACCGTTCAGATTGAAGAACCAGAAGTCGTGCACCTGCTGCCCAAATTTCACCTAGATCCAACGGTGAACGAAGTCGCTGCGACGATTCTCCCGCAGCTGCACAGAGTTTGGCGAAATCTGTTTTCTCTCTTCTCTCTCACAGGATGCTCAACAACAACCCTCTTGCAATCTCTTAGGATGCTCAACAGCAACCCTAACACAATCTCTCAGGATGCTCAACAGCAACCCTTTCACAATCTCTCTCAGTTGCTATTCGTTGCAACTGATTTTACAATCTTTCTCAACTCAATCTCACATCTAGATCGAGGAGACCACGCTAGAGAAATCTCCCCCTCACATTTTTCTCTCTCTGTGTGTTTCTTCTCCCAACCTGAGCCACCATATATATATACATATATTAGTGGGCAACCTAATTAATTAGGTTACACAATCCTACTACAAGTCATACTCTAATCTTTCTTTTCTTTTCTTTTTCTTTTTCTAATCAGACTTCTAATCAAACTAGAACAAACAATTACATGTGAGCCCACTTGGGCTAGGCCCACAACAATCTCCTTCAGCCAATATGAGCTGGACTCCAACACTACATATACGGACGGACGAAACAAACCCAACGGATTCCCGTCCGTCCGTTTATTATTTAATTTTTTAAAAATAATTAATTTCTCAAAAATAATTTTTTTTCAATTTTTTTTTTAAAAATTACTCTTATTTTTCGAAAATAATAATTTTTCAAAATATTGCCGCTCCTGACTGTACCCAAATCAGATCCACCAAACATAAAAACAATTCTACAATAATAAAAGAAATACTATAAAATAAAATTATAAAAAAATAACCGTTGAAACTTGAAAATCAGGTGTTTGGTCCATTCGATCATGCCTTTTATCGCATACAACTAATTCCACCACTCCTTCTACCTCCCCCCATTCTCAAATTCCTGTAAATCCAGCCACCCCATCTATCCCTATAAATACACCACCCAAGCGCCAAGGACTCTTACATTATCAGCTCTTTTCGGGTATTGCTCCTCACCTAATCGCACAGACCTGCTGCTAATTTCAGATTCTCCTTCTCCGTCAACGGTAAGCATTAGTCTTTCTTAAACACCCGATTTGATTTGGTTTGGTTGTTGAATGTATTGAGATTAGATCTGTATTGCGTTTTGATTTGGTTTGGTTGTTGAATGTATTGAGATTAGATCTGTATTGCGTTTTGATTTATGGTGGTTTCGGTGCGGAAACAGAGGAAAAAGGAATGGCGCGAAAGAAGATCAGAGAGTATGACTCCAAGAGATTGTTGAAGGAGCATTTCAAGAGACTTGCTGGTTATGAGTTGCCCATCAAATCTGCTCAGGTGGGTCTCTGGGTCTCTCTTCTTTTTCTATTTATTTTTT
Organism: Viola odorata; assembly: GCA_963691705.1. NCBI lineage: Eukaryota > Viridiplantae > Streptophyta > Magnoliopsida > Malpighiales > Violaceae > Viola > Viola odorata. The sequence continues at coordinate 70,319,125 of OY829539.1, read as the reverse complement.
CATCCAATATAAAAGTATCAAGCTTGTAGATCTCTGTTTGATGGGGCAAAAAATCAAACTTGCTTCATTTTCCAAAATCTACTTCAAAAATATTTGTGCATTTGGTGATATGTGGTGTGTCATAGCTTTATCAGTTAAATTAACACCGATGAAGTGAAACTGTTATTAGTATTTACCTTAACAAGGTGCGGGCATGTAGATAGTACATGCCGTATTGATGGATCCTTTAGTTAATTCAAAGATTTTTTATCCCAATGTAGTTTTTTGTGTTTGACGAATCTGATTTGTATTTTGTTACGCAATAGGTTACGGAATCAACTGATTTCAATGAGCTAGCTGAGAAAGAACCCTGGCTTTCATCAGGGAAACTGGTTGTGAAGCCTGACATGTTGTTTGGAAAGCGTGGGAAGAGTGGTTTGGTTGCTTTGAATCTAGATCTCAGTGAAGTTGCTGCCTTTGTGAAAGAGCGTCTCGGCAAAGAGGTAGTTTTCTTGTGCTTCCCCCTTTTAAAATGGGATCTCTTGTTTTTCAATCAGTGCCCAAGTGTTTGTCTTAATCTAATCATCTTTATTCATTAACAGGTTGAGATGGGTGGATGTAAAGGACCTATAACAACATTCATTGTCGAACCCTTTGTTCCCCATGATGAGGAGTTTTATCTTAATATCGTCTCAGACCGCCTCGGGAGCAGCATAAGCTTTTCAGCTTGTGGAGGAATTGACATTGAAGAGAACTGGGATAAGGTAATCTTGGATATGAAATTTGTCTTCTCCTGTTATCTTACTTTATTGCACTTTATAGATTTACAGAAAGATTTTTACCTTGTCCAGGTTAAAACCATATTTATCCCAACTGGGGCATCATTTACATCAGAAGTATGTGCTCCACTTGTCGCAACCCTACCATTGGAGGTAAATTTCGGAGAGTTGTTGTCTTGTCATTGTTGCTGTTTTAACAGTCTTCCTGCCGTCCTATACATAGTCATCATTTGCCCATAGTGGCCATGCATATCAAATTAGTGTTATATATTCATATTAGTACGGGTAAACAACGAGAATAAACATTGTCATTCTTTGTGAGAGTAGCATCCGTAGGGGGCTAACAGAAAACAGATTTATTCATGGAAATGTGGCTGTTCAGCAGCCATGATTGATCGCCTTTTATATGCATGTTTAGTTTACATTCTAGACATGAGACCATTGACCTGATATTTGTTCTTTATCCAGATAAAAGGGGAAATTCAGGAGTTCATTAAAGTGGTGTTTGCTCTTTTTCAAGGTACATTAGCGACCTATACCAATCTAGATTATGTTGTAAGCTTTTGAATATCATTTGTTTGCTATTAGAATTTAGTGTTAACTTTTGGAATTCTGCATCGGCCAGATCTTGACTTCACTTTCCTAGAGATGAATCCATTCGCTTTGGTTGATGGAAAGCCCTACCCTTTGGATATGAGAGGAGAATTGGATGACACTGCTGCTTTCAAGAACTTCAAGAAGTACTTTATTTCCTTAACCTTTTTGTTGCTGTTCATTAAGTTGTGTTCCCACCTAAGCATTCCTGCGTGGCTTTGGTTTTTGCAGGTGGGGGAACATTGAATTTCCAATGCCCTTTGGAAGAGTTATGAGCCCTTCAGAAAGCTTTATTCATGGACTAGATGAAAAGGTACAATTCTGATTGCCTGAAACCTTGGACCTGTACTCGAGATTTCTTTTCACTTAACCATTGCTATCTAAGCCTTTTTATACCCTCAAATTGTTGGTTATTATATTCCCCTGTTAAAGATTTTACACCTCAAGGATTTGCGTAAGAATTTTAATTTATGTTCCAATATAGCCTCTTAAAACTCTATTCGTGTTATTGATATCTTGCAAATATGCTACTTTCAATCATTTTCACTGTTTTATTTATGAATTTGCCTTTAAATTACTTGCAGACAAGTGCATCTTTGAAGTTCACTGTTCTGAATCCACAAGGAAGAATCTGGACTATGGTGGCTGGTGGAGGTGCAAGTGTTATCTATGCCGACACAGTATAGTTCTCTCCATTACTTTGCAGAATTTTAAAAGGACGCTATCCTTTATACTGTTTCCTTCATTTGCAGTATTATGCTCATGAAGTGTGTCACTCATTAGGTTGGAGATCTTGGTTATGCTTCCGAGCTTGGGAACTATGCAGAAGATAGTGGAGCCCCCAATGAAGAGGAAGTATTGCAGTATGCCAGAGTTGTGATCGATGTAAGGATCTCGTCTCCACTTTACATAATTATTGAAATATTTCTTCCACTAGTTGACCACTTGATATTTTTCATAATGGCTGTACAATAATCTCTTTTCATCTTTACAGTGTGCAACTGCCAATCCTGATGGCCGTAAGAGGGCCCTTGTAATTGGAGGAGGAATTGCTAACTTCACTGATGTCGCTGCAACATTTAACGGCATTATTAGAGCCCTTAAAGAAAAGGTAATTGTACGCATATTGGGCTTATTCTCGCCATAGTTTCTAGCCAGCTTTATTCATGCAGAGTGTTCGTTTTCTTGTTATTCTCAGGAAGCCAAGCTTAAAGCAGCTAGGATGAGCTTATACGTGAGGAGAGGCGGTCCTAACTACCAGAGGGGCCTTGCAAAAATGAGGCCACTCGGAGAGGAACTTGGAATCCCCATTGAGGTACTAACATAACCAACACTCAACTAAAAAACCTGATTAATAGTTTCGACTTCGAACTGAAATTTTCTCGTTTCTGATAGGTTTATGGCCCTGAGGCAACGATGACCGGCATATGTAAAGAGGCAATCGAGTGCATTACTGCAGCTGCATAAGTTCGTCGATCCCTAGTTTCCGTCCACATTTTTCTCTGCATGCACACAAAAGTGTCAAAGTGATAATTAGAGCTTAGTAACCATTTTCTTTTCTCCACAAATTTTTATTCACAATTGTAGCAAATTTGGAAGACCATCGTTGTACTTCACGAATAAAAAATGCCACTTTAAGTTTTAAATCCCCTAAAAAATTTGGTACCCCTTTGAACTTCTTTGTATACTGTTGTTGAGATTGTTTTTTGCTATATCAATATTGGCATCTTGCTGTTCTTCATTTCTATTTCTTGAGATTTATGAAATTTAGAGTTGCTATATCCAAAAAAATGGACACGCGCGAGACTTTAGTCGAAAGTTGAAAACCTATTTAGCTAGGAGTTAAAATTACTGTTTGATTTAAAAGTGAGGGAAAAGTTAAGGATCTAGTATGATCTTAAAACTATAGTAAAAAGTAAAAGTGTAAAAATTACTAACTAACCGCATAAATAAGTATGACAACTGACTGTAAAGAAAAAAAAATTGTTTAAATCCGACTACTAAGGAGTATGACTAATGAAGTTAGGAATTTTGTCCATACTCCTTTAATTAGTTGAAATATATTGTTTTTATATATAATATCCGGTATGTATAAAGGTGGTTTAATAATCTCGTCTGATGGGGGACATTTGCCACATTATAAATGAATATGTTAGTCAAATGGATTGTCCCGGTAATATATAATTTAATTAGGTCATCATTTAGACTGACTTGGTTACTGTTTTTACTTTATTTAAACTGCATTTGAAACCAATTATAATGAATAGAGTTAAGGTCAAGTTATGTCATCAATGATCCATAAATATTGATTAGGTCATGCTCAATTTGAATTCGAAATAATCGGATTGGATTACTTAATAATTTCGAAAAAAAAAATTCATAACTATAATAAAAACCTAGCAAGCATCCAATTATAAAAGAAGAAGAAGAAGGAATAAAAGACATAAAACAACCCTGGACTTTGAGGTTTTATTTAATGGGAACCCTTAACTTTGAAAATGTTTAATTACCCCCCTGAAGTATATCTTAAATGCTAAAATACAACCCTGCCGTCACGGAAAGCATACGTGGCATCGTTATGTGCCACGTCAGGCACTCTTTCCTGCCATGTCAGCATACACGTCACCCCCACCTGGACAGTTGACAACGTGGACGTGGGTCCCACATCCACTCCAACTTAAGAGTGCACTGCTCTCTCCCATCGCTTTCATTTTTTCTTCTTCCCGCTTGATTTCCACAACCCTAACTTCGCAATTTCAAAATGCTAACCCTTACTCTCATATCGTTTTATATAGAAACAACAACTATGCATAATGTACGGTTTTGAATAGATTAGTTGTTAATTGAGATTGTGGATTCGCATTTCTGGGTTGAAGGTGTCCGATTGAGAAGACGATCGAATTGCTGTGGTGGTGAAGAAGACGCCCGCGTTGCATACGATTTGTCTTTGAACGAGGCTTGCGTTCGAGCACTATTTGGTACGTATTTCGAATCGAATCTTTGACTGTGGGGTATTGTTTTCTTGGTAACGTTGCTGTCACTGTGGTCCTGTCCGTAGATTAGGGTTTCTGCTGTGTGGTCCATCTATGGCTAGGTTACGAATATATATTGGGGGGGTGATATTATGGAAGGGGAATAAACTTAAATATTTGGGTGGTTTTGTCGATGAGATAGACGTTGATCCTGACACAATGACATTCCTAAAACTATTAGGTTGGTGTGAATCAAAAGGTTTTAGAAACATTAATTGTTATCATCTTAAACTCCCAAATTCACATGCCATATATGAAATTAGTGGTGATGATACAATTATGCCCCTTGTAAGCCATTTAGTCAGTGGTGGTGAATGTGTTATCTACGTGGAACATGGTGACAAATTTCACCCTCTACTGTCTTTTGATAACCCTACATTGACTGGTATAAGGCTTGGTTTGATAAATGAGGATGATAAGTGTAGAGATAGTAATGACCTTGGAGGAAGTGATGAATTTGTTGATGCAAATGTTGGGACCAACAGTTTAAATGACGAGGGTGGGTTTAGAATCGATGAGAGTTATTGCAGTGGAAACATAATGGGTGAAAAGGTAAGGGCGGCAGTTGGAGAATTGAAGCGCAATAAATTAGGAACTAACAATGTGAGTGTTGGGTATGTCCAGGATGTTAGTGGTGGTTTGGGAGGGGATGGTGAAGATAGTATAGAGGAGGTAACAGTAGAGGGGCAATTCTTGGGTGATTTAATGGAGGACATTGGACTTGATGAGTTGGATATGGATAATGCTGTCAATGATTTAGACCAACATGAAGAGGAGGAACCTAATGACGAAAGGGAGAATGACTTTAGGGAGGAGCAAAGTGAGTATGAGGGTGCCGAGCATGAAGGCAATGATCCTGGTGAAGACTTTAAAGGTACTGACAAATGTTTGTTTATTAGCTGTTTGTCCTCATATGCAGAAACTCCTTATTTATTTTATTAGTTATTTGTCTTCTGTCTTTTGTATATAAATATCCATACATATGTATTTTATTGTTGTTGGTACTCATAAATGGTATTTTAATACTTATTGGTACTCACAACATGTTATTTTTATACTAATTGGTACTCACAAATGGTATTTTAATGCTTAAACATTATACTATCTGTTGCTTCTTTATTATAGTGGTGGTTTGGTGTTGTTTGTGAATAGGTACTACTACTGTTAAAGTAGCTCTGTGTGGAAATGAAGTTAATGGTTTTCAAGTACCTGAAGAATACTTGGTGGAGGTAGAGGAACTAACTGAAAATGAAGATGAAGAGTTGCAGCAGGGGAGGAAGTTATTGAAGGGACTGTTTGAGAAAGGAAAGAAAAACAAGAAATATAAAGTGCAACAACTTGCAAATGACCTAGAGGCTGAAGATCTACAAACTATTAATGATGAAGACAGACAGCAGAGCAATGATGGAGTGCATGCAGTCTGCAGTAATGGAGAACCAAATTATAGTGATGAAGAAGGAAGCTTTACATGTACTACCAATGGTAAGCATGTGAGTCGACGACCCTCAAGATCTCATTTTTTTAAGCCAGAAGTCAAGGTCCCTGTCATTATTAGTGGCCTCAAGTTCTTAAACAAAGCCCAGTTCAAGTTGGCTGTGGACAGATTAGCTCTGCACCAGCGTAGAGACATCAAGTATGTGAAGGATGAAGCTGATCGGTGTAGAGCTGAGTGTAAAGATGAAGAATGTGATTGGAGGATGTTGTGTAGCATAGATCGCAAAAGTGGAGACTGGCAAGTCAAGACGTGTCAACCAACTCATTCTCACCTGTGCCAAGAAGTTTAAAAGAGTTCGAGGTTAACCTACAAGGTGATTGCTGAGTATTTCATTAGGAAGCGTGGTTTGTCAGCCTTATCAATGACCCAGCAAGAGATCAGTGATGGTGTATATAAGAAATGGACTATCGACCCCTCAATCACCCAATGTCGCTGGGCTAAAAAGAAGATTTTGTCAAGGTTGCAAGGAAATATTCAGCTGGAATTTGACAGACTGGAGGACTATGCTGAAGAATTAAGAAGGAGTAATGCAGGAAGCACCATCTGTTTGGACACTGAAGAAGTTGATGGGCAAAGAGTTTTTACTGGTTTGTATATTTATTTTGCTGCAATGAAGAGGGGTTTTAGGAATGGATGCAGGCGTATCATAGGTGTGGATGGGGCATTCCTAAAAGGTCCCTTCAAGGGAGAATTATTGGCAGCTGTTGGTAGGGATACCAACAATCAAATGTACCCTTTGGCCTGGGCGGTGGTTCATAAAGAAGATATGAAGACGTGGAAGTGGTTTTATTACTACTGATGCAAGATTTGAATATTGATGGTGGGACTGGTGGGGGGCGGACATTTTGCAGTGACCAACAGAAGGTATGTGTCCTTATACTTTATTTATGTGCAAACTATTCTTAGTAAATTGATGTGTTAAATGTCCTTATAATTTACTTTTTTAGGGGCTTGTCCGAGCAATATATGATCTCATGCCACATGCAGAACATAGAAGGTGTGCAAGGCATATATTTGCAAAATGGAGGAAAAAGTACAGTGGTGCTGCATTCCAAAAGCAATTCTGGGCAACATGTAAAGCTAGCACAAGGCAAGATTATGAGACAGAGTTGATCAAATTGGAGAATCTTGGAAGTGAGGCAAAAGAAGATTTTGAGAAAGCTAATCCACAACTATGGTGTAAGGCTTTTTTCACCAACACTCACTGTAAGTCTGATGTTGTGGACAATAATATGTGTGAAGGTTTCAATAGCTTTATCTTGCCAGCTAGATTTAAGTCCATCATTTCTCTACTAGAAAAGGTCAGGCTTATGGTTATAAAGAGGACAAATGATAGGAGAAAATTCATGGATACGTTCAAGGGTCATTTTGGAGGTAGGATATGGTCTAAAATTGAGGTGAATAGAGACATAAGTAGAGAATTTAGAATCCTTCATGCTTGCTCTACTGGATTTGAGGTTGCTAGGTCTAGTGACATGACTGACAAGTACATTGTCAATTTAACCAAACAGACATGTAGTTGCAGATTGTGGGATTTAACAGGGATTCCTTGTGGGCATGCCTTTTGTGCAATAAGGTTCAATAAGGAGGTTATGGAAACATATATCAGTCCATACTACACAAAATCCATGTTTGAGAAGTCATACAAGTTTACAATCAGACCAGTCAATGGGCCTAAGTTCTGGCCACAAACTGACAGAGGACCAATTCATCCACCTAAACCGACTACAGCTAGGGGAAGACCGAAAAAGCAACGAATTTTGGAAAATTGGGAGGAAGTTACTGGTGTAGGCATAAAACTGTCCAGGAAAGGGACATTGATAACTTGTGGGAACTGCTTTCGTCGGGGACATAACAGGAGGAGTTGCCAGAGAAAGGTTACACTTTTTATATGCATAACTTGCTGCTTGTTTTTTAATATGCATAACTTATTTCTCGTTTGTTTATATTTTACTCATTGATTGTTTGTTTATTTATAGGGACCGAGAGCACAAGATGCAGAACAATCAGCAGAGGCTCCTATTGCAGCACAATCAGCAGAGGCTCCTGTTGCAGCACAATCAGCAGAGGCCCCTGTTGCACCAACGATAGAGACACCAATTGCACCAGAAGCACAAAATGAGGACCGGATAGAAGGGGGTTCACAATCCACTCAAGGTGCACCAGTGCTCGACCAGCCAATTGTAGCACCAAAAAGGAAACGAGGCAGGCCTGCAAAGATGCAACAAGCAATTCCACATCATCCCCAAGTTGATCCAATTCCATCACAACTATCTCCACATCAGCCCCAACGCAATCCAATTCCAACACAACCCAAAAAGAAAGGAAGACCTCCAAAGAACACTACTGTGATTCCACCACCACAGCCTGAACCAAGGATGACAATAGGAAGACAATGTAAGGAGACGTTTGTGGGAATTGGACAGCCTGGTAGGGTGTCTCAAAGGATTGTGAAAGTACCGTTGAGGTACCAAGATTGATGCAGCTTCTTTTGACAACATGTTGTAGCTTCTTTTGATTACTTGTTGTACTAGTCAGAACTATAAGATCTATGGTTGTGTTGTTGTCCTAAGATACTTTTGACAGCTACTTATGAAAACAAATGTAATCCTTCTTTCAGTACAATGACATCTTTCTTATGTACACTACAGTACACTAACACTAACACTAACACTAACACAAGGTGCACCATTGCTATTTGGAGGAAAATTCTATGTTCATTGCAGTACACAAACCATAACCATTGTTATTTGGAGGCAACTTATCTATTCATTCATTACGTTACAACAATTCATAACAGTACTATAACCATGATCACTGTAAATAACTTAAAGTGCTAAAACATACATGAATGTAGCAACAATCCAGCAGTAGAACATCAACCACATTCTTCTACGCATTTTATCACTATAACTTATCTGTTTACTAACTACTAACTTCAATCTTTCATTTCCCTCTTTCAATTCTTTTGCATCATTCTTCAAAATCATAACCATTGCCTCCTTCTGCCTGAGTTCTTCACCATCATTTGCTAACATATCCATGGATGCCACCAGTTCTTTCTCCCTATTCCTCAGTCCAATAATGACCTCTTTCGCCCGATCTTGCATCTCGTCGTCTACCCATCTATGAAATTTGCATCTCTTGAAAAAACCACATGTTAGAAATCTCCTGCCAGGATTAAAATCAGTCCAAGAAACCCATAGAGGAGCCTTCTTTCCACAGTAGCACTTAACATCTGGCCCTTCATACATCAACACTGGTTTTTGACCAATTGTTGAAATTGTGTAAGTTTGACGATGTGACGCATTGTGCCCAACTACTGAATGTGACTCGGCGTTGGAGCTGGAGCATGAGGACCGAGAGGAAGAAGTGGGCGACGGTTTCATTCTTCGATAAGAAGCAGCAGCAATGAAGTTAGGGTTTTGAGGTTGCGGCTAAGACGATGGATTAGGTTTTGGAGTTAAGCAAGAATGAAATAGAGGACGGAAGAAGAAAAAATGAAAGCGATGGGAGAGAGCAGTGCACTCTTAAGTTGGAGTGGATGTGGGACCCACGTCCACGTTGTCAACTGTCCAGGTGGGGGTGACGTGTATGCTGACATGGCAGGAAAGAGTGCCTGACGTGGCACATAACGATGCCACGTATGCTTTCCGTGACGGCAGGGTTGTATTTTAGCATTTAAGATATACTTCAGGGGGGGTAACTAAACATTTTCAAAGTTAAGGGTTCCCATTAAATAAAACCTCAAAGTCCAGGGTTGTTTTATGTCTTTTATCCGAAGAAGAAGCCATCAACATGCAATGAACGCAGCATAAATCTTGAATTTAAAATTTTCACGAATTAGGCCAGCTCGTTGATGATCATTTTTCAGACAGAGCTAACGCAATTATTAGAGGTTTGTGTCAAAGTGAAAAGGAACAAGCGGAAAAGATTAATAATTTGGTGGCTGAAATCAAAGAATTGAAGAAGCGTGATATGGTTTTTAATGGCATGGTGGACGAGTTACTTTGTTTGAAGGATGAAAATCACTACTTGACGAAAAGGCTTAAGAAATTCAGGTTTCTGTTAGCCATTTTTTTAATTGTTGTTGCTGTAATTGGATTTCTTATTTTTTGCAATTAAGGGAAAAAATTTGGTTATATTACATTCTGTTCGTAAATGATTTGAAGATGATCTTCTGTAATTGGATTTAGTAAAAGTAACATTAATGTATATTAAGGGAAGTTGAAGATGAAGTTTCTTCTTCCTCACTATTTACTGATTTATATACTTTATATATCTATTTTGTTAAAATGGGTTGGCTTTTAGCTTTTTGCTTAATGTCTTGATTATCTTTTACCTTAAATATTATCTCATTTTACTGTATAATGTACGTCCTATGGTATGTGTATTAGAAATTCAGTACAGAACAGAAACCTTGGTATTCTCTGCAGTAAGTTTACTTTTCACGGCAGCAATTTCATCAACTTTGGATAGAGCGAGTTCAACTTTGTCATTGCACTTTTCCTTGCATCACTATCCTGTTTATTTCAAGGATGCTTAAGCTATCACTCGTTCTAACATTTTTGAAATAAAACATACCTGCAAGACAAGTGTGATATGAAATGAAAATTGAAAGTATTTTATTTTAAAATGAAATTATATGGATATTTTGTGAGCATGAACTTAAAATAATCAGAGGAGAATAATCTTAAAATAAAATATTTGCAATCTTAAAATCCTCAATATGAGTTCTGCTACATTTGGTAAGAAAATAAATAAATTACTTTTCGTTCTTCTTAAAAATTCAAATTAGCAGACTGGTATTTAAAATTTAGCTTTTAGTGAGTTACAAGTTGTTCTCTACATCCTAGTGTAGCTTAATTAGTTGAACGATATTTTAATTAAATTGTATTAGAGTGCTAATTATTTTTTAACTTATTTGTATAGGTGTGGCAGCTTATGGATTTTGGGCTGGGGACATGACATTTGAGAACACGGCTGATCCACTTAAGCATCAGGCAGTGGCACTAATGGTGAGCTCCGACCACTCAATCTTTTACCGATGTAGCTTCAGAGCATACCAGGACACCCTCTTTGTACACTCCCTAAGGCAATTCTACCGCGATTGTCAGGCCCTGTTTACTTCAGGGAATTTTGCAGAAAATTCCCCAGTTTTTTGAAAACTGGATTTTTTTTTTTCGAAAACGTGTTTACTTAGCGTTGTTTTCATTTCGGAATAAAAATGAAAATTTTCGGAATGAAAACTCATGTGTAAGTTTTGAAAACACCCAAAACCTGTTTTCAAAATTTTACAAAGGACCTCTCCATTTGCAAAACTCGGGGCCCGTTTACCTGGGAGAATTTTCAATTTTCAATTTGCTGTTTTTGAAAATTTTCAATTTTCAATTTGCTGTTTATTTTCATTCTGAAAACTGGAAAATGCGTTTACTTCGCGTTTGTTTTCTGATCAGAAAAACTGGAGAACGCGTTTACTTCGCACTGAATGTAAGAATTTCCTGATCTGAAAACTGGAAAACGTGTTTACTTCGTGCGTTTTCATTTTTTGTGGAAAACCGAAAATATTTGTAATGAAAAGAAGAAATCATTTGAAAATTATTTTAATAATCCTAATTGTTTATTTTAATATATTCAATATGAAATAAATACGGAAGCTTGACGATGGAGTAGCTAGTTCTTATGGTTCAACCTTGAAAATCAGGATTCTGATGGATTTATGTATAAATATGCTCTCGTGGCATGCGAGCCTGTGATGATCCTACCTTGCCATTGATTCTTGAGTTTTTAACGATGTTAAAGTATAACTTGCTCCCTGCAGCGGTAAACATGTAAATACTAAAATATCATTAAAAAGTTCTAGTTAATCTACTTTGCTTTTAATTATTTCTTGAATTTGAACTTAGATACGGAGGTTAAAATAGATTTTCTATTAACATTTTTACCTAATACATTTTAAAAAGCAGGTTCATATATGTAAATATTAAATGCAATGCAACGCCAAAATGGAAGAAGCACAAACTGATTATCATTGACAAGAACAATAAGGGTTTGTTTGGCGTTCCGGTTCTGGTTGGAAAAGTTCTGTAGGAAAAAGTTCTGTGTGAAAATGACTCTGAAAAAAGGAGTATGTTGTTTGGTAAATTTTTATTAAAAATTCTGTGGGAAAACCAAAACCTGTTTTTGGTGTTTGGTTAAAACTGGTTTAAAACTATGGTTTGAATGCAAAATGACCATAAAGGGCACCATTCATTTTAAGTGTTATAATTAATTTTTTTAGTATTTTTATATATATTTTTAATCAATTTATTTATAATCTAATATTTACTACTTAATATTTACCTAATATCATAAATAAATTAAACTTATTAATACCATAAAAAATTTAAATTAGGGGTAATAGCTTAAAACACCCCTGTACTAACCGCGAAAAATAAACTCCTCCCCCGAACTTCAAAAACGCTAATACATCTCCCCTGGACTATTATTTTCGGGCAAAAAGGCCCTTCAATGCACATTTTTACAATTTTAAAAAAATTCTAAAAATTCTAAAAAAAATGTAAAAATTCTAAAAAAAATGTAATTAACCTAAACATCAAGAAACATTGTAAAAAATTCCAAAAAATCACAAAAAAATGTAATTAATTATGGACAGAAGGGGCTAATTGCACGGTCAATGTAGTTCAGAGGAGGTGTATTAGCGTTTTTGAAGTTCGGGGGAGGAGTTTGTTTTTCGCGGTTAGTACAGGGGTGTTTTAAGCTATTACCCCTTTAAATTATTAATACCATAAATAAATATTTATCTAATATAATAAAAAGTTTTAAACTATTAGTTTCGAAAATGAAATGAATTATTCTGAAATTGGAATAAATTACTCTAAAATTGTAATAAAATTACATGAAATAGTTTTAAACTTATTAATGCATTAGAAATTAAACCCGTCGTTACATATATAAAAAGTACAATTACATATTAAGCATTAAACTATTAGTTATTGAGTTAAAACTAATTATTTGTTTCACTTAGTTTTTCCAGAAGGACTAATTATAATTATAAAGGACACAATTTGTTTTGGATATTATAATTAATATTTTTTAGTATCTATATAGATTATTTAAATCAATCTATTTCTTTAAACAAATAATTAACATTTTATTTATTAAAAAAAATAAAACTTCATTAGTAGAAGAATAAAAAATAAAACTTCATTAGTGTTTGAAACGTTGCATTATGCTATTTCTCTTTTGTTTCACTTTAATAATTTTCATAAATAAGCATCAAGAGATAAAAATCTAACCCTTTCCTTTTCAAGTTATCTTAATACATGATTCGATAATTGCCAATATTTGCAACTTGGATCTTGTGATCCTGTCAGCAGGATTACACGGAAGGCTTCAAGTCTCCGCAGCTCCTGACGAATCAACCTGCAACAAAAGAAACTCATTACAACTTCATCACATTGTTTTAATGAATAGATCACTAGAGGCAGAAAAGAGTGAGCCAGGTGAAAAAAATTGGAACAGAGGAAGCAAACAACACCTACCAGACAAGTAGAAATTGTTTGCAGACAAATTTCCCCAAATTTTACGACATGGTGGTCATGAAAATAGAAAATCAAAAGATACTGCTTCTAGGAAGTCAGAAACATAGGCAGAGTACTTAAGACTAACAGGCAGCCACAATTAATTGGCATAACCTCTAAATGGTTTAACTCAGTATCACATTGATCAGATACGCAGGTTAGTTATTAGAAATAATAGTACAACATACTAAACTGATTAGTTCCTCCATATCCATGTCAAAGTAAAGTGTAATTCTTCAGGACTCTTGCCCTCATCTTAGCTTATCTTTTGTTTGCTCTAATTCATTCTAGGACCATTTGTATAGAAAATTTAACAGAAACAGATCTCAGAATTTTCAAAATGAAATCAAGCGCTAGTATACAAGGAAAAGACACTCATTATGCAGAGAGTCGGCGCCTTTTACGTATCTATGTGATACGAGTTAATATATATCCAGAAAAACAAACAAACAGTTAAGTTGAAAAACACAGTCACCTGAAGTTTAATAGGACTTGCAAATTTCTTGTTCAAGTTGCATGGTATCATTTTAATGCAAGTACCCTTGACGTTCTTAGTACCAAAGCGCTCCTTTCGCTGCGTGCTCTGCAGCTGCTTTCTTTGTCATCTGAGGTGCCCCTACGCATTCCAATATCATATCTGGTGCCTCTTCAATTTCCACAATAACCTTGTACGTGAAGCTGCAAATATACAAACCCAGCATGATACATTCCCAAATTAGTTGGCAGATGAAACCGAATAAACAAGCAAAAGAAGAGCCTTGGACAGTCAAGTATGAATATCAGAAAACATGACATCGAGCTTATGCTGTTGCTACTGCCAAAAAACTCAAAGACAGACTGCCTAGGCCAGAAGCATTCATTAGAAAACACCCATTTAATCACCCCCACCCTTCATAAGAATGCATCTTTCGGAGAATGCAATAGTAAATTCAACAATAAAACTGATAAAACAGTCAATATAAAATTGTCTACGTGAATACTGAATTAACTAGCAAAGACTCTAATAAGTCAGTTCATGTTAGCTTTATCCTATTCTCACAACCCTACAATTAAAAACACAAAGAAAACAGGAAAAAAAACATTTTCAGATTCCACCTAAATGAGTATCCATACCAAAAATAACTAATCAGTGAAGATTGAATATAGACGGAATAGAGATGCCCTAAATTCCTAATTTCCTCCACATTGTTGGATAAAATATGGGCATTGCACATACTCATCGCAAAATTATCTTTCCCAATCAAAGCTTTCATGATGAGAATATGCAACAAGCTTTTAATATGTTGTCATCCAATAGTCAAACCTCAGCCAAAGAGGTTAAAAAGTTCCTTAATTCCCAAACATGATTTAGATTGCACAGGGTCGCATGACCACAAAAGCTTAAGATTACATACTGACCATAAATTGCTTTACACTATGTAGGGTTAGTAGGCCCGTAACTATGTGTCCTCACATTAATCAACATGCACCGACACCAAAACAAGCATCCAAGTGCTGTTAACACAAGACAGAAAACAAGCATTAAGACACAGAATCATGAAAACCAGACTAAATTGCAAGCAACTTATATAACTAATCATCAATAACATGGTAAATTAACAAATACAGAACTTAGCAAACCCATTTTCTACCTAAGATCAAATCCCGCCAAATTAAGCACAAACAAAATTTAGGAAAGCGGAAGAAGGCCAAAGCAGTAATTAAATAACACACAAATCTAATTATGTGTTGGTTGAGGACTTTAAACAAACACCTTAAGATCAACTCCATATCAAATGTGTATCCAACAAACCCAGCCCTATAACATCACATTTAGACTAAAAGTTGCAATTATACCACCACATATAAATTATATAAACTGAAAATTTAGGAAACAGGAAGAATCGGGCCAAAGTAGACCAAAAATTGACACACCATTATGACAAGAAGCAATACTATGGCAGCAATAGCATTAGACACATAAATTTGACTAAATTGAAGAGAGGATAGATAGTTTTACCAGTTGGGGAGATTCTCTGGAGGAGTTGAAGTGGAGTTGCCAGCGAGCTGAAGAGTGGAACGCGGTGACTCCGGAGAGGTCGCCTGAAGATGGGTCTTCACCGGCGGCTGCGGCGGCGTCGCCGCCCAAGAAGAAAGATAGGACAGATCCCATTGCTTGCGGAGATATCAAGCGACGATGACGAAAGTTGTTTGCGTGTTAATGCCTTAAAACTGGTACCTAGGGTTTCGGTGGGTGGTGGAGGAGGAGGAGCCGAGACCGAGAGCAGTCGGACGGAGCCGAGAGTGGAGAAAAACAAACTCCTCCCCCGAACTTCAAAAACGCTAATACACCTCCTCTGAACTACATTGACCGTGCAATTAGCCCCTTCTGTCCATAATTAATTACATTTTTTTGTGATTTTTTGGAATTTTTTACAATGTTTCTTGATGTTTAGGTTAATTACATTTTTTTTAGAATTTTTACATTTTTTTTAGAATTTTTTTAAAATTGTAAAAATGTGCATTGAAGGGCCTTTTTGCCCGAAAATAATAGTCCAGGGGAGATGTATTAGCGTTTTTGAAGTTCGGGGGAGGAGTTTATTTTTCGCGGTTAGTACAGGGGTGTTTTAAGCTATTACCCCTAATTTAAATTTTTTATGGTATTAATAAGTTTAATTTATTTATGATATTAGGTAAATATTAAGTAGTAAATATTAGATTATAAATAAATTGATTAAAAATATATATAAAGATACTAAAAAAATTAATTATAACACTTAAAATGAATGGTGCCCTTTATGGTCATTTTGCATTCAAACCATAGTTTTAAACCAGTTTTAACCAAACACCAAAAACAGCTTTTGGTTTTCCCACAGAATTTTTAATAAAAATTTACCAAACAACATACTCCTTTTTTCAGAGTCATTTTCACACAGAACTTTTTCCTACAGAACTTTTCCAACCAGAACCGGAACGCCAAACAAACCCTTATTGTTCTTGTCAATGATAATCAGTTTGTGCTTCTTCCATTTTGGCGTTGCATTGCATTTAATATTTACATATATGAACCTGCTTTTTAAAATGTATTAGGTAAAAATGTTAATAGAAAATCTATTTTAACCTCCGTATCTAAGTTCAAATTCAAGAAATAATTAAAAGCAAAGTAGATTAACTAGAACTTTTTAATGATATTTTAGTATTTACATGTTTACCGCTGCAGGGAGCAAGTTATACTTTAACATCGTTAAAAACTCAAGAATCAATGGCAAGGTAGGATCATCACAGGCTCGCATGCCACGAGAGCATATTTATACATAAACCCATCAGAATCCTGATTTTCAAGGTTGAACCATAAGAACTAGCTACTCCATCGTCAAGCTTCCGTATTTATTTCATATTGAATATATTAAAATAAACAATTAGGATTATTAAAATAATTTTCAAATGATTTCTTCTTTTCTTTACAAATATTTTCGGTTTTCCACAAAAAATGAAAACGCACGAAGTAAACACGTTTTTCAGTTTTCAGATCAGGAAATTCTTACATTCAGTGCGAAGTAAACGCGTTCTCCAGTTTTTCTGATCAGAAAACAAACGCGAAGTAAACGCATTTTCCAGTTTTCAGAATGAAAATAAACAGCAAATTTTCAAATTGAAATTTTTCAAAAACAGCAAATTTTCAAATTGAAAATTCTCCCAGGTAAACGGGCCCTCACGTGTACGGTATCATTGATTTCATATTCAGTGATGTTTCTGTCGTTTTCCAAAATTGTGACATTTTAGTAAGGCGATCAATGGATCATCAAGCCAACATGAAAGAGATGACTTGAACGAGAACACGAGTATTTCAATTTAAATGTCACGAATTAGGCCAGCTTGTGATTTTGTTGCAGCTAGAAATTCATTTAAGACTTATTTAGGTAGGTCATGGAAAAAGTATTCGAGGACTGTTTTCTTAAGGAGTAATGTTGATGGGCTAATTGACCCGGTCGGGTGGAAAGGGAGATGCTTTATGATTAATGTAAATAGACTCACTTTTTGCCAATTTAAACCATATCCTGTCCTTCATGTTTGTCTAAAATAGTTGTTAGAGTTCATCTTCAGTATTGAGGAACTGTTGATACTCTTTTTTTTGTTGATACTTTTTAGAAATGAAAATATTTGGTATTTATGTCATTGCCTTTTAAAGTTTCTGCCTACCAGAATTGGTGTGGTTACACAGCATGTTTTTATGAGCATTAAGCACAACATTGACATGTAAAAATACTAGCCACAAAATGAGGCCCTAATTATTGTGTCCGTCTTATGTATGGCCAGCTATAAAATGGTCATTTATCTTTGAATACTTTCTGGAATATGATGAAAACTATAAATTTCTTTCTTTCACATGGGATGTCTTGTGGTGTCCAAATATTATTAACATAATCATTCTTATTTGTGTACTTTGTGCACCGTTTCTCCATGCAGTCGACCTTGGCTTTGCTACTGGATCCTGCACTCAATTGCCTTACTGGGAGAGTCTGTTGATTATGAACTTGAAAATAACGCCATTGAGTTTCTTAACCGTTGTCAGGTATGAAGCTAAAAGAAGATCTTACACCAAGTTTTTTTCCCTTCATCTGTTTTCTTTGGTAATATAGCCTTGTGGTTCAACTGTATGTAGATGTGTACACATGTATCTTCTTTTTTTCTTGCATGTGTATTTGTTTCCGCATGCTGCAAATGCTTATAAATGGTTAAAAATAATGAGTGAAGGCCGTTTTTGTCTTTTTTGTCATTTGGATTGTTGCAATCGGTAGCTCTTTAGGAGCAATTCTGGGTAGATATGCTTGTCCACTTTGTTAAGCAGAGGTTTTTAGTGTGGTTTGGTTAAATATTTAGGAGTTGGATGAAAAATGCTTGGTTCAATTTGCTGCTTTATTTCAAGCATCTTATTCCCTCCCTCCTCTGCTCTATATAGGGTACCCCATAGTTCCCATTGAATATTCTAAGATATGGATATGAGGTAGGAATGCATAAACATAATGTCCGACATGCAGAAGTTCCATTTAACATACAAGTAATGCCATAACTTATTTTTCTTTCAACTGTTATATTGGATGGGAGCTCTCTGACTTTTTCATACATGGAATATTTTCTACGTCTGTTGTTGTTTACTGAAACTTTGTGGTTTCTATTTCCTGACAGGACTCAAATGATGGATATGGTGGTGGACACGGACAGGCAAGTGTTGTGATGTTTGACACGATAACCTGCACTTTTTTGGTCTCTTAAGAAAAATGCTTCTGCATACATTGCGATAGTTTTGGTTATCAAATTTTAAGCCATTAAATCACCTTTTCTCTGCTACATGAGCTGCAAACATGAGAGATCAAATTTCCTATTAGTAAGCTAATTATTTAGTACCTTTATTCTGCTTTTTATCTTAACTTTGTAAGCCTGTGGTTCCTGAGGGAAAGGGTAAAAACCTGTCAAGTTTTTTTAGCTATCTATGGTTTGTTAGCTGTCAGAATATACATCGTATTCTATAGGAACATGGAGTCCATAATCTTATATTGCATGAACTAATGGTTATTCCTTCTGTGATGAGGTTCTTCTCTTATGTAAATCTAGGTGGTTTCCAGACATCCCATCTTGTTCCTGAGTTATTATTGTAACATTTTCCATGATATTGTATGTGTACTTAGTCCAACTGTTTCTCTGCAGATGCCTCATCTAGCAACGACTTACGCTGCAGTCAATTCACTTATCACCTTGGGTGGTGATAAAGCCTCGTCATCAATAAATAGGTGGTTAGTTTTTGCTGCCTTTTTAACAATTCTGCTTTTGCTGCAAGTGGGGCATTCAGGTTGAGATTGCATCTTCATCTTTGCATTTATTTTGAAGAGAGAATATATCTGTTACCGTATAACTTCGAATGTGTTGAAAGTGGCAACACCAACTTCAGGCGTTAACATGCAAGAGGTCAGGCGTTAACATGCAAGGGCAGGCGTTAACATGCAAGAGGGCAGGCGTTATCATGCAAGGGCAGGCGTTAACATTCAAGGAGGCAAAGTGGCGTTAACTGCCAGCAACAAAGTGACAGCGTTATTAGCAAAAGGGTGTTATCAAGCTGTCAAGCAAAAGTGAAGTTAACAAGGGCGTTATCAAGCAAACGCATTTGTCTGTTTCTACTTTGCCACTTGTAATTTTATGGTGTACACAACTCTAAAAATCTAGAATGTTGTACCACGTGTAGTTAATAGAAGTGTATAGAAAAAAGATGTCGGTGGTATGCCTATGTATAGGCATCCACCACATTGCAGAAAGGTTGGTCGGAACCTTGTTCCCACCCAAAACAGAGAATGCTGGAGAATGCTGGAGAGTGAGAATTGTGCACACTGTGCACCACTCTCGTTGTCAGTTGTCATCAAAAAAGAAAGAAATCTTTGTGAGTGGAGAATGCTTGTGTGGAGAATGCTTGTGTGATTCTACAATCGTAGATCACGAAAATTATGTCCGTGTGCGGTTCTACAAACAAGACTGTAGAATAAGAAATTTTCCAGAAGAAGAAAGTTTGTGTCTATAAAATATCATCTTCATCTATAATATTTCATCATCTTTCTGGTTCTCTTGTTGAATCTTTTATAGGTTTTGATTTTCTAACATGGTAGCGGAGAAAATACAAAAATACCAGAATCTTCATCAACCTCAAAACCAATAGAATGTAATATTTATTTAGTTTCTCTGCCCAACTGTGCTGTTTCCATCATATTCTGAATTCTAACTACAATTGTTTTGCAAATCAGTCACATGACACTTTACTGTTTTGTTTTGTGGGCACCTGGTTCCTTTTATCAATATTAGTTTTGCTCTCAGTCAACCCTATACCAGCGGGGCAGTATAGTGGAACAACCATGCCTGACATGCCCCATGGGGTTCCCATATGACTGATTGGTTTCATTGAAACATCTGTTTGACTCAAATACGAGCACTTTTCATGATTCTTTTTTATCCAGTATGTCTTTCCCCCTAGGATGCATGATGCTGGGGAAATTGATACACGGGGTTGCTACACTGCTATTTCAGTGAGATCCTCTCCCTCTCTACTATCTACAGCACATTTAGGCATGTTTTGTCTAACCGAACCTGGTGAACATGAATTATTTTTCCTGAACATCAAAGGAAATGTATTTATAATTTGGCCCTCCTCATTAATTGAGAAAAAGCATCAGTCTGTGTCATGGCAGGCTATGTTTAAGATGACCTAGAAGGTAATGCATTAAGTTACATCATCCTTCTATGAATCTCCAGCCTTCTTTCAAACTCCAAAGTTGTGTTAATCGGATCCATGAAACTAACTTATGATCCATATTGGAGCAATTTGTGATGTTGGTCTTTATCGGATTGATTATCATCATGAGACAACCATCTTTTTTCAGTTTTCTCATACTAGATGTTGGGAATTGGGATGCATTATTATCTTCTAGAATCCTGTGCACAAAAATTATCTCCACATTTTATTCATCAACATTCCTATTAATGCACCAACCATCTTGGTCTTACCAGGTTGCAAGTATACTCAACATTTTGGATAATGAGCTTGTCAAGGACGTTGGAAATTACATCTTAGGTTGGTTTCTGATGGCTTTTATTAATTCATTTTGGAGCTAAACTTGTGTCTGCACTCTATTTGATCCATTTCTCTGTGCCTTTTACACATTTTTGGTTTTCTTCTGGTTTATTGATTTTGCAACATTCTAGGATAAATCTCTTTGAGTGTGGTGTTAATCAAAATTTTAAAGGGATTTTACTGTTAGAAACTTAAAAATATATATCTATAGAAGTTAACATTATTTAGATATTCAAGTATCTTTGGTGCTTGCTAATGGATATTGGTCACTTGTTGGTCTAGTTGAGAATGGCTGTTGTTCTTTTTCTGATCATTTAGGCAATATGACTTTGGTTGAGGGTTTGTCTAATTAGTTGCATGTGCTTAAACTTGTTTTACTGCTCAGAGCACTTGGTTTATGTCTTCGAGCAGTAAACTTATCTGTAGCTTTTCTGATAAGATCTAGAAATTGAGATTTATACTCCGCGTAACTATGATTCCATTAGGAACATTCTAGATTCTCCCTCCATTGTCTGATAAGTAGGAAGCTAAAATTCTGGATCTAATACTGCTGCAGCTGCCAGACTTATGAGGGTGGAATTGGTGGAGAACCTGGTTCTGAAGCTCATGGTGGGTAGGTTCCTGCCTTCTTACCTCTCTAATTCCAGTTGTTTCTTTGTTAGATAATAAATTTTCTATCCCTCTGTGCGCACTTGTGTTCTTGTTTTTTCCTCCCAAGTTAAGCTTCATAGATGTGATTTGATGATCAGGTACACCTTTTGTGGATTAGCTACCATGATTTTGATCAATGAGGCTAATCGTCTGGATTTGGATAGCTTAATTGTAAGCAATATTGCCTCTTTTGGTGGTGGTCCACAGCATTATTTGTCTGGCTGCACATGAATCATTTTCGTTTTCAATTCCTTGTGCTTGTAGCAATTTGGAAGCAGTACTTTTCATGTGATTTGGAAGTCTTTGTTCCTCTAATTTCTGATGTTTTTGTTTTAGGATTGCGTGGTATTTCGACAAGGGATAGAATGTGGATTTCAGGGGAGAACAAACAAATTGGTAGATGGTTGTTACTCTTTTTGGCAGGTGATATTCTATTCCTTATATTAAGAGATATTAGTGGTTTTGTGGTGCACTAAATGAAAAAAACATCAGGGAGGTGCCTTTGCATTGTTGCAAAGATTTAATTTGGTAGATGGTGAACGCCTAGCATGGGCTGATACTGGAGGAGATAGTGCCACAGAGAGCACTTCTGAAGAAGAAGAAGATGCGGATGGAAGTTTGTCAGAAACTGATGAGGCAAGCCATGTTAAAAATGGAGGTGGGTTTAATCCTTTTCTATTTTCTGATTAAAGGAGATTTGAGTTTTTGGCCGCTGTGTTTCTTTACCTGGTTGCGTTGCGGTTTCTCTTAATTTTTCATTTTCCCCATACGCAGGCGTGCAGAATGCTTCCTCTTCAGTAGTCCATAACCAAAATGAGCATGATCAAAACTTTGGATACGTTCAAAAGGAACCGCTCTTTCACAGCATCGCATTGCAGCAATACATATTGTTATGCTCACAGGTAAAATTCGGAAGATAAATTAGTGAGCTGAAAATAGCATCCAACTTTAGATGAATATTGAGTAGTTTCTTTTCTTAAACCTCAAATATTTGCCTATGTTTAATTGATTGTGGCTGTGCATACCGTGGTGACTGCAGCTACAGAATGGCGGATTCAGAGACAAACCGGGGAAATCCAGAGACTTCTATCACATGTATTACTGTCTAAGCGGTCTCTCAGTGTCCCAATACATCTGGAGCAAGGATGAGAACTCACCACCGTTACCCAGAGCTGTGCTGGGTTCCTATTCCAATCTTCTCGAACCCATCCACCCCGTGCACAACGTTGTCTTGAAGCAGTACCATGAAGCTCGTGAATTCTTCTATAGGTCTTAAACTTTTACTCCTTTTTGAGTTCGTGTACCATTCTGTAGTTGAGATGTATGATGCAGCTTGATGTAATTCTGTAAATTAATAGTTTCTTTCCTTAGACTATAGAATAAGGAACTTTAATCATGTTTTTCTTGGATTGCAGAATAATACTTCCCATTGCTTTAACTATAATTGTGCTTTATAGAAAATAAAAATTGAACTGCAGATTTGTCCTATCATCCTTTTGTATCGAGACCTTTATCATTTTCGGTAGAAAATTGATCTTGTTAAACTATTGTTCGAGTAGTGTAGCGTTGGATTGAGGATGCTTTTCCAAATAAATTATACCAGTAAATAAAGTGATACAGACATTTTCTTTGTCCTCGTCATCTCTTTACCATTACAGAAAAAGGAAAACAGAGATTGGACCGACCTTCTCTTATCTTTAACCGGCATTGCATCTTATCTTTAACCGGCATTTCATCTCTATTTTCTCTGTAATTTCCAAGAGTGGGTAGTACAAGATAGAGATCGTTGACCGATAAGCAACCAGCCATTTCTAGTTCTCATTTAACGATGGGAGATAAACCGCACCATTCTTCTTCTTTTTTTCCTTTGTAGTTTGTAGATTTCTAGTTGCAGCAAAATACACATGAATGTTCCCTGCTTAAGATTCCCCATCACTTCAAGAAAGTAGAACAAAAGGAGTATGGAATTTTTTTCTTTTTTTAAGAACATGTTAAAAATACAATAGAGAGTATAATGAAAACGCGGTAGAAACAAAAGAAACAATCTTCCTTCCCCTTCAACTTCCAATGATGTCATCGTTCTGTCGCAATTTTCAGTAGATCCTCCTGACTTGTTAGTTTTTCTTTGGGTTTGTTCCTTGTACTCCCGACCCTTTTCTCTTCAGCATCGATCTTCTCCCACGCGTTGAATGGTACAACTCTAACATTTCTACTCTCAAGTAACTATAAAAGTCCCTCCCTCCCAGGCTTTGACAAGCTCGAGGAGGTGGGTATTGCTCCCCGTTCAAGGTCTTGACATATGCTTGCAACCTATCATGTACCAAACTCAATCATACGACTCCTGAGTATGCAGGTTTTCTATCACATTATCGTTTAGTGTATGAGACAGAGACAACTTACAGTTTGTTCAGCACAATAAAGATTCGTAGCTATAATCCTAGTAGGTCCTCGCTTCAGCCACCCACATACGTACAAACCCTGCTCAAATAGTCTAGTGTCTCTAGAAGTATCGGCAAGAACTCGACCTCAAATATTTGGAACTACACCTGTAACAAAAACAATGCAATAGACACGAGCATTTTAAGTCATCGCATGAGGTAAACTCTAGAACCCACAGGGTGGCAAAAGTCTTAATGTGCACACATATTTCCATGCTCATAAAATTTCCAGATATAAAGTAACTGATGAAAGAATAGAAGAACCCTTCCTATAAAAGACAACAAGGGTACCAATGGGGAAAAAGCTTTATAATGGGTGGACATATATGTTCGTAATTAAATGTAGGGACATCCATTGTAGTTCTTATTTTATAAAATATTCAGTGGCACAGTCAAAAAAGTGACATGAAGGAAAAATGAAGCTAATTTGAAGTTTCTGCAAACATTCAGTTATAAATATATCACATCGATGTAACATTTGAAGCCATGAGTAGGGACAAAATATGGAAAGTATAATGCGATAGCACTCTTACAGTACCTTTCTGATGATCAAAGGTTAAACCGTCAACTGGTACTGATTTGTACCCAATGCATTTTATGACCAACTTGTAAACAAAAATAAAAAAGAAGTCATCGTACCTATTAGTAAATTATTCCAGTCAGCTCACAATATAAATTTCAATTTACACAATGCTAATTTGGTCCAATAAGCCACCAACCCACAAATAAAGGATTTTTTTTCGCCCTGACTAATATGGAGAAGTTTATGACTTGTATTATTCATTTTTACCCCCTTATTATTACAGAACAAATGGAGTGGAAAGAAGCAATAATGCGAAGGTGAAAAAATGGGGTAGGAAACAACATTCTAAAGAGTGTGGCTCCTTATCAGGGTACAGTAGAAGTAATCAAAGCTTGACATCCCATAAATCTTACCCGCATTCAAGGACCTCAAATTGTCCAGTACCAACTGCAATCTGTTTCCCTAACACAGTACCTATAAAATTCAGCCAAATGAGTGATGCCACACAACCATAAATTTGATATGAAATGTACGACTAACAGAAATACGTTGTAAAACCAGAAACGTATGACTAAATATAACACTAGAAAGTGATGTTCCAGATAACAAGCAACAATCAATGCATATGACACCAATATCTAAACCACACAAATGAGACATGGAGGTCAATACTTCCTAAATTTAAATGCATGCAAAGAAATTGATTAAAAAAACAAACCTAACAACACATGCTTGTTCAAATAAACTTCAAGGTTGAGCAATGGTTTTCTAATCCACAACCAAGGATAAGAATCAACACGGTGATGCATATTAATAAAAAAAGACGTTGTTCAATATACAATTTACCAGCCCGTAAATTTAAAAAGTTCAGTGCATCGCACATTATTAGCCCATTATAAAGCAGGTGGACATCACAAATTTAATCGATAAGAAAATATTTGTGCAGCATGTAACAAATGCATGAAAAAAGCGTATTGATGAGTGCAATAGAAATAAATAAATCACGAATTACCATTCTTAAAAACTATATATATTACCAAGAACTTTGAGGAGCTCTTTGGCAGTACAAGCTGCTTGGGCTGGCCCACGCCTTCCAACTAAATACACTCTCCTGTAATAAACCAATATCACTACATAAAAGCTAACATAAATAGTAATGATTCTATATGGTCACTATTAAATGATAGAAGAAAAACCTTATAGAGTTTTGCTCTAGAGCTTCCAAAGCGTGGTTTGCAATATCAGTTGTTGCTAATACTGTTGTGGATTGTAGAAGGATACGAGCAACATCAAGAGCTACATTACCCTAAAAAAAGAACATAGTTGATTCAGAGCATCACAACCACTCATAATCATATAGCTGGTGTTGTTTAATGAATACTGGTTACTGCTACATATAATGTGAAAATCAAGAGTTCACAATATTTCTAATCATTTGGCACGACAGTCAGAAGTGCTGAAATGAAAATTGCATAATCTCACGTTAAATGAATAACTTTGCACAGTCCATTAACTAAAAAATAAGCTTTCATTAATCAATATTATCCCAACTTCATAATCTTAAAACTAACCTTCAAATCGGCATAAGATAAAATGTATTTTCCTCCTCGAGAAAAAAAAATCTCTCAAAGTTTCTATCACAATTTTTTATTGGATCAAAGAAACTCATCTCTTCTCCGTCTCTCCCTAGAATGGAGATAGTAAAAACCTTAAAAGCCATTCTAAATCTACGATGTTATCAAAATTATTCTAATAATAATGGTTTGATTCATTATATTTCCACTTATCAAAAATCTCTACTCAGTTTAATTCGAAAACTGTCTCATCCATCACATATTTATTGCAAAACTTATTTTCACAATAACTTCCCACCTAATCAAGTGTCTAAACAACAGTTCATATATTCAAGAAATGTGATGAAGACTACAACTAAAATATCATCTATCTGATCATTCTCATGCAGTAAGAACTCATTGTAGTATGACATCACAACATTATATATTCAAGAAATGCGATGAGAACTGCAACAAAAATATCACCAATCTAATCATTGAAAAACTAAAAGTAAACATGCTTGCCCTAGAATAACAGCTGTATCAGTGCTCCTCAAATCAGGATTCAGTTTTTTTCCATTGGGGTGCCCGTTATACCACCAAACAAATTCCCTAGCTGAGTATATCCCTAACAAATCCTGCAATAACCCAAATGTGAGGAACATAGACAACTCCAACAACTACTATTCTCAACTTGAGTATCACATCATGAAAACATTTATTCATTCAAAAACTAGAGAATATGTACACAAGGAAAAAATATCTTACTTCGCCTAGAATATCAAGAGTTCTGTCACTTTCAGCCCCATAAGCAAGCACAGCCTGCTCAGCAGCACTTATAAGTTAGCTTCATAAGAAGACTAACCAATACTAACTAGAATTATAACTTAACTTAAACACGAAAGCTAACCACATCGTTGAGCTGACGAAGCTCCTTCAGAGAAACATATGATCCAAGAGCCACATTCCCAAAGAATTCGCAACGTTCATTTTGTGCGACCCTCAAATATTGATTTATCACAATCTATTTTGGCAAGCATTTTTGTAATGTAAGCTCAATTAAGACTATCATACGGATAACAATAGAATAAAACTAAAAAATACAGTCAAACTTCTCACTTTTATCTCCGGATGATTAGGTGCGACACTAGATCGAACTAAGCCAAATGGAGTGAGAAGTCGATCAATGATGTGAACTTTTGCATCTTTATGGGTTTTCAGCATCTGAGGAAAAAAAATGATTAGAGGAAAAAAATGGAAGAGAATGAAAACAAAACAGGTGTGCTTGGCGTGATAGTACTTTCTCAGCAGTGTATAACCCAGCTGGTCCGCTGCCAACTATACAGACGCGAATAGGATTGGAAGAGAGGGTCTATAAGCTTCTGCATAACCATCTCCTTGTTTGGAACATCGCCATCTTCTTGAAAAAAATTAGAAAATCGAAAGTTTAAGTGGGGGTTTAGTTTACAGGGTAGGCTAGTTTGTATAAGGGTAAGCTCGGATCGGATCCGATTTGAGCTCAAGAATTCTGACAGATCCGAACATGGGATTGGAGGAGGCAACTGGAATCTAAAAAATTTCGGATTCCGATTGTCGAAAATCCGACCGCATCCGACAATTTGAACTATACAAAAAGCGTAAAGCGAAAATGATACCGATTTCTTGATGGGTGCCATTGCTGCAACTCCAAATTTTGAGACGCATAAGTAAGGAGGATGAGAAGGAGAAAGAACAAGAATCGAACTTTGTAAGTAAATATACATACAAGCAAGCGACTGCAATTAATGGGACACGATAATGGGTGCAGTTCTGGGCCCAACCTTTGTTTTACCTGCATATTTTTTTTAAATAAATAAAATAGTAATAAAAATATAGGTGGAAAAAAATATTTTTGGCATTTTAAGATGAAGATAATATAAAAGTAATGTTTGAGCTTAGTACAACTCTTTAGTAATTTTAATGACTGTTAATTCAATAAAGATAACTTAACTCTAATAAATAATAAACAATCCTCAACTATAAATATATTATCATATCACATAAAAAATGTCAATATTTCCAATATTATTTGAACTGCAATGTTTTTTCCGTGAAGCTAGTACTAGTAATAATAATTTTTAATGTAAATTTTGAAAGAATATAAATCCAATAAAGTGTAATAATAATATAAAATATTGGATATGCTTGTGTACTATCCAATGTTTGTAATGAGCCGGTTCATCTGAAAAATTCAACCGATCCGATCCGAATCCGAACTTATTGTATTGGAATCGGATTTGCTGATAAAAAATCAGAAAAAATTCGATCCGAAATTATCTGAATCCTAGTAGTCAAAGCTTGATATCCTATAAATTTTACCCGCATTCAAGGTCCTCAAATTGTCCAGTACTAAGTGGAATTTATTTCCCTGACCCAGTACCTATAAAATTTGGCCAAATGAGTGATGCCACGCAACCATAAATTTGATATGGAATCAAATAATCTATGTTCTAAGGGACTACTACGAAGGTAACCAACCAAAATTCTGCATTAAAATATACAGTTTGTTTTCCTATAATCATTATTCTGATGATCATGAATATTAAAGGCATGGTCTGCGCTAATACCCAACTTCTTATGATTAAAAGCAATGAGAAGCTGAAGGAAGACCCAACAAACTTTTGCAGATAAGAAACATACCTTCTAGTACAGTTTTCTCAAAGTGCACACCAACAACATGGTCCCTTCTCTGACCCGAACTCAGAAACCAATCAGGTTTCCTGAAGAAGACAAAGTGAACTTCACGTTGGCCTGAACAGGACTGAATAGGTCCTGAGGTGGCTGCTTTAGAGAGCAACTCATGAACTCTTCTTTGGATTCGATTGTTTTTAAGCACTTTCTTTGCCAAAGTAGAGCATCAAACACGCAGAAAACGTCAATATTTTTTTCCACCTATATTTTTATTACTATTTTATTTATTTAAAAAAAATATGCAGGTAAAACAAAGGTTGGGCCCAGAACTGCACCCATTATCGTGTCCCATTAATTGCAGTCGCTTGCTTGTATGTATATTTACTTACAAAGTTCGATTCTTGTTCTTTCTCCTTCTCATCCTCCTTACTTATGCGTCTCAAAATTTGGAGTTGCAGCAATGGCACTCATCAAGAAAACGGTATCATTTTCGCTTTACGCTTTTTGTATAGTTCAAATTGTCGGATGCGGTCGGATTTTCGACAATCGGAATCCGAAATTTTTTAGATTCCAGTTGCCTCCTCCAATCCCATGTTCGGATCTGTCAGAATTCTTGAGCTCAAATCGGATCCGATCCGAGCTTACCCTTATACAAACTAGCCTACCCTGTAAACTAAACCCCCACTTAAACTTTCGATTTTCTAATTTTTTTCAAGAAGATGGCGATGTTCCAAACAAGGAGATGGTTATGCAGAAGCTTATAGACCCTCTCTTCCAATCCTATTCGCGTCTGTATAGTTGGCAGCGGACCAGCTGGGTTCTACACTGCTGAGAAAGTACTATCACGCCAAGCACACCTGTTTTGTTTTCATTCTCTTCCATTTTTTTCCTCTAATCATTTTTTTTCCTCAGATGCTGAAAACCCATAAAGATGCAAAAGTTCACATCATTGATCGACTTCTCACTCCATTTGGCTTAGTTCGATCTAGTGTCGCACCTAATCATCCGGAGATAAAAGTGAGAAGTTTGACTGTATTTTTTAGTTTTATTCTGTTGTTATCCGTATGATAGTCTTAATTGAGCTTACATTACAAAAATGCTTGCCAAAATAGATTGTGATAAATCAATATTTGAGGGTCGCACAAAATGAACGTTGCGAATTCTTTGGGAATGTGGCTCTTGGATCATATGTTTCTCTGAAGGAGCTTCGTCAGCTCAACGATGTGGTTAGCTTTCGTGTTTAAGTTACGTTATAATTCTAGTTAGTATTGGTTAGTCTTCTTATGAAGCTAACTTATAAGTGCTGCTGAGCAGGCTGTGCTTGCTTATGGGGCTGAAAGTGACAGAACTCTTGATATTCTAGGCGAAGTAAGATATTTTTTCCTTGTGTACATATTCTCTAGTTTTTGAATGAATAAATGTTTTCATGATGTGATACTCAAGTTGAGAATAGTAGTTGTTGGAGTTGTCTATGTTCCTCACATTTGGGTTATTGCAGGATTTGTTAGGGATATACTCAGCTAGAGAATTTGTTTGGTGGTATAACGGGCACCCCAATGGAAAAAAACTGAATCCTGATTTGAGGAGCACTGATACAGCTGTTATTCTAGGGCAAGCATGTTTACTTTTAGTTTTTCAATGATTAGATTGGTGATATTTTTGTTGCAGTTCTCATCGCATTTCTTGAATATATAATGTTGTGATGTCATACTACAATGAGTTCTTACTGCATGAGAATGATCAGATAGATGATATTTTAGTTGTAGTCCTCATCACATTTCTTGAATATATGAACTGTTGTTTAGACACTTGATTAGGTGGGAAGTTATTGTGAAAATAAGTTTTGCAATAAATATGTGATGGATGAGACAGTTTTCGAATTAAACTGAGTAGAGATTTTTGATAAGTGGAAATATAATGAATCAAACCATTATTATTAGAATAATTTTGATAACATCGTAGATTTAGAATGGCTTTTAAGGTTTTTACTATCTCCATTCTAGGGAGAGACGGAGAAGAGATGAGTTTCTTTGATCCAATAAAAAATTGTGATAGGAACTTTGAGAGATTTTTTTTCTCGAGGAGGAAAATACATTTTATCTTATGCCGATTTGAAGGTTAGTTTTAAGATTATGAAGTTGGGATAATATTGATTAATGAAAGCTTATTTTTTAGTTAATGGACTGTGCAAAGTTATTCATTTAACGTGAGATTATGCAATTTTCATTTCAGCACTTCTGACTGTCGTGCCAAATGATTAGAAATATTGTGAACTCTTGATTTTCACATTATATGTAGCAGTAACCAGTATTCATTAAACAACACCAGCTATATGATTATGAGTGGTTGTGATGCTCTGAATCAACTATGTTCTTTTTTTAGGGTAATGTAGCTCTTGATGTTGCTCGTATCCTTCTACAATCCACAACAGTATTAGCAACAACTGATATTGCAAACCACGCTTTGGAAGCTCTAGAGCAAAACTCTATAAGGTTTTTCTTCTATCATTTAATAGTGACCATATAGAATCATTACTATTTATGTTAGCTTTTATGTAGTGATATTGGTTTATTACAGGAGAGTGTATTTAGTTGGAAGGCGTGGGCCAGCCCAAGCAGCTTGTACTGCCAAAGAGCTCCTCAAAGTTCTTGGTAATATATATAGTTTTTAAGAATGGTAATTCGTGATTTATTTATTTCTATTGCACTCATCAATATGCTTTTTTCATGCATTTGTTACATGCTGCACAAATATTTTCTTATCGATTAAATTTGTGATGTCCACCTGCTTTATAATGGGCTAATAATGTGCGATGCACTGAACTTTTTAAATTTACGGGCTGGTAAATTGTATATTGAACAACGTCTTTTTTTATTAATATGCATCACCGTGTTGATTCTTATCCTTGGTTGTGGATTAGAAAACCATTGCTCAACCTTGAAGTTTATTTGAACAAGCATGTGTTGTTAGGTTTGTTTTTTTAATCAATTTCTTTGCATGCATTTAAATTTAGGAAGTATTGACCTCCATGTCTCATTTGTGTGGTTTAGATATTGGTGTCATATGCATTGATTGTTGCTTGTTATCTGGAACATCACTTTCTAGTGTTATATTTAGTCATACGTTTCTGGTTTTACAACGTATTTCTGTTAGTCGTACATTTCATATCAAATTTATGGTTGTGTGGCATCACTCATTTGGCTGAATTTTATAGGTACTGTGTTAGGGAAACAGATTGCAGTTGGCACTGGACAATTTGAGGTCCTTGAATGCGGGTAAGATTTATGGGATGTCAAGCTTTGATTACTTCTACTGTACCCTGATAAGGAGCCACACTCTTTAGAATGTTGTTTCCTACCCCATTTTTTCACCTTCGCATTATTGCTTCTTTCCACTCCATTTGTTCTGTAATAATAAGGGGGTAAAAATGAATAATACAAGTCATAAACTTCTCCATATTAGTCAGGTCGGAAAAAAATCCTTTATTTGTGGGTTGGTGGCTTATTGGACCAAATTAGCATTGTGTAAATTGAAATTTATATTGTGAGCTGACTGGAATAATTTACTAATAGGTACGATGACTTCTTTTTTATTTTTGTTTACAAGTTGGTCATAAAATGCATTGGGTACAAATCAGTACCAGTTGACGGTTTAACCTTTGATCATCAGAAAGGTACTGTAAGAGTGCTATCGCATTATACTTTCCATATTTTGTCCCTACTCATGGCTTCAAATGTTACATCGATGTGATATATTTATAACTGAATGTTTGCAGAAACTTCAAATTAGCTTCATTTTTCCTTCATGTCACTTTTTTTACTGTGCCACTGAATATTTTATAAAATAAGAACTACAATGGATGTCCCTACATTTAATTACGAACATATATGTCCACCCATTATAAAGTTTTTTCCCCATTGGTACCCTTGTTGTCTTTTATAGGAAGGGTTCTTCTATTCTTTCATCAGTTACTTTATATCTGGAAATTTTATGAGCATGGAAATATGTGTGCACATTAAGACTTTTGCCACTCTGTGGGTTCTAGAGTTTACCTCATGCGATGACTTAAAATGCTCGTGTCTATTGCATTGTTTTTGTTACAGGTGTAGTTCCAAATATTTGAGGTCGAGTTCTTGCCGATACTTCTAGAGACACTAGACTATTTGAGCAGGGTTTGTACGTATGTGGGTGGCTGAAGCGAGGACCTACTAGGATTATAGCTACGAATCTTTATTGTGCTGAACAAACTGTAAGTTGTCTCTGTCCCATACACTAAACGATAATGTGATAGAAAACCTGCATACTCAGGAGTCGTATGATTGAGTTTGGTACATGATAGGTTGCAAGCATATGTCAAGACCTTGAACGGGGAGCAATACCCACCTCCTCGAGCTTGTCAAAGCCTGGGAGGGAGGGACTTTTATAGTTACTTGAGAGTAGAAATGTTAGAGTTGTACCATTCAACGCGTGGGAGAAGATCGATGCTGAAGAGAAAAGGGTCGGGAGTACAAGGAACAAACCCAAAGAAAAACTAACAAGTCGGGAGGATCTACTGAAAATTGCGACAGAACGATGACATCATTGGAAGTTGAAGGGGAAGGAAGATTGTTTCTTTTGTTTCTACCGCGTTTTCATTATACTCTCTATTGTATTTTTAACATGTTCTTAAAAAAAGAAAAAAATACCATACTCCTTTTGTTCTACTTTCTTGAAGTGATGGGGAATCTTAAGCAGGGAACATTCATGTGTATTTTGCAGCAACTAGAAATCTACAAACTACAAAGGAAAAAAAGAAGAAGAATGGTACCCTTGTTGTCTTTTATAGGAAGGGTTCTTCTATTCTTTCATCAGTTACTTTATATCTGGAAATTTTATGAGCATGGAAATATGTGTGCACATTAAGACTTTTGCCACCCTGTGGGTTCTAGAGTTTACCTCATGCGATGACTTAAAATGCTCGTGTCTATTGCATTGTTTTTGTTACAGGTGTAGTTCCAAATATTTGAGGTCGAGTTCTTGCCGATACTTCTGGAGACACTAGACTGTTTGAGCAGGGTTTGTACGTATGTGGGTGGCTGAAGCGAGGACCTACTAGGATTATAGCTACGAATCTTTATTGTGCTGAACAAACTGTAAGTTGTCTCTGTCCCATACACTAAACGATAATGTGATAGAAAACCTACATACTCAGGAGTCGTATGATTGAGTTTGGTACATGATAGGTTGCAAGCATATGTCAAGACCTTGAACGGGGAGCAATACCCACCTCCTCGAGCTTGTCAAAGCCTGGGAGGGAGGGACTTTTATAGTTACTTGAGAGTAGAAATGTTAGAGTTGTACCATTCAACGCGTAGGAGAAGATCGATGCTGAAGAGAAAAGGGTCGGGAGTACAAGGAACAAACCCAAAGAAAAACTAACAAGTCGGGAGGATCTACTGAAAATTGCGACAGAACGATGACATCATTGGAAGTTGAAGGGGAAGGAAGATTGTTTCTTTTGTTTCTACCCCGTTTTCATTATACTCTATATTGTATTTTTAACATGTTCTTAAAAAAAGAAAAAAATTCCATACTCGTTTTGTTCTACTTTCTTGAAGTGATGGGGAATCTTAAGCAGGGAACATTCATGTGTATTTTGCAGCAACTAGAAATCTACAAACTACAAAGGAAAAAAAGAAGAATGGTGCGGTTTATCTCCCATCATTAAATGAGAACTAGAAATGGCTGGTTGCTTATCGGTCAACGATCTCTATCTTCTACTACCCACTCTTGGAAATTACAGAGAAAATAGAGATGAAATGCCGGTTAAAGATAAGATGCAATGCCGGTTAAAGACAAGAGAAGGTCGGTCCAATCTCTGTTTTCCTTTTTCTGTAATGGTAAAAAGATGACGAGGACAAAGAAAATGTATGTATCACTTTATTTACTGGTATAATTTATTTGGAAAAGCATCCTCAATCCAACGCTACACTACTCGGACAATAGTTTAACAAGATCAATTTTCTACCGAAAATGATAAAGGTCTCGATACAAAAGGATGATAGGAAAAATCTGCAGTTCAATTTTTATTTTCTATAAAGCACAATTATAGTTAAAGGAATGGGAAGTATTATTCTGCAATCCAAGAAAAACATGATTAAAGTTCCTTATTCTATAGTCTAAGGAAAGAAACTATTAATTTACAGAATTACATCAAGCTGCATCATACATCTCAACTACAGAATGGTACACGAACTCTAAAAGGACTAAAAGTTTAAGACCTATAGAAGAATTCACGAGCTTCATGGTACTGCTTCAAGACAACGTTGTGCACGGGGTGGATGGGTTCGAGAAGATTGGAATAGGAACCCAGCACAGCTCTGGGTAACGGTGGTACGTATGTGAGTGGCTGAAGCGAGGACCTACTGGGATTATAGCTATGATGTAACATTTGTCGTTTAGTCCAGAAGTATCGGCAAGAACTGGACCTCCAATATTTGGAACTACACCTGTAACGGAAACAATGCAATAGACACGAAAATTTTCAGATATAAAGTAACTGATGAAAGAATAGGAGAACTCGTCCTGTAAAAGACAGCAAGGGTTACCAATGGAGGAAAAAGCTTTATAATGGGTGGACATATATGTTCAAAATTAAATGTAGGGACATCCATTTTAGTTCTTATTTTATAAAATATTCAGTGGCACAATCAAAACAATGAAATGAAGGAAAAATGAAGCCAGTTTGAAGAAAGTTTCTACAAACATTCAGTTATAAAGCTATCACATCGATGTAACATTTGAAGCCATGAGTAGGGACAGGATGTGGAAATTATAATGCGATAACACTCTTACAGTACCTTTTCGATGATTAAAGGTTAAACCGTCAAATGGTACTGATTTGTACCCAATGCTTTTTAGGACCAACCTGTAAACAAAAATAAAAAAGAACTCATCGCACCTATTAGTTAATCATTCCAGTCCGCTCACAATATAAATTTTAATTTACACGATGCTAATTTGGTCCAATAAGCCACCAGCCCACCAATAAAGAGGACTTTTTTTTCGACACGACCAATATGAAGAAGTTTATGACTTGTATTATTATTCTTACCCCCTTATTATTATAGCACATATGGAGTGCAAAGAAGCAATAATGCAAAGGTGAAGAAATAGGGTAGAAAACAACATTCTAAAGAGTGCAGCTCCTTATCAGGGTACAGTAGAAGTAATCAAAGCTTGATATCCCATAAATCTTACCCGCATTCAAGGTCCCCAAATTGTCCAGTACCAACTACAATGTTTCCCTGACCCTGTACCTATAAAATTCAGTCAAATGAATGATGCCACGCAACCATAAATTTGATATGGAATCAAATAATCTATGTTCTAAGGGACTACTACGAAGGTAACCAGCTAAAATTATGCATTAAAATATACAGTTTTTTTTTCCTAGAATCATTATTCTGATGATCATGAATATGAAAGGCATGGTCTACGCTAATACCCAGGTTCTTATGATTAAAAGCAATGAGAAGCTGAAGGAAGACCCAACAAACTTTTGCAGATAAGAAACATACCTTCTAGTACAATTTTCTCAAAGTGCACACCAACAACATGGTCCCTTCTCTGACCCGAACTCAGAAACCAATCAGGTTTCCTAAAGAAGACAAAGTGAACTTCACGTTGGCCTGAACAAGACTAAGTAGGTCCTGAGGTGGCTGCTTTAGAGAGCAACTCATGAAATCTTTTTTGGATTCGGTTATTTTTAAGCACTTTCTTTGCCAAAATAGAGCATCAAAGACGCAAAAAACGTCAATAGAACGACTAGATTCTTAACAACAACATAAACTTAAGCCTAAAAAAAAGAACCTGCAATTAATTAACATGGTGCCTGGAGACTCAGGTTGAAATGTGCAGCCTACTATGTTAGTATTATTGATCAAATATATATTATGCCTAAGAAAACAAGAATTATTCTCCTTATTACTAGAAAGTAGGTTGATACAGTAAATGAATAAAGTAGAGATTTTTTTACTGTTCACGACTCGAGACTCACAACTTTGTACCACACCGAAGTTGTCAAAACCACCTCTCAACCCCAAAACTTGTTCATCTTTATTGTTAATTCAAGCCAAAGATGAAGAAGGAATCAACGGCTAGAGCCATACCTCATCTTCTGGGCTTTTAACTAAATCAACTTCCGTCAAGAA
The DNA here is from genome assembly GCA_963691705.1 of Viola odorata. NCBI lineage: Eukaryota > Viridiplantae > Streptophyta > Magnoliopsida > Malpighiales > Violaceae > Viola > Viola odorata. The sequence continues at coordinate 70,282,045 of OY829539.1, read as the reverse complement.
AATACACATTTTTTTAATACCTGCAATATTATTACATCAGTAGTGATAGCCCAAAAGCAATAAGTTCTAAAACCAGAAACGTATGACTAAATATAACTTTAGAAAGTGATGTTCCAGATAACAAGCAGCAATCAATGCATATGACACCAGTAGCTAGACCACACAAATGAGACATAGAGGTCAATACTTCCTAAATTTAAATGCCCGCAAAGAAATTGATGGGAAAAAAAACTAACAACACACATGCTTGGTCAAATAAACTTCAAGGTTGACCAATGGTTTTCTAATCTATAACCAAGGATAAGAATCAACACGGTGGTGCATATTAATAATAAAATATGTTGTTCAATAAACAATTTACCAGTCCGTAAATTTAAAAAGTTTAGTACATCGCACATTATGAAGCAGGTGGACATCACAAATTTAATCGGTCAAAAATTATGTGCATCATGTGACAAATGCATGAAAAAAACGTATTGATGAGTGCAATAGAAATAAATAAATCACGAATTACCATTCTTAAAAAAATATATACCAAAAACTTCGCAGAGCTCTTTGGTAGTACAAGCTGCTTGGGCTGGCCAACGCCTTCCAACTAAATACACTCTCCTATAATAAACCAATATCACTACATAAAAGCTCACATAAATAGTAATGATTCTATATGGTCACTATTAAATGCTAAAAGAAAAACCTTATAGAGTTTTGCTCAAGAGATTCAAAAGCATGGTTTGCAATATCAATTGTTGCTAATACTGTTGTGGATTGTAGAAGGATACGAGCATCAAGAGCTACATTACCCTAAAAAAAGAACATAGTTGATTCAGAGCATCACAACCACCCATAATCATACAGCTGGTGTTGTTTAATGAACACTAGTTACTGCTACATATAATGTGAAAAATCAAGAATTTACAATATTCGTAATCATCATTTGGCACGACAGTTTGAAGTGTTTAAATGAAAATTGCATAAACATTTCACGTTAAATGAATAACTTTGCATAGTCCATAAACTAAAAGATAAGCTTTCATTAATCAATATTATCCCAACTTCATAATCTTACTAACCTTCAAATCGGCATAAGATAAGATGTATTTTGTTCCTCGAGGAAAAAAAAATCTCAGTTTCTATCATAATTTTTTATCAGGATCAAAGAAACTCATCTCCTCCGTCTCTCCCTAGAATAGAGATAAAAAAAACCTTAAAAGTCATTCTAAATCTACGTTGTTATCAAAATTATTCTAATAATAGTGGTTTGATTCATTATATTTCCACTTATCATAATTCTCTACTTAGTTTAATTCAAAAACTGTCTCATCCATTACATATTTATTGTAAAGCTTATTTTCACAATAACTTCCCACCTATCAAGTGTCTAAACAGCAGTGCATGTCTAAACAAAAATGTGATGAGGACTGCAACTAAAATATCAACAATCTAATAATTCCCATGCAGTAAGAACTCATTGTAGTATGATATCAAAACATTATATATTCAAGAAATGTGATGAGAACTGCAATAAAAATATCACCAATCTGATCATTCAAAAACTAAAAGTAAACATGTCTGCCCCAAAATAACAGTTGTATCAGTGCTCCTCAAATCAGAATTCAGGTTTTTTCCATCGGGGTGCCCGTTACACCAAATAAATTCCCTAACTGAGTGTATCCCCAACAAATCTTGCAATAACCCAAATGTGAGGAACGTAGACAACCCCAACAACTACTATTCTAAACCTGAGTATCACATCATGAAACCATTTATTCATTCAAAACCAGAGAATATGTACATAAGGAAAAAATATAGTTTGAGCAATGCCCACTTTTATTCATCTTACTTCGCCTGGAATATCAAGAGTTGTCACTTTCAGCCCCACAATCAAGCACAACTTGCTCAGCAGCACTTACAAGTTAGCTTCATAAAAAGACTAACCAATACTAACCAGAATTATAACGCAACTTAAACACAAAAGTTACTGACAAACCTCTTTGAGAGAAACAAATGATCCAAGAGCCACATTCCCAAAGAATTTGCAATGTTCATTTTGTGCAACCCTAGAAAACTAATTTAACACAATCTGATTTGGCAATCATTCTAGTAATCTAAGCTCAATTATGACAATATCATACGCAAAATAATAGAATAGAACCGTAAAATACAATCAAACTTCTCACTTTTGTCTTCGGATGATCAGGTGCGACACTAGATCGAACTAAGTCGAATAGAGTGGGAAGTCGATCAATGATGTCAACTTCTGCATCTTTACGGGTTTTCAGCATCTAAAGAATAAATAAATGATCAGAGGAAAAAAAGGGAAGAGAATGAAAACAAAACAGGTGTGCTTGGCGTGGTAGTACTTTTTCAGAAGTGTAGAACCCAACTGGTCCACTGCCAACTACACAGACGCGAATAGGATTGGAAGAGAGAGTCGATAAGCTTCTGCATAACCATCTCCTTGTTTGAAACATCGCAATCTTCTTAGAAAAAATCAAAAAATCGAAGGTTTAAGTGGGGGTTTAGTTTATGGGGTACCAGTTTGTAAGGTTCACTTTCCCGTTCAGGACGATGAAGAAATCTTCAAACCAATTATGGGCTGATAAATTAGTGGGTCCAGTACTTAGTTTGAGAGCCCTTTATTAAATGGACCCTTCTAAAAAAATGTGGTTTGAACGTGTTTTATTCTCTTGATAAGCGACGTGTTTGTTTTGTTTGTTTTTGTTGTTATTTTTTCTTTTCTTTTTAGAATGGTCCATTTGATAAAGGGCTTTAAAACTAAGTACATTGTCCACCAATTTATCAGCCCATATTTGGTTCGAAGATTCCTTCGAATCCCGAACGGGAAAGTGAACCTTACAAACTGGCCATATCCCGTAAACTAAAACCCCACTTAAACCTTCGATTTTTTAATTTTTTCCAAGAAAATGATGATGTTCCAAACAAGGAGATGGTTATACAGAAGCTTTTCGACTCTCTTCCAATCCTATTCGTGTCTGTGTAGTTGGCAGCGGACCAGCTGGGTTCTACACTGCAGAAAAGTACTATCACGCCAAGCACACCTGTTTTGTTTTCATTTTCTTCCCTTTTTTCCTCTGGTCATTTCTTTTTTCCTCAGATGCTGAAAACCCATAAAGATGCAGAAGTTGACATCATTAATCGACTTCCCACTCCATTTGGCTTAGTTCGATCTGGTGTCGCACTTGATCATCCGGAGACAAAAGTGAGAAATTTGACTGTATTTTACAGTTCTATTCTATTGTTATGCATATGATAGTCTTGATTGAGCTTAGATACCAGAATGCTTGACAAAATAGATTGTGATAAATCAATTTTTGAGGGACGCAAAAAATGAACGTTGCGAATTCTTTGGGAATGTGGTTCTTGGATCATTTGTTTCTCTAAAAGAGTTTCGTCAGCTCTACGATGTGGTTAGCTTTCGTGTTTAAGTTGCGTTTTAATTCTGGTTAGTATTGGTTAGTCTTCTTATGAAGCTAACTTGTAAGTGCTGCTGAGCAGGTTATGCTTACTTATGGAGCTGGAAGTGACTGAACTCTTCAAATTTCAGGCGAAATAAGATGAATAAAAGTGGGCATTGCTCAAACTATATTTTTTCCTTGTGTACATATTCTCTGGTTTTAGAATGAATAAATGGTTTCATGATGTGATACTCGAGTTGAGAATATTAGCTGTTGGAGTTGTCTATGTTCCTCACATTTGGGTTATTGCAGGATTTGTTGGGATATACCCAGCTAGGGAATTTGTTTGGTGGTATAACGGGCACCCTAACGGGAAAAAACTGAATCCTGATTTGAGGAGCACTGATACATCTGTTATTCTAGGGCAGGCATATTTACTTTTAGTTTTTCAATGATTAGATTGGTGATATTTTTGTTGCAGTTCTCATTGCATTTCTTGAATATATAATGTTGTGATGTTATACTACAATGAGTTCTTACTGCATGAGAATGATCAGATAGATGATATTTTAGTTGCAGTCCTCATCACATTTCTTGAATATATGAACTGTTGTGTAGACACTTGATTAGGTGGGAAGTTATTGTGAAAATAAGCTTTGCAATAAATATGTGATGGATGAGACAATTTTCGAATTAAACTAAGTAGAGATTTTTGATAAGTGAAAATATAATGAATCAAACCATTATTATTAGAATAATTTTGATAACAAAATAGATTTAGAATGACTTTTAAGGTTTTTACTATCTCCATTCTAGGGAGAGACGAAGAAAAGAGTTTCTTTGATCCTGATAAAAAATTGTGATAGGAACTTTGGGAGATTTTTTTTCTCAAGGAAGAAAATCCATCTTATCTTATGCTGATTTGAAAGTTAGTTTTAAGATTATGAAGTTGGGATAATATTGATTAATAAAAGCTTATCTTTTAGTTCATGAACTATGCAAAGTTATTCATTTAACGTGAGATGTCTATGCAATTTTTATTTCAGCACTTTAGACTACCATGCCAAATGATGATTAGGAATATTGTGAACTCTTGATTTTCACATTATTTGTAGCAGTAACCAGTGTTCATTAAGCAACACCAACTGCGGGATTATGGGTGGTTGTGATGCTCTGAATCATTTATGTTCTTTTTTCAGGATAATATAACTCTTGATGTTGCTCGTATCCTTCTACAATTCACGGCAGTATTAGCAACAACTGATATTGCAACCACGGTTTAGAAGCTCTGGAGCAAAGTTATATAAAGTTTTTCTTCTATCATTTAATAGTGACCATATAGAATCATTATTATTTATGTGAGCTTTTATGTAGTGATATTGGTTTATTACAAGAGAGTGTAATTAGTTGGAAGGCGTGGGCCAGCCCAAGCAACTTGAACTACTAAAGAGCTCCGCGAAGTTCTTGGTAATTTTTTTTTTTAAGAATGGTAATTCATGATTTATTTATTTCTATTGCACTCATCAATACGTTTTTTTCATGCATTTGTCACATATTGCACAAATGATTTTTGACCGATTAAATTTGTAATGTCCACCTGCTTCGAAATGAGCTAATAATGTGCGATGTACTGAACTTTTTAAATTTACGGGCTCGTAAATTATTTATTGAACATCTTTTTTTATTAATATGCACCACCGTGTTGATTCTTATCCTTGATTATGGATTAGAAAACCATTGGTCAACCTTGAAGTTTATTTGAACAAATGTGTGTTGTTAGGTTTTTATTTTTTTAATCAATTTCTTTGCAGGCATTTAAATTTAGAAAGTATTGACCTCCATGTCTCATTTGTATGGTTTAGATACTGGTGTCATATGCATTGATTGTTGTTTGTTATCTGGAACATCACTTTCTAGTGTTATATTTAGTTGTACGTTTTTGGTTTTACAACTTATTGATTTTGGGCTATCACTATTGATTTAATAATATTGCAGGTATTAAAGATTTGCGCATTTGCATCACAGAAGTTGATTTAGTTAAAAGGCTAGAAGATAAGGTATGTCTCTACCCGTTGATACATTTGCTCCTTCTTGCAGTCAAGATTCCTTCTTTATCTTTGGCTTGAATTAACAATAAAGATGAACAAGTTTGGGGGTTGAGAGGGGGTTTTAGCAACTTTGTTGTGGTACAAAATTGTGAGCCTCGAGTCGTGAACAATAAAAAGATCTCTACTTTACTCATTTACTATATCAACCTACTTTCTAGTAATAAGGAGAATAGTTTTTGTTTTCTTAAGCACTATATATATTTAATCAATAATACTAACATAATCGGTTGCAAATTTCAACTTGAGCCCCCAAGCACCATGTTAATTAATTGCAGGTTCTTTTTTTTAGGCTTAAGTTTATGTTGTTGTTAAGCATCTAGTCATTCTATTGACATTTTCTGCATCTTTGATGCTCTACTTTGGAAAAGGAAGTGCTTAAAAACAACTGAATCCAGAAAAGAGTTCATGAGTTGCGCTCTAAAGCAGCCACCTCAGGACCTACTGAGTCCTGTTTATGCCAACATGAAGTTCACTTTGTCTTCTTCAGGAAACCTGATTGGTTTCTGAGTTCATGTCAGAGAAGGGACTGTGTTGCTAGTGTACACTTTAAGAAAACTGTACTAGAAGGTATGTTTTTCATCTGCAAAAGTTTGTTGGGTATTCCTTCAGCTTCTCATTGCTTTTAATCATAAGAATCTGCGTATTAGCGGAAGCCATGCCTTTCATATTCATAATCATCAGCATAATGATTCTAGGAAAACAAACCGCATATTTTAATGCAGAATTTTGACTGGTTACCGTCGTAGTAGCCATTAGAACATAGATTATTTGATTCCATATCAAATTTATGGTTGTGTGGCACCACTCATTTGGCTGAATTTTATAAGTACTAGGTTAGGGAAACAGATTGTAGTTGGGTACCGGACAATTTGAGGACCGTGAATGCGGGTAAGAATTATGGGATATTTATCTTTGATTACTTTTACTGTACCCTCATAAGGAGTCGCACTCTTTAGAATGCTATTTTCTACCCCACTTCTCCACCTTCACATTATTGCTTCTTTGAACTCCATCTGTGCTGTAATAATAAGGGGCTAAAAATGAATAATATAAGTCATAAACTTCTCCAAGGTCGAAAAAAAAGTCCTCTTTATTAGTGGGCTAGTGGCTTATTGGACCAAATTAGCATTGCGTAAATTGAAATTTATATTGTGAGCTGATTAGAATAATTTACTAATAGGTGCGATAGACTTCTTTTTTATTTTTGTTTATAGATTGGTCCTAAAATGCATTGGGTACAAATCAGTACCAGTTGACGGTTTAACCTTTGATCATCAGAAATGTACTGTAAGAGTGTTATCGCATTATACTTTCCACATCTTGCCCCTACTCATGGCTTCAAATGTTACATCGATGTGATAGCTTTATAATTGAATGTTTGCATAAACTTTCTTCAAATTGGCTTCATTTTTCCTTCATGTCACTTTTTTTAATGTGCCACTGAATATTTTATAAAATAAGAACTACAATCGATGTCCCTACATTTAATTTTAAACATATATGTAGACCTATTATAAAGCATTTTCCTCCATTGGTAACCCTTGTTGTCTTTTACAGGAAGGGTTCTCCTATTCTTTCATCAGTTACTTTATATCTAGAAATTTTATGAGCATGAAAATATGTGTGCATATTAAATTAAGACTTTTGCCACCCTCTGGGTTCTAGAGTTTACCTCATGCGATGACTTAAAATGCTCATGTCTATTGCATTGTTTTCGTTACAGGTGTAGTTCCAAATATTGGAGGTCAAGTTCTTGCCAATACTTTTGGAGACACTAGACTGCTTGAGGAAGGTTTGTACATATGTGGGTGGCTGAAGTGAAGACCTACTGGGATTATAGCTACGAATTTTTATTGTGCTGAAGAAATTGTAAGTTGTCTCAATCCCATACACTACACGATAATGTGATAGAAAACCTACATACTTAGGAGTCCTATGATTGAGTTTGGCACATGATAGCTTGCAAGCATGTCAGACCTTGAACAGGGAGCAATACCTACCTTCGCGAGCTCGCCAAAACCTGGCAGGGAGGGACTTTTATAGTTACTTGAGAGTAGAAATGTTAGAGTTGTACCATTCAACGCGTGGGAGAAGATCGATAATGAAGAGAAAAGGGTTAGGAGTACAAGAAACAAACCCAGAGAAAAACTAACAACCCAGGAGGATCTACTGAAAAATTGCGACAGAACGATGACATGATGGTTATGCAAAAGCTTTTCGACTCTCTTCCAATCCTATTCGCGTATGTGTAGTTGGCAATGGACAAGCTGGGTTCTACACTGCTGAAAAAGTACCATCACGCCAAGCACATCTGTTTTGTTTTCATTTACTTCCATTTTTTCCCTCTTCATTTCTTTTTCCTCAAATGCTGAAACCCCATAAAGATGCAGAAGTTGACATCATTGATCGACTTCCCACTCTATTCGGCTTAATTCGATCTAGGGTCGCACTTGATCATCTGGAGACAAAAGTGAGAAGTTTGACTGTATTTTACAGTTATGTTCTATTATTTTGCGTATGATATTGCCTTAATTGAGCTTAGATTACTAGAATGATTGCCAAAACAGATTGTGATAAATCAGTTTTTGAGGGTCGCACAAAATAAACGTTGCAACTTCTTTGGAAATGTGGCTCTTGGATCATTTGTTTCTCGGAAAGAGCTTCGTCAGTTCTACGATGTGGTTAGATTTTGTGCTTAAGTTGCGTTATAATTCTTGTTAGTATTGATTAGTCTTCTTATGAAGCTAACTTGTAAGTGTTGTTGAGCAGGTTGCGCTTGATTATGGGGTTGTAAGTGATAGAACTCTTGATATTTCAGACGAAGTAAGATGAATAAAAGTGGGCATTGCTCAAACTATATTTTTTCCTTGTGTACATATTCTTTGGTTTTTGAATGAATAAATGGTTCACGATGTGATACTCAAATTGAGAATAGTAGTTGTTGGAGTTGTCTATATTCTTCACATTTAGGTTATTGCAGGATTTGTTGTGGATACACTCAACAAGGGAATTTGTTTGGTGATGTAACGGGCACTACGATGGAAAAAACCTGAATCCTGATTTAAGGAGCACTGATACAGCTGTTATTCTAGGGAAGGCATGTTTACTTTTAGTTTTTCAATGATCAGAATGGTGATATTTTTATTGCAGTTCTCATCATATTTCTTGAATATATAATGTTGGGATGTCATACTACAATGAGTTCTTACTGCATGAGAATGATCAGATTGATGATATTTTAGTTGCAGTCCTCATCACAGTTCTTGAATATATGAAGATTGAAGGAAAAAAAGGGCATGCACTGCTGTTTAGACACTTGATAAGTGGGAAGTTATTGTGAAAATAAGATTTGCAATAAATATGTAATGGATGAGATAGTTTTCGAAGTGAACTGAAAAGAGAATTATGATAAGTGGAAATATAATGAATCAAACCATTGTTATTATAATAATCTTGATAACAACTTAGATTTAGAATGACTTTTAAGGTTTTTACTATCTTCGAGAAAGAGACGGAGAAAATATGAGTTTCTTTGATCCTGATAAAAATTTGTAATAGGAACTTTGAGAGTTTTTTTTTTTTGAGGAAGAAAATACATCTTATCTTATGCTGATTTGAAGGTTAGTTTTAAGATTATGAAGTTGGGATAATATTGATTAATGAAAGTTTATTTAGTTCATGGACTATGCAAAAATTATTCATTTAACGTGAGATATCTATGGAATTTTTATTTCAGCACTTCATACTACCGTGCCTAATAATGATTAGGAATATTGTGAACTCTTATGTGAGCTTTTATATAGTGATATTAGTTTATTACAAGAGAGTGTATTTAGTTGGAAGGCGTGGGCCAACCCAAGCAGCTTATACTGCCAAAGAGCTCCACGAAGTTTTTGGTAATATTTTTTTTTTAAGAATGGTAATTCGTGATTTATTTATTTATATTGCACTCATCAATACGCTTTTTTCATGCATTTGTCACATGCTACACAAATATTTTTGTGAGCTCAAAAATTCCGACCGATCTGAACATTGTCAGACACGGGATCGGAGGAGGCAACTAGAATCCGAAAATTTTCGGATTCCTATTGTCGGATTGTCGGAAATCCGACCGCATCCGATAATCCAAACTATACAAAAAAACATGAAGCGAAAATGATACCTTTTTCCTGATGGGTGTCATTGTTGCTCCAAATTCTGAGACGCACAAGTAAGGAGGATGAGAAGGAGAAAGAACAAGAATCGAACTTTGTAAGTAAATACATACAAATGGGAGAGAGAAATGATTCAACACAATACCTCTGCTTGCTGGCTTTTGCGTTTGATTCGGTAGCTAAGAGCGAGATGAAGTACAAGAAGTTGCAATTAATGAGAGACGAACCAACCTTTGTTTTACCTGCATACATTTTTTTAAATAAATAAAATAGTAATAAAAATATAGGTGGAAAACAATATTTTTGGCATTTTAAGATGAAGATAAATATAAAAAGTAATGTTTGAGCTTAGTACAACTCTTTAGTAATTTTAGTGATTGTTAGTTCAATAGAGATAAGTTAACTCTAATAAATAATAAACAATCCTCAACTATATATATATATTATCATATCACATAAAAAAATGTCAATATTTCCAATATTATTTGAACTGGAATGTTTTTTATCTGAAGCTAGTATTAGTAATAATAATTTTGGAAGAATATAAATCTAATAAAGTGTAATAATAATATAAAATATTAGATATGTTTGTGTACTATCCAATATTTGTAATGGGTCGATCCATCCGAAAAATCCGACCAATCCGATCCGAATCCGATCTTGTCGGATTGGAATCGGATTTGCTGATAAAAAAATCGAAAAAATCCAATCCAAAATTATCTGAATCCTAACTTATCTGATTCGAACTCGTCGAAATTCAATACGAAATCCAAACACTCACTCCTAGACAGGACCCACAAAAGTGTTCAAAGAAAAGAGTGTGTAGTATGGTCACGCCACTCTCCCTTAGTTTCAGACTGTTTTCTTCCCTCCTTCCCTTCTCATTTCCTTGCATTAATGCAATGTTTGACCGATCTCAACTACCATTTTTTTTTCGATTTCAACTACCATTTTTCAGCATCGACACTCTAATATCTGAATAAATTCTTGTTAGTTTGATTATGAATATAAAAAAATTACTTATTAAAACATTTAATTTCTTACGGAGTTTACTGTCTCCTGCTTGATAGTGTCGTTTTTTTGGTGGTATTAGCCAACAAATTGACACTTTTGATTGGAAGGAAAACAAAGGGAATGGAGAATTAAAGCTCATGCCTTTCACATTAAAAACAGAATCCTTTTCCTTTCTCATTTTCCCGTCCATTTCTCAGCAAAAAAAATATAGAAATAAAAAGAACCCAAAAGCAAAAAGTAAAAGAAAAATCTTACCTTCACCGGGCATAATTGGTGAAAAGGAAAAAAACTAACAAAAGAATCTGCTACGGCAACAGTCTCCTCATTTCTACAAGCTTGGCATTACCATACCCAAAAAAACAAAAATCCTGTCAACCAGAAATTATTACATACAAAAATAAACTAAACAATCAAAATTAGCAAACATAATTTAATCCACCACTAATTTCAAAATTAGGGTTTATTACGGTTTCTAAGAAATTAGGGTTTATTAAATTGATTAGTTTAGAAAACTTACCAATACAAAATGGTGGAGGAGGAGGCGGTGGGTGGTGGAGGAGAAGCAGCGTCGCTGGTGCGAGAGGGAGAGAGCGACTGACGGACTGAGCGAGAGAAGATGAGGGAAACGTGGAGAGAACGAGAGAGGATGGGGGAAAGTTCGGAGGCGGTGGGTGGCGGTGGAGGAGTAGGCGGTGAGTGGTGGAGGAGGAGGCCGTGGGTGGTGGTGGGGGAGGCGATGGGTGGTGCTGCGAGAGGGAGAGAGCGGCTGAGCGAGAGAGGAAGGGAAAGTTTCTGAAAAAAGAGAGGAGGGCATAATGGCATTTCAGTAAAATAAATTCCTTATATAGTGGGTAAGAAAAGTTAGGTTATTTTAGTTAATCGAACTTTTCTTACACACTTTCGAAACCGAACCGAAGTAAAGTTCAGTTTCGGATATTCCAAAACCGTATCTGAAACTGAACAAGTGAAATTTCGGTTTTTAATTTTACTATTATTTTAAAAAGTGAGTTATTAAAAGACGAAAGGAATATTTTAACTACTAAATTATTTTTAAGATAAAAATATATTAAATCGATATATTTTTAGTCGTATCGTATCTTAAATTTTAAAAAATTATTGTATCTACATATTGCGTCCGTATATTTACTTAATAGGTCAATACTCAATACTATCATTTTCTACATTTTTTTTATTTTACAACTTTTTTTCCTTTTTCTTGAAAATAATTTTAACTCTGTTACTTGATTTTTCTTTTTGATAAGTGAATGTGAAACTTAAACCTGAAATACTAGCGTCCATTCAATTCGATAAATGTGAAGGAAAAGTTGGTATGAAATGTTAGATTTTTGGTTTTTTAATGAGGTGAATCTCTGTTTGCCTTTTTCTCAATCAATCAAGTGTGTTGAACTGGTCCACTCTTCTTTACCTTTTAGGCATCGATTGGCTTTTCATCTGTGGAGGTTTCTCTTTGAAATATATGATTTCTGGTATTTTTTTTCATCATTTTAGGTACTGGCATTGATCCATTTTCTTTTGATTTTCTGAGTGGTTATTTGCATTTATGTATTGGATTGATTCTAATCTTTTATGCATTGATTTCTGTAAAGGGTTGTTGGATGAGGCACTGTAACTGATCAGTCCCATTTAGATAAAGATCAGGTCTTTCTCATAAAAAAATGGTTCTCGGGCTAAGATCAAAGCACAAGAAAGGGTCTGAAGTGCAGCTTGATTACCTCATCTCTGTGCAAGATATTAGACCTTGGCCCCCATCACAGTCTCTGAAATCTGCTAAATCTGTGGTGCTTCAGTGGGAGAATGGTGATCGTAGTTCTGGCTCGTTTGCTTCAACTGTCGGTGATGGGAGAGTTGAATTCAGTGAATCTTTTAGGCTTCCAGTTACAATATGTAGAAAAGGCCGGGATAGTTTCCAGAAGAATTTCTTGGAGTTTAACTTGTACGAACCCAGAAAGGACAAGGCAATGAAAGGTCAGCTCTTGGGATCGGCAATCTTTAATGCAGTTAGTGCTCCAGGATAAGGGAATTTCATGATAGCCCACTTGTTGATGATGGAAAGCAAGGAAACTGAAATGCAATACCCAGCAGCGACACCATAGATTGAAGTTTGCTTAAGGAAGAAGTTGTACCAAGTCTCCTGAACCTCGAATGTAGAAGAGTCACCCAGACTTTTCGGTTTCTGACCAAGTTGAGGATTCTCCACATCGGTGGGCATTCTGATGAAAAGTGGTCTGACAGGCAGAAAAATCACATAATTAGTTAGAGAGCAATTTCATGCTGCGAATGCATGATCTTCACGGGAGAAATCTGAAACATTTCAAAACAACTTAAATCAGTAATGATCCAGGAACATGCTCTAATTACGCAAGAGAACACCAATCTAAGTATTCCTCAGGTATCAGCAGAAAAAAAGGATTTCTTCACAACCAACTGCCAACTGTTGTCTCCTCTTAAGAAACAACAAATTAAAGCAATTCTAGTGAAATGCAAAGCTCTCAAGTACAAATAAGCTCCCCAGTTCTCATAAACCAAACATAAGTAAAACACAAGTGAAATGAAGAGAGTGAAAAAACCATTAACAAAAACTACTTTCAGACAAAGTGATAAACTTTATGGAATCACACAGCTGTTTAACCCATTACCCACATCAACCTTCCACCGACTCTTCCCCAAAAATTCAAGCTCCATTGACAAAATTTCAACAATTCAAAATGTGGGTTTCCTTCAAAATCCAACACTAACAAGGGTTTAAGAAGCGAGCAAGCAAAACCAAATCAAAGATCATGAGAAACAAAAGTGAACGAGGAAAACCTACCTCTGGATCTCGAATTTACACCCAGAGCCCGGTCCTAAGCGAGGGAAAGCAGCAGCGGTAGGTTTTAGCTTACGCAAGGAGTAATTTATTGGCGCCGATTAGCTGCTATTGGTAATTTCCGAACAGAGAAATTTCCCCCCTTTTTTTTGCTGGTTATTTTTGATTCGTTGCAGTTTAAGCATCATTTGAGAGGTTTTATATTTATACGCTGCCAATAGGAGGGGATTTTTTTTTCCTCTCCTTTTTAGCGTTTTTGGGTTGAAAGTAACAATTATTATTTTTTTGCGGACTATAAGGGCCCGTTTACCTGGGAGAATTTTCAATTTGAAAATTTGCTGTTTTTGAAAAATTTCAATTTGAAAATTTGCTGTTTATTTTCATTCTGAAAACTGGAAAATGCGTTTACTTCGCGTTTGTTTTCTGATCAGAAAAACTGGAGAACGCGTTTACTTCGCACTGAATGTAAGAATTTCCTGATCTGAAAACTGGAAAACGTGTTTACTTCGCTCGTTTTCATTTTTTGTGGAAAACCGAAAATATTTGTAATGAAAAGAAGAAATCATTTGAAAATTATTTTAATAATCCTAATTGTTTATTTTAATATATTCAATATGAAATAAATACGGAAGCTTGACGATGGAGTAGCTAGTTCTTATGGTTCAACCTTGAAAATCAGGATTCTGATGGGTTTATGTATAAATATGCTCTCGTGGCATGCGAGCCTGTGATGATCCTACCTTGCCATTGATTCTTGAGTTTTTAACGATGTTAAAGTATAACTTGCTCCCTGCCGCGGTAAACATGTAAATACTAAAATATCATTAAAAAGTTCTAGTTAATCTACTTTGCTTTTAATTATTTCTTGAATTTGAACTTAGATACGGATGTTAAAATAGATTTTCTATTAACATTTTTACCTAATACATTTTAAAAAGCAGGTTCATATATGTAAATATTAAATGCAATGCAACGCCAAAATGGAAGAAGCACTATGTGCAAACTGATTATCATTGACAAGAACAATAAGGGTTTGTTTGGCGTTCCGGTTCTGGTTGGAAAAGTTCTGTAGGAAAAAGTTCTGTGTGAAAATGACTCTGAAAAAAGGAGTATGTTGTTTGGTAAATTTTTATTAAAAATTCTGTGGGAAAACCAAAAGCTGTTTTTGGTGTTTGGTTAAAACTGGTTTAAAACTATGGTTTGAATGCAAAATGACCATAAAGGGCACCATTCATTTTAAGTGATAATTAATTTTTTTAGTATCTTTATATATATTTTTAATCAATTTATTTATAATCTAATATTTACTACTTAATATTTACCTAATATCATAAATAAATTAAACTTATTAATACCATAAAAAATTTAAATTAGGGGTAATAGCTTAAAACACCCCTGTACTAACCGCGAAAAATAAACTCCTCCCCCGAACTTCAAAAACGCTAATACATCTCCCCTGGACTATTATTTTCGGGCAAAAAGGCCCTTCAATGCACATTTTTACAATTTTAAAAAAATTCTAAAAATTCTAAAAAAATGTAAAAATTTTTAAAAAAATGTAATTAACCTAAACATCAAGAAACATTGTAAAAAAATCCAAAAAATCACAAAAAAATGTAATTAATTATGGACAGAAGGGGCTAATTGCACGGTCAATGTAGTTCAGAGGAGGTGTATTAGCGTTTTTGAAGTTCGGGGGAGGAGTTTGTTTTTCGCGGTTAGTACAGGGGTGTTTTAAGCTATTACCCCTTTAAATTATTAATACCATAAATAAATATTTATCTAATATAATAAAAAGTTTTAAACTATTAGTTTCGAAAATGAAATGAATTATTCTGAAATTGGAATAAATTACTCTAAAATTGTAATAAAATTACATGAAATAGTTTTAAACTTATTAATGCATTAGAAATTAAACCCGTCGTTACATATATAAAAAGTACAATTACATATTAAGCATTAAACTATTAGTTATTGAGTTAAAACTAATTATTTGTTTCACTTAGTTTTTCCAGAAGGACTAATTATAATTATAAAGGACACAATTTGTTTTGGATATTATAATTAATATTTTTTAGTATCTATATAGATTATTTAAATCAATCTATTTCTTTAAACAAATAATTAACATTTTATTTATTAAAAAAAATAAAACTTCATTAGTAGAAGAATAAAAAATAAAACTTCATTAGTGTTTGAAACGTTGCATTATGCTATTTCTCTTTTGTTTCACTTTAATAATTTTCATAAATAAGCATCAAGAGATAAAAATCTAACCCTTTCCTTTTCAAGTTATCTTAATACATGATTCGATAATTGCCAATATTTGCAACTTGGATCTTGTGATCCTGTCAGCAGGATTACACGGAAGGCTTCAAGTTTCAGCAGCTCCTGACGAATCAACCTGCAACAAAAGAAACTCATTACAACTTCATCACATTGTTTTAATGAATAGATCACTAGAGGCAGAAAAGAGTGAGCCAGGTGAAAAAAATTGGAACAGAGGAAGCAAACAACACCTACCAGACAAGTAGAAATTGTTTGCAGACAAATTTCCCCAAATTTTACGACATGGTGGTCATGAAAATAGAAAATCAAAAGATACTGCTTCTAGGAAGTCAGAAACATAGGCTGGAAATTTTATGAGCATGGAAATATGTGTGCACATTAAGACTTTTGCCACTCTGTGGGTTCTAGAGTTTACCTCATGCGATGACTTAAAATGCTCGTGTCTATTGCATTGTTTTTGTTACAGGTGTAGTTCCAAATATTTGAGGTCGAGTTCTTGCCGATACTTCTAGAGACACTAGACTATTTGAGCAGGGTTTGTACGTATGTGGGTGGCTGAAGCGAGGACCTACTAGGATTATAGCTACGAATCTTTATTGTGCTGAACAAACTGTAAGTTGTCTCTGTCCCATACACTAAACGATAATGTGATAGAAAACCTGCATACTCAGGAGTCGTATGATTGAGTTTGGTACATGATAGGTTGCAAGCATATGTCAAGACCTTGAACGGGGAGCAATACCCACCTCCTCGAGCTTGTCAAAGCCTGGGAGGGAGGGACTTTTATAGTTACTTGAGAGTAGAAATGTTAGAGTTGTACCATTCAACGCGTGGGAGAAGATCGATGCTGAAGAGAAAAGGGTCGGGAGTACAAGGAACAAACCCAAAGAAAAACTAACAAGTCGGGAGGATCTACTGAAAATTGCGACAGAACGATGACATCATTGGAAGTTGAAGGGGAAGGAAGATTGTTTCTTTTGTTTCTACCGCGTTTTCATTATACTCTCTATTGTATTTTTAACATGTTCTTAAAAAAAGAAAAAAATACCATACTCCTTTTGTTCTACTTTCTTGAAGTGATGGGGAATCTTAAGCAGGGAACATTCATGTGTATTTTGCAGCAACTAGAAATCTACAAACTACAAAGGAAAAAAAGAAGAAGAATGGTACCCTTGTTGTCTTTTATAGGAAGGGTTCTTCTATTCTTTCATCAGTTACTTTATATCTGGAAATTTTATGAGCATGGAAATATGTGTGCACATTAAGACTTTTGCCACCCTGTGGGTTCTAGAGTTTACCTCATGCGATGACTTAAAATGCTCGTGTCTATTGCATTGTTTTTGTTACAGGTGTAGTTCCAAATATTTGAGGTCGAGTTCTTGCCGATACTTCTGGAGACACTAGACTGTTTGAGCAGGGTTTGTACGTATGTGGGTGGCTGAAGCGAGGACCTACTAGGATTATAGCTACGAATCTTTATTGTGCTGAACAAACTGTAAGTTGTCTCTGTCCCATACACTAAACGATAATGTGATAGAAAACCTACATACTCAGGAGTCGTATGATTGAGTTTGGTACATGATAGGTTGCAAGCATATGTCAAGACCTTGAACGGGGAGCAATACCCACCTCCTCGAGCTTGTCAAAGCCTGGGAGGGAGGGACTTTTATAGTTACTTGAGAGTAGAAATGTTAGAGTTGTACCATTCAACGCGTAGGAGAAGATCGATGCTGAAGAGAAAAGGGTCGGGAGTACAAGGAACAAACCCAAAGAAAAACTAACAAGTCGGGAGGATCTACTGAAAATTGCGACAGAACGATGACATCATTGGAAGTTGAAGGGGAAGGAAGATTGTTTCTTTTGTTTCTACCCCGTTTTCATTATACTCTATATTGTATTTTTAACATGTTCTTAAAAAAAGAAAAAAATTCCATACTCGTTTTGTTCTACTTTCTTGAAGTGATGGGGAATCTTAAGCAGGGAACATTCATGTGTATTTTGCAGCAACTAGAAATCTACAAACTACAAAGGAAAAAAAGAAGAATGGTGCGGTTTATCTCCCATCATTAAATGAGAACTAGAAATGGCTGGTTGCTTATCGGTCAACGATCTCTATCTTCTACTACCCACTCTTGGAAATTACAGAGAAAATAGAGATGAAATGCCGGTTAAAGATAAGATGCAATGCCGGTTAAAGACAAGAGAAGGTCGGTCCAATCTCTGTTTTCCTTTTTCTGTAATGGTAAAAAGATGACGAGGACAAAGAAAATGTATGTATCACTTTATTTACTGGTATAATTTATTTGGAAAAGCATCCTCAATCCAACGCTACACTACTCGGACAATAGTTTAACAAGATCAATTTTCTACCGAAAATGATAAAGGTCTCGATACAAAAGGATGATAGGAAAAATCTGCAGTTCAATTTTTATTTTCTATAAAGCACAATTATAGTTAAAGGAATGGGAAGTATTATTCTGCAATCCAAGAAAAACATGATTAAAGTTCCTTATTCTATAGTCTAAGGAAAGAAACTATTAATTTACAGAATTACATCAAGCTGCATCATACATCTCAACTACAGAATGGTACACGAACTCTAAAAGGACTAAAAGTTTAAGACCTATAGAAGAATTCACGAGCTTCATGGTACTGCTTCAAGACAACGTTGTGCACGGGGTGGATGGGTTCGAGAAGATTGGAATAGGAACCCAGCACAGCTCTGGGTAACGGTGGTACGTATGTGAGTGGCTGAAGCGAGGACCTACTGGGATTATAGCTATGATGTAACATTTGTCGTTTAGTCCAGAAGTATCGGCAAGAACTGGACCTCCAATATTTGGAACTACACCTGTAACGGAAACAATGCAATAGACACGAAAATTTTCAGATATAAAGTAACTGATGAAAGAATAGGAGAACTCGTCCTGTAAAAGACAGCAAGGGTTACCAATGGAGGAAAAAGCTTTATAATGGGTGGACATATATGTTCAAAATTAAATGTAGGGACATCCATTTTAGTTCTTATTTTATAAAATATTCAGTGGCACAATCAAAACAATGAAATGAAGGAAAAATGAAGCCAGTTTGAAGAAAGTTTCTACAAACATTCAGTTATAAAGCTATCACATCGATGTAACATTTGAAGCCATGAGTAGGGACAGGATGTGGAAATTATAATGCGATAACACTCTTACAGTACCTTTTCGATGATTAAAGGTTAAACCGTCAAATGGTACTGATTTGTACCCAATGCTTTTTAGGACCAACCTGTAAACAAAAATAAAAAAGAACTCATCGCACCTATTAGTTAATCATTCCAGTCCGCTCACAATATAAATTTTAATTTACACGATGCTAATTTGGTCCAATAAGCCACCAGCCCACCAATAAAGAGGACTTTTTTTTCGACACGACCAATATGAAGAAGTTTATGACTTGTATTATTATTCTTACCCCCTTATTATTATAGCACATATGGAGTGCAAAGAAGCAATAATGCAAAGGTGAAGAAATAGGGTAGAAAACAACATTCTAAAGAGTGCAGCTCCTTATCAGGGTACAGTAGAAGTAATCAAAGCTTGATATCCCATAAATCTTACCCGCATTCAAGGTCCCCAAATTGTCCAGTACCAACTACAATGTTTCCCTGACCCTGTACCTATAAAATTCAGTCAAATGAATGATGCCACGCAACCATAAATTTGATATGGAATCAAATAATCTATGTTCTAAGGGACTACTACGAAGGTAACCAGCTAAAATTATGCATTAAAATATACAGTTTTTTTTTCCTAGAATCATTATTCTGATGATCATGAATATGAAAGGCATGGTCTACGCTAATACCCAGGTTCTTATGATTAAAAGCAATGAGAAGCTGAAGGAAGACCCAACAAACTTTTGCAGATAAGAAACATACCTTCTAGTACAATTTTCTCAAAGTGCACACCAACAACATGGTCCCTTCTCTGACCCGAACTCAGAAACCAATCAGGTTTCCTAAAGAAGACAAAGTGAACTTCACGTTGGCCTGAACAAGACTAAGTAGGTCCTGAGGTGGCTGCTTTAGAGAGCAACTCATGAAATCTTTTTTGGATTCGGTTATTTTTAAGCACTTTCTTTGCCAAAATAGAGCATCAAAGACGCAAAAAACGTCAATAGAACGACTAGATTCTTAACAACAACATAAACTTAAGCCTAAAAAAAAGAACCTGCAATTAATTAACATGGTGCCTGGAGACTCAGGTTGAAATGTGCAGCCTACTATGTTAGTATTATTGATCAAATATATATTATGCCTAAGAAAACAAGAATTATTCTCCTTATTACTAGAAAGTAGGTTGATACAGTAAATGAATAAAGTAGAGATTTTTTTACTGTTCACGACTCGAGACTCACAACTTTGTACCACACCGAAGTTGTCAAAACCACCTCTCAACCCCAAAACTTGTTCATCTTTATTGTTAATTCAAGCCAAAGATGAAGAAGGAATCAACGGCTAGAGCCATACCTCATCTTCTGGGCTTTTAACTAAATCAACTTCCGTCAAGAAAATACACATTTTTTTAATACCTGCAATATTATTACATCAGTAGTGATAGCCCAAAAGCAATAAGTTCTAAAACCAGAAACGTATGACTAAATATAACTTTAGAAAGTGATGTTCCAGATAACAAGCAGCAATCAATGCATATGACACCAGTAGCTAGACCACACAAATGAGACATAGAGGTCAATACTTCCTAAATTTAAATGCCCGCAAAGAAATTGATGGGAAAAAAAACTAACAACACACATGCTTGGTCAAATAAACTTCAAGGTTGACCAATGGTTTTCTAATCTATAACCAAGGATAAGAATCAACACGGTGGTGCATATTAATAATAAAATATGTTGTTCAATAAACAATTTACCAGTCCGTAAATTTAAAAAGTTTAGTACATCGCACATTATGAAGCAGGTGGACATCACAAATTTAATCGGTCAAAAATTATGTGCATCATGTGACAAATGCATGAAAAAAACGTATTGATGAGTGCAATAGAAATAAATAAATCACGAATTACCATTCTTAAAAAAATATATACCAAAAACTTCGCAGAGCTCTTTGGTAGTACAAGCTGCTTGGGCTGGCCAACGCCTTCCAACTAAATACACTCTCCTATAATAAACCAATATCACTACATAAAAGCTCACATAAATAGTAATGATTCTATATGGTCACTATTAAATGCTAAAAGAAAAACCTTATAGAGTTTTGCTCAAGAGATTCAAAAGCATGGTTTGCAATATCAATTGTTGCTAATACTGTTGTGGATTGTAGAAGGATACGAGCATCAAGAGCTACATTACCCTAAAAAAAGAACATAGTTGATTCAGAGCATCACAACCACCCATAATCATACAGCTGGTGTTGTTTAATGAACACTAGTTACTGCTACATATAATGTGAAAAATCAAGAATTTACAATATTCGTAATCATCATTTGGCACGACAGTTTGAAGTGTTTAAATGAAAATTGCATAAACATTTCACGTTAAATGAATAACTTTGCATAGTCCATAAACTAAAAGATAAGCTTTCATTAATCAATATTATCCCAACTTCATAATCTTACTAACCTTCAAATCGGCATAAGATAAGATGTATTTTGTTCCTCGAGGAAAAAAAAATCTCAGTTTCTATCATAATTTTTTATCAGGATCAAAGAAACTCATCTCCTCCGTCTCTCCCTAGAATAGAGATAAAAAAAACCTTAAAAGTCATTCTAAATCTACGTTGTTATCAAAATTATTCTAATAATAGTGGTTTGATTCATTATATTTCCACTTATCATAATTCTCTACTTAGTTTAATTCAAAAACTGTCTCATCCATTACATATTTATTGTAAAGCTTATTTTCACAATAACTTCCCACCTATCAAGTGTCTAAACAGCAGTGCATGTCTAAACAAAAATGTGATGAGGACTGCAACTAAAATATCAACAATCTAATAATTCCCATGCAGTAAGAACTCATTGTAGTATGATATCAAAACATTATATATTCAAGAAATGTGATGAGAACTGCAATAAAAATATCACCAATCTGATCATTCAAAAACTAAAAGTAAACATGTCTGCCCCAAAATAACAGTTGTATCAGTGCTCCTCAAATCAGAATTCAGGTTTTTTCCATCGGGGTGCCCGTTACACCAAATAAATTCCCTAACTGAGTGTATCCCCAACAAATCTTGCAATAACCCAAATGTGAGGAACGTAGACAACCCCAACAACTACTATTCTAAACCTGAGTATCACATCATGAAACCATTTATTCATTCAAAACCAGAGAATATGTACATAAGGAAAAAATATAGTTTGAGCAATGCCCACTTTTATTCATCTTACTTCGCCTGGAATATCAAGAGTTGTCACTTTCAGCCCCACAATCAAGCACAACTTGCTCAGCAGCACTTACAAGTTAGCTTCATAAAAAGACTAACCAATACTAACCAGAATTATAACGCAACTTAAACACAAAAGTTACTGACAAACCTCTTTGAGAGAAACAAATGATCCAAGAGCCACATTCCCAAAGAATTTGCAATGTTCATTTTGTGCAACCCTAGAAAACTAATTTAACACAATCTGATTTGGCAATCATTCTAGTAATCTAAGCTCAATTATGACAATATCATACGCAAAATAATAGAATAGAACCGTAAAATACAATCAAACTTCTCACTTTTGTCTTCGGATGATCAGGTGCGACACTAGATCGAACTAAGTCGAATAGAGTGGGAAGTCGATCAATGATGTCAACTTCTGCATCTTTACGGGTTTTCAGCATCTAAAGAATAAATAAATGATCAGAGGAAAAAAAGGGAAGAGAATGAAAACAAAACAGGTGTGCTTGGCGTGGTAGTACTTTTTCAGAAGTGTAGAACCCAACTGGTCCACTGCCAACTACACAGACGCGAATAGGATTGGAAGAGAGAGTCGATAAGCTTCTGCATAACCATCTCCTTGTTTGAAACATCGCAATCTTCTTAGAAAAAATCAAAAAATCGAAGGTTTAAGTGGGGGTTTAGTTTATGGGGTACCAGTTTGTAAGGTTCACTTTCCCGTTCAGGACGATGAAGAAATCTTCAAACCAATTATGGGCTGATAAATTAGTGGGTCCAGTACTTAGTTTGAGAGCCCTTTATTAAATGGACCCTTCTAAAAAAATGTGGTTTGAACGTGTTTTATTCTCTTGATAAGCGACGTGTTTGTTTTGTTTGTTTTTGTTGTTATTTTTTCTTTTCTTTTTAGAATGGTCCATTTGATAAAGGGCTTTAAAACTAAGTACATTGTCCACCAATTTATCAGCCCATATTTGGTTCGAAGATTCCTTCGAATCCCGAACGGGAAAGTGAACCTTACAAACTGGCCATATCCCGTAAACTAAAACCCCACTTAAACCTTCGATTTTTTAATTTTTTCCAAGAAAATGATGATGTTCCAAACAAGGAGATGGTTATACAGAAGCTTTTCGACTCTCTTCCAATCCTATTCGTGTCTGTGTAGTTGGCAGCGGACCAGCTGGGTTCTACACTGCAGAAAAGTACTATCACGCCAAGCACACCTGTTTTGTTTTCATTTTCTTCCCTTTTTTCCTCTGGTCATTTCTTTTTTCCTCAGATGCTGAAAACCCATAAAGATGCAGAAGTTGACATCATTAATCGACTTCCCACTCCATTTGGCTTAGTTCGATCTGGTGTCGCACTTGATCATCCGGAGACAAAAGTGAGAAATTTGACTGTATTTTACAGTTCTATTCTATTGTTATGCATATGATAGTCTTGATTGAGCTTAGATACCAGAATGCTTGACAAAATAGATTGTGATAAATCAATTTTTGAGGGACGCAAAAAATGAACGTTGCGAATTCTTTGGGAATGTGGTTCTTGGATCATTTGTTTCTCTAAAAGAGTTTCGTCAGCTCTACGATGTGGTTAGCTTTCGTGTTTAAGTTGCGTTTTAATTCTGGTTAGTATTGGTTAGTCTTCTTATGAAGCTAACTTGTAAGTGCTGCTGAGCAGGTTATGCTTACTTATGGAGCTGGAAGTGACTGAACTCTTCAAATTTCAGGCGAAATAAGATGAATAAAAGTGGGCATTGCTCAAACTATATTTTTTCCTTGTGTACATATTCTCTGGTTTTAGAATGAATAAATGGTTTCATGATGTGATACTCGAGTTGAGAATATTAGCTGTTGGAGTTGTCTATGTTCCTCACATTTGGGTTATTGCAGGATTTGTTGGGATATACCCAGCTAGGGAATTTGTTTGGTGGTATAACGGGCACCCTAACGGGAAAAAACTGAATCCTGATTTGAGGAGCACTGATACATCTGTTATTCTAGGGCAGGCATATTTACTTTTAGTTTTTCAATGATTAGATTGGTGATATTTTTGTTGCAGTTCTCATTGCATTTCTTGAATATATAATGTTGTGATGTTATACTACAATGAGTTCTTACTGCATGAGAATGATCAGATAGATGATATTTTAGTTGCAGTCCTCATCACATTTCTTGAATATATGAACTGTTGTGTAGACACTTGATTAGGTGGGAAGTTATTGTGAAAATAAGCTTTGCAATAAATATGTGATGGATGAGACAATTTTCGAATTAAACTAAGTAGAGATTTTTGATAAGTGAAAATATAATGAATCAAACCATTATTATTAGAATAATTTTGATAACAAAATAGATTTAGAATGACTTTTAAGGTTTTTACTATCTCCATTCTAGGGAGAGACGAAGAAAAGAGTTTCTTTGATCCTGATAAAAAATTGTGATAGGAACTTTGGGAGATTTTTTTTCTCAAGGAAGAAAATCCATCTTATCTTATGCTGATTTGAAAGTTAGTTTTAAGATTATGAAGTTGGGATAATATTGATTAATAAAAGCTTATCTTTTAGTTCATGAACTATGCAAAGTTATTCATTTAACGTGAGATGTCTATGCAATTTTTATTTCAGCACTTTAGACTACCATGCCAAATGATGATTAGGAATATTGTGAACTCTTGATTTTCACATTATTTGTAGCAGTAACCAGTGTTCATTAAGCAACACCAACTGCGGGATTATGGGTGGTTGTGATGCTCTGAATCATTTATGTTCTTTTTTCAGGATAATATAACTCTTGATGTTGCTCGTATCCTTCTACAATTCACGGCAGTATTAGCAACAACTGATATTGCAACCACGGTTTAGAAGCTCTGGAGCAAAGTTATATAAAGTTTTTCTTCTATCATTTAATAGTGACCATATAGAATCATTATTATTTATGTGAGCTTTTATGTAGTGATATTGGTTTATTACAAGAGAGTGTAATTAGTTGGAAGGCGTGGGCCAGCCCAAGCAACTTGAACTACTAAAGAGCTCCGCGAAGTTCTTGGTAATTTTTTTTTTTAAGAATGGTAATTCATGATTTATTTATTTCTATTGCACTCATCAATACGTTTTTTTCATGCATTTGTCACATATTGCACAAATGATTTTTGACCGATTAAATTTGTAATGTCCACCTGCTTCGAAATGAGCTAATAATGTGCGATGTACTGAACTTTTTAAATTTACGGGCTCGTAAATTATTTATTGAACATCTTTTTTTATTAATATGCACCACCGTGTTGATTCTTATCCTTGATTATGGATTAGAAAACCATTGGTCAACCTTGAAGTTTATTTGAACAAATGTGTGTTGTTAGGTTTTTATTTTTTTAATCAATTTCTTTGCAGGCATTTAAATTTAGAAAGTATTGACCTCCATGTCTCATTTGTATGGTTTAGATACTGGTGTCATATGCATTGATTGTTGTTTGTTATCTGGAACATCACTTTCTAGTGTTATATTTAGTTGTACGTTTTTGGTTTTACAACTTATTGATTTTGGGCTATCACTATTGATTTAATAATATTGCAGGTATTAAAGATTTGCGCATTTGCATCACAGAAGTTGATTTAGTTAAAAGGCTAGAAGATAAGGTATGTCTCTACCCGTTGATACATTTGCTCCTTCTTGCAGTCAAGATTCCTTCTTTATCTTTGGCTTGAATTAACAATAAAGATGAACAAGTTTGGGGGTTGAGAGGGGGTTTTAGCAACTTTGTTGTGGTACAAAATTGTGAGCCTCGAGTCGTGAACAATAAAAAGATCTCTACTTTACTCATTTACTATATCAACCTACTTTCTAGTAATAAGGAGAATAGTTTTTGTTTTCTTAAGCACTATATATATTTAATCAATAATACTAACATAATCGGTTGCAAATTTCAACTTGAGCCCCCAAGCACCATGTTAATTAATTGCAGGTTCTTTTTTTTAGGCTTAAGTTTATGTTGTTGTTAAGCATCTAGTCATTCTATTGACATTTTCTGCATCTTTGATGCTCTACTTTGGAAAAGGAAGTGCTTAAAAACAACTGAATCCAGAAAAGAGTTCATGAGTTGCGCTCTAAAGCAGCCACCTCAGGACCTACTGAGTCCTGTTTATGCCAACATGAAGTTCACTTTGTCTTCTTCAGGAAACCTGATTGGTTTCTGAGTTCATGTCAGAGAAGGGACTGTGTTGCTAGTGTACACTTTAAGAAAACTGTACTAGAAGGTATGTTTTTCATCTGCAAAAGTTTGTTGGGTATTCCTTCAGCTTCTCATTGCTTTTAATCATAAGAATCTGCGTATTAGCGGAAGCCATGCCTTTCATATTCATAATCATCAGCATAATGATTCTAGGAAAACAAACCGCATATTTTAATGCAGAATTTTGACTGGTTACCGTCGTAGTAGCCATTAGAACATAGATTATTTGATTCCATATCAAATTTATGGTTGTGTGGCACCACTCATTTGGCTGAATTTTATAAGTACTAGGTTAGGGAAACAGATTGTAGTTGGGTACCGGACAATTTGAGGACCGTGAATGCGGGTAAGAATTATGGGATATTTATCTTTGATTACTTTTACTGTACCCTCATAAGGAGTCGCACTCTTTAGAATGCTATTTTCTACCCCACTTCTCCACCTTCACATTATTGCTTCTTTGAACTCCATCTGTGCTGTAATAATAAGGGGCTAAAAATGAATAATATAAGTCATAAACTTCTCCAAGGTCGAAAAAAAAGTCCTCTTTATTAGTGGGCTAGTGGCTTATTGGACCAAATTAGCATTGCGTAAATTGAAATTTATATTGTGAGCTGATTAGAATAATTTACTAATAGGTGCGATAGACTTCTTTTTTATTTTTGTTTATAGATTGGTCCTAAAATGCATTGGGTACAAATCAGTACCAGTTGACGGTTTAACCTTTGATCATCAGAAATGTACTGTAAGAGTGTTATCGCATTATACTTTCCACATCTTGCCCCTACTCATGGCTTCAAATGTTACATCGATGTGATAGCTTTATAATTGAATGTTTGCATAAACTTTCTTCAAATTGGCTTCATTTTTCCTTCATGTCACTTTTTTTAATGTGCCACTGAATATTTTATAAAATAAGAACTACAATCGATGTCCCTACATTTAATTTTAAACATATATGTAGACCTATTATAAAGCATTTTCCTCCATTGGTAACCCTTGTTGTCTTTTACAGGAAGGGTTCTCCTATTCTTTCATCAGTTACTTTATATCTAGAAATTTTATGAGCATGAAAATATGTGTGCATATTAAATTAAGACTTTTGCCACCCTCTGGGTTCTAGAGTTTACCTCATGCGATGACTTAAAATGCTCATGTCTATTGCATTGTTTTCGTTACAGGTGTAGTTCCAAATATTGGAGGTCAAGTTCTTGCCAATACTTTTGGAGACACTAGACTGCTTGAGGAAGGTTTGTACATATGTGGGTGGCTGAAGTGAAGACCTACTGGGATTATAGCTACGAATTTTTATTGTGCTGAAGAAATTGTAAGTT
Organism: Viola odorata; assembly: GCA_963691705.1. Taxonomy (NCBI): domain Eukaryota; kingdom Viridiplantae; phylum Streptophyta; class Magnoliopsida; order Malpighiales; family Violaceae; genus Viola; species Viola odorata. Next base: position 70,254,282 of record OY829539.1, on the reverse strand, counting down.
GTCTCAATCCCATACACTACACGATAATGTGATAGAAAACCTACATACTTAGGAGTCCTATGATTGAGTTTGGCACATGATAGCTTGCAAGCATGTCAGACCTTGAACAGGGAGCAATACCTACCTTCGCGAGCTCGCCAAAACCTGGCAGGGAGGGACTTTTATAGTTACTTGAGAGTAGAAATGTTAGAGTTGTACCATTCAACGCGTGGGAGAAGATCGATAATGAAGAGAAAAGGGTTAGGAGTACAAGAAACAAACCCAGAGAAAAACTAACAACCCAGGAGGATCTACTGAAAAATTGCGACAGAACGATGACATGATGGTTATGCAAAAGCTTTTCGACTCTCTTCCAATCCTATTCGCGTATGTGTAGTTGGCAATGGACAAGCTGGGTTCTACACTGCTGAAAAAGTACCATCACGCCAAGCACATCTGTTTTGTTTTCATTTACTTCCATTTTTTCCCTCTTCATTTCTTTTTCCTCAAATGCTGAAACCCCATAAAGATGCAGAAGTTGACATCATTGATCGACTTCCCACTCTATTCGGCTTAATTCGATCTAGGGTCGCACTTGATCATCTGGAGACAAAAGTGAGAAGTTTGACTGTATTTTACAGTTATGTTCTATTATTTTGCGTATGATATTGCCTTAATTGAGCTTAGATTACTAGAATGATTGCCAAAACAGATTGTGATAAATCAGTTTTTGAGGGTCGCACAAAATAAACGTTGCAACTTCTTTGGAAATGTGGCTCTTGGATCATTTGTTTCTCGGAAAGAGCTTCGTCAGTTCTACGATGTGGTTAGATTTTGTGCTTAAGTTGCGTTATAATTCTTGTTAGTATTGATTAGTCTTCTTATGAAGCTAACTTGTAAGTGTTGTTGAGCAGGTTGCGCTTGATTATGGGGTTGTAAGTGATAGAACTCTTGATATTTCAGACGAAGTAAGATGAATAAAAGTGGGCATTGCTCAAACTATATTTTTTCCTTGTGTACATATTCTTTGGTTTTTGAATGAATAAATGGTTCACGATGTGATACTCAAATTGAGAATAGTAGTTGTTGGAGTTGTCTATATTCTTCACATTTAGGTTATTGCAGGATTTGTTGTGGATACACTCAACAAGGGAATTTGTTTGGTGATGTAACGGGCACTACGATGGAAAAAACCTGAATCCTGATTTAAGGAGCACTGATACAGCTGTTATTCTAGGGAAGGCATGTTTACTTTTAGTTTTTCAATGATCAGAATGGTGATATTTTTATTGCAGTTCTCATCATATTTCTTGAATATATAATGTTGGGATGTCATACTACAATGAGTTCTTACTGCATGAGAATGATCAGATTGATGATATTTTAGTTGCAGTCCTCATCACAGTTCTTGAATATATGAAGATTGAAGGAAAAAAAGGGCATGCACTGTTGTTTAGACACTTGATAAGTGGGAAGTTATTGTGAAAATAAGATTTGCAATAAATATGTAATGGATGAGATAGTTTTCGAAGTGAACTGAAAAGAGAATTATGATAAGTGGAAATATAATGAATCAAACCATTGTTATTATAATAATCTTGATAACAACTTAGATTTAGAATGACTTTTAAGGTTTTTACTATCTTCGAGAAAGAGACGGAGAAAATATGAGTTTCTTTGATCCTGATAAAAATTTGTAATAGGAACTTTGAGAGTTTTTTTTTTTTGAGGAAGAAAATACATCTTATCTTATGCTGATTTGAAGGTTAGTTTTAAGATTATGAAGTTGGGATAATATTGATTAATGAAAGTTTATTTAGTTCATGGACTATGCAAAAATTATTCATTTAACGTGAGATATCTATGGAATTTTTATTTCAGCACTTCATACTACCGTGCCTAATAATGATTAGGAATATTGTGAACTCTTATGTGAGCTTTTATATAGTGATATTAGTTTATTACAAGAGAGTGTATTTAGTTGGAAGGCGTGGGCCAACCCAAGCAGCTTATACTGCCAAAGAGCTCCACGAAGTTTTTGGTAATATTTTTTTTTTAAGAATGGTAATTCGTGATTTATTTATTTATATTGCACTCATCAATACGCTTTTTTCATGCATTTGTCACATGCTACACAAATATTTTTGTGAGCTCAAAAATTCCGACCGATCTGAACATTGTCAGACACGGGATCGGAGGAGGCAACTAGAATCCGAAAATTTTCGGATTCCTATTGTCGGATTGTCGGAAATCCGACCGCATCCGATAATCCAAACTATACAAAAAAACATGAAGCGAAAATGATACCTTTTTCCTGATGGGTGTCATTGTTGCTCCAAATTCTGAGACGCACAAGTAAGGAGGATGAGAAGGAGAAAGAACAAGAATCGAACTTTGTAAGTAAATACATACAAATGGGAGAGAGAAATGATTCAACACAATACCTCTGCTTGCTGGCTTTTGCGTTTGATTCGGTAGCTAAGAGCGAGATGAAGTACAAGAAGTTGCAATTAATGAGAGACGAACCAACCTTTGTTTTACCTGCATACATTTTTTTAAATAAATAAAATAGTAATAAAAATATAGGTGGAAAACAATATTTTTGGCATTTTAAGATGAAGATAAATATAAAAAGTAATGTTTGAGCTTAGTACAACTCTTTAGTAATTTTAGTGATTGTTAGTTCAATAGAGATAAGTTAACTCTAATAAATAATAAACAATCCTCAACTATATATATATATTATCATATCACATAAAAAAATGTCAATATTTCCAATATTATTTGAACTGGAATGTTTTTTATCTGAAGCTAGTATTAGTAATAATAATTTTGGAAGAATATAAATCTAATAAAGTGTAATAATAATATAAAATATTAGATATGTTTGTGTACTATCCAATATTTGTAATGGGTCGATCCATCCGAAAAATCCGACCAATCCGATCCGAATCCGATCTTGTCGGATTGGAATCGGATTTGCTGATAAAAAAATCGAAAAAATCCAATCCAAAATTATCTGAATCCTAACTTATCTGATTCGAACTCGTCGAAATTCAATACGAAATCCAAACACTCACTCCTAGACAGGACCCACAAAAGTGTTCAAAGAAAAGAGTGTGTAGTATGGTCACGCCACTCTCCCTTAGTTTCAGACTGTTTTCTTCCCTCCTTCCCTTCTCATTTCCTTGCATTAATGCAATGTTTGACCGATCTCAACTACCATTTTTTTTTCGATTTCAACTACCATTTTTCAGCATCGACACTCTAATATCTGAATAAATTCTTGTTAGTTTGATTATGAATATAAAAAAATTACTTATTAAAACATTTAATTTCTTACGGAGTTTACTGTCTCCTGCTTGATAGTGTCGTTTTTTTGGTGGTATTAGCCAACAAATTGACACTTTTGATTGGAAGGAAAACAAAGGGAATGGAGAATTAAAGCTCATGCCTTTCACATTAAAAACAGAATCCTTTTCCTTTCTCATTTTCCCGTCCATTTCTCAGCAAAAAAAATATAGAAATAAAAAGAACCCAAAAGCAAAAAGTAAAAGAAAAATCTTACCTTCACCGGGCATAATTGGTGAAAAGGAAAAAAACTAACAAAAGAATCTGCTACGGCAACAGTCTCCTCATTTCTACAAGCTTGGCATTACCATACCCAAAAAAACAAAAATCCTGTCAACCAGAAATTATTACATACAAAAATAAACTAAACAATCAAAATTAGCAAACATAATTTAATCCACCACTAATTTCAAAATTAGAGTTTATTACGGTTTCTAAGAAATTAGGGTTTATTAAATTGATTAGTTTAGAAAACTTACCAATACAAAATGGTGGAGGAGGAGGCGGTGGGTGGTGGAGGAGAAGCAGCGTCGCTGGTGCGAGAGGGAGAGAGCGACTGACGGACTGAGCGAGAGAAGATGAGGGAAACGTGGAGAGAACGAGAGAGGATGGGGGAAAGTTCGGAGGCGGTGGGTGGCGGTGGAGGAGTAGGCGGTGAGTGGTGGAGGAGGAGGCCGTGGGTGGTGGTGGGGGAGGCGATGGGTGGTGCTGCGAGAGGGAGAGAGCGGCTGAGCGAGAGAGGAAGGGAAAGTTTCTGAAAAAAGAGAGGAGGGCATAATGGCATTTCAGTAAAATAAATTCCTTATATAGTGGGTAAGAAAAGTTAGGTTATTTTAGTTAATCGAACTTTTCTTACACACTTTCGAAACCGAACCGAAGTAAAGTTCAGTTTCGGATATTCCAAAACCGTATCTGAAACTGAACAAGTGAAATTTCGGTTTTTAATTTTACTATTATTTTAAAAAGTGAGTTATTAAAAGACGAAAGGAATATTTTAACTACTAAATTATTTTTAAGATAAAAATATATTAAATCGATATATTTTTAGTCGTATCGTATCTTAAATTTTAAAAAATTATTGTATCTACATATTGCGTCCGTATATTTACTTAATAGGTCAATACTCAATACTATCATTTTCTACATTTTTTTTATTTTACAACTTTTTTTCCTTTTTCTTGAAAATAATTTTAACTCTGTTACTTGATTTTTCTTTTTGATAAGTGAATGTGAAACTTAAACCTGAAATACTAGCGTCCATTCAATTCGATAAATGTGAAGGAAAAGTTGGTATGAAATGTTAGATTTTTGGTTTTTTAATGAGGTGAATCTCTGTTTGCCTTTTTCTCAATCAATCAAGTGTGTTGAACTGGTCCACTCTTCTTTACCTTTTAGGCATCGATTGGCTTTTCATCTGTGGAGGTTTCTCTTTGAAATATATGATTTCTGGTATTTTTTTTCATCATTTTAGGTACTGGCATTGATCCATTTTCTTTTGATTTTCTGAGTGGTTATTTGCATTTATGTATTGGATTGATTCTAATCTTTTATGCATTGATTTCTGTAAAGGGTTGTTGGATGAGGCACTGTAACTGATCAGTCCCATTTAGATAAAGATCAGGTCTTTCTCATAAAAAAATGGTTCTCGGGCTAAGATCAAAGCACAAGAAAGGGTCTGAAGTGCAGCTTGATTACCTCATCTCTGTGCAAGATATTAGACCTTGGCCCCCATCACAGTCTCTGAAATCTGCTAAATCTGTGGTGCTTCAGTGGGAGAATGGTGATCGTAGTTCTGGCTCGTTTGCTTCAACTGTCGGTGATGGGAGAGTTGAATTCAGTGAATCTTTTAGGCTTCCAGTTACAATATGTAGAAAAGGCCGGGATAGTTTCCAGAAGAATTTCTTGGAGTTTAACTTGTACGAACCCAGAAAGGACAAGGCAATGAAAGGTCAGCTCTTGGGATCGGCAATCTTTAATGCAGTTAGTGCTCCAGGATAAGGGAATTTCATGATAGCCCACTTGTTGATGATGGAAAGCAAGGAAACTGAAATGCAATACCCAGCAGCGACACCATAGATTGAAGTTTGCTTAAGGAAGAAGTTGTACCAAGTCTCCTGAACCTCGAATGTAGAAGAGTCACCCAGACTTTTCGGTTTCTGACCAAGTTGAGGATTCTCCACATCGGTGGGCATTCTGATGAAAAGTGGTCTGACAGGCAGAAAAATCACATAATTAGTTAGAGAGCAATTTCATGCTGCGAATGCATGATCTTCACGGGAGAAATCTGAAACATTTCAAAACAACTTAAATCAGTAATGATCCAGGAACATGCTCTAATTACGCAAGAGAACACCAATCTAAGTATTCCTCAGGTATCAGCAGAAAAAAAGGATTTCTTCACAACCAACTGCCAACTGTTGTCTCCTCTTAAGAAACAACAAATTAAAGCAATTCTAGTGAAATGCAAAGCTCTCAAGTACAAATAAGCTCCCCAGTTCTCATAAACCAAACATAAGTAAAACACAAGTGAAATGAAGAGAGTGAAAAAACCATTAACAAAAACTACTTTCAGACAAAGTGATAAACTTTATGGAATCACACAGCTGTTTAACCCATTACCCACATCAACCTTCCACCGACTCTTCCCCAAAAATTCAAGCTCCATTGACAAAATTTCAACAATTCAAAATGTGGGTTTCCTTCAAAATCCAACACTAACAAGGGTTTAAGAAGCGAGCAAGCAAAACCAAATCAAAGATCATGAGAAACAAAAGTGAACGAGGAAAACCTACCTCTGGATCTCGAATTTACACCCAGAGCCCGGTCCTAAGCGAGGGAAAGCAGCAGCGGTAGGTTTTAGCTTACGCAAGGAGTAATTTATTGGCGCCGATTAGCTGCTATTGGTAATTTCCGAACAGAGAAATTTCCCCCCTTTTTTTTGCTGGTTATTTTTGATTCGTTGCAGTTTAAGCATCATTTGAGAGGTTTTATATTTATACGCTGCCAATAGGAGGGGATTTTTTTTTCCTCTCCTTTTTAGCGTTTTTGGGTTGAAAGTAACAATTATTATTTTTTTGCGGACTATAAGGGCCCGTTTACCTGGGAGAATTTTCAATTTGAAAATTTGCTGTTTTTGAAAAATTTCAATTTGAAAATTTGCTGTTTATTTTCATTCTGAAAACTGGAAAATGCGTTTACTTCGCGTTTGTTTTCTGATCAGAAAAACTGGAGAACGCGTTTACTTCGCACTGAATGTAAGAATTTCCTGATCTGAAAACTGGAAAACGTGTTTACTTCGCTCGTTTTCATTTTTTGTGGAAAACCGAAAATATTTGTAATGAAAAGAAGAAATCATTTGAAAATTATTTTAATAATCCTAATTGTTTATTTTAATATATTCAATATGAAATAAATACGGAAGCTTGACGATGGAGTAGCTAGTTCTTATGGTTCAACCTTGAAAATCAGGATTCTGATGGGTTTATGTATAAATATGCTCTCGTGGCATGCGAGCCTGTGATGATCCTACCTTGCCATTGATTCTTGAGTTTTTAACGATGTTAAAGTATAACTTGCTCCCTGCCGCGGTAAACATGTAAATACTAAAATATCATTAAAAAGTTCTAGTTAATCTACTTTGCTTTTAATTATTTCTTGAATTTGAACTTAGATACGGATGTTAAAATAGATTTTCTATTAACATTTTTACCTAATACATTTTAAAAAGCAGGTTCATATATGTAAATATTAAATGCAATGCAACGCCAAAATGGAAGAAGCACTATGTGCAAACTGATTATCATTGACAAGAACAATAAGGGTTTGTTTGGCGTTCCGGTTCTGGTTGGAAAAGTTCTGTAGGAAAAAGTTCTGTGTGAAAATGACTCTGAAAAAAGGAGTATGTTGTTTGGTAAATTTTTATTAAAAATTCTGTGGGAAAACCAAAAGCTGTTTTTGGTGTTTGGTTAAAACTGGTTTAAAACTATGGTTTGAATGCAAAATGACCATAAAGGGCACCATTCATTTTAAGTGATAATTAATTTTTTTAGTATCTTTATATATATTTTTAATCAATTTATTTATAATCTAATATTTACTACTTAATATTTACCTAATATCATAAATAAATTAAACTTATTAATACCATAAAAAATTTAAATTAGGGGTAATAGCTTAAAACACCCCTGTACTAACCGCGAAAAATAAACTCCTCCCCCGAACTTCAAAAACGCTAATACATCTCCCCTGGACTATTATTTTCGGGCAAAAAGGCCCTTCAATGCACATTTTTACAATTTTAAAAAAATTCTAAAAATTCTAAAAAAATGTAAAAATTTTTAAAAAAATGTAATTAACCTAAACATCAAGAAACATTGTAAAAAAATCCAAAAAATCACAAAAAAATGTAATTAATTATGGACAGAAGGGGCTAATTGCACGGTCAATGTAGTTCAGAGGAGGTGTATTAGCGTTTTTGAAGTTCGGGGGAGGAGTTTGTTTTTCGCGGTTAGTACAGGGGTGTTTTAAGCTATTACCCCTTTAAATTATTAATACCATAAATAAATATTTATCTAATATAATAAAAAGTTTTAAACTATTAGTTTCGAAAATGAAATGAATTATTCTGAAATTGGAATAAATTACTCTAAAATTGTAATAAAATTACATGAAATAGTTTTAAACTTATTAATGCATTAGAAATTAAACCCGTCGTTACATATATAAAAAGTACAATTACATATTAAGCATTAAACTATTAGTTATTGAGTTAAAACTAATTATTTGTTTCACTTAGTTTTTCCAAAAGGACTAATTATAATTATAAAGGACACAATTTGTTTTGGATATTATAATTAATATTTTTTAGTATCTATATAGATTATTTAAATCAATCTATTTCTTTAAACAAATAATTAACATTTTATTTATTAAAAAAAATAAAACTTCATTAGTAGAAGAATAAAAAATAAAACTTCATTAGTGTTTGAAACGTTGCATTATGCTATTTCTCTTTTGTTTCACTTTAATAATTTTCATAAATAAGCATCAAGAGATAAAAATCTAACCCTTTCCTTTTCAAGTTATCTTAATACATGATTCGATAATTGCCAATATTTGCAACTTGGATCTTGTGATCCTGTCAGCAGGATTACACGGAAGGCTTCAAGTCTCCGCAGCTCCTGACGAATCAACCTGCAACAAAAGAAACTCATTACAACTTCATCACATTGTTTTAATGAATAGATCACTAGAGGCAGAAAAGAGTGAGCCAGGTGAAAAAAATTGGAACAGAGGAAGCAAACAACACCTACCAGACAAGTAGAAATTGTTTGCAGACAAATTTCCCCAAATTTTACGACATGGTGGTCATGAAAATAGAAAATCAAAAGATACTGCTTCTAGGAAGTCAGAAACATAGGCAGAGTACTTAAGACTAACAGGCAGCCACAATTAATTGGCATAACCTCTAAATGGTTTAACTCAGTATCACATTGATCAGATACGCAGGTTAGTTATTAGAAATAATAGTACAACATACTAAACTGATTAGTTCCTCCATATCCATGTCAAAGTAAAGTGTAATTCTTCAGGACTCTTGCCCTCATCTTAGCTTATCTTTTGTTTGCTCTAATTCATTCTAGGACCATTTGTATAGAAAATTTAACAGAAACAGATCTCAGAATTTTCAAAATGAAATCAAGCGCTAGTATACAAGGAAAAGACACTCATTATGCAGAGAGTCGGCGCCTTTTACGTATCTATGTGATACGAGTTAATATATATCCAGAAAAACAAACAAACAGTTAAGTTGAAAAACACAGTCACCTGAAGTTTAATAGGACTTGCAAATTTCTTGTTCAAGTTGCATGGTATCATTTTAATGCAAGTACCCTTGACGTTCTTAGTACCAAAGCGCTCCTTTCGCTGCGTGCTCTGCAGCTGCTTTCTTTGTCATCTGAGGTGCCCCTACGCATTCCAATATCATATCTGGTGCCTCTTCAATTTCCACAATAACCTTGTACGTGAAGCTGCAAATATACAAACCCAGCATGATACATTCCCAAATTAGTTGGCAGATGAAACCGAATAAACAAGCAAAAGAAGAGCCTTGGACAGTCAAGTATGAATATCAGAAAACATGACATCGAGCTTATGCTGTTGCTACTGCCAAAAAACTCAAAGACAGACTGCCTAGGCCAGAAGCATTCATTAGAAAACACCCATTTAATCACCCCCACCCTTCATAAGAATGCATCTTTCGGAGAATGCAATAGTAAATTCAACAATAAAACTGATAAAACAGTCAATATAAAATTGTCTACGTGAATACTGAATTAACTAGCAAAGACTCTAATAAGTCAGTTCATGTTAGCTTTATCCTATTCTCACAACCCTACAATTAAAAACACAAAGAAAACAGGAAAAAAAACATTTTCAGATTCCACCTAAATGAGTATCCATACCAAAAATAACTAATCAGTGAAGATTGAATATAGACGGAATAGAGATGCCCTAAATTCCTAATTTCCTCCACATTGTTGGATAAAATATGGGCATTGCACATACTCATCGCAAAATTATCTTTCCCAATCAAAGCTTTCATGATGAGAATATGCAACAAGCTTTTAATATGTTGTCATCCAATAGTCAAACCTCAGCCAAAGAGGTTAAAAAGTTCCTTAATTCCCAAACATGATTTAGATTGCACAGGGTCGCATGACCACAAAAGCTTAAGATTACATACTGACCATAAATTGCTTTACACTATGTAGGGTTAGTAGGCCCGTAACTATGTGTCCTCACATTAATCAACATGCACCGACACCAAAACAAGCATCCAAGTGCTGTTAACACAAGACAGAAAACAAGCATTAAGACACAGAATCATGAAAACCAGACTAAATTGCAAGCAACTAATATAACTAATCATCAATAACATGGTAAATTAACAAATACAGAACTTAGCAAACCCATTTTCTACCTAAGATCAAATCCCGCCAAATTAAGCACAAACAAAATTTAGGAAAGCGGAAGAAGGCCAAAGCAGTAATTAAATAACACACAAATCTAATTATGTGTTGGTTGAGGACTTTAAACAAACACCTTAAGATCAACTCCATATCAAATATGTATCCAACAAACCCAGCCCTATAACATCACATTTAGACTAAAAGTTGCAATTATACCACCACATATAAATTATATAAACTGAAAATTTAAGAAACAGGAAGAATCGGGCCAAAGTAGACCAAAAATTGACACACCATTATGACAAGAAGCAATACTATGGCAGCAATAGCATTAGACACGGAAATTTGACTAAATTGAAGAGAGGATAGATAGTTTTACCAGTTGGGGAGATTCTCTGGAGGAGTTGAAGTGGAGTTGCCAGCGAGCTGAAGAGTGGAACGCGGTGACTCCGGAGAGGTCGCCTGAAGATGGGTCTTCACCGGCGGCGGCGGCGGCGTCGCCGCCCAAGAAGAAAGATAAGACAGATCCCATTGCTTGCGGAGATATCAAGCGACGATGACGAAAGCTGTTTGCGTGTTAATGCCTTAAAACTGGTACCTAGGATTTCGGTGGGTGGTGGAGGAGGAGGAGCCGAGACCGAGAGCAGTCGGACGGAGCCGAGAGTGGAGAAGAAGGTCGGCGTCGGAGGGAGAAGAGAAGAGGAACGCAAGAAGAGGAAGAAGATGAAGAGAGCAGATGAAGAGGAAGAATGAGGACGAAGAACGTGAAGAAAGCATTTCGCGAAGAGGAGGTAGAGATGAGTAAGGGATAGAGTTGGTATTATGAAAGTTTCATTTAATTTTGCAAATGGAAAACCGAGTTTTGCAAATGGAGAGGTCCCTTTATAAAATTTTGAAAACAGGTTTTGGGTGTTTTCAAAACTTACACATGAGTTTTCATTCCGAAAATTTTCATTTTTATTCCGAAATGAAAACAACGCTAAGTAAACACGTTTTCGAAAAAAAAAAAAATTTATTTGCTTATTGTCCACCCTTCATCCACTGCTCCCTTAAGTTTTCAAAAGTCATATAATAGTCCCTTCAATTTTATTTTATTCTATCTAATCCCTTTTTTTTGGTCCAAAATTTCAATATTTCCACCTAAAAATTGTTCATTTTTATTTTAAGATGGAGACTTTATATTTCATTTTTTTTGTTTACTTTTTTTCCATTTTTTGTTTTTAGTGTTTAACAAAACAATTTGTGTGATTGATAAGGTCCTAAGGAGACTCAGAAAACGTTTTTTTTAGAATTAGTGACGTAGATTGGTGAAAAATGAAATGATGGTATGAAATGATCTATCAAAAGGCATTTGCTACTACTCTAAAAGGGGAAAAAAGGCATTTATGATTATTAATTGTTAAATATATCAAAATAAATATACATTTTTGTCCACCCTTAATTAAAATTTAAAGTTCGAGAAATATTACTCATTAAAAGCCCAATAGTCAAATGAGATTAAGTATCCATTAAAAGAAAACCCAAATAATCGACAATAAATACCCGCCCAACACAGGCAACATTTTTTAAAATTAGTTTTCTTTGCTGAAAGAGAACTCTTCTTATCTGAGACGATTTTAATTTATGCACGTCAAACTATATAAATACATAATTAATGTTAAAAACTACTAATAATATAGAAAATTGATTTTTTAAATGATTAGTTGAAATGTCAAGTCAATTTAGTGTCACACTGTCACTACATATATTATATGAACACGTATTTGCATTAAAATATTACTCTTAGTTTCTACTCTAGATCTAAATTCACACTCCCATTAATTAACATATTTAAGAAGTGTTTTATTGTAAGCCAGCCATGTTTTCTTTTATCGAGGGACGGAATTTAATAGCGGTAAAATAGGCAGTATTCTCTGTATATTACTTATAATTTTAATTTTTTTTTAAATTGTTGGTCATTTTTCTACATTTTAGATAAATTTTAATATAATTTTACTCAATTATCTTTTAATATGAATTTAATTAATAGTCTCGAAGATAATTAAATACTAGATTTTCATAATATTTCATTCCCTCTTAATTCTTTATCTTTTTTGATAAAAAAATTAATTTTATTTGAATATAATATAAATTTTAAGAAAGTGACTCTTTTAAAATAATTTTTTTTTTATTTAAACTCAAATTTAAGATATGAAAGACAAATATTTTATAAATAGATTGTAACTAATTTTTTGTTGGTCAAAGGATAATCACATGTGACACTCATCATCTAATAGTAAAATAGTCAACGGATCATTTGCCTAATTTAGGTGAAATGGAGTACTCTGAAAAATCGACGGAGTCCGGCGCAGTTCGCGAGCCACATGGGCTTCCGGGGTGTTTGTGAATCCCTAGTGTCGCACCCTCTTTTTTGTTGAAAACGAATTTTAGGTTTGGGACGGATGCTAAGCATAAATGGATGCTAAGCATAATACAATGAAGTCGCCACCCTATTTTCTAAGGTTTAGGGAACTTAATGTCATGGCATAAAAAATAAAAAAACTAAGGCTTGGTCTAAACCATTGAACAAAGGTTCGAAGTCGTATTGTGGACTTGGGAAGGTGTTAGGCACCCAAGTCACACCCTTAAAAAGGTTACCGGTAAAAGTGAGAGGTGTTTGTTATGTTTAATATTTTTGACACGAAAATAAATAATCGAATCATGTCAACCAATTCTTCCCACGAACTCAAGTCACTCTTCAATCATTTACATAGGCCAATGATTGGATCATGTCAACAGAGTCCGCTTACCGACTTGGGACACTTTCCGATTATTTAACATTTTTGGCACGATTTGGCCCTCAAAGGTGACGTTACATCTTAGCATATTTCGTTGGGACATGTTATTTCCGGTTGGGACACGAAGGACGGGGTTACCATTTGTTCGTTATGTTAGAGCAAACGTTCCCCCTTTTCATCGAGCCATGCATGATTAATTAATTAATTACTAAGTGATTCTAACATGGATAATACTAACATCGTACGTTTTCGTGAATGCAAATAACTGTGTGGGATTTGAAGCCACCATGCTCACTTTATCAAATATAAAAATTAATCTCATGGCATAAAGCGAGTGATTTAAACATATAAACATGTGAGATTGATTTTAATTGTTTAGCAATTCTATATGTCATGCATACGCGAGGGTGGTTCTAACGCATTCTAAGTGGTCATGCATACGATATGATCAAGGCTTTGGACCTTTTTGATAAACATTCATTCAAAGCATAAAAATAAATAAAAGGGTTTTAAGATAAACTTACCCGTTTTGATGAACCCCGATTGATCCATCTCTTCAAAACGAACGTTAGCGGCAATTGACATAAATACGTAGGTATAAGCAGCATACACGAGTTTTAACTACTTAACTAATTATTACAAACCACAATTCATAATAAAAACCGTTTATCTAATTATTACAAATTGGAGGTCGGAATAATTAATCTAACTAATTATTACAACAAGTGAAGTAATTAATTAAAGCGTCAACTAATTACAACAAGTGAGATAAATTAAGATAATTCATTGCGAGCGAAGACTTGAATTTTATCCCACGAAGTGAGAGTATTAGCGATAACTCAAAATAATAAATAAGAAAAGCACATGCAAAACATTTATTTAATTTATGGCAAACATGCAATTAATTAAATAAATATGGCATAAACAAATTAATTAAAGCATGCAAGCATTTAATTAAATAAAACATGGCATAAACAAATTAATTACGGCATGTATTTAATTAAATAAGCATGGCATAAACAAATTAACAACTCATTTATAACATGCAAGCAATTTAATTAAACACATGAACGTTTTAACATCATTTAAACACGAAAGCAAATAGCATACGAGTATTTCGATTATTTTAAACATGTTATATAAGCATACGAACGTTTTTTATCATTTTAAACATTTTATATAAGCATACGAACATATTACATAATTTTGACGAAAAATAAAATGAACGGGTCCCACGTTGAAAATTTGGACATTAAAAAATGGGCTTGGCAAATTTTAATTTAAAACATAAGGTGGGCTAGGCTTGTTAAAAGGAAAGGAAATGGGGACGGATGGGCTTGGCTTAAGCCAAGGCCCATCCGTGGAAATTAAAGGAAAGGGACGGGCTTGGCCCGTCACCTTTCAATTGAAAGAACAAGCAGCCATGCTGCAACTGTTCTTCTCCTCCAGCACGTCGCCGGCGCTATTGCCGACGACAGGGGTGGCCACTCCGGCCACCAAATCAACCGAAAATGATGTCAAACGAACCCTCAACTCCCCCACATTTAAACCCCACGAAAACAGAAATTTAATTTGAACAAAACAGTGGCCAATTTTTACATGGAATAATAAACTATTTAATGTGCATATATGGCTATTAATTAGCCTAGACTTTATACAATCAAATTGAGGCAAGGGAAATGTAACTAGCAAGTAAACTAAGCATGTGAGGCAAGTTATAGCAATTTATTTACACCATACATACAAAAATGAAAATTAAAGAGAGTTTTAGAGAGAGAGAGCTCACTTTCCAGGAGAGATTTTTGGCCAAGAAGGATGATGAGCAAGAAATGGGGATTAAGAGGAGATTTTGGTGCCCTTTTCTTGTTGGTTGAAGCAAGCTATTTATAGAGGAGAAAAAAAGGTTGGAGTCGGTTGGGCTTGTGGCTGCAAATGGACGGGAACAAAATATCCAACGGTGATGATCAACTCTAGGCCAGAATAGTGAGCTAGCTAGGGTTTCTTGTGGCCAAGAATGATCATAGGGGAGGTTGTAGTGATCTAGATGAGTTGGCTAAGAGGTGGATGATTTACATGCATTTATGTGGTATTTATCCCATTTTTTGGCACGAATGGGATATTTTGGTACGAGCGAAATCGTACGAAAGTGAGAATAAATCCGAGCCGAGGGTACAACTATGTGTAGAAAAATAAGGCGAGAAAATTAATATACAGTGAAGAAATGCGAAAGTTGATTTAACGTATTTATTTTCTCTTTCGGAAGTGTCAATATGTTCGTGCGCAAAATAAATGTCCTTACGACAAAAATTGAACGAAACTGAACGCGGTGGCGTGAAAGAGAAAATTAGCACGTAATTATCAAATAAAGAAATAGTGCGTTCGACCCTCGGCCCCGGGAAACTTACTCGAGATCGAAGGAAGTTCGCGAAAAGATAGTTAAAAGTACGAAAAAAAATAAAAAGGCTCGAATTGACACGAAATATTAAACAAACTAGCCTAGGACCAAGAATCGACAGGAATTTGACCTAGGCGAGCTACTAAATGCGATAAACATAAAAATACGTAAATGCGTTGACGAAAACTGAAAAATACGGTTTTAGTCGAAAATACAAGAAAAATACGAAAAATTTAAAAGACATGAAATGACATGAAACATTAAAACAAATAGTCTTTGATAAAAAATCGATTGAAATTTGATGTAAACGTGCTATTAATGTGGCGTGCAATGAAACGAAAAAAGTTGCAACGTAAGTCAAAATTCGGGTAGCAACACCTAGGAAGCTCGCACACTTGAAAATTGGTTTCGTCTCGGTGTCTGATAAGCATCGGATACTGACACTTGCTTGACCCCAGCCCGATACGCGTGAATATTTATAAAAATATTTAAAAAATTGGACACATTTGGGACACACGACACTTTATAAATAGGAGTGAACACATTCACGACAATTTGGGACACATTAATCCTAATATTTTTAGAAAAAAATACTAAAATTAAAAGGAATAAATATAATAAAGAAAAACTATAAAATATTCCACATTAATTTTCTTTTGTTTTATTTATTGTAAGACTTATACAGTCGATATTGTTTAGTGAGGAATTAAGATATAGCTTTGTTTATAGAGTAAGAAAGAAAAAATCATTTCTTAGTTAAATTTTTGACATTTACTTTTAATTTATAAATTACTTAATAAAAATATGAATTTCGGGCTTTGCTAGTGAATAATATAATCTTTTAGATATGCTTAGGAATATTTTGTTAAAGTCATACTCCCTCCGTCCTTTTATAACTGACGCTTTCTTACGTCCTTTATTAACTGACGTTTTTATTTTTTTATCTTTTTTGAAACATATATTTTGTGCAAATGACAATTTTTTTCTATGCAACAACCCAATTTGATGGTGTGGTAATTTGAGTGAAAATTAGAAAAAAATGAAACAATGTGGAATAAAAATAAGATCAAAAATTATATTTTCAATTTTGCTATTATTTCAAAAAGTCAATTATTAAAGGACGAAAGGAGTATTTTAACTACCAAAATATTTTTAATATAAAAATATGAAAAATATAATAAATTGACGTGTCTTTAGTCGTATTGTATCTTAAATTTTAAAAAATTATTGTATCTACATAGTGTGTCCGTATATGTGCTTCATAGGTCAATACTCAATACTATTATTTTCCACATTTTTTTTATTTTATAGTTTCTTTTTCTTTTTCTTGAAGATAATTTTAGCTCCCGTACTTGGTTTTCTTTTTGATAAGTGAATGTGAAATTTAAACCGGATATATTAGGGTCCATTCGATTCGATAAATGCAAAGGGAAAGTTTGAGTGAAATGTTAAATTTTTAACTTTATTGTGTTTGGTTCGTATTGCAGAGTCATATTTTTTGAAATTTTACATTTTCAATTTCACAGATATGATAATAGTAAAAGGAAAGTGATTTCGGATACATCATTACCCAGTGGGCCTTCATTTTTCGTACTGGGCTAAATAAGTTTCTTCAAAGTTGATTAGTTATTACTAAGCTCTAATTTGTGTTTTTGGTAATGGCCAAGGCCCATTTAGCACTAATGCTAACTGCTCAAGTGTAATTATAAAAATAAGGTGATAAATAGAGTAGTTAAACAATATATTTATCCTTTATAAGAGAGAGAGTATGAAAAATCAGAAATTATATATCCTCCTATCTGGTAATCAAAAGGATAACCGGAACCGGTTAGTGATTTTTTGAGTTTGAATATATGTTTATCTCCATGGATCTTAATATTCTTTGTTTTAGTTCTAAAAATTAAATAAAAAATAAAATGATTTTCAAAATTCAATTTCAAAATGGTACCTTAAGCTTTGTCGTTACATTATTTTGAAAAGAGAGTTTTTTAACCCGAGATTTTTATCAATATAAATATATATATATATATATATATATATATTGGTTCGAATTTGAAGAATAATTTTTATTTTTTTTATTGAGAAAATCGTATTTTTTAGATTCAAATCATTTAACCATACTTAATAAAAATAGTCTGCTGTAGAGAAGAGATTTTTTTATATTATTAAATGGATGATGATAGATCATTTTAGGATCTAAGCGAGAATCATTTCGAAGCGCAAATATAGCATGATATATATACTCTTGGGGGAAAAGGCACCACGAGGTCCCCCTCCTATTATTTTTATTTTTGTCAGTCCTTAGGTTTTGAATTTGTACAATTAGCTCCCCTCCGTTATAAACGTTAGCACCACCAAGTCCCTGCCGTTAAAAAATGGACGGATTGCGACTAACGGACGTTAGTTGTGATTATTTAAATATTTTTTAATATTTTTTTTAAAAAAATTCACAAAAAAATGTAAAAAATTTTAAAAAATTGATAAACCTAAAAATCTAGAAAAAAATTTAAAAATTTGAAAAAAATGTAAAAATTCATAAAAAATGTAAAAAATCCCAAAAAAATGTAAAAATTCAAAACAAATGTAAAAATACCAAAAAAAATTTAAACTTTCAAAAAAAATCTATAAAATCCAAAAAAATCAATTAATCTAAAAATCCAAAAAAAATTGAAAAAAAACAAAAAAAATCTAAAGAAATTTAAAAAATAAAAAAAATCATAAAAAATTTTAAAAATCCAAAAATATGTAAAAATTCACAAAAATATGTAAAAAATTTAAAAACCTAAAAATCCAGGAAAAAATTTCATTATTTGAAAAAAAATGTAAAAATTCTCAAATAAATGTTAAAATCCATAAAAAATCTAAATTTTTTTAAAAAAACTTGAAAATGTAAAAATTCATAAAAACATGTAAAAATCCAGAAAAAATGTAAAAACTAAAAAAAAAGTTAAAAAATGTAAAAATTCAGATAAAATGTAAAAATTTGAAAAAATAATATAAAAATTTAAAAAAATCTAAAAATTCCTCTTTTTCGTAGGTGTCTTCAACTATTTCCCCAATTTCTCTAATTTCTTCGTCTGCAATGCAACCCATCAAATTATCGATTTTTTCATTGTTGGTTTCATTGGATTCCTGGACAAATAGATTGCCGTTTCCATCGAATTGAATCAAGCTGTCTTTTGGCTGAGCAAATTCAAAATAACTCCCGCTACTATCTTCGAAATCAACACTAACATTGTCTTCTGGCTGAGGTTTGGTGGAATCAACGCCCTCCACATTTGGACGAATCTCCATTTTTTTTATGAAGAAATGAAGAGAAAATGCAAGGTGAGAGAGAGAGAGAAGAGAGCGAGCGACATGGATGTGAGAGGCCTCTACGCCTCTGTTCTCGTTCTTTCAATCAAAATTTGAAATCCCGCATTAGACAATATCGTTTCCCTCCAAGGTCATGTGTGACATATTGTTTCTACTCTGAATGACGTGTCGTTTGAGGTTAAAAATGTGAAAACACTGTGTTAATGGACACAACAATTCAGGACGATAATTAATAAACCCCACTCATTTTTTAGCCACAACGATAGATAAAAAGAACCGGAGGGAGTACTTAATAAAAATAGTCTAAAGTGGAGAAGAGAATTTATTTATTTATTAAATGGATGATGATAGATCATTTTAGGATCTAAGCTTGAACCATTTGAAGTGAAAATATAGCATGATATATATTCTCTTGGGCCAGCAAAAATGAAAAGAAAATAAAAAGAAAAGGAAGATGCTTTACTAGATGACATTAAACGCGGTGAGGTTAATTCCAATTCGAGGAAAAGTTGCTTAGATATACGTCCTTTCCTATATCTGTGATCGATCGGTTTCAAGATTTTGATACAACAATTCCCACATTTGACTCACTAGCTCCTCAGAAAAAGAAACCTCAACTCCCCCAAAACAACAACAGAACAACACACTTCTGACCAAAACAAACACTGTAACTGGAAACCCAAACAACAATACATCATTCAACTTTCTCTCCTTTTACCTCCTCATCATTCATTCCTACATTCCTTTCTTTCCTCTCTTAGATCCTTCTTCAGCCCCACCAGGTATCTTTCTGTCTTTAATTTATTGCACATTTCATTAATTATTATTACAACCCTGGTCTCCACTTTCCTTGTACAGTGATTACATTGTACTCATTCAATTCAACAAGCTTCATGTTAGTTAAAGTTTTGATTTTTTAGTGACCCTTTTCTTGGATCTGATGTTTTAGATATATGATATATGTCTGGTATTTCTTCTAATTTAATGTGTGGATGTGGAGGATGGGTTTTTGTCTTTGTTCTTCTCGACTGTTATCTGGATGTTCTAGTTGAGATGCTTGTCATTCAGTGTTTGACTGTATGGTAA
Source organism: Viola odorata (assembly GCA_963691705.1). Lineage (NCBI taxonomy): Eukaryota > Viridiplantae > Streptophyta > Magnoliopsida > Malpighiales > Violaceae > Viola > Viola odorata. Next base: position 70,234,408 of record OY829539.1, on the reverse strand, counting down.
TGGAAATGTTATTTTGTCTTTTTTCTGATGTTATATTTTTGGTTTTTTAATGAGGTGAATCTCTGTTTGCCTTTTTCTCAATCAAGTGCGTTGAACTGGTCCACTCTTCTCTACCTTTCAGGCATCTATTAGCTTTTCATCTGTGGAGGTTTCTCTTTGAAATATATGATTTCTGGTATTTTTTTTCGTCATTTTAGGTACTGGCATTGATCCCTTTTCTTTTGATTTTCTGAGTGGTTATTTGCATTTATGTATTGGATTGATTCTAATATTTTATGCATTGATTTCTGTAAAGGGTTGGTGGATGAAGCACTGTAACTGATCAGTCCCATTTAGATAAAGATCAGGTCTTTCTCATAAAAAAATGGTTCTCGGGCTACGATCAAAGCACAAGAAAGGGTCTGAAGTGCAGCTTGATTACCTCATCTCTGTGCAAGATATTAGACCTTGCCCCCCATCACAGTCTCTGAAATCTGCTAAATCTGTGGTGCTTCAGTGGGAGAATGGTGATCGTAGTTCTGGCTCGTTTGCTTCAACTGTCGGTGATGGGAGAGTTGAATTCAGTGAATCTTTTAGGCTTCCAGTTACACTATGTAGAAAAGGCCGGGATAGTTTAACTTGTATGAACCCAGAAAGGACAAGGCAATGAAAGGTCAACTTTTGGGATTGGCAATCTTTAACCTGGCAGATTATGGAATCATTAAGGATTCCATGACTCTGAACATCCCAATTAGTTTCAAAAAGAGTTTCAGGATCTCGTTGCAGCCAGTTCTTTATATTGATATCCAGCCATTTGATAGAGATAAAAGAAGCATCACTGGACAAGGATGGTAGTGAAACTGTTTCAGAAGTGACCAATGAAGGGAATGACGAGGAAAGTGAGATCGCCTCATTTACTGATAATGATGAGGATGATAATGTCTCCTCATATTCATCACTTACTGTTTCCTCTTCTGCAATGGAGTCTCATCAAGGTTCACCAGGTCAACACGATAAGGTAATTTTTTATACTGTTATTTATTTTATTCTTCAGCAATTGTGTGTGCCTGATGCTTTGCTAATTCTTTTTAGTCTTAATTGGAAGTTCTCTTGAATTGCAGAATGGATCAAAAGCAGAAAACAATTTGGGAAGGGTTAACAAGGACCCTACTCCCTTGGGAGTAGCATCTCCAAACCCACAGGTGAATTTAGCAGCTTAAGATTTCAAACATCTGAATCAAGGTTTATCTCCTCTATTGTCGACTGACTTTCCTATAACCTGCAGAATCCTTTTAGTGATCATGCTGCCAAAGTTGTGTTGCCGGATGATGATTACACTAAAATTAGTAAGCACTCAGACCTTGTAGGCTTTGAAGGGTCTTGAACTAAAAATGAAGCTGATATAAAAGCTTGGAGGCATGATGCCAGTGTAGTAGAAGAGGCTGCAACCAGAAATTTACATGTTAGTCTGGAAGGGAGTGGGGAAAAGGAACCACAAAACACTGGAAGGGATGTGGACTCTTTGGAGGTAAATAAACACCCTTTAGATGAGAAATTAGATAGCGAATTAACTCAAGATGCTGAGCGGAAGCCACTCAAATTAAGGAGTAATACACTCGCAGTAGACAGACCAAATACTCGTAGAGATAAATTAAAGCATCTGAAGTCTGTTCAATTACAGTTTGAGTCATCCGAGAGAGATGCTCCTTTGGACAATAGACTGCTTTTAGAAAACTCAAAGAAAATAGGATTTTCTGGTAATAATAACAAGGGCAGTAAGGTTCATCCGTCAAGTGACAGAAAAGAAATAGCTGACAGCTTCCCTGACAACAATGTCAAGTTGAAATCTAAAGTTCAAATGAGTGATTCTGAGCTCACTGAAGCTTCTGTTTCTGCTTCTACGTCGGAGGTTGGCGCCAGCTCACTATTTTCTGAAGCTGGAAGTGCTACAAATGAAGCCCAGCTAATTGAGAAGGCAAAGAAAATTGATCATTCTGAAAATTTTCATGAAGACGGTGTCCGTTTTGCACCAACTGTAAAGGAAGAGAAACAAAGCACCTATTACACAGACAAAGCTGAATTGGAGTCAAAAGTTGAAATGCTTAAGGAGGAGTTGATGGAAGCTGCTGCTTTGGAGGTTGGTCTTTATTCCATAGTTGCTGAGCACGGTAGTTCTGCAAACGAGGTCCTTGCTCCAGCAAGGCGCCTTTCTAGGTTCTATCTTCATGCTTGCAGCACAAAGTCTCGGGCTGCAAGGGCAAGCACAGCTAGGGCCATTATCTCAGGATTGGTTTTGGTTTCTAAAGCCTGTGGGAATGATGTTCCAAGGTATATGCTTATCCAGTTTTTCTCACTTCATGCTATCAAAATTTCAGCAGATTTTTGTTGACCACGACTTAATCATTATTTGAAGTCAACTTTGCCATAACATGTTCTGTCATTTGTACTAAACTGTGGTAGCTTGGTAATACAGTCTCAATGAATGGGTAATGGATTTGGTGCCTTGTAGAAAGTGTTCCTTTTCCAGTATGATTAAATAGTTATTTAGATGATTTTGACTTTTGATACATCTGATCATTTGCTTTTTAAACATTTCAAGGGTATTATTATAAAAGCTTTTGCATCTTTTGGCACTGAAATTCTTTATGCTTTAATCAGGCTAGCTTTCTGGTTATCAAACTCCATCGTGCTGAGAGCAATTGTAAGTCGGGCAGCAAGGAACTTGCAACTTGATGCAGCACAATCCACCAAAAATAAAGTTGGTCATAAGACAAGTTCGGATGAGTGGGAGGAACCTCAAACATATATTGATGCATTGGAGAAGGTTGAAGCTTGGATCTTCTCTAGAATTGTTGAGTCAGTTTGGTGGCAGGTGATATGCTACTTTTCTAATCATAAAAGATCTTTGCTTGCTAGATTTTAAAGTGGCAGATAATTTGCTGACACTGGTTTCTGTTTTGTGTTTGTCAGACTCTAACCCCGTATATGCAATCCACGGCTGTCAAGAGCTCAAGCTCGAGAAAGAATAATGCTCGGAGGCATGGTTTTGGTGATCAAGAACAAGGCAATTTCGCTATTGACCTATGGAAGAAGGCTTTCCAGGATGCCTGTGAAAGACTTTGTCCCATTCGAGCCAGTGGACATGAATGTGGTTGCTTGCATGTGCTCGCTAGATTGGTAAGGTTTGGACTTTATTCACGGGAAAATTTCCTTCCGTAGTAGGCCATTGAGTTTTTTTCTTAGATTTATTGTGTTCCCTCCTGTATAAAAGTAAAAGTTATAGCTTTGTGCATCTTTTCTACTTTTATCGTGTATAAAATACTTATTCTTAGCCTTTAAGTTCCTGATAGATAAACAGAGGTAGCTTGTCATCTTTTATTTGTCAAGAATAGTTCACTACCAACCCTTTCCACATAAGACATGCTGCGTACTGATCTCTGTTCCTGTAAGAAAGGCAGCTTGTTTATTTCTATAAACCTCTTTCACAATTACATTTACGTCTCTAAAGCCATGCATTAGAAAGTGTATCCCCATGAGATAAATGTGGTGTATTGATCCATTTTCTTGCGGAGTGCATTATTTCTCGTAAGTTACACGATACTCTTTCTAATGAAGAAAAAACTAGGCTTGACCACTAAGTGCCTTTTTTTATTTTTTTTCCTTTGTAGTTTGACTTGTAGTTGCTGCACATGAATGTTACCTGCTCAAGATTCCCCATGACAATTTATTGTCTATTTCAAGAAAGTAGAACAAAACGAGTATGGATTTTTTCCCTTTTTTAAGAACATATTAAAAATACAATAGAGTATAATGAAAACGCGGTAGAAACAGAAGAAACAATCTTCCTTCCCCTTCAACTTCCAATGCTGTCATTGTTCTGTCGCAATTTTCAATAGATCCTCCCGACTTGTTAGTTTTTCTCTGGGTTTGTTCCTTGTACTCCCGACCCTTTTCTCTTCAGTATCAATCTTCTCCCACGCGTTGAATGGTACAACTCTAACATTTCTACTCTCAAGTAACTGTAAAAGCCCCTCTCTGCCTGGCTTTGACGAGCTCGAGGAGGTGGGTATTACTCCCCGTTCAAGGTCTTGACTTATGCTTGCAACCTATCAGGTACCAAACTCAATCATACGACTCCTGAGTATGCAAGTTTTCTATCACATTATCGTTTAGTGTATGGGATTGAGACAACTTACAGTTTCTTCAGCACAATATAGATTTGTAGCTATAATCCCAGTAGGTCCTCGCTTTAGCCACCCACATACGTACAAACCCTGCTCAAACAGTCTAGTATCTCCAGAAGTATCGGCAAGAACTCGACCTCTAATATTTGGAACTACACCTGTAACGAAAACAATGTAATAGACACGAGCATTTTAAGTCATCGCATGAGGTAAACTCTAGAACCCACAGGGTGGCAAAAGTCTTAATGTGCACGCATATTTTCATGCTCATAAAATTTTCAAATATAAAGTAACTGATGAAAGAATGGAAGAACCCTTACTATAAAAGACAACAAGGGTACCAATGGGGAAAAAGCTTTATAATGGGTGGACATATATGTTCGTAATTAAATGTAGGGACATCCATTGTAGTTCTTATTTTATAAAATATTCAATGGCACAGTCAAAAAAGTGACATGAAGGAAAAATGAAGCCAATTTGAAGTTTCTACAAACATTCAGTTATAAATCTATCACATCGATGTAACATTTGAAGCCATGAGTAGGGACAAAATATGGAAAGTATAATGCGATAGCACTCTTACCGTACCTTTCTGATGATCAAAGGTTAAACCGTCAACTGGTACTGATTTGTACCCAATGCATTTTATGACCAACCTGTAAACAAAAATTAAAAAAAGTCATCACACCTATTAGTAAATTATTCCAGTCATCTCACAATATAAATTTCAATTTACACAATGCTAATTTTGTCCAATAAGCTACCAGCCCACCAATAAAAGACTTTTTTTCGACCGGGCCAATATGGAGAAGTTTATGACTTATATTATTTATTTTTACCCCTTTATTATTACAGAACAGATGGAGTGCAAAGAAACAATGATGCGAAGGTGAAGAAATGGGGTAGAAAACAACATTCTAAAGAGTGTGGCTCCTTATCAGGGTTTAGTAGAAGTAATCAAAGCTTGATATCCCATAAATCTTACCCGCATTCAAGGTCCTCAAATTGTCCAGTACCAACTGCAATCTGTTTCCCTGACCCAGTACCTATAAAATTCAGCCAAATGAGTGATGCCACGCAACCATAAATTTGATATGGAATCAAATAATCTATGTTTTAAGGGATTGCTACGAAGGTAACCAGCCAAAATTCTGCATTAAAATATACGGTTTGTTTCCCTGGAATCATTATTTTGATTATGAATATGAAAGGTATGGTCTGCGCTAAAAGCAATGAGAAGCTGAAGGAATACCCAACAAACTTTTGCAGATGAAAAACATACCTTCTAGTACAGTTTTCTCAAAGTGCACACTAGCAACATGGTCCCTTCTCTGACCCGAACTCAGAAACCAATCAGGTTTTCTGAAGAAGACAAAGTGAACTTCACGTTGGCTTGAACAAGGTTGAGTAGGTCCTGAGGTGGCTGCTTTAGAGAGCAACTCATGAACTCTTCTTTGGATTCGGTTGTTTTTAAGCATTTCCTTTGCATGAAAGATGCAAAAAACATCAATAGAACGACTAGATGCTTAACAACAAATAAACTTAAGCCTAAAACAAAAGAACCTGCAATTAATTAACATGGTGTCGGGGGACTCAAGTTGAAATGTGCAGCTTACTATGTTAGTATTATTAATCAAATATATAAAGCGCCTAAAAAAACAAGAACTATTCTCAAATTGATGTTTTTAGGGACAGATAAATAAGGAATCTTGACTGCAAGAAGGAGCAGATATATCAACGGGTAGAGCCATACCTCATCTTCTGGGCTTTTAACTAAATCAACTTCCGTGATGCAAATACGCAAATTTTTAATACCTGCAATATTATTACATCAATAGTGATAGCCCAAAAGCAATAAGTTATAAAACCAGAAACATACGACTAAATATAGCATTAGAAAGTGATGTTCCAAATAACAAGCAGCAATCAATGCATATGACACCAGTAGCTAAACCACACAAATGAGACAGAGGTCAATACTTCCTAAATTTAAATGCCTGCAAAGAAATTGATTAAAAAAAAAACCTAACAACACAAATGCTTGTTGAAATAAACTTCAAGGTTAACCAGTGGTTTTCTAATCCATAACCAAGGATAGGAATCAACACGATGATGGTGCATATTAATAATAAAAGATTTTGTTCAATATACAATTTTACCAGGTGGACATTATTAGCCCATTATGAAGCAGGTGGACATCACAAATTCAATCGGTCAAAAATCATTTGTGCAGCATGTGACAAATGCATAAAAAAAGCGTATTGATAATGCAATAGAAATAAATAAATCACGAATTACCATTCTAAAAAAAAAATATTACCAAGAATTTCACGAAGCTCTTTGGCAGTACAAGCAGCTTGGGCTGGCCCTCGCCTTCCAACTAAATACACTCTCCTGTAATAAACCAAACTACATAAAAGCTCCCATAAATAGTAATGATTCTATATGGTCACTATTAAATGATAGAAAAACCTTATAGAGCTTTGCTCCAAAGCTTCCAAAGCGTGGTTTGCAATATCAGTTGTTGCTAATACTGCCGTGGATTGTAGAAGGATACGAGCAACATCAAGAGCTACATTACCCTGAAAAAAGAACATAGTTGATTCAGAGCATCACAACCACTCATAATTATGCAGTTGGTGTTGTTTAATGAACACTGATTACTGCAATATATAATGTGAAAATCAAGAGTTCACAATATCTCTAATCATTTGGCACGGCAGTCTGAAGTGCTGAAATGAAAATTGCATAGACTCCATTAACTAAAAGATAACCTTTCATCAATCAATATTATCCCAACTTCATAATCTTAAAACTAACCTTCAAATCGGCATAAAATAAGATGTATTTTCTTCCTCGAGAAAAAAAAACTCTTAAAGTTCCGATCACAATTTTTTATCAGGATCAAAGAAACTTATCTCTTCTCCGTCTCTCCCTAGAATGGAGATAGTAAAAACCTTAAAAGTCATTCTAAATCTACGCTGTTGTCAAAATTATTCTAATAATAAATGGTTTGATTAATTATATTTTCACTTATCAAAATTCTCAACTCATTTTAATTCGAAAAATGTCTCATCTATCACATTTATTGCAAAGCTTATTTTCACAATAACTTCCCACCTATCAAGTGTCTAAACAACAGTGCATGCCTTTTTTTTTTCAATCTTCATATATTCAAGAAATGTGATGAGGACTCATCTGATCATTCTCATGCAGTAACAACAACTCATTGTAGTATGACATCACAACATTATATATTCAAGAAATGCGATGAGAAATGCAATAAAAATATCACCAATCTAATCATTGAAAAACTAAAAGTAAACATGCCTGCCCCAGAATAACAGCTGTATCAGTGCTCCTCAAATCAGGATTCAGATTTTTTCCATCGGGGTGCCCGTTATACCACCAAACAAATTCCCTAGCTGACTGTATCCCCAACAAATCCTGCAATAAACCCAAATGTGAGGAACATAGAAAACTCCAACAGCAACTATTCTCAACCTGAGTATCAAATCATGAAACTATTTATTCATTCAAAAACTAGAGAATATGTAAACAAGGCAAAAATATAGTTTGAGCAACGCCCACTTTTATTCATATCTTACTTCGCCGGGAATATCAAGAGTTCTGTCACTTTCAGCCCCATAAGCAAGCACAACCTGCGCAGCAACACTTATAAGTTAGCTTCATAAGAAGACTAACCAATACTAACCAGAATTATAACGCAACGTAAACACGAAAGCTAACCACATCGTAGAGCTGACGAAGCTCTTTCAGAGAAACAGATGATCCAAGAGCCACATTACCAAAGAATTCGCAACGCTCATTTTTTGCAACTCTTGAAAACTGATTTATCACCATCTGTTTTGGCAAGCATTTTGGTAATCTAAGCTCAATTATTAAGATTATCATACGCATAACAACAAAACAAAACTGTAAAATACAATCAAACTTCTCACTTTTGTCTCCGGATGATCAGGTGCGACACCGGATCGAACTAAACCAAATGGAGTGAGAAGTCGATCAATGATGTCAACTTCTGCATCTTTATGGGTTTTCAGCATCTGATGAAAAAAGAAATGATCATAAGAAAAAAAGGGAAGAGAATGAAAACAAAACAGGTGTGCTTGGCGTGATAGTACCTTTTCAGCAGTGTAGAACCCAGCTGGTCCGCTGCCAACTACACAAACGCGAATAGGATTGGAAGAGAGAGTCGATAAGCTTCTGCATAACCATCTCCTTGTTTGGAACATCGACATCTCCTTGAAAAAAATCAAAAATCGAAAGTTTAAGTGAGGGTTTGTTTAGTTTACAGGGTAGGCCAGTTTGCATAAGGGTGAGCTCGGATCGGATTCGATCTGAGCTCAAGAATTCCGATCGATCCGAACATTGTCGGACACGGGATTAGAGGAGGCAACTGGAATACGAAAACTTTCGGATTCCAATTGTCGGCATCCGACAATCCGAACTATAAAAAAACGTGAAGCGAAAATGATACCGTTTTCTTGATGGGTGCCATGGCTGCAACTCCAAATTCTGAGATGCACAAGTAAGGAGGATGAGAAGGAGAGAGAAAAGTAAATACATACAAATGGGAGAGAAATGAATCAACACAATACCTCTGCTTGCCGACTTTTGCGTTTGATTCGGCAGCTAAGAGCGAGATGAAGTACAAGCGGCTGCAATTAATGGGAGACGATAATGGGTGCAGTTCTGGGCCTAACTTTTGTTTTACCTGCATACTTTTTTAAAAATAAATTAAATAGTAACAAAAATATAGGTGGAAAAAAATGTTTTCTTCATTTTAAGATGAAGATAAATATAAAAGTAATGTTTGAGCTTAGTACAACTCTTTAGTAATTTTAGTGACGGTTAGTTCAATAGAGATAAGTTAACTCTAATAAATAATAAACAATCCACAACTATATATATATAAATATATATATATATATATATTATCATATCAAATAAAAAATGTCAATATTTCCAATATTATTTGAACTGGAATGTTTTTTCTCTGAAGCTAGTACTAGTAATAATAATTTTTAATGTAAATTTTGGAAGAATATAAATCCAATAAAGTGTAATAATAATATAAAACATTGGATATGTTTGTGTACTATCCAATGTTTGTAATGGGCCGATCTATTCGAAAAATCCGACCAATCCGATAAGTTCCGAACTTATCGGATTGGAATCGGATTTGCTGATAAAAAATCCGAAATTATCCAAATCCTAACTTATATGATTCGAACTCGTCGAAATTCAATCCGAAATCCAAACGCTCACTCCTACCGGACCCACAAAAGTCAAGTTATCAAGCAGTGTTTCAAAGAAAAGAGTGTGTAGTATGGTCACCCCACTCTCCCTTCATTTCAGACTGTTTTTTTCCCTCCTTCCCTTCTCATTTCCTTGCATTAATGCAATGTTTGGCCGATCTCAACTACCATTTTTTTCCGGTCTTTCCAAATATCATTTTTCAGCATCGACACTCTAATATCTGAATAAATTCTTGTTAGTTTGATTATGAGTATAAAAAAGTTAATTATTAAAAACATTTAATCTCTTACGGGAGTTTACTGTCTCCTGCTTGATAGTGTCGTTTTTTTTGGTGGGACCTATGTGCTCTAGGGCTGTTCATCAGAATTTCTGTTACATTCCGAAAGTCCGAATTTCAGAATTCGGTTTTCCGAAATTCCAAAAAAAAAATCCAAAACCGAACTTGTGAAACCGAAATTATTTCGGTTCGGAAGTTCGGTGTTCTTCCTGGTTTCTTTTTTAAAAAAATTGTAGAATTTAAAAACACCTCCCCTCCCCTGTTTGGTAACAGAGAAAACAGAGGAAAATGAAATGCAGAAGAAACAATAAAAGAATTGGTATTAGCCAACAAATTGACACTTTTGGTGACAGATTGGAAGGAAAACAAAGGGAATGGAGAATTAAAGCTCATGCCTTTCACATAAAAACAGAATTTAATCCACCACTAATTTCAAAATTAGGGTTTATTAGATTGATTAGTTTAGAAAACTTACCAATACAAAATGGTGGAGGAGGAGGCGGTGGGTGGTGGAGCAGCGTCGCTGGTGCGAGAGGGAGAGAGCGACTGACGGACTGAGCGAGAGAGGATCAGGGAAACGTCGAGAGAACGAGAGAGGATGGGGGAAAGGTCGGAGGCGGTGGGTGGTTGTGGAGGAGGCGGTGGGTGGTGCTGCGAGAGGGAGAGCGGCTGAGCGAGAGGGAGAGAGCGACTGTCGAGAGAGGAAGGAAGGGAAAGTTTCTGAAAAACGAGAGGAGGGCATAATGGCTTTTCACTAAAATAAATTCCTTATACAGTGGGTAAAAGAAAAGTTAGGTTATTTCATTTAATTGAAAGTTCAATTTCAGATACTCTAAAACCCAAAAAAGTAAAATTTTGGTTTTTAATTTTACTATTATTTTAAAAAATTAGTTATTAAAAGACAAAATAAATATTTTAACTACTAAAATATTTTTAATATAAAAATATATTAAATCGACGTGTCTTTAGTCGTATCGTATCTTAAATTTTAAAAAATTATTGTATCTACATATTATGTCTGTATATGTGCTTCATAGGTTAATACTCAATACTATTATTTTCAACATTTTTTTTATTTTACAGCTTTCTTTCTTTTTCTTGAAAATAATTTTAGCTCCCATACTTGATTTTCTTTTTGATAAATGAATGTGAAATTTAAACCGGAACTACTAGGGTCCATTCGATTCGATAAATACGAAGGGAAAATTGGTGTGAAATATTAGATTTTTAACTTTATTGTGTTTAGTTCGTATTGCAGAGTTATATTTTTTGAAATTTTACATTTTCAATTTTACAGATATCATAATAGGAAAAAGAGAGTGATTTCGGATAAATCACTACACAGTGGGCCTTCATTTTTCGTACTGGGCTAAATAAGTTTCTTCAAAGTTGATTAGTTATTGCTATGGGCCAAGCTCTAATTTGCTTTTTGGGTAATGGCCAAGGGCCATTTAGCACTAATGCTAACTGCTCAAGTGTAATTATAATAATAATGTGATAAATAGAGCAGTTAAACAATATATTTATCCTTTATAAGGAAGAGAGTATGAAAAATCAGAAATTATATATTCTCCTATCTGGTAATCAAAAGGATAACCGGAACCTGTTAGTGATTTTTTGAGTTTGAATATATGTTCATCTCCATGGATCTTAATCTTCTTTGTTTTAGTTCTAGAAAAGAGAGGATAGTTTTATAACTTGTTTATACAGTTTGAGTTTTTTAACCCAAGATTTTTATCAATATGAAGGAAAAAAATATTTTAACTCAAATTTTAGGTTCGAATTTGAAAAATAATTTTTATTTTTTTTGAAAAAACTGTATTTTTTAGATTCAAATCATTCAACCATACTCCCTCAGGCTTTTTTTATCTGTCGTTTGGACTTGAATCACGCGGTTTAAGGGTTGCACAGTGTCGTCTGACGCAGCCCAGCTTTCTGTCATTTTGTGTCTGTGGGCTCGAGCTCCAACGGTAATATTTTTGGGCCAACATTTTTCCATTTCGGGCTTAAGTCTTGGCTCTTCACCCTCGTCTTCCCCTGTGCCAAACGCTTCCCTCATACGCGAAGTCAACTCTTTCCATTCCAATTCCTTTCAAATAATTGAATCCATTCCAACCCTAGCCCGCCCAATTTCTTTTGAAATTTTAGACCCTCGTTTAGATCAAAAGATGAAAGGGAAAATGCATTCCTCACAGATGGCCCAGACATGAAATCATCTTCACTGACCCTGACCCTGAACTCTCTTCTTGCCCCGCGACATCTTCACTCAAACTCTCGTTCTCCTCTTTTTCGTAGGTGTCTTCAACTATTTCCCCAATTTCTCTAATTTCTTCGTCTGCAATGCAACCCATCAAATTATCGATTTTTTCATTGTTGGTTTCATTGGATTCCTGGACAAATAGATTGCCGTTTCCATCGAATTGAATCAAGCTGTTTTTGGCTGAGCAAACTCAAAATAACTCCCGCTACTATCTTCGAAATCAACACTGACGTTGTCTTCTGGCTGAGGTTTGGCGGAATCAACGCCCTCCACATTTGGACGAATCTCCATTTTTTTTATGAAGAAATGAAGAGAAAATGCAAGGTGAGAGAGAGAGAGAAGAGAGCGAGCGACATGGATGTGAGAGGCCTCTACGCCTCTGTTCTCGTTCTTTCAATCAAAATTTGAAATCCCGCATTAGACAATTTCGTTTCCCTCCAAGGTCATGTGTGACATATTGTTTCTACTCTGAACGACGTGTCGTTTGAGGTTAAAAATGTGAAAACACTGTGTTAATGGACACAACAATTCAGGACGATAATTAATAAACCCCACTCATTTTTTAGCCGCAACGATAGATAAAAGGAACCGGAGGGAGTACTTAATAAAAATAGTCTACAGTGGAGAAGAGAATTTATTTATTTATTAAATGGATGATGATAGATCATTTTAGGATCTAAGCATGAACCATTTGAAGCGAAAATATAGCATGATATATATTCTCTTGGGCCAGCAAAAATGAAAAGAAAATAAAAAGAAAAGGAAGATGCTTTACTCGATGACATTAAACGCGGTGAGGTTAATTCCAATTCGAGGAAAAGTTGCTTAGATATACGTCCTTTCCTATATCTGTGATCGATCGGTTTCAAGATTTTGATACAACAATTCCCACATTTGACTCACTAGCTCCTCAGAAAAAGAAACCTCAACTCCCCCAAAACAACAACAGAACAACACACTTCTGACCAAAACAAACACTGTAACTGGAAACCCAAACAACAATACATCATTCAACTTTCTCTCCTTTTACCTCCTCATCATTCATTCCTACATTCCTTTCTTTCCTCTCTTAGATCCTTCTTCAGCCCCACCAGGTATCTTTGTGTCTTTAATTTATTGCACATTTCATTAATTATTATTACAACCCTGGTCTCCACTTTCCTTGTACAGTGATTACATTGTACTCATTCAATTCAACAAGCTTCATGTTAGTTAAAGTTTTGATTTTTTAGTGACCCTTTTCTTGGATCTGATGTTTTAGATATATGATATATGTCTGGTATTTCTTCTAATTTAATGTGTGGATGTGGAGGATGGGTTTTTGTCTTTGTTCTTCTCGACTGTTATCTGGATGTTCTAGTTGAGATGCTTGTCATTCAGTGTTTGACTGTATGGTAATGGAAATGTTATTTTGTCTTTTTTCTGATGTTATATTTTTGGTTTTTTAATGAGGTGAATCTCTGTTTGCCTTTTTCTCAATCAAGTGTGTTGAACTGGTCCACTCTTCTCTACCTTTCAGGCATCTATTAGCTTTTCATCTGTGGAGGTTTCTCTTTGAAATATATGATTTCTGGTATTTTTTTCCGTCATTTTAGGTACTGGCATTGATCCCTTTTCTTTTGATTTTCTGAGTGGTTATTTGCATTTATGTATTGGATTGATTCTAATATTTTATGCATTGATTTCTGTAAAGGGTTGGTGGATGAGGCACTGTAACTGATCAGTCCCATTTAGATAAAGATCAGGTCTTTCTCATAAAAAAATGGTTCTCGGGCTAAGATCAAAGCACAAGAAAGGGTCTGAAGTGCAGCTTGATTACCTCATCTCTGTGCAAGATATTAGACCTTGCCCCCCATCACAGTCTCTGAAATCTGCTAAATCTGTGGTGCTTCAGTGGGAGAATGGTGATCGTAGTTCTGGCTCGTTTGCTTCAACTGTCGGTGATGGGAGAGTTGAATTCAGTGAATCTTTTAGGCTTCCAGTTACACTATGTAGAAAAGGCCGGGATAGTTTAACTTGTATGAACCCAGAAAGGACAAGGCAATGATAGGTCAACTTTTGGGATTGGCAATCTTTAACCTGGCAGATTATGGAATCATTAAGGATTCCATGACTCTGAACATCCCAATTAGTTTCAAAAAGAGTTTCAGGATCTCGTTGCAGCCAGTTCTTTATATTGATATCCATCCATTTGATAGAGATAAAAGAAGCATCACTGGACAAGGATGGTAGTGAAACTGTTTCAGAAGTGACCAATGAAGGGAATGACGAGGAAAGTGAGATCGCCTCATTTACTGATAATGATGAGGATGATAATGTCTCCTCACATTCATCACTTACTGTTTCCTCTTCTGCAATGGAGTCTCATCAAGGTTCACCAGGTCAACACGATAAGGTAATTTTTTATACTTTTATTTATTTTATTCTTCAGCAATTGTGTGTGCCTGATGCTTTGCTAATTCTTTTTAGTCTTAATTGGAAGTTCTCTTGAATTGCAGAATGGATCAAAAGCAGAAAACAATTTGGGAAGGGTTAACAAGGACCCTACTCCCTTGGGTGTAGCATCTCCAAACCCACAGGTGAATTTAGCAGCATAAGATTTCAAACATCTGAATCAAGGTTTATCTCCTCTATTGTCGACTGACTTTCCTATAACCTGCAGAATCCTTTTAGTGATCATGCTGCCAAAGTTGTGTTGCCGGATGATGATTACACTAAAATTAGTAAGCACTCAAACCTTGTAGGCTTTGAAGGGTCTTGAACTAAAAATGAAGCTGATATAAAAGCTTGGAGGCATGATGCCAGTGTAGTAGAAGAGGCTGCAACCAGAAATTTACATGTTAGTCTGGAAGGGAGAGGGGAAAAGGAACCACAAAACACTGGAAGGGATGTGGACTCTTTGGAGGTAAATAAACACCCTTTAGATGAGAAATTAGATAGCGAATTAACTCAAGATGCTGAGCGGAAGCCATTCAAATTAAGGAGTAATACACTCGCAGTAGACAGACCAAATACTCGTAGAGATAAATTAAAGCATCTGAAGTCTGTTCAATTACAGTTTGAGTCATCCGAGAGAAATGCTCCTTTGGACAATAGACTGCTTTTAGAAAACTCAAAGAAAATAGGATTTTCTGGTAATAATAACAAGGGCAGTAAGGTTCATCCGTCAAGTGACAGAAAAGAAATAGCTGACAGCTTCCCTGACAACAATGTCAAGTTGAAATCTAAAGTTCAAATGAGTGATTCTGAGCTCACTGAAGCTTCTGTTTCTGCTTCTACGTCGGAGGTTGGCGCCAGCTCACTATTTTCTGAAGCTGGAAGTGCTACAAATGAAGCCCAGCTAATTGAGAAGGCAAAGAAAATTGATCATTCTGAAAATTTTCATGAAGACGGTGTCCGTTTTGCACCAACTGCAAAGGAAGAGAAACAAAGCACCTATTACACAGACAAAGCTGAATTGGAGTCAAAAGTTGAAATGCTTAAGGAGGAGTTGATGGAAGCTGCTGCTTTGGAGGTTGGTCTTTATTCCATAGTTGCTGAGCACGGTAGTTCTGCAAACAAGGTCCTTGCCCCAGCAAGGCGCCTTTCTAGGTTCTATCTTCATGCTTGCAGCGCAAAGTCTCGGGCTGCAAGGGCAAGCACAGCTAGGGCCATTATCTCAGGATTGGTTTTGGTTTCTAAAGCCTGTGGGAATGATGTTCCAAGGTATATGCTTATCCAGTTTTTCTCACTTCATGCTATCAAAATTTCAGCAGATTTTAGTTGACCACGACTTAATCATTATTTGAAGTCAACTTTGCAATAACATGTGCTGTCATTTGTACTAAACTGTGGTAGCTTGGTAATGCAGTCTCAATGAATGGGTAATGGATTTGGTGCCTTGTAGAAAGTGTTCCTTTTCCAGGATGATTAAATAGTTATTTAGATGATTTTGACTTTTGATACATCTGATCCTTTGCTTTTTAAACATTCCAAGGGTATTATTATAAAAGCTTTTGCATCTTTTGGCACTGAAATTCTTTATGCTTTAATCAGGCTATCTTTCTGGTTATCAAACTCCATCGTGCTGAGAGCAATTGTAAGTCGGGCAGCAAGGAACTTGCAACTTGATGCAGCACAATCCACCAAAAATAAAGTTGGTCATAAGACAAGTTCGGATGAGTTGGTCACGATAAACAGAGGTAGCTTGTCATCTTTTATTTGTCAAGAATAGTTCACTACCAACCCTTTCCACATAAGACATGCTGCATACTGATCTCTGTTCCTGTAAGAAAGGCAGCTTGTTTATTTCTATAAACCTCATTTCCTACATGGTTTTGGTTCCATCCCTGGATAATTTATTTCTTTCACAATTATATTTATCTCTAAAGCCATGCATTAGAAAGTGTATCCCCATGAGATCAATGTGGTGTATTGATCCATTTTCTTGCGGAGTGCATGCTGACCATTTTTTATTGGCATTATTTCTCGTAAGTTACATGATACTCTTTCTAATGAAGAAAAAACTAGGCTTGACCACTAAGTGCCCCCAAAATAGGGCGGTGATGTAATAACTATAGCATACATATTTACCACTCATTCTGCTACAAGAGAAGGCAGTGTATTGATTTGCTACCGCAAAAGTGAACATGCTGATTTAGTGTTTTTTGGCAATCTAGTTTCTACTAGCTTGATGACTAGTCTCGGTGTTTTGGTTTAAAGATGTGCATTTCAATGTTCTGCATATTTGGGCTTGATTGTCTCATTTGTCTTTGGCTCATTGTCATCGTAGTTGGAAAGCTGTCTGGCAGAAATGTGACAATTTTAGTTGTGTTTCTAGGTTATGGAGCAGTTGGTAAGTCGATTAGACATGGCCATGTTCAATGCTATTCTTCGTGAATCAGCTGAAGATATGCTGACAGATCCTGTTTCTGACCCCATTAGCGATGCTAAAGTTCTTCCAATACCGTCTGGGGGAGCAAGCTTTGGGGCTGGCGTGCAACTAAAAAATGCGGTAAGTACAAGAATGCATTAGCATTGTAATATGGCTGAAGGAGCTGTGATATTGTAATGATAAAAGAGTTTTGTTGGTTGTATTTGTTGTGACTAAGCTCCTTTCTGTTAATGCCACCAGGTTGGTAACTGGTCGAGATGGCTCACTGATTTGTTTGGTATCGATGAGAATGATGCTCCAGAGGATAAGAATGAACTTGATGGCAACAGGCAAGGATACGAGACATCCTTCAAGGCTTTCCATCTCCTTAATGCGTTGAGTGATCTAATGATGCTTCCATTTGAAATGCTAGCAGATAGGTCAACGAGAAAAGAGGTAAAATGCTTCAAAATATCTCCCATGCATGCCTGGTAGATGTGGTTATTCCACCTTTACTTCTCTCTACTCTCTACAGCTTTTACTGATAGTTTTTCCTTTTCTGTTCTTTTCTTTTCCCTGTTTGTTCACCGTTGAAACTTTGCTTCTGAAGGTATGCCCCACGTTTGCTGCACCATTGATCAAGAGGGTCCTCTACAGTTTTGTCCCTGACGAATTCAACCCAGACCCCATCCCAGAGGCGATTCTTGAGGCCCTAGAATCTGAGGTTAGTAGAGCTTTTGTGCAGTCATTTTCGTAAAAATATTGCTTTCCTGTTTTCAGTATAATCCGTCCAGCATAACATGGAGTCAAAATAATATCAGCGGCTGAACGAGTATGAATCGGCATTCAGTTTGAGCAAAAACAATAACAGAAAATAGTCTCTTGCAGACTGTAGATTAATAAGATTCCAATTACATAACTTTATAGATTAATAAGATTCCAATTACATAACTTTATATCCCAAATATAGTTTTCTTATAAAGTCTTATACCGTTCATAAAAGATCATGCAGCTTGCAAACATCAAAGTCCATCAAACGAAAAAAAAAAAAAGGATTTTCAACCTCTGTAATATCAACATAAGCATAGCCAGCCTAATCATAGTTATATAGACATAAAATGGTCATAAGTCATATACTATACAAAATTCTTCTCACAAGCACAATGCATTAAGTTGCTGGTTATGGAGTGGGCGTTTTGTACTTTCAACATTGTATTATGGGGAGTATATGAATATGGGTGATGGTGCATCTACTGCAAGAAGGGTGAGATGGCCTGGTTTTCATGTTCTTCGTCGGCCGGAGGAGGCCAGGCCTTATACGGTGAGTGCGTTGATACAAGGAGAGCAGTGGATTCCGGGGTCCGAGTGTACCATTTCAAGCTGGAGTTTAAGGAGTTGTAATACTGTTTTTTGTTTGTTTGTTGATAAGCAGTGGTAATACTGTTACTTGATGAATAATGGTTTCATCCTATTGGCACAAGTGTAGATGCCACTCTTTTAAGTTTGAACTTTGAACTTTTCATCTTCCATATACTTTTTTTAATACTTTTCAACTTCCATTTTATTGGAGGTTCCATCAATAAATTTGATTTATTAAAGAAATTATGTAATATATTATTGTTCCCGCAGGGTTTGCCACTTAATCTTGCATAAGTGTAGAACTCAAAATCGAAAAAAAAATTAAAGTGTATCACGAGGTACCTATTATTCGGTACTTTTTCATATAAAAAATCGATATATATTATTTTTTAATTAATATGATAAAAAGTTAGTGAGATTTATTCTTTTTATATTAGATTATATATTTTTTTTACTCAATTATTGTTACGTCTCAATGAAAAAGTACCGAGTAGGTAACCGATGTAAATAAGATTTTCTCCTTTTGTGAACAAGATGATGTACCGTGAATGACACACTTTAATCATTTATGATGATCTTTCCAAACAAGCGCAAGTGTATCACCAAATGTCTATTCTATTACGACGACCGCCTAGTCGTGAAGCTTATCCAGGAGATTTTTTTATTTGCATTCACGTCTTTGGGAAAAAGCGGCTAAATTAAACTAAACAAGTATGACTGATTTACCTATAATTGAGACCCAATTGGGGGATGTTTTGGCTTATATTCCCTACTAATGTCATTTCCATTACAGATGGACAAATATTTTTATTCGCCGATCTATTTAATTCAGGAATCATGCCTGCTTAAATTGAAGAATTAGACATGCCTTTAACGTTTTTTTTTATCAAGAAAAAAAAAATGTCCTATTTTAGTGAAGTAACTTACTACTAACATATTTTAAAAAATTGATGATGTAACTGCTGAACGATTTTAGTATTAGTAACACTCATTTTAATCAAAAATAAAATAAAAAATAGTAACACTGATGGTATTATTATCACAAAACGGTTACAAATACGGAGAAAAAAATTAAATTTTTAAGTGAACTTAATATAAATGCATGTAGAAATTAAGAAATTAGAAAGGAGAATTACAGTAAGCATGAACAAATTAAACCGTAAGTATAAAAAATCTTTGAACTATCATGTAATTAATTTGGAGACGTTATTATAAATTTCTAATTTAATTCCTCTGACATCATCAAGCTTAAATTAGCGTTGGACGAAATTGTTCAATTGTTTCCTACAATTTAACCATTAGCCGCCCGGTTAGTGACATTTGGCCACAAGAATAGTGCATGTGTAATTGCTTAGTCGCCTAGATAAATAAAAATGTCCACCTCCGCCACCGCAATCACTTTCCAACTGATCATCTTCGCCGCCGTGTCTGGCGGTGCTAGTACCTCGGGCCTGGAAGAAATGGATGCAGTAAAGATGGTCCAGGCCCAAATTGCGCGAGTTAGGGATTGGGTCCATGAGTCAGGGAGAGGACAGCAAGGGTTGGGATTGGACGCGGAGGGGAACAACTTGCCGCAGGTGGGTTTAGGGTCTGTTTGGCAGTCCAGTTTAGTGGGTAAATGGTCAGTGGAGAAATATTCAGTGGGAAAATAACATCTGGGAAACGGAGGGTCCTGTTTGGTAAAATAATAATAAAAATTCAGTGAAAACGATATCTGGAAAACGAGGGTGCTGTTTGGTAGTCCAGTTTTCCAAAACTATGGTTTGAATGTAAAATGACCATAAAGGGCACAATTCATTTCAAGTGTTATAATTAATTTTTTTAGTATCTTTATATATGTTTTTAATCAATTTATTTATAATTTAATATCTACCACCTAATATTTATCTAATATCATAAATAATTAAACTTATCAATACCATAAAAAATTTAAGTTATTAATACTATAAATAAATATTTATCTAATGTAATAAAAAGTTTTAAAATATTAACTTTGAAAATGGAATGAATTAATAAAATTACATAAAAGTTTTAAACTAATTAATGCATTTGTTTTTTCTCGTCTGCAATAACAGAAGAGATGTTTTAGATACTCCATTTGTGATTTTTCTACCAACTTTTGTTTTTACTTGCATAATTTAGCACAACGTTTTTCTTTTTACTTGTGCGCTGGGATTGATCATCTTGTTAAACATCACAAATCTACTCAATGAATAGTAGTTACAAAGCAAAACGTTGATCATTGCAGTCCTTAGTTACAAAGCAAAACGTTGATCATTGCTAGCTGCTACTTTTCCATTCATGGCTGGACTAAGCATGCAAATATGATATTCATCTCAACAAGGGTATTTCCCTTTGTGTGCCTGTTGGTCCAGGTGCAAAGGTCAGAGTTTCAACAAAACCAAGCAATAGCAATACAAAAATTCATAAAAACTGAAATTTATTGATCTTCAATCTCAAAAAATTCAGGGCAACAAAGGCAAACACAGACTCAAATAAAAAGAGAAGAAAAAGTTCACATGAACTTTGTAGCAGTGAATGCATAAACTACAGAAACTACCACTCTGTATTGATTGACTGTATAAAATGAAAACATCACACTCATCACTTATTTTTCATAATATGGCAATGAACTAGGGTAGAGGTACGGGTAAAATTTGGGCGGAGACACACTGGTGATGTGAGGGATTTCCATGGTGGATACTCAAAACTTCTTGGGGACACCGAGCCTCAGCCTGAAATCCTCCTCCATGAGAGGAAGACCTTCCCTCAACCTGACTTCGGGTTTCCATCCTAGCAATGCCTTTGCGTTTGTAATGTCTGGTTTCCTCTGACGTGGATCATCGGGAGTACTTTCAACCGTTTTTATCTCCACCATAGGATTAATAAGCTGCCAAACATAAAGTAAAAGACAGTTTAAGGTTATATCAGTAAGTAAACATCAAAACATCAAACCATCATACGACTGCAATTAATGAGAACTAAAAACAGGTGAATAGCAAAGAATAACTAATAGATCATATTAGTTCAGAGTGTTATGTTCTACGCAGGATAACTTTTCTCTGTCTCTAACATAGCAAATTATTTAATTGTTCCACTTGTGGGTATTCAGTGAGAGACGTGTCTTATAACACATTATTACAACAGCAAATTCGTGAGTCAAAGCAGTTAAATGCTTCAAATGTTACGTACCTTGAGTGGTGGGAAATGAGTAGGTTCTGAGGGTTTAGACAAATCTCAAGGGAAATGATGGTTCTCCTTAAGCTTCTATTAGATTTATCTGCTATTAGAGCAGCAAATCCAGCTGGTAGTTCCACACTTTCTTTCTTGCTGATAAACTCCAACACCTTAACAATCTGGAGCAACAAACCAGATACAAGCTCAGTATAGAACAACAGTGATATTCTTTTTTCTTTCTGGTAATAATAAATGACAGCTTCTCTTTTCATAAACAAAACATGGAGCTTACATCAAATTTCCATGTCTTATTCTCCACCTTCACCTGCATCCGAAGAAATTAGTTAATTCCTCATTCAATAATTAGATGGAAAACCCCAAATTAGTTAATTCCTCATTCAATAATTAGATGCAACACTTCACCAATCTCATAATATTCAAACCAAGACCACATTCCAGGCAGAAACAAAGATAGAATTAAATTAAACAATATGTAAGATTGAAGCGCAAAATATCATTCAAATCCTTAGGGGAACAAGACTAAGACATTTAATAATATTCAACAAACAGTAGTTCTAAATATTCAACTGTCGAGATGCAAAGACAACAAAATTGTTAAAAATATAAATCCCAGGCAGCATAACCTCCATCACAAGAGCTAATTAACATGTAGCAAATCAGCACTGGCCACTCTTGAAACTGATCTCAAGGGAGATTCGAGCTAGCAGGTCCTGCACCAAATGCAGCCCCACCGCCACCACGACCAAATCCAGGCCTTGAACCAGCACCACTCTGCAATTTTGGGCAGCAAGAGAGTTAAGTACCAAAGAACAGACTGCATTGTTTATATACACGTCTTAATCTTCTAAAATGCAAATCTACTTCATCTAATCATAACTACAATCCCATGAAATCATATCACCAGAATCATTATTTAAGCAGTGCTACAATCGCATATAAACAACACTTTGAACCACTCTACATTACTAAATCAAAGAAAGAATGAACAAAAGAATCTTATTGCAAAAGGCTACTACTTATCTACTGTTCTTAATTTCAAGAGCACAAGTAATGTAAAGTGACACTTACTCCAAAAGAAGGTCTGTAGTCAGCAGGAGGCACACCCTTGTCACCGAACTCTCCAGGAGGTCCACGAGGTCCACCGCGATATCCATCGCGGTCTCCAAACCTCCTTTCTCCATCAAAACGAGATGCCCCCCTGAAAATGGAGAATATTGGACCAAACATCAATACAAATGACTTCCAATGAACAAGAAACAGAAACACCATAAACCACTCTGCAATTTGATAGCCTTGAATCCTAGATAGCTACCTCTTGGCAAAACAAATTCATTAAGCAAGGAACCAACTAAAACATTTACCACAAGTAACCAAACGGAAGCAAAGAGTGAAAATTTAACAAAAATAGCTTAGAAAATAAGATCAAACAATCAAAAAGCAACAAAATTGGATATGGGATTATGAAGAATTGAGTAATAAAGGAACGGTATGAAAGGGTACAAACCATGTCGTCTTCGATCTCTTCAGGGCCACCAGAACCGGAGCCAACCCTGGCTCTCGGCATAGCTTTGTAAGCTTGATTTTTCCCCATTCATGTTGAAATCTAAGAGATACCCAGATGAGAAGACGCGAAGAGCTACAAGAGAGGCTCGATTTGTGAGGAGAATTAAGCAGTTTGAAGAGAGATTTGATTAGGGTATTATTAACGGTCCAAAACCCATGACGGAGAGAGAAAATACGAGACGGACGGAAAGCAACGAAGCCAGAGATGAGATGTGAAGGAGGTTTACTGTCAAAGGAGAAAGAGAGGTGCCGGTGATGGTTGTCGGAGGAGAATGAAAATGAGGAGAATGAGGAAGAGAGAACCCTAATTTCGGATGAAGAGAACGAGAATGAGGAGAAAGAGAGTTTTTTTCAAAATTATATACTTGGTAAGTTCGTAATTACGCAAGAATAGGAAGGGTATTTTTGTCCAAAAATCAATGACCCTCCATCCCGCAAAATGGCCAAATCCTCATCTTCAGAATGACCAAATTCGGCCCATTCCCTTACCAGCGATTTTCCTGGGTTGGCCACCCAAAATTTCAGATTTTCATTTGTTGAATGGTGTTTTGGGTTGGCTATCCAACCCAGACTCCTAAACAGAGCCTTAAATGAATCACGTAACGAACTTTACGAAGAGAGCGCGCAACGGGTCGCAAAGTTAGTTGGCAATGCGAACCATACGCGCGATGATGCTCGCACGTGGCTAAGCGCTGCGCTGGCGAACCATAGGACTTGTTTGGATGGGTTGGATCAACTTGACTTCCGGCCTTAGTCAGTCCCTCGCTTTGTACTCCCGCAGCAGGAACAGGCGCGGTAGAAGAGGTAAGTTAAAATGCCATTCTTTATATTTTTTGCTTTTTCGATGATAAACTAATTTCGTTAGTGAAATTTTTTCTTCTTTATCTGAACTACTTTGTTCATTATACTTGTTTAGGAATGCCACATGGAGTTATTAACCGGGGACTTTTAGCATCATGGGCTCCGGGGAGATCAAGGGTGGATTTAATAGTGGCAAAGACGGGTCGGGTACTCATAGAACTATAAATGATGTCGTGGCAGGCCTTGACAGATTGAGCAAGAGAGGAGGAATCCGAAGAGTAATCTATGTAAAAGTAGGTCTCTACTATGAGAATGTGTTAATTAGAAGGCGCCAGCAAAATGTTATGTGTTGTGGGTGATGGCATGGATCGAACCATCGTCAGTGGCAACAGAAACCGTCCCGACGGCTCCAGTACTATTGGCTCAGCAACATTCGGTAAGATCAATCAGTACATAACAAAAATATGGACCTTCCAAAAAATAGAAAACAAGTTGCGACTTATAAGAATTAGCTAGGATTAAGAGAATATTTCAGTTTTCCCAATGCGACAAAAATGCTCTTGGGTTTAGGGTTCTGTTTGGGTTCTACATTACTCCTCAAAAGAAAGAAAAACACTCTTTGCAGCTTTTAACAAAAAACCAAACATGCTTCGCCAAGCTTGCCCTATTCCCCATCACCATATTCACCGGTAAGAGTATATACTACCTCAGCTTCAAGATGCATGCAATTTAGGTAACGAAAATTATTAGATACATTCAATATACGCACTATAAATTTTGTCGGCTCATTTATTAGAGTAAATTAGCTATTATTTTTCGCTTTTAATATTTTCGTCAATTTTTAAAGGGAAAAAGTATGAAATATAATTGAACAAGTATCATCCTAACAAAATGCTTTAAACAAGTAAAAATGTACTTTGAGATTTTTTCCTTTTCTTCTGAAAAAGAAGCAAAATTTAGAAAAGAAAATGTTTTTTTTTTAAATTGTTTTTTAAATGGAAAGTACGAAAAGGAGTGTAAATCCGGAATTATCCAATGTGGCCAAGGCAGCTGGCATGTGTCCCCGTGGGCGCATTTTAGAGAATCTCTCACAGTATTCGTTCAGCGAAGAATAAGCAACGATAGACAGAGCCATGGGCCCACGACACGCACCCCCCCTCCTGGCGTATTTTAGATCTCTTCAGTTCACACGCTAACAAATTGACAGGTGGTTTACAGTTTATACTCTTTACTAATAAAATTATACTAATTGATGAGAAAACGTACCCATCCGTCCATATTTTTTTTTTTTCATTTTTAGTTAGTTTCACTTATTTTTTGTCCCAAACGTTATACTTATTAGTTTAATTAAATCTCAATTGTTAAAAATAATCAAAGATAATAAATTTCCATTAACTATTATTATTTTATTATTTTTTCTGATAAAAGGAGCTCACGTAGAAATAAAATGATAAAAAATTAGAAAAAAAAACTATAAAAACGAATTAAAAGAATTCCATAAAACAGTAGAAATTATAAAATAAAAGTGATAGTTAACAGAAGATTGTCATTATCAGTCACTTTTTTAATAGTTGAGACTTAATTGAACTGACGCATATAACGTCGGAGACCAAAATAAACCCAAAAATATAAGTGTGACTAACTAGAATGAAAAAAATAACATACGAGACTGCTGGGTGCATTTTCCGTCAAGATATGATTGAAGTTTATTCATTCCTAATTAGGTCATATTATCCTTTTTATTTAGGGGTAATGACATTTTACACCCTGTACTCGACCGAAATTGACATTTTACATCTCTAACGAAAAAAAAGAGTCATAATAGACCTTGTACTCGAAAAAATGATATTTTATACCCCCCGTCAATACGTGACAGTTAAGTGCTAACATGGATTTTATTTTTAAATTTTTTTCTTCCGTAAATGCGTGTCATATAACACCAAAACGACACCGTTTTGATACAATCAAAATGACATTGATTCGATATGACTAATATCAAAACAACGCAGTTTTAATACCATAAAAAAAAGGAAAAAAAAATCCATCTCCTTCCTCCCTCACCTACACGGCTACACCACCATCACAACAAGAACAAACTGTCCTTTTTTAATTTCTTTTTCTTTTCATTTACATAATTATCATCATCCTCGTCGTTGTAGGAGGAAGGTAATGGAGTGAATCGAAGAGGAAGAAGTCTTGACGTGGTGGTCGGAAATGGAATTGATGGCGGTCGGACGATAGAGCTTAGAGATGGTGACGCGCATAAAAGGGAAATCACTGGTAGTTGTTAGACTGAATCGAGAGGGCGTAGGCGACAGTAGTCGGAATCCTTGACGGATCCCTTGCTGGTGTTGTGGCTTGGTGAGGACGAGTTTGTTGACGAAAATGGGATCAGAGAGGAGTGAGGCCGCAGATGGAATTGATGGCGGCGGTGGCGGATTTGCTAGTTGTTGACCAACAATGATGGAATAGGACTACGATTGATGGCGATTGATGTTGTGATTGGTGGCGGCACCGCTGCAACAAGTTGTTGGTGACTCTTGCAGTGGCGGTGATGGTGGTGTAGGTGAGGGAGGGAGAAGGAGAAGGAGATAGGTTTTTTTTCTTCCTTTATAATTATTTTCTGACGTGGAAATGCTAAGGGATGACACGTATTTACAGAAGAAAAAAAATTTTAAAAAAAAATTCACGTCAGTACTTAACTGTCGCGTATTGACAGAGAGTATAAAATGTCAATTTCTGTGAGTAGATGGTCTATTATGACTCTTTTTTTCCGTTAGAAGTATAAAATGTCAATTTCGGTCGAGTAGAGGGTGTGAAATGTCATTATTTTTTTTATTTTAATAAATAACTACTAAATGAATACTAAAATTACATGTATATTTTTAATATAAAAGTAAGTAAAATGCTAGTATCTTTAACAATACTCTTATTATAATTAATTAAAATATTAAAAAGTTGCTCAGTAAATAACCAATGGGGATGCAATGAATTTTGGTCTGACTCACGTTAATATTATAATATTTCATATTTGAGTGTTGAAGTTGTAACTGTTTTAAAATTTCTTTTAGAGTTTTATCAGAATGAAATGTGGATTAATTTAGTTCAAAAAGAAAATCACGACACTTCATTTTATATATATATATATTTTTTGGAAAAAACTGAATGCTAAATGGAGGTAATGTCATGGAATCATGGATTACATTAATTAAAATCGTTTTATTAGGGATAGCAATGGAAGTGGATAGCAATAGAAGTCGAGCCGGGGAATACTAGGAGATGCCTTCCGTTAAAACATGCTTTTAAGTGGTGCATTTTAGCAAGGTGGGGTCACCCGTACAGAAACTTTAACAGAATGTGATTATTAAATTACTTTTGCTAATACTTTCTTCTTCACTAAAAAAAAGAGGAGAGAAAATAAGCCAAAAGGGCACAAAGGCTAGGACAATCACTAGTCCGACAATGCGCTATCGTAGAGTTGCGCTTTCGAGAAAGAGATTGGCCGTACCGAAATTCCGATGTTTACCATCAGCGACATTCGTTAGATGGAAGCCTCGGTTAGGAAGCTGATTGATCAGAAGAGTTTCCAGTTGGCACGCAATGCTCTTTCCTGGGACTACAAAATAGAGAAAAGAGGCATTCTTCTGCTCTTCCTTTGAGCGATGAGAACGGACACGCCCATCAAGATCATCCGTCTGCAGCATCAGAGATAAACCACGCAAGAAATTAAGAGCTGAATTTCAATGAATTCAAACTGGTGAATCTAAATCATAATGAAGATTTTGGGATACTGTGACCACATTTCAACCAATGCCTAAAGTTAATACCATCGCCGAGACATGGCATGATGCAATCATGCAAGTAACCTTTATGGTAGTGAAATTGACCATTACTTGAATGGGAATTCAAATTAATAACAGAATGTAAATTTATGGAAGAAGTAATTACCACTCCAATGTAGAGTTTATTGTCCACTGTTTGCATCACGTAGACACACGAAGAACCGATTGTTGATGGAGGTGGCCTTTCCCTGGCACCAATTGCAACAGAGCGTACCACTACAAGTTCTGAAGTGTTTTTCTGCTTGTACAGTTCTATCAGCTTCCTCTGGCATATAAGGGTTATAGCACCCTCGACATCCTTCTTCAAATCTTCCACCGTCTTTGTTGAATGGCATTTATGAAGAGGTTCAACTTCAATTCCATAAAATGGAAAACGAGATTTATCAGTATTGTTAATAATTCTATCAGAAAGAGGTTGCTCTGCATTTTCCTCAATCTCTTCTGATAAAACCTCTTTTGTGTAAGCTGAAAAATACAGTTCTTCAGCTCTTCGGATTATCGCTTCAGGGATTCCTTCTCTCTGAGCTGTTTCAAAAGCAAGGCTTTCCCTACAGATACCATCAATCAACTTCCAAGTCGTTTTTGTTTGACCGTCCACATATTCTGATCCCATTGCTTTAAATACAGTGTCTTTGGTGTTAAGTCGCAGATCAAATATTCCATGCAAGTGAGTAGATACAATACCCAGGCAACCAATTTTATCGAGAGTTTCAATAATACTTCCAGCAATACAAGTCCCTTTTGCAGTTTCCGTCCCACGGCATATTTCATCTATAAGTACAAGACTTCTTGACGATGCTGCAGTTACAATGGATCGAATTTCTGACATCTCCACCTGAGACATCAAAACTAAAGTTAGATAGACCATATATTAGGAGTAGGGATTTTCTTGAATAAGACAAAAACTAAGAACCCATGAAAAACCATAATGGAGAGTAAAAAGAATTGGGCACCTGGAATGAGCTTTTTCCATCAGCAGGACTATCATAAGATTTCATGTGAAGCATGATAGAATCGAAGTGAGGAATCACGGCTGATTCTGCAGGAACCATAAGACCACATATTCCAAGTAATGCAGCAGCGCAAATCGAACGAAGCAGACTAGATTTACCACCCCCATTCGGTCCTGTCAAAAGAAATAAGGACTGCATATCGACTGTATTAAGCACAGCACTGCCTTCTGCTGCGTCAAACCAGTATGGTGAGAGACCAATTAATTTCATCCCATTTGCTCCATCTAATAATTTCACGCCCTGCATCCAAAACATCAATGTCGAAGACAAACAAATGAATTACGATATAATGATGTGAATTTCATCAACTAACGGGCATATGGGCTCTCTAACATTAGGGAGGCATCCATTGAACAAAGTAAGTTTATAGGTGTTATAAGCATGGAAGACCAACAATAAACAGTATTAGCAGCGTAACCAATTTCTTTTTCTTTTTCTTTTTCTTTTCTGAAGGACTTCAGTAATGCAACCTTGCTGTATATTTTCTAATTCAGAATGATATAGTTGTGTGTGGTGTCTGATTTCGGTCTAATGATAATATGTAAAACATTATAGGTAGTTTTAGCCATAGTTATGAAATAGATAACCAAGGAGAAAGAAATCAGACATTTGCAGCAGATCAAAAGTCATCCTAATGAACTGCAAACAAAATAATACTAGTTGTTTAAGCACATGATCGAATAAATGTCAATGCAAAAAGGGGATTCACATGTTGTAGGTTACCTCTGACTTGTTGAACCCAGAAAGAGTAGGAAAAACCCACTTCCTTCGTCTCCCCTCACTGTATAAACAGTAACCACAAATAAGAATATGTTTGAAGAACATTGAGTACAGAAATTGTACAACTAGAAAATGCGTAGAATATACAAAGTCCCAAATTCCGTGAATATGCATGTCTAACCTCACATGAGCAAACAATGCCTTCCCAATAACAAGTAGCACTGATGCAAAGACAAGAATATTAACTTTTGTTTGCAACTCAGCAGAAAGACCACGTAACAAATCCAAGACCCTTGCTTTGGCCTTTTCATTTGCATCATGATACCTAAAACAGGCAAGGAAATCTTTATCAACAAAACAAATTGGACCAAAAATACAGCAAGGAGGTGAGAGACATGGATTTTTCATGGTTTCAAGTGAAGAAAGGCACACCTTGCTAAAGCAGCCTCCACCTTCATGGTAGTAAACCACTCCTCACCAACTTTTTTACCTTTAGAATCAATAGCAGGTTTAAGCTGTTTAATTTGTTCTTCTCCTTCAGTACCAGCCCATACAGATGGTGCAAACCGTTTGCCCTTAAACCAAACAGCTTCATGATCCCGAGCATATAATATTTCCCCCTTTGGGCCACCAAAGGGAGCTGTTAAGGTTTTTATTCTTGTAATGATAGGAACAAAATCTTCAGTGACCTACAATAATGATAAAGCCCAAAAGATGTAAGGCCAAGAAGCATACAACAGAGACCAATAGCAGTGTCTTTATCAATGTAGAAAGTGAATAAAGGGAGCCCTACAGAAGTTTGAACACCAGTGTGGTAACTGATTATAAGACAACAAAGTAGCAACTCAAACATTCAGTAAAGACTCGAAAATCCACTAGTTCTAAGTTTATTTGCAATGCTTAACCTCTAACACAAGACCCAGTACATGTCCATACTAGCAATCATCCATTTCAAGACCCATGATGTATAGCAAAAAACATGCATACATAATCAAGAAACAATGAAACCTGAAAATAAAATGTCCTGTAGAGCATTGAACAATAGTACTTGATGAACGAGGTATTTACTCATAAGAAGAAAAGTTCAGTTCTGGATTCTTACTGCCAAAAACAAGTCATGAGCAGCTCTTTGAACTTCCATACTTTCTTCCTCTATGTGGATTCTCTTCACTCGACCTTTCCATAAAGACTCAACATCCTCAAAAAATTCACTTGGAATGAATGAAGATGAACTCAGCTTTTGATCACTTTCACCATCTAGAGAGAGCATTTCACAAATTCTCTTTGAAGCCCATTGACATTCATGAATCTGTACAAGAAACAGCAGATTAGATCTGGAAAACAGATCAAAGGGAGGAGACAAGACAACTACACTTGAAGAGTCCCAAGACATGCTTACAAGCAGCAAACCTTACCAAATCCTCACAACCCTATAAGTGAATTTCAGAAGTATTTGTGCTTTAAACAAAACTACTTCAAGAAAAAAAGTTTATGATCAGGATGTCCACAACATAATAAAAAAAAACACGCTTTCACTTACGAATGTCTCAAAGTCAATCTTCAAGCCAGTTGCCACCCATGTAGGGTCCATCAATGATCTAAGAATTTCATTGAGCTCAGTGCTTCTATACATGTGGAGTATTTCAGATAGTGCATTGTTTATTCTGCAAAACTCTATATGATTGGCCTCCCTCAATTCTAGTAACTTCACAAGCTGCAACACATGAAGAAAAGCCTGGAATCAGATATATATATATATATAAGTGAAAAATACTTGAGAAAATAGGAAGAAGAAAAAGTAGAAATACTGAGTGCATAAAAATTATACTAAAAGCAAATGCGTGTAAGATAAGTGAGGACATTGAGGCATGAAGCATTTAAGAAACTATATATAAAGACTTCCACATGAAAGGGGAAAAAAGAATTAAGAAACAATCCTCAGCCAAACAGCATGACCGATTAGTTTGTTATTGATATTATTAGTCTAACCAAGTCAAAAGTTAAATTCCCAGTTGATATTACTCTAGAACAATTATTAAGGGAGAAGAAAACAATGCGACACGTAGAACTTTCATGTCTAACAGAGCATTCATGGCATCCTAATACATAAGAAACTGTAGAATAACCTTAGCAGCTGAAACACATGTAAACTCTGGAATTGAGCATGTCACATCACTCATAAGTTTGCATGTTGCTGTCAATCAAGAAGAGCATAGTATCAGTAAACTCCCAAGGATGAATTGAACAAAATAATCCTACGACAGCATTACTCTTAATAATCCTGGAACATCACTTCACGGCAATGTCATAAGATAGAAGAAAATTAACAATGGCATGTACAATCAAAATCTAAACAAATAAAATCTTTGAGGAAAACACAGAGCTCCTGCTAGCACCGCCCTTTAAAGTCAGCTGGATACGACACCATTACTCTTAATAGATGCTCAA
This sequence comes from Viola odorata, assembly GCA_963691705.1. Lineage (NCBI taxonomy): Eukaryota > Viridiplantae > Streptophyta > Magnoliopsida > Malpighiales > Violaceae > Viola > Viola odorata. Next base: position 70,202,629 of record OY829539.1, on the reverse strand, counting down.
TTACATCAATCAGCAAAGTGGAATTTTTTTACTAACGTACCACGTAGGATTAGTTTAGTGTAATTTGAAACTAAATGGTCTATGACTTCTATCCTCAGTTAATGCTATTTTCTCTTCTTTTCCTTCTCTCAATAAGACAGCTTATGCGTAAAAATCTGTATCTGAGAATTTTTAAGGGAGAATTTAGTGGAACAAACCACAAGAGGTAATATCTCAAACCATGGTATGGTAAAATAAAACAGGCGTCTCTGTGTGGGTTAACAAGAAATTCTTTTTTTTCTCCTTAAATCCACTTCATAACCATCATGTAAATACTAAATAGACATTCGCTTCATAACCCATAAGCCAGCAGAAATGAATGGGAGCCAAGGAACTGAGCAAGGTATTTCCAAACCAAGGCCAATAATAACATCAAGACAAAAAAATTAAATGATAAGAGCTAGATACTGATATACCAACTTTGCCCTGTGATATCATTTTCTCTTTATTTTTTTTACAAGTCTGTGATATCATTTACCATGTCAAATAAAACCAATTCAAGAAACGGGCTAGACGTCAAGTTACATGTGGGCCATAAAAAATCATTCCTGATAAATTCAATCATCAATAAAACGCATATGCAAAACCTTGAATTGTGGATGCAATTTCATAGGCAGGAGGATTGAGGAGAAGATCTCTGACATACCTGAAATATCAGCGGAAGAAACTGTGATATAGGACAGGAAAAAGAATGAAAGTCAAGAAAGAATAAGATGAGAGAAAAAAAATAGGATTGTAACTGGCAAATTTCAGATAAATTGAACAGACAAGAACTTGAGTAGTGTCGATGAGTGCATTCTTATTCATTATTCCAAATTGTAGTATTAGAAGTGTGCTTTCAAACAGAGCTTAGTATATTTCCAGCAGTCACACTCCTAGTCCATTCCCATTCATGCACTAGTTTCTCCACTGAACAATTTGTCTTATGTGGGGAGGTGTGGGCTACAGCAGAAAAATGATAGTTTTTTAAGTCAAGAGAAGACCAAAGATTCTCACTTACAATACAGGTAGACCTGTACAACTTGATGGAAGTAAGATCTTTAATAAAGAAGGTATGCCTTCTGTTGGTATGGCACCTGGAAGTATGAAATACAAGAAAAAGATCCATTTTTTTGGTTTCATACCTTGAATCGTATAACAATTCAATATCAACTCTAATTGAAGTTACACCCACCAATTTGAGTAGCTGTTCCAAGGTGCAAAGGGCGGGGTCTATTCTCTGAGGACATGGTCACGTTTCTGAATGCAGCATTCTCATCCAAACCATAAAGTTCCCGGACCTGAAAGCATTAAGATTCTGAAATTATATTACTGTATAAAAGGAACTAAACCATAGAACTTGTGGTGCTAAAATAATGCTATCAAACCTTCAACAGAAGGTCAGTGACAGGATTGCCTTCAAACCATTCAAAATGCCTGGCCCTGCATTCTCCCCACAATAAGCCACCCTCACCAAACTCACCCCAGCGACAAGTTCCTGCCGAGAAGTCTGGGATACTGAGAAATAGAATTCAAGGTTGACATTTTAAGAATCAAGAACAGTGACAGAAGAAAAAACAAGCACAAACCTGAGGAATTATCCCTCAAGGATGTATGAAGAAATAAATGATGATAGTGGCAAGTGCGGAGCTTGGTAACCAAGGCCTCCTCAGTCAGACTATCTTCTGAAGAATATGTTTTCATAGTCTCCAAAATTGACGTTATGCAATAACCCCTTGCTGAACGAGATATCCCTATAAAATCCACACAAACTTTACAACTATGGAAACAAGAAGTACAGTGACATTAAACCAATATAACTAGTTGATGCCATGGCAAATTATTCGTACCAACTACTGGCATTGGTTCTGGAAACTCAAGATCATGATCAACCCCCACTAGTCCAAGTACGTATGGGTTACCTGGATGTGCATGCCTGTATGCTTAAAAGAACAAGTCAGAACAAGACATGATTACCAAACACTGTAGATAAAAAGGTAACAGAAATTTATGAAAACTTGAAGCACAGGCAATCTTTAATTTCTATGTGGCTAAAGTTACAAGGCTACCAATGGTTAAAGTTTCATATTCATTGTTGCAATCTACTTTCAATTTTTTTGTTCCAGCATAAAAGCCAGAACTCGAATTACCAACCTTATTCAAATTGACAGAGCTGCACAAACCAACGGACGGATTGAGTTGCTACTGATGCCTTTCTATGTGTATACTAATAAACACTCGCTGGCACTAACACTAGATGCATCAAGAATTTTGTTCATTTAGGGGGGGAAAGTAGAAGACACCAGTACAATACACATAAAAGTTACGAGAATAAATATTTTGCTTATGGCTGAAAATCTTCAGAATACAGTACACCACTTTTTCAATGCATCCATATAATGATTAAATTGCTTTTCAATCATTTGCTTTAGCATGTAAAACATCACTACCAACAGAGTATCAAAACCGTTGATATAATAATCAGTAATTTATAAAATTGTTATCCATAGATGATTACCCAGATATGAAACGATCTTTCCGTGTACGAGCTTGTGTTTGACCCTGAACTTCCTCCACTATGCACTGTGAAGACCATAAGACAGTCATTTCAAAACTAATCACACGGTGAATATTTTTAAAAAGGGCGAAAAAGGGGCAAAAACAGGATGAAGAACCATTTTGTTAATGCAATAATAACTGTAAAATGTGCTCAACTAAAAGGACAAATGTACATGGATGAAACACTTAATACTTCGTTCTAAATTAAAAATCACGAAATAGTGCAGCCTTAGTCTCTTAGCACCTTTGACTTCATATATAATAAAGGACTCAAGTTTCGTCCACATGCCATGAGATGGAAATATAGCAGAGAAGGATTTCCAAATTCAGCCTTGGTTGTTCGGAGGTGGGGGCATATAGATACTTGCTACACTTACCACTGAATACCCATTGCGTGTTAAGTCATCTAAAGTTTGTCGAAGATTCTGCACAAGGAGAATTTAACAAGGGTAAGCGAAGTATTTGACCAACAACAGGAATAAAGCAGAGGTGTACAAACTTTTACTTCACAACTAGAATTAAGGTACAAAAATTGAGATGGGTGGATACAATACCACAACAGGGCAGCCAGCTTTAGGAATGGCATCAGAACGTAGCCCACCAAAAGGATTCAAACCAGCATATTCAACCAAAATACAAGCATCTATTCCAATTGATTCATAAAAATCTCCAACCTGTAAATATGGAAACAAGATCGTCCATTGTTGGCTTATATAATAGAACAGATAATGGGAAACAAAAAGATAATTAACAGGGAGACACAAGCAACAACAATATCGCAAGTGACATACTCTGCAAAGCAAAACCTCTCGTGGAAATTTTGACTTAAATAGCAACATCTCCCAGTTGAGATTTCCTTCTTTCATACTGTATTAGACAAAATTCAAACGGTTTAGTCCCAGTGCTTGTTCAGATATTAAGCAGTATAGTACCCAGTTGCGGTTGTAGTCCCAAAAAAAATCCATTTCACATCTAGCAAATTCAAAGGAACACAAAAAGTCTGTACTCACGTCCCATTTCTCAAGTTGACGTCCAATCCCAACAAGTTTGAATACACAAGCCGTTTGATCAGCTGCAAGGTAGAAGGCTTCCTGCACTGCTCCAACCTCTACAATGCCATCCACGAGGAATTTAAAAAAAAAAAATATCCACATCCCCCAACAATCCTTCAGACACAAAAAAAGAAAGTGTGATGCATTTAAATACTTTCACAAACAAACTACCTCTTTCCACCACACTATGTGAGAAAGATCTTTGTCGTCCAACACATTATCTAACGCTTTCATTTTCTTAGCACCTCTATACACGGCAGCTCCCTTTGAAGATTTCCTACTTTTAAAGCAATAAACCCGTTCCGCATGTCGAAACCTGGTATCAATCCACTTAATGAAAGCATGAAACTCTAACACCAGGCGAAGTAGAAAAAGAAACTGAAGCGCCTCGGGCCGTATGAATGCAGAAAGCGAAACGGAGTGACAACATACCGTGACGGTGATGAAGGAGTCAATGAACTGAACTTGAACGCCGGCGAGTAGCGGAGGAACGCGAGAGAGCGAAGCTTGGGGAGTGAAAAGACGGCGGTTCGAGTTGCTAACCAGTACATGGTTTGAAGATTACGTTGTTCTTGTTTAGTGGAGAATGGAGATTGTGAAATGATTATTGTTTCAGGGAATTTTAGTTTTGATTTCTAGGGTTTTTGGGGGGACTTAGAGGAAAATTTTGTCTGTTCACTGATTCAGCTCTTCCCGCCACACACAACGACACAAGAACAGAAGGGGCTTCAACCATTTGATGTTTTTTAAGTGCTTTCTCTTATTACAGTAGTGGGGCTTCTACCGTAAGAAGGAAAAGAAAAAAACAAACTACATAAAAATAAAAATCTAAAAAAATTTCTAACTTCTATAATTTGTTAAAAATTGCAGTTTTAATTTTAACAATAGTCAAAAAATAAAAAAAAATAAAAAAATTATTAGAAAATCAATGGTTAAGATTAGATCTTCTTTTATGCTAAAAACAAATTAAATTAATACTTTTCTTTTTTTAGCAAAATTAAAAAAATTCATAGAAGCATAAGTGAGTTAGCTTCTTACGGTAGAACTTGGAATTGAAATCATATTCCTGCTTTTGATCAACTAAGCAAACCTCAGTTTGGGATATTACAACAACGCCAGAGTATGTCAGGATGCTGCATTCAAGTTTGTGAATCTTGTTAATGGCCATTCACTCCCAAGCCGATGTCAATTTGTGGCCTCTGAGGCAAAATCATTCTCTGCTAATTAAGATCGAAGATGTGGTTGATTGTGTTACCACGTCAGATGTCCACAAGATCCCCTAGTCGAAGAGGGACTGCAATGCAACGGGAAGAAACTGGAGAAAGAACATGAATGCGGTCAAAATCTAATTTTTTGTTTGATGGAATTGACGAGAGGGGTGATAAGCCCAACAGAAAATAAAAAAAAAGGAGTTCCCAAGTTGATGTGATCCTGCCTAGGGTTAGTAAGCCGGATAACAATGGAGCTATCGGAGGATCTAGCCGAATCGAACTATCTAGCGACAACAAGTTCACAAGAAAGGGAAGACACGAACAAAGTAGATTTAGCGGAGATTAGTTAAGAAGTAGCGAAGGAATTATGAAATATGTACCCGGGAATTTATAGGAATTGGCAAGAGATCGAAATTGATCACACGAACATCCAAGAAATTAATCCAAGCACTTGACATCCACGGTTCTTGAAATAAGCAATTAGTAAACCTTCATTCATTCAAGGGAACTTGCCAAAATTACAAACACAATTCGATATTTCCCCGAGCAAGAATCGGAAGGAGTAATCTCAACTTGAACGATTTTTACTCAAAGAAAAGTGAAGAGTTCAAGGCTTATGTGATACAAGAAGGAGTAATCTCACTTGACTAATATCACTCAAAGTCTAAAACTCCCTCAAGAAAGAAAGACAAGAGCTATTTATAGTTCGTACAAAAGATGGGCTTGAAAAGCCCAAAAATGCCATTTTCTCCCATGTCTGGCGGTATACCGCCTGGAGGCTTGAAGTCCTGGCAGTATACCGCTAGCTTCGCTCCCAAAATGCCAAAAATATTGATTCCTAGCGGTATGCCGCCCCAGACATGGCATTCCTGGCGGTATGCCGCTAGGTTCGTTCACACTGCGCGCTGAAATGTCGACGAGCATAACTTTTGATCCACCTGTCCGATTGGCCTGAAACTTGTCCCAAACAGAAACTAACATCTTGAAGTTTCCATCAAGACTTTGTTCTCTCAAATCGGACTCCATTTGCTTTCCCAAATGCTCATGATGATTGGCTTCTTGGATGGAACATTTGTTGGCGAGCCTTGGCTTGGTGAATACACACATGGACAACTTTTTCCCTGGCCTCGATGGGTTCTTCCTCACTCATTTTGCCTTCAAACCATAGGGATAACCTTCGTGCTTTGCTTCGGGTGATCGGGCCTTGAGGTACTAGGTCTCGAGTGTCAACATTGGCGTCGGAAGAGCCCGTGATCGCATCAATTCCTTCCCCTTCGAAAGGATTCATCCTCGAATCCATGTTTTGAGAGTTCTCTTCATCTTCAGGGAAAAGGGACAGATCATTGACATTGAATGTACGACTGATCCCTCCATATTCACTTAGAAGATCTAGAACATAGGCATTGGCGTCGATACGACGGAGGATTTGAAAAGGCTCGTCCCCTCGTGGACTTAGCTTACTTTGTCGTTCGCGTGGGAATCGATTTTTGCTCCAATGAAGCCACACCCATTGACCCGGCTCGAAGGAGGTAAGGATCTTGCCTTTATTGCGCTTGGCCATTTCCTTTTCGTTCATGCTTTCAATATTTGTGCGGACTTGCTCATGGAGTTTCTTAACAGCCACGACCTTGGCACTCCCATCTGCACACTTAAGAGAACTCAAGGGCAAAGGTGAGAGATCAAGAGGGGTTAGGGGTTTGAACCCGTAAACCACCTCAAAAGGAGAAAATCCAATGGAAGAATGATGAGCATTATTATAGGCAAATTCAACAAACGCAATACAATCTTCCCATTTCACTCCATGTTTGGCAATCATTATACGAAGTAATGAGCCTAAAGTCCTATTCACCACCTCCGTTTGGCCATCCGTTTGAGAGTGACACGAGGTGGAGAAGAGGAGTTTAGTCCCTAACTTCGTCCAAAGAGTCCGCCAAAAATGACTTAGGAACTTAGTGTCCCTATCACTCACAATGCTCTTAGGCATACCATGCAATCGCACCACATGTTGGAAAAATAAAGAGGCAATGTGTGTAGCATCATGTGTTTTCGAACAGGGTATAAAATGGGTTATTTTGGAAAAACGATCCACCACAACAAAGATAGAATCATGGCCATTCCTAGACCTAGGCAAACCCAATACAAAGTCCATAGACAAATCGACCCAAGGATGTTGAGCAACCGGTAAAGGCATATAGACCGCATGATGTTTAGATGTGGACTTAGCAGTTTTACAAACAATACATCGATTCACAATGTTAGTCACATCTACTTTCATTCGTGGCCAATAGAAATGAGATTTTAGAGCATGCAAAGTTTTGGCAATGCCAAAATGACCACTCAAAGCTCCCCCATGAGCTTCCAACACAAGCAATTCTCTAATATTAGAACAAGGCACACACAATCTATCATATTTGAATAAGAAATTATCATGCCTAAAGAAATGCATGTGTGATCCACGTGCACAAGCCATATATATATCTCGGAAATCCTCATCATTCTCATACAATTCAATCAAATGAGAAAATCCAAATATTTGTGCATCAAGGGAATTCAAGAGAGCATACCTTCGTGAAAGGGCGTCGGCTACTACATTTTCCTTGCCCTTTTTGTACTTGATGGTATACGGAAATGCTTCGATGAATTCCACCCACTTGGCATGTCTCTTATTCAGCTTGGCTTGGCTCTTAAGGAACTTGAGGCTTAGGTGGTCGGTGTGGATGACGAATTGGTTGGCTAGCAGGTAGTGCTCCCGCACCATAAGAGCTCTTACCAACGCATAGAGCTCCTTATCATAAGTTGAGTAGTTGAGTTGAGCGTCGTTGAGTTTTTCGCTAAAGTAGACAATGGGGCGACCCTCTTGGGTTAGGACCGCTCCAATGCCAACTCCGCTTGCATCACACTCTAACTCAAACACTTTGGTGAAGTCCGACAAGGCTAAGATTGGGGACTTTTTAAGTCTTGCTTTGAGCTCCTCGAAGGCCTTGGCACACAAATGCAACATTCTTCTTGGTCAATTCATTGAGAGGCGCCGTGACAGAGGCGTCGCAACCACTGCATAAATGAAAGTTCAACTCAGTGCTAAACCACAAAATATAATGTAGATAGTGATGAGAGGATCGAATCCACAGGGAGGAAATCTTGAATAATTCGTATTTTTCTTGTAAAAGCGAAATCGAACCAAAGTTGGGGGGAGTTTTTGTGATTGAAACCAAATTAAAAATAGTACTTGAAGGTAAATCAGTGAGTGAAAATAGCATGCACAAATTATAACTGGAAATATAAGTGAAATCAGATGTAGAGAAACAATCCTTGGTAGAGATTTATCCGAGGTGACTATCTTTAGTAATTGATCATTGACAAAATATTTTCTGAAATGGATTTATAAGGATGTTAAAGGAACAAGAGACACTCTATATTCCCAGGTTTCCCCCTATACAAGCCAATTAAAAGAGACACTCTAATAATGACCCTAACTTTCCTAACAATTTCTCAAGTTGCTGGAAAATTGTAAACACACGGGAAACCCATCCCTAGGCCTAGGGATGGACTTACTCAGCCCTGAACCTATTCTTTTCCTTCTTCCTAGTTTCTAATGACAAGTCTTATGTCAATTATTCACTAGTTGTCTACTTAATCTTCATTCAATGCAGGATTAACTCTGACATAAATGAAACTGACATTACTCATTCAAATCAAATCACAAGTTGGCCAAACTTTAAATTCAACAAGAACAAGTTTTGACAATTAAAATGAGAAGAAAAGAAATATAAAAACATTCATATTAAGTTCAACAAAGTCTCACAATACTTGGATAGTCAACCTCTAATCTCTACCAAGAATCAGAGGAAATTAGCTACAATACATAATTGAAATTACAAAACAAACTAATGTTCAAAGGTAAACAAATCTGGAAAATGCTGGTGAAGAAGAAGTGCAGCCCGTTGCTTGCTGTCCTTATCTCCTCTCTCTCTGTTTCTGTCCGAATGTGATGATCCTCCTCCTTGGACGAAAGTCCACTCTATCTATAGCACAACAATCTCTCTTACATCTCCCCAAGGAGCAAGCACTCAAAGATCAAACAATTGCAAGCATGCAGCCCCAACAACAAGGAAGAGACAAGAATAAATTCTTGTCTAGCACTAAGAAGAGATGGAATATATTCTCATGGAGTCTCCAAGGTGTTCTTGAGTCAAAGAAATGAGGGAACACGAGATAGTGGAGCTAAGGAGCTGTCTAGCATGCCCAGGAGACAAGAATAGCACTAAGAAATAAAATAAACCTTGGCGCGCATAAACATGGCCGGACTGCCCAGAATTTCACCAGCGCAGACGATCCATCCCTAGGCCTAGGGATGGAGACAGGATGACTTCCACGAAAAACCTCCAAAATCAGCCTTGATTGGAAATGCTTTATCTTTCACCGATTCTACTCCTTTTCCTTTCTAATGATCTTTCAAGTCTGAACAAAGGAAAGGGGAAGTAAATGGCCAAAAGAAGCAAATAAATACTCTCAATCCACAAGAGAAAGCGAGTATAAAACATCAAATCTAAGCAACCAATCACGCCGCAATTTTCGAAAAGTTGGGCACAAATCGACGGTAAAAGCTTGCAAGGCCATGGAATGACCTTATTTCACCTACATTGTTGGGAATAGGCCAATCTTGGATGGCTTTCACCTTGTCTTCATCAACTTGAACGCCCCCTATACTCACAACAAAACCAAGAAAGTGGACTCGTTCCAAACAAAACTCGCACTTGACAAATTTAGCATATAATCGGTGTGTGCGTAAAGTGTCAAATATGGAACGTAAATGGAACACATGTTCCTCAAGAGACGAACTATACACAAGAATATCGTCAAAGTATACAACAACATACTTTCCAATGAAATCAGGCAAGACATAATTCATCAATCTCATGAATGTACTAGGAGCATTGGATAAACCAAAGGGCATTACCAACCATTCATACAAACCATGCTTGGTCTTGAAGACGGTTTTCCATTCATCTCCTTCATGCATCCTGATTTGGTGATATCCACTCATGAGATCAATTTTGGAGTAGATTTGGCTCCCGCTTAACTCATCAAGCATATCATCGAGGCGGGGAATGGGATGTCGATACCTCACGGTGATCTACAATCCACACACATCCTCCACGTGCCATCTTTCTTAGGCACGAGCAACACGGGCACGGCACAAGGTGACATACTCTCTCGGATGTAGCCCTTGCGCAACAAATCTTCCACTTGCCTTTGAAGCTCCTTGGTTTTCTCGGGATTGCATCGGTAAACTGGCCTATTAGGAAAGGACGCTCCGGGTATCAAATCAATCTTGTGCTCTATCCCACGGATTGGAGGAAGACCACTTGGCATTTCATTTGGAAAGACATCGTCATATTCCTGCAAAAGGGAAACAAGGGGAGTTGGTAGAGAATAAGGGGGTTTAGTGTCAATTTCCAAACAATGTGCCTTGTATCGAAGTACAAGACACACTTTATTAGAAAATAAAGCTCGCCTCACATCCTCACCCCTCGCTATCACACTCAAGTGTTTAGGTTCACTCTCTCTACCATGCTTACTTTTTTCATGGCGTGTATTCAACTCTCCCTTTGTTTTCTTTCTTCTCCTCTCTTGTGTTTTCCTCTCGTGGCTCACATTTTTCTCTCCTCTTTGTACATGCTCACTTTTTTCATGCACGCTATTTTCCTCATTCACACACCTTACTTTCTTCTCTCCACTCTGTTCTCTCATTTTCTTTATGATTTGGAACTCGGCACTTGCCTTTTCCATATGCAATCGATCCTCAAGAACTTGAGCGGGTGAGAGTGGAGGAATACTAAACTTCTTCCCACGGTGAGTGAGGTGAATCTTGTTGGTTCGGCCATCATACACTACCCATCGATCAAATTGCCATGGCCGACCAAGGATGAGATGACTAGCATCCATGGGAACTACGTCACACAATCTCTCATCCTCATAACTACCTACTTTGAAGGCAACAAGAACTTGTTCCTTCACCTTTACTTCTCCATCATCACTAAACCAATGTAAGGAATAAGGATTGGGATGGGGTGTTGTGGGCAACCCAAGCTTGAAAACTAACAAATAACTTGCTACATCCACCACACTTCCATTATCAACAATAAGAGATGCGACCTTACCATTGATTTCACATCGAGAATGGAAAAGATTCTCCCGTTGATCTTTGTTGGCAACCTCCTCCTTCGCATGAGCATTCATGCTCCTTCTCACAACTAGGGTCATTGTGGCTGCCGGAACTACTTCTTCTTCACTACTCTCGGTCTCCTCCTCCCTATCTTCTTTCCCATCCTCACTTGCCTCAACTTCACTCTCCGTTTCATAGTTGCCCTCTCGGATCACCACCACTCGTCGGTTAGGACATTCCGAAGCAATGTGACCTCTTCCTTGACAACGGTAACATTGGACATTAGAGGAAAATTTTCTTGGTTGGTTGGGGTTGGTAGGTGGATTAGGAGTTGTTTTTAGTGGGGGTTTTGAGAGATTACTTTTAGTGTAGGGTTTCGGAGGGGGTGTCTCGGCTTTGGAGTCCTTTGGTTTAAATGACACTTTAGAGTAGGACTTCCAAGGGGTCTTTGGGGTTGAGGAAAAGGCTTGGGTTTTACTTGGGTAAGACTTCTTCTTTGTGGCTTCATATGCTTCCACCTTTATGGCATAGTGGAGCATAGATTGTAGGTGATCGAGCTCCTTCAACTCAAGCTTGTACTTAAGTCGATCATTAAGGCCATTGAGGAACTTTGACATAGTCACTTCTTCTTCCTCCTCCGTGTTGGTCTTGATCAAGAGTCCCTCGAACTCATTGAAGTATTCTCCCACGGACTTAGAACCTTGCTTGAGACCTTGTAACTTGTTTTGCAAGTCTCTCTTATGATGCGCAGGCACAAACCTTGGTCTCATCACCCTTTTCATCTCCTCCCAATCTTGAATGGCATCAACTTCTCCTCTTTTCTTGCACTCTTTCTCCCACCAACTTTCGGCATAATCTTCAAACTCCATTGCCGCTAACTTGATCTTCTTCTCCTCCGAATACCGATGATAATTGAAAATTCGCTGAATTTTCCCTTCCCATTTAAGGTACTCCGAAGGATCGGTGGAGCCCCTAAATGTAGGAATTTGTACCTTGATTCCACTTAGCTTGTCATCAATCCTAGGCTCTTGTGGCCTCTCATCATGTTCAACAAATCGGGACCCGTGACCCCTTTGTCGTCTTCCCCTCGTTCGGTGTGTCACCTCATCAAACTCGGCATTCACTTCCTCATAAGGGTCCTCATAGTATTCTCTAGTATGACGGGGTGTGGTAAGGGCATGGAAATGAGGGGCTTTTGGTCGACTACTAGAAGCATGAAAGTCTTCGGGCCCTCGACTGCTTTGCTCATATTTCTTCCTTATCTCTTTCATTTGCTCTTCTGAAATGGCCAACCCCGGAGGAGAGACAAATGGCTTTCGGGTATCCTCCTTCTTTGGAGTATTTTTCAGCAACCAACTCTTTCTCCTACACTTTGATGACCCTCCGATTCAGTTTCAACGTGGACATGTTCAGTGAGAGGCGTTTGGTGCGCCTTAGGCGGAAGGTTCTTTGGAGGTGTTGCATGAGGAGGAACATTGGAAGGCTTCTCATCCTCTCTACCACGAGACTTGATCGTTTCCTCCAACAAAGAAAGACGATTCTCCGTTCGGACCATGGTAGCCTTCAATTCTCCCAGGGCTGTCAAGACTTGGTCAAGGGCTTCGGCACTTAGGCTACCACTAGAACTAGGTCTACTCCTTCCGGACATTTTGTATGTACAACTACTATTTCTTTTTATTTTTATACCTACAAAATGGAAACAAACGAGATATATAGACGTTAGTAATAAAACTCTCCCTCACGTGTTTAAACTCTCGTGTTTAGGTGTTTTCCTCTCGAAAAAGATGTGCTTACAAACACTCAATTTCACGTTTTTCCGGTACCTGCACACTTGAACAAGAGTTAGAAAATATTTCACTCCCTCACGTGTTTAAACACTCGTGTTTGATCACTCGAAAAAATTTAGCCTCACAATCACTCAATAACTCTCCACACACAAAGCTTGCCTTCCAATCAATTCTCTTCCCTCAAACAAACTTTTGAGTTTTCTTGCCAATACTCAAGTGATAGAACTAAGAGGAAGTAGGACTCGATAAATTTACAAGAACTCAAGAGAAAAGAGAAAGGAAGATTTTCGGAAATTTCCAAGGAAATTCAAAAATTCCAATTTTGGGAGGGAAATTTTGAATTTCCGTAGGAAAGGAGGAGAGGCTGGATTTTTAGGACTTAGAGGAGTAAAAGACTCAAGAGGATGTAAAGATAAGTATTTAAGTAGTAAAAGACTCAAAGGGTTTAGAATGTGAATAGTTTAGGTTTAAGACTCAAGAAGGTTTAAGACTCAAGTTTAGTATTTTATGGTTTAGGACTTGTGTTTGAGGATGAGTTTAGGACTTAAAGAAAAGGAAAGGAAAGCTGGACACTAGGATAGGAGAGAGACGTGCTGGCTGGTTAGAAAAAGTGGGTTTATTTGGTTAAAATAGAATTTTGGTTAGGACTTGTTGGTTGCTTTTTGGTCAAATTGTGCTTAAGGCATTTAATGTAAGAGATTAGGTGATTTTACCCTTGATTTGCAAGGTGTGGCCGGCCAAGTGAGGGAAAATTAATTAATTAATTGGTTAAATACTTGGTTGACAACTTTGTAGCACAAATTTGGATCAAAAAGTATCAAGGCCAAGAACACCAAGAACAAATGAAGAACACCACAATCACACCCAATTGATTTTCTTCACTTTTTCTATATTTTGTTTTACCACAATGATCACAACCAACAATCAAAAGCCCACTTGAAATATTTTTCGAAAGTAACGGACGAAACTCAAGATATCAAGAAAGAAAGGGTTCTAACACTTTGAACAAAACTTAGAAAAATTCGATAGGCGGCCAAAAGCTCCGCTACCACTTGATGTGATCCTGCCTAGGGTTAGTAAGCCGGATAACAATGGAGCTATCGGAGGATCTAGCCGAATCGAACTATCTAGCGACAACAAGTTCACAACAAAGGGAAGACACGAACAAAGTAGATTTAGCGGAGATTAGTTAAGAAGTAGCGAAGGAATTAGGAAATATGTACTCGGGAATTTATAGGAATTGGCAAGAGATCGAAATTGATCACACGAACATCCAAGAAATTAATCCAAGCACTTGACATCCACGGTTCTTGAAATAAGCAATTAGTAAACCTTCATTCATTCAAGGGAACTTGCCAAAATTACAAACACAATTCGATATTTCCCCGAGCAAGAATCGGAAGGAGTAATCTCAACTTGAACGATTTTTACTCAAAGAAAAGTGAAGAGTTCAAGGCTTATGTGATACAAGAAGGAGTAATCTCACTTGACTAATATCACTCAAAGTCTAAAACTCCCTCAAGAAAGAAAGACAAGAGCTATTTATAGTTCGTACAAAAGATGGGCTTGAAAAGCCCAAAAAGGCCATTTTCTCCCATGTCTGGCGGTATACCGCCTGGAGGCTTGAAGTCCTGGCGGTATACCGCTAGCTTCGCTCCCAAAATGCCAAAAATACTGATTCCTGGCGGTATGCCGCCCCAGACATGGCATTCCTGGCGGTATGTCGCTAGGTTCGTTCACACTGCGCGCTGAAATGTCGACGAGCATAACTTTTGATCCACCCGTCCGATTGGCCTGAAACTTGTCCCAAACAGAAGCTAACATCTTGAAGTTTCCATCAAGGCTTTGTTATCTCAAATCGGACTCCATTTGCTTGCCCAAATGCTCATGATGATTGGCTTCTTGGATGGAACATTTGTTGGCGAGCCTTGGCTTGGTGAATACACACATGGACAACTTTTTCCCTGGCCTCGATGGGTTCTTCCTCACTCATTTTACCTTCAAACCATAGGGATAACCTTCGTGCTTTGCTTCGGGTAATCGGTTGAGGTACTAAATCTCGAGTGTCAACATTGGCGTCGGAAGAGCCCTTGATCGCATCACAAGTCCAACCCAACAAGTGTGTAATGGGCCAGACTTTTAATTTTCAGTTACCAGTCAGCGATAAAAAGGAAGGGGGGAGTCATCGTTGATTTTCGCTTCTTAGAAAAACTGGCGCACCTGTGCCACGAGCCTCCAAATCCTATTTCTAGTCTGTCTAGACCCGTGTAAGAACTTAATACTAGTGCACCGTAGCCGCCTCTGCCAGTATAAGGAACCAAATCATCTCCATCTTGTGCGTTCTCATCATCCTCATCATCTATGGCTTCCACCGCCATTGCTCCGCCTTCTTCATCTTTCATTGCCAACAAGGTCCCGTCTTCTTGCTTTCAGTACATAGTACACAATGGAAAACACTTGTCAAGTTTTGTTTTGTCGCGAAAAGTTTGAACCAATTGTTTTTATGTCATTTTAGGATGTGGGTTTCTCGGCTTTATCTTCGGCGTCACAGTTTTCTATTCTCAAAGGGAAGAGGTCAGTTTCGAAGAGGATTGTTTCAGTCATGGCTCCTCAGCAATCCGAACGCAGGCCTGCCACTACTGGCTCGGTTAGTGTTTCCTTTTCCTTTCTTTGTTCACATTTCTGATGTATTTGTGATTAATTAGTGTTGGAAGATGTTTTCTCATAATGGTCTGTGTTAGTTGGTGTTGGCCAATTTGAAGTTTGGATTATTTAGTGTTTCATTTATGTTACTGAGTAGGGACTTTTCACGTTTGATGGTTTTTTGTATCACATTGTTTGGTTAAAAAATTATGTCATTGGTTTTGATGGATTTTGCAGGTTAAGACTGCATTAACGATGACAGAGAAGATTTTGGCTAGGGCGTCTGAGAAGCCACAGTTGAGCCCAGGCGAGAACGTTTGGGTCAATGTTGATATCTTGATGACCCATGACGTCTGTGGCCCTGGTTCCTTTGGGATCTTCAAGAGAGAGTTTGGAGAGAATGCTAAGGTATTATACTCTTCGAGCTTCTGCTTGCCTTTACATAGTTGAGCTGTTTGACTGCTAATCAGTATTTGAAGTTTTAAATGAGCTGCTGGTGTTTAGTGTTTGGTAGGCTGACTATAGTTAGTTTGCATTCTTGTAATTCTTACCTATTTGTAGGTCTGGGACCGTGAAAAGCTTGTGATAATACCTGACCACTACATATTCACCACTGATGAGCGTGCAAACCGTAATGTGGATATTTTGAGGGATTTCTCTGTGGAGCAAAATATAAAGTATTTCTATGATATTAAGGATCTTGGTAATTTTAAGGTATATTTATCAACTATTGAAAATGATTTTTTTTTATCCATTTTGGTGATGAATCTACTGATTACACTGTGATTGCAGGCTAACCCTGATTACAAAGGTGTATGCCACATTGCTCTTGCTCAGGAAGGTCATTGCAGACCTGGAGAGGTATAGTATATTTACAGTCGCTAATTTGTAAAATTGTATCCATTACATTCTGCTCTGACAACGCATTGCTGATAATGGCCTTCAGGTCCTCGTAGGTACAGACTCACATACCTGCAATGCGGGAGCATTTGGTCAATTCGCCACCGGGATTGGCAACACTGATGCAGGTTTTGTATTAGGCACTGGGAAGATCCTGCTTAAGGTATCTAAACTCTAAAGTTGATTATTCATGTCGCATTCTTATTTTTGTATTAAATAGCTACGAGTTCTGAAGCTTAAAGACATACAGAATCCTTTGGTGCTTTCATTAGATGAAATTTGGTGTTCTGTTGGTTGGCGTCAACGTAGACATCCCCGATTTACAAACTTTTGCTATCTTGAATTTTGTAACCAGTTGGAAAAAAATTCCAGTTATTGCCTAGTAAAGTTAGCGGTGACTGATGTTTTCCTAACTCATTGATTTTCTTTTTTTTCTTTTTCTTTGGTAGTGATGTGTTGTTTTAAATAACATTTTATACCCGCCTGCTCAATTTAGCTATTTCTTGCTTCAAATGCAGGTGCCCCCAACTATGAGATTTGTAATGGATGGAGAAATGCCTGACTATATACTTGCCAAAGATTTGATTTTGCAAGTGAGTTGATTTTTTGGCTGTTTCTTTTGCTTTACCATGCTTAAGCATACTCTTCGAAAAAGGTTACTTTTACCTTTTCTGTCTCAGCTGTGATATTGACTGTATATTGGCAGATAATTGGTGAAATATCCGTGGCTGGTGCAACATATAAATCAATGGAGTTTGTTGGCACGACTGTTGAAAGTTTAAGTGTGAGTGAGCTTTAATATCTGTTGCACAACGAATATGTTTTCTATCAGCTCTTGCTAGTTAAACATCATTGGTAGTTTTCTTTATTATCCTGTTTTTATTGGGTAGATGGAAGAGCGGATGACATTGTGCAACATGGTTGTTGAAGCTGGGGGGAAGAATGGTGTCGTACCTGCTGATAGTACTACATTTAAGTATCTTGAGGTTTGTATCGTGAATTTCTAATAGGTTATATGGTCATCATTCAGATTTAATTTGTGACTGCTTTTTGAGGCATTATATCTTACACAGTAATCTATTTTTTGTACCCAGGATAAAACATCTATTCCCTATGAACCAGTTTATAGTGATGAGAAAGCAAGGTAGTATGTTACCAAATGGTTTTCAGTGCTAATTTGTTCCTTTTCCTTTTATTAGCTTCTGAATTTGAGACATTTTTTACTTGCTTATATGGGGATTGGGGAGTGCTGAAATTATATGATTTGTGAAGCTATATTGGCTGAGCTTTTCATTTATGGTGATGTGGTTTTTCATTTTGGCGTTTGGTTTCCATTGAATGATATATTATGTTTCTTGCTTCTAGATTCATTTCAGAGTACAGATTTGATGTCTCAAAATTGGAACCATTGGTTGCAAAGGTGGGCGATTTTTTTTTATTCCAGCAGAGATGCACTTTCATTTCTGCAATTTGTAAAGTGTCCTGTGTATATCATTGTTCTTGGATTGGTCTTTTTTTATTGATAATTTGATTTATTCTGCTCATTTTTGCAGCCTCATTCTCCTGATAATCGAGCTTTAGCAAGAGAATGCAAAGATGTCAAAATTGACAGAGTATATATTGGATCCTGTACTGGTGGGAAAACAGAGGATTTTATGGCTGCAGCCAAAGTTTTTCTAGCCTCAGTAAGAAGATATTACAACTCATAGTTGCTGGACCTTTTGATTGTTTTTCATGCTGGATAAAACTAGTTGTCATGGTGTTTCCTTCTTGATATGCTTAATTTATCTACTTGCTTTTCTTTCAGGGTAAAAAGGTGAAAGTTCCCACGTTCCTCGTTCCTGCTACCCAAAAGGTTGAAAAGATTCCATTGCTGGGTCAGTGATGCACTCTGCGTTTATTAACATGTTATTAATTTTGCTTCACTGTGAAATTTACAGGTTTGGATGGATGTGTATAGTCTCCCTGTGCCAGGATCTGGTGGCAAGACTTGCTCTCAGATTTTTGAAGAAGCTGGTTGTGACACCCCTACAAGTCCTGGCTGTGGTGCTTGTTTAGGGGGGCCTAAAGATACTTATGCGCGCATGAACGAACCCGTGGTAAGTATACTTTTCTACAAGGGGTTAATCATAACGTGGTCATTGTTAACCTATGCGTGCATGAAGGAACCTACATCATTCTCAGACATTGTGTTAACCACGTGGTCATTGTTGTTGCAGGTCTGTGTCTCAACAACAAACAGGAACTTCCCTGGCCGGATGGGACACAAGGAAGGCCAAATATATCTTGCTTCTCCCTTCACAGCTGCTGCATCTGCATTGACTGGTTACGTCACCGATCCTCGTGAGTTCTTGCAGTAGTCTACTACTTCTAGGCATTATTTCTGATACTTAAATATTAGAACAAGAAATGAACTTTTAGAGCTTACCAAGTCTACCGAGTCCTGTACTATATTATGTATGTTGAGTGCTAGATTAGCACGTGCGGGCTGAATTTATTCGAGATGTAGTAATAATTGGAATATTGTTGTTGGTGTTGCATATGATGAATAATGGATCTTCCTTGGTAGATTTATACCATTTTGTTTGATCCTCTAAGCTATTCTCAAGTGATCTATTATCTTCTTGAAACCAATACTAATAGTTTGTTGGAAAGACTCTTATAGTTGAGTAGGGCCAGTAAGCCCTGTTAGACTTGTTTTCGAACCCGAAACTTAGATTATGAATAAACAAGTTTTTTATCACCCAAATACCGTCGTTGTTGGTTATATCTCTAAAAAAAAAGTGGAGTTAAAGCAAGAAAAGTCTCAGCCCAAAATAAGTAAAAGGAAAAATAGTGAATCATAATGATAATAATGAACCAAATGACAAAAAAGATCATGGAGTGAGTAAGAGAATCATGGCCCTGAACTTGCTGAATCCCCATCACTCTAGTGCACTATCTTGATTGGAAAATGGCCGAATACAATGCCTTTCCTAAAATGTTTACGGCGCAGATGCCACAAAAATTGCTATCAACTAAAGCCATATGGGTGGTCATTGCTCAATAAAAATGCCACAACTCTCATTACAACAAGTGCTCAAAACTGTGGCCTCAAAGTATGAGATTAGAGAATAAATTATGTTCGGGGAGTCACTCATTCATGATATTTTTAATCTTTTATGTGGTGAAGATATTCGAAAATATCGAGAAAAAACTGTGGTCTGCTAACTTCACCACAATATACTACTACCACGGACATCCTAGGATGGCAGAGCAACCACTTTTTTCATACGAGATGTCACTTTCCAGCTGTTACGAGGAATCCTACCTAGGCCATTGTTAGGGGTTTTGGGCTTGAACTAAGATGTGGGACAAAAGTGAGAGAAATGGGCCTACGAGTGGGAGGAATGGTGGGCCCATTAATTAATCCCATGGCCCAATATAGAAAAGGGTTCAAAAAAAGAATAATTACTCCTAATAAATGACATTTTAGCCCTTAGTTAGGTCCTGTCTTTTTCACTTCTTTACTTTTGCATTGCAAGCGACTAGCGAGTGAGATCCAGCAAGAAAAAACCTTGCCATCTTCAATTCTTCATAGGTATGTATGGTGATGATGAATGGTTTGATCTGCTGCAGTCAAGATCATAATGATTGCGATATTCTTATTCACCATCAACAAACAACTCGTCTCAACTTTCAGAGCAGTATCTTCCATTTCAGATTTGCACTTATTACTGTCATTCATCAGTTCTAGGCGTTTTTTATTTGTTTTTATATTTTTCAGTGGGCATGGCACAATCAAATTTATAAAGATAAATCCCACTTCGTTGATCCGTTCAACCGTGTTCTTGATTTCTTGATTTTTCATTTTTTTTTATTTAACAAAAATCATAACTAGTAGTAATTTTTAAATAAAATAATGGATAGGATTTTCCATTTATTTATTTATAAATTAATTAACACATACACACCTCTGGAGATCATTTAAAATGAAGGGCCAATAACATTCCTATCCAAAAGGAAATGTGACAGAATAAATACAATACGAAAATTGGCCAACCAACACAGACCTGAAAAATGAAAGCATCAAAGCTCACACACATAAAACTGAGTCCACTCTAGATAATCAATCAAAGTAGAACTCTCATATTTACAGTATGAGAAGAAGCAGTCAAGAGTGCAACAAATTGCCCGTATGGCAACATTCAGCACTATATATATGTAAAAAAAAATGGTATGTGATGGAATCCAATGGTTAGATAGGCTTGCTCCTTTCTTGAAATCTTGGAGCTGCAAAAATATGGTTGTTCGGTCACCATAAGCAAGGAGATTGAACAAAACTAGCAGAGAGATCATACAAGAGAATTAATTAGATGAAATTAGAACGTACCGAGTCCATTGGCTTCTGAAGTTCTCATGATTCGGAGCCTCTTTACAGAGCTAAGAAACATCCTAAAACATGACAAAATAAACGCAAACAGTAAGCAGCAAGTCATCTCTTTTCTCCTGCAAAATTTGTAGCTAAATTCGGTTAGCTTACCGCCACGGGACATCTCCCACCAGCATCCAATCTCCCTCTTTATCCTCATAAGTGAGCACAAACTCAGACGATCCGTCGAGAAGCTTAGAGTGTTTTATTGTTTGTTGTTTCTCTCCACCTAATGACATATACAGCGAAAACCAAAGTTGGTATCAACACAATCTAAAGAATTCGTCACAACAACTTAAGAATTATAGCACATCACCTATGGCATTACCGGTAGGGGTGCCCGACGGCTTGAAGAACATTTCTTCCAAAGTTTGTGCTAACGTTTCATAGCAACCATGAGCATTCAAATCCACTTTCCTTCCGATTGGGGTTCCATCCATATTCACCTTCACGAATCCAAGAGGCCCTTTTTCATTGCCGGTACCACCGGTCTTGTTGCCATTACAAATTTTCTTCTTGACAGTTACATCTTTAGATTTTTCATTTTGATCTGCAATTGCAGACTTGTCTTCATGATCAGCTCTTGCAGACTTTGCTTGATTCACTAAACTGTTCATCCTATAAGCTCTTATAGGTGGCCATCCCACAACCTGACTGCTTCCACAGAACAATTTATTAAAAATGAGTAAATAATAATTTAATCCATGAATGAAAATGTTCCAAACATCAAAATCAAAATCAAAATACTACTAAATAGAAAGGAAAAAATCTTAAGAAAAAAACAAAAATATGAATAGTAAAAGCTAAGAACTTTGTAAAACTGTAATTAATTTTTACCAAATCATTTTTGCTACTTCATGGATACACACAATTCAAACCATTAAAAGGTTAATTAAACATATACCAACAAAATAAAAACCATAAAAACTAATTAGACTTTAAAAAAAAAAGGAAAGCAACGAATCAGGCTTGTTCATCATATACAACCAATTAACTACAGAGCTTACTAATCATATAACGCATGCATCAACAAACAAAGCAACACAAAATCACAAGAGAAAAAAATTCTTTCTTTTTTTCATCCTTAACTTAGCAACTATAAAATCAAAGGCAGAGAAAGGGTCTAATCAACACAGACCTGGCAGGAGTAGGGGATCCTCCACCCTGATGATCATGACTAGAAACAGAGTCAGCAGCTGTTCTCTTAGTTCCAGAAATAACAACAGCAGCACAAGAAGAAGGCTTTGCATTGTGGGATTGTTGTTGAGAGGAAGGGAAATCTTTAGCAGTCAAGATTCTACCACTTTCACCCCATATTCCACCACTTGTATTCTTACCTTTTCCACCACCTCCACCAAGACTGAGCCCTAAACCCAGCTCCAGCTCAGCCTCCACAGCATAAGAACTTGCCTCATGACTATCCACTTTCGACACGACTGTGGATTCATCACTGCAACCTCGAGCAGACCCACCACCGCAGCCAAGTATGCCAAGACCAACTTCCATCACAAAATCAAGAAAGCCGTGTTGAAGAATCAAGAAAATGTTATTTAGAGAGAGATTGTAAGTTTCTTTAGGAGGGAGAGAGAGAGAAGTAATGTTGTTGAAGCATTAAGGATAGAAGGGTTTAAGTTGTTTGTAGTATAGGACAGAAAAAGGAGGGAGAGGGGAGAAAGAAAGGAAGGGTTGTTTGAGTGTGGTGGGGAAGAGTGGTGGAGAGAGTGATGATGATGGAGCCCTTATGTCTGTCTGTTAGTGCGCCAAGCACTCTTCACTGCTGTAGGTCCACCACGAACACACACTACTGTCAAATCTTTCTTGAAATGATCATAATCATGTCTCTTTACGACCTTAGTTAGGAACTTGGGACCTTTTTTTTCCTGTTTCTTTTGTTTTGTAAGTACTGTAGAAATAATAATATAAATAAATAAAAGGAGGAAATCGTTTTGTTGGGTTTTGTCAGTTGACAACTGGTTTTGTCTTGACAACATTGAAAAGGTTTTACCAGGGAATTTCGTTAAATTTACTTTTTTACCAGGGAATTACCGAACCTTTAATTTGAGATTAGGTGTCTCTTAGCTTTAGTATAAAAGGTTAAAAAGTTAAAAAGAGGTTAAAGACTTTAATAAAGGTTGAGTCTTTCTAACAAACAAAAGCATATTCTAATCCTACTTCTCTACACTTTTCCTTTCCTTTCTTCCCATGTGTTGTCTACCATTTTAAGGACAAACAGCACAAAACCTTGTTTTACAAAGTTGAGACTCAAAGAGATGCAATTATCAGTGGATGGTGGGCCTCCCAACTAAAGCTAAGAAAACAAATAAGTATATACTCTTTCTTCTCCTTTTCTCCTTAGTGTCCTTCAATTATTTTTGTTCGAATATTATCCAACTCTTTTTATTTCTTTACTTTTATACCACGAACTCAACGTATGACCGATGTTTTATATTTTCATAGCTTGAATAATTTCTAAGTTAGAATTAGGTGGAGAAACGCAAAATACTAGTGAGCACGTAACTTATTAGTTGTCTAAAATTTTGAGTTTGAACTTCACTTTCGTCTATTAAAAAAAAATTATTATCAATTGTCGAGTACTAACAAAGAAAAATTAAGCACGTGAGGTCATAGTTCAAATAGTTATGCATATTGTCTTTATTATGGATTCTATCTTTATTATTGTAATAATATTTAATAATTGATTTTTCTACCACACCTTAGTTCATTTTAAGACACCGATGTCTTACCACTTATATATTGTAAGATTAATTTGGAGAACTATTAACGGTTAAATCTTTAATAAAATCCTTAAAAAGAAGCAAGTTAAATAGATTACCTTTGAATTACAAAAGAAAATAAAAAGAGCTTAGCTTATATATCAAAGAAAATAAATAATTACATAATAGATAGGTTTAAGTAAATAATTAGTACTAGTAGAATTTTGGCCACAAATTAAGAAATTCAACTTATTTGGTAAGAAATAAATTTATTTAAGTAATTTTGATTGAAAAAATGAATAAACCTCTCTAACTTCCATATTTAATTTAGTAACCCGCTACCGTAAGTTACCAAGACACATGGCGTATTATAAGTGGTAAAATACCGGTATTTTAAAATTAACAAAAGCGTAGAAGATTTTTTTTTAATAATATAACTAATATTTTTATAAAAAGAAAAACAAAAGCAAAAACGTATTTATTTAACCAAATATTTATCATCAAAAGCAGTCTGAAAGGGGACCACTTTCAATCAGTTTTTTCTTCGGCAGATATGGTCTTGACACTTGATCGTTTAGCAAATAAATGAAGATTACTATTGATTGTAATATATTAATAAAAAAATAAGTAAAAGCTCTCTAGTGCATATTTTATAATGCAAAAACGATATCCTCCATTCACTGTGAATTATTATTGCGCTCTGAGAGAAAAAAAATCCATCCACATCAATAATATAATACTCCCTCCATCCATAAATAACTGATGTTTTGATTTTTGGTACGTATATTAAAGATATTGAATGACTCACTATTTGAGACAATTTTATCCCGAATTTTTTCTCGGACGTGCTTTAAGGATTAACGTACATTCAAAAAAAAGTACGAAATTTTTTGAAATCAAATAGTGAATCATCCGATCGTTTTGAAATACGTGCCGGAGCAGTACGCGTCAATTAATAATGGACTGAGGGGATAATATTTAAATAAAATTAAAAGATATCGAAAGAAAAATACTCGTAAAACATCTTCATAATTTTAAAAGGCTAAAAAACAAAAAAATCCACATCTTAATATAGTTGGAATTGGCACGTTGATTAATTAAAATAGTCCGGTAATTAAAGGGACAAGCCGACACTGTGGTGCCAAGTCACGTGTATCCAGGCTGCCAATAGGTGCCACATCAGCCGACAAGGTGCGGCTGACCGGAAGTCCTTCCCTTAATTGTGCTTTTAGCCTTTTAGTTCGAGACAGCTAAACCCTTTTGAAACGCCACAATGATTTTTACTCGCTTTCCACGACGCGCCATAACTATATCCAGCTACAATTTAAGAATAGTTTACTCTCTCAACTTATTTAAGTTTCAATTATTGTATAATTATTACAAATTCTAAACTAGTAAAAAAAATCTTCATATTTACTCGATAGCGAATGGTTTTGCTGATTTAACATTTGACATTTTAAATAATATATTCTGATTACAATTTTTTATTTAAAATATATTTAGTGCTTTCCTAAAATTTATGGTCAAATGTAAATTTAAGAATCGATACTTAAGTGAAGGCGCGTGGTATCAAACAGAGCATCACCATCGTGGTGGTTATTGTTTGTTCTTTCCTGGGCCATTCGTGAAGAAGTTGGCGTTGGTACGGAAGGTGGGCTTTTTTGTGGGACCCCTAATAAGAGGGACATGGCTCTAAAACCAGACAGCTGAAACTGAAAATGCTGCTTTTTAGTTTGTTCATGAAAATAAAAATTAAAAACAAATTTGCTGTTTCAGTTTTTTGTCAAGTTGCTCCACGCCCTCGGCCGCTCCTTCCTTGTAGCTTCTTCCACGACTACAAATCCCCCAACTTTTCCTTTCGGCCGTTTTTCTAAACCATCACTAGTATACCTGGTGATGAGTTGGGCTACCTGATGGGCTATCTTACTCATTTCTGCCTAGATATGGGAATTTGGCCGGGTTGGGCTTTTGTCACCTCGTGTTTAGCTTGAAGTATTGGGAGGCAGGCCCGAAGCTGGCCTAGGCCTATTGCCTCGGGCCTTAGCTCACGAATTGAGTATTGGTTGGGTCAGTTAATGTGAATTTTGTTTTACGAATTTATTATTATTATTATTTATCAATTTTGACAATAATTACATTTTTTAATCTCCCATCATTTACAAAATTTAATAGTCAATTACTCAAAAAAAGAAATACCAGATAAAAAAATCATTAATATTAACTTGTATAGATTAGAAAGAAAATAATTTACTCATGAACTTTCATTAATAATGAGAGGGGTATCTAATAAGAAGAATTACTATAAGTCACCACCCAAAACCTAAGAAGAAGTATTAAGCAACTACTCCCAATAATTAGTGTGCAAGCCCAAGATAAAAACATATAAAACCCTTGGACCAAACTCGAACTGACCCGTTCGTAGTGGGTCAAAATCAATCAACAAAGCCAAGGTAACTCAGAGATTTGGTCCGTCTCGCCAACTCCCCTTTATTTTTATTTCCGGGTCCACCGCAAGTAATGGAACACTCCAGTCCGCAAAATCTACCGAAACATGAGAACGCGCCATCGTCGTCGTCGTCGCCGCCACCAATAGAGTGTCGTCCACCACTCTTGGTATCGATGGCGTTGCTGCTGGTCGGCAAACTTGACCAATCGTAAACCGGAGGCATCTCTGTCCTCCACCGTTCCAATTTAGACTGCAAACCTTCTTCACTATTTTCCCATCCCCATTCCCCCATTATCTCACTCTCCGTCTCCTCCGCCTTGTACTTGCTGTTTCTCGCCACCATAGCGGCTACTTCCGATGCCGACGGGCCCAACTCAGATTCCGTAATAAAATATCTATACTTTTCTGGATGCTTCTTCTTTTTAGGACCATTCAACTTTGAAACATACGGCCTGTGAATACCAGGCTCTGATGATGAATCGAGTTTTTCTTTCACGGGTTCGGGTGGAGTATCCAAAACTTCTAATTCGTACTTACTCTTAGCCAATCCACCCACAAGAGATCCGAGTTTAGTATTACCTTTTCGCTTGCTAAAATTGATGCTGGGCATTGAACTCGCATTTGACGCTCTCCCTTTACTATTGTTGTTCTTCAACTCTAAATTTAGATCCGACCCGTTTACCATAGAACCACCCGCGGGCTTTTTTCCCTGCTGTTTGATTTTTCTCTGACCCACCACAGATGATCCAACCATGGAACTCGATTCGCTCCTGGTCCGTCTAAGCTCCGGTTTGGGAACCCAAGGCGGGAACAATTCCTTATAAATCTCGCTGTAATTTACCTCATCGCTGCAATTGTCGTCCTTTTTGTTATTTTTCTTATACTTCCGATGATATTGTGAATCTTCCTGACCCATGAAATGACGGTACCCAACTGCGGATGAGCTCAAATTAGAATACAATGGCATGCTTCGCCTCGAGCTATCGAGGAGCGTGACGCCAATGTTGAGAATCCCCTGCGGGCGACCCGATGGCCGCCGCACTTGGAGGGCCACGAAGCGCGCCGTTGTGCCGAGGTAGAGGTGGTGGTGGGGATCGGTAGGGGGGAGGAGATTCCCGACAAGGACGCGGACGGTGCCCACGTGGACATCGCGGAACCAATGGGTTGCGTAGATTTCGATCATGATCGCTGACGTGTCTCCATGGAGGAATTCATCGTCAACGCGGAAAACGAATTTGTCGTTCCACGTAGGATTGGTGTTCCCCACGGAATCTACACGGGTGGTCAATTTTCGATTGGGGTGGACCCAGACGACCGCGTAAGTTCGAATCTTCCGTGTGACTGGGTGGAGATCCTGTGCGGAAATGACATTGAGCTCCAAAAGTTGGAGCGGGTTGAGGATGTCTTTTGCCATATCAACTTGGCAAAAGGAAATGATAGGAAACTCCGAGGATATATGAAAGGAAATAATCTTATTGGAAAAAGTGAGAAGAGTTACCGCTCGTCGCCCAATTTGTTGGTTTCTTTTTTGATCAATTTTATCTTATAATGGTAGAAACGACAAAAGAGTTATGTGCTTGAGCCGCATAGAATTGAGATTATGGTGTTTGTTTGGATTTTAATAATTCAGGTGGGGATTTCACAAGAATAACAAGAATTTGGAAGAACAGAATGTTTAGGTCAGGGAAGAAACCATACATTTTTTGCAACTATTTTGATGCTAAATGCAGAGCAGAGAGCAACGTTAGTCCACATTTTTCTGTTTATTATTATTAGGCACACTATAATTAGAACTACTTCTTTTCTTTTTTCAAGTTTATATGTACAATTGACATTCTTCAAATCTACTCCCTTTTACCGATCATTTACAAGTAAAGCTGATGAGCTTTTCGACGCTAGTTTAAGCTCAAGCCTCAAACAAGATGAGTCAAGGTCTAAGCCCGCTCGAGCCCAAAATAAAAATGAACGTGTCGTCTGGTAAGCTCACACTTCCCATGAAAGAACTCCATAGCTCAAAAATCTAAATCCTGACTTTGGCCCTCGATATCTATTTGAAGAGTAGGTTGAAGCAAGAAATCTACAGTCTTTTCAGACAAAGTTTGCAGCTTTTACAAACCAGAAGTAAGATATCTTCTTGTCTGCATTTTTTCTCTTTTCCTTCTTTTCAGTTTCACCCAATAGAAAGAAATGGCACCTTAATCAATCCCAACTTCAGTAAAACAGAGACATGAGGAAATTCTAGATAAAGTTGATTCCTTTCATGATAGTCAAGATTGAATGACAAATAAACCAAACCCCCTCAAAATCACATGAATCTCCTCATCATCAGTACCAATTCTAGTCGCAAACGTGGTTTAGATCCGTGATCCTTGCCTTTCACATTGTACACGGAAACCCACTTCTCTTATCTATCTTGTGTAGACTAAAGTGGTTTCTTTTTATCTCCATGCCCTGTAGGTGTAGATTGTACCATCTAAAATAGTCAACGAAGAAAGAACTTTTTTTTAGGAAATCACATGCATCTTGTTTTGTTAATTAACCATTTCTAGAACTAAATGTTGCTGTATGGATGCGTAATGGGATTTTACATTTCTTGTATTTGCAATCTTTTTGGGTATCTTTTAGTGCTGAGTTATTAGAATTGCAGTATTATAGATCCTAGACAGTTATGCTGCTTAAATATTTTTTGTCATTCCCCTGCGTTCACCACCAGCTCCGAGCAAATTTTTAAACAATACTATATTACTGTTTGAATTGGATGCTATGGTGACGCAACACGGAGAACACAGATTTCTTCTACCACATAAACACCAATTTCTTCTACTGCTACAACAGACTGATGAAAGGTAGTGTTACTTGCCTAGGTATGGTAGGATTAGGATTTATGTCAAGTGTGCGAATTGGAGGGATGCACATTATCTTCACATGCTCATTCTATCACTTACGGTTCTTTTTCTTTTAATCACATGGATTGCAATTGCTATGCGTTGAAATTTTTATGCATTGCGTAGAGCGTTTTATATTTTATTGCAGTAGTTTTCAAAATTCGTAGTCATAACTTGCTCTCCCTTGTCCTTTATCTCAAGATCGCTTCCTACTCCTACTGTAAGTCTCTCTCTTATTTTTGCAACTCACAGTTTATATCTGTTACCCTGCCTTCTTTCAAAAATTCAGCAAAAAAAGAATCTTTACATGTTGAATGCATCACATAGTCAACTCTATGAATACAAAGTGAGCCAGAACAATGCTGGGGTGAAAATACACAAGTTTTTCCTTATATTGGTCAAGATGCTTACTAGAGAACATGACGTTATGCCTAATCTTTCACTGCAAGCACCCTCGTAGCTTTACTAACAACCTCACAGGGTATGTACCTACATCTTTATCTTCCTAAACTTATTCATTTTCTTATAGATGATAGCCAAACCGTCCTATCTTGCTCGTTTAAAATTTGTGTTGCTTTCACCTGGATTCACTTCCCACTATGATTTGGATGGCATGAACCGCCGCTGCCAACGTTGCCATGCAAAGTTTTGTATTCAATCACGCAGCCTCAAAATTTTGGATTGTGAACCTAGTAGCATCATGTCGTATTATCCTAAAACATGTATTGTTGCTTCCAAACCATATGATCTTCATGTGTTATACCTAACAAATGTACTGGTGGTACATGATATTCATACGCATGAATACTTTCACCTTATGTTGAATGCAAATCTAAATTTTAATGACCTTTGTAAACTCTTCCAGGAATGTCACTGATTTTATATCTGTGGCGTAGCGCGGGCTGCTATCCCTGGTCAAGCACTACATCACCATTAAACATATTGTCTAGCAGACTATAATGAATAAAGTTTAGAGCCTCGGTTTAATGGATACCTGATGCGCTTCTCAGGTTTCAAGATCGTGCTATGCAGCTTGATAAATTGGTTTGTTAACTCTTAGTATCATTTTTTGTGTTTTCTAAAATGTATGTTAATAAACTTGTATATACTGTTTATCTCTTATGAACTTGCTTCTTAAACTGTTACTGTAACTTGTATATACTGTTCAGTAATTTTTTTATCATCTTCTTTAGAGTATAGCAATCAAGCTCTATAGCATGTCACCATTGTCTAGCCGTCTATCATGAAACCTGATTCACTTCCCAGGTTCCAAGATCATGCTATTGAGCTTATTACATGCATGGTTGGGTTCTGTTTTATTCTGTTTCATGAGTTGATTTTGACTCTTGTGGCATTTGTTGTTCTAAACTTTTTTTTCCTCGCATTCTTTTATTCTTTACTGCTTTGCGTGCTCCCTTTGCTTTTTGTCTTCTGGTTAGTTAAACTGTTAGTTAGTGTCAGTATTGTTTATTTTTCCCTAGACCATCTTTATTAATTTTTTCCCTTGTGCAGTTGTGCATGTTGGGTCTGAAAAGTCTAAAATACTTTTTGATGAGTAGCTCTGAACAGCTTAATAAGAATCGTGATTACATTTTTTTTTTATCACATTGGGTACTGACTCTCAATTTTTCCATGTTCTTCCCCCTCGGCTGCCGAGATCATGGTGTACGTGTAAACCCCTCCAGGATGAATGCCTAAACACAAAACAAACATGAGCTGATCAGGTTCATTATCTTTCGGAAAAAAGGAAAACAAAACACAAATAATTAACGTAATTACTATTTAGCCTTTCAAAAAACAGAAATTGGATTTACCTTCTTCGGACAGCAAGATATGGAGAACGCCATTACTCTCCATCAACGCCACTGTTTTAGAAAAATACTCAGCACAGTCGCATGATTGTACCATCCTCGCATCCAGAACCTTGCATTCGACTGTCCTCTTTTCAGGTTTGGCCACCAGCAATCCAAGTCACCGACTAAGCTTCCTGGTTGCAACTGACCATAATCGAAGGGCAGCGTCCGCTGACAAGGACCCTTTACACCAAGGGCCTAGTCCAAAGACCACTGTTTATGCGCATTACACCTTTTCAGAATAATATGGTTCCTCAATTGTTACATATATTTTAACAAAAAAGTGTGGATGAGACATATTTAGTTCTTATTATTCTACATTGTTATTTCTTTTCTAATCGATAACTTTTACAAATAAACAATCGGGAGAAGTTAATAAATCGAATATAATAATGAAACAATGAAAAAATAGCTTTGCTCATACAGGAACATACTGCCATTAACTAGTATAAATCCTCATTAAATACGATAAAATAACATAACCTAAAGCAATATGAATCCTGAAATATATTTCCTTTTTATATGTCAAATAAGTGCCTCATGAAAATATCAATCATTCTTAAAAGCTAATAACAATGGATGCACTCAGTCTCAACTCAAAATTTTGCTCCCCATCATTGTTAGGAAAACTTAAATGTCTACTCTGCTGTCAACCTGGTGACCTGAGAAACCTTTCCGAGGACTTGGTCTAGCCATTACCTCTCGGTCTGTTAATGTCCCGATCGCCTCCATCATAGGCGCCTCCCCTGCCAAAACTTCGAGATCCGAAACGACCCCTTGAAGCATCTGATTGATAGCTGCCCCTTCCTCTGCCTCTTCCTCCTTTTCCAAAACAAGTTTAACCACAAAATTTAAGACCGGGTAAAGAGTATACAAAGAACATGCTTCTTCATAAATTCAAAAGTTGTGCAATAAAAAATGGTTCTTGCTGATATCAGTATTGATGTCAGTAAACATTCTACAGATACACTTTTAGATAACCTTAAATTAAAGATGCCAAAGGGTATACGGTACTTCTCTACAAGGCAACTCATACCCATGACAAATTTATTCCATCATAAAACTAGAGTTGATTCCAATAGTTGAAACTAAAGTATTGAACAAAGCACACTGCATTTCCATTGCGTCAATCCATCGGGTAGTTGGAGAATTAAGGAGTGGACTAATGTCCGAGTCATGTTAGAAACTAAAACTAACTAAAACTTAACCACAAATCACGGCAAATATATTTGATTTTGATGCATGTATGCAGCAGTTAATCACTAGCAAGTGAAAGAGGAATCATAAGATCAATGAAAGAGTGAACAATGATAGTGATAGATGGAAGAAGCTGCATACTTCCTGCTCGAGATGGGATGTAACTATTTGGTCTCCGCTCTTCAATAAATACTTGTCGTCCAGCAACAATAGCACTGCCAGCCTGAAGCCATTATGGAATATAAGGTTGACTTCTGTACTAACCACATACTGATAACTAAAGTTTATATAATCAAAAGTGGCATATAGTCAATAAAAGCTGGAAAGTGAAAGAATATGGATGTAGTAAACAAAGTCAGTTTCGAGCCAAGGCTCTCAAGTATGTTCTGTTTTTGTTTTTAAAACTAAGCAAAAAGGAAAAAAAGTTTTGGTATTGCACACCACTATCCAATTACAAAGAATCGAGCTAGTTAGCCAGACTTAAATGTACTGTCATATTGGACGTAGCAAAAACGTTACAGACAAGTTAAATACTAGATGAAGGATTGAATATTCTGACCTTGATTGCATTATGAACACCACTCATATCTTCAAATTCAACAAAAGCATAACACACACCAACATCCTACAGGGTCAGGAATACAAAATACTTGAGCATGATTGAAGGGAGTAAAGATGGCAAACATTGCTAAAAAGGAAAAAGAAAAGAAAAACAGGGATGAACCTTTCGACTTCGAATGACAACACCTTCAGGTACAATTTTGCCAAAGTTCTTGAATTCCTCCTCAATTTCAGCTTCGGATGCTGAAGGTAGCAGGTTTCTGACATAAACGGATCTTATTTCATCTGAAGTGTTCATATAAATGGGCAAAATAAGTAATGTTAATGACCCAAAAACTGTAACTCAAATCTGAAAAAGGAGAAAAGTATATTCAATAGCATCAGAAACAACCAAATAGGCATCATTCAATCCAAGCAGAAGACAACAATATCCACTGTCTTACATGATGAAACATAAATGCACAGCACAACACTAACCTTCGTCATCAAAAGCTGAAAAGTCGTCATTTGTATCCCCCCTGGTCTTTTCGGATGAATTTGATATTGTAGCTGGTTGCTGAGCAGTGGGCTGCGAAGCATGATTCCAATCTGAAACAGGTGGTGTATTCTTGTTAACAGAAGGCGGCGGAGCAACAAGAAGTGCAGATTGTGCTTTAGCAATCCGTAGCTGTTATTGAGGAAAAAGAAAAATTAATCATAGGATTACAGATATCCCCAGTTATTTTGAAACTCATAACATGAATGCATGATACATACAATAGAAGCATAAGTAAGCTTTTGGGGCTCTCCAGCAGGTTCCTCGAGGGGAGGAGGCATGGAATCTTGAGCAGAATTCACAGTCATAGGGAGGAAACCATTTGACTCTTCTCTAGAATTTTCCTCCAAAATATTTTCAGACTCGGAGACTTGCTGTAACCGTTGCTCCGGGAAACTGTAGTTGTCTACTGCACCGTTTTCCTTGGTCTCAGCTGCAACCGCAAACTCCCTAGCCTGGATTTCTCCACCCACAAAGTAGTTTGAAACTGCACGAAACATCAATTGATGTGCCAAAAAATAAAATACAAGTTAAAGAAATTTTCCATGCAGCTGGGACTTTCATATAATTCCACGCATACAATTTCGGATTACCACACTTCAGATGCAGATATTAATCAGATAAAGGGACTCAAAATCAAATTAGAGCACGTTTAACCATCATAAATACTTCATGCAACTGTAAACTTGACGCCACTCTGTATTATTTAGGACTTGATAATGTAAACAAAGATGTAATTGTACACAGGATGTGTCAAATAAGATCACTAATATTAGTTTATTGCTAGCTTCTTATCTTTGACAGAGTTGAATTAGCATACCTCGCTCTGGAATTGAACTGGGTGCATTAAGTTTGACGTCAAGGTTGCTCCGGGATAATATAACTGCCGGATGATGGTGAAATGGTTCCTCATCAACGAAGTAAAATACATCGTTGAGAACAAAGTAACCTTTCCGCTGAGGTGCAAGGAAAAAGGTTTCCACAAATTTCCTCTTGCTGTTGAAATCCTTTAATTGAACAGAACCTGAACACATCACGAGCACACCTCCATTCCAAGATTCCAGCGCATGCGCTGTCCTAATTTGAATCCCAGTGTAATTGAGAGACATGATGAGTGTGTGGATTTGCTGCAGAAAAAAAGGTAACTACTGAGCCAAGCATATCGAGTAATGCATTTGCATGTAAAGGACTCAACAATATATCATAACACAACAAGGAAGGTATCACATTAAAGTTCTTGTGCCTGCAACCACAAGGTATAGGTTTGAGAATCAGAGTAGCTACTCAGTCAAAAAATGCAGGAGAATTTTACTTAATAGGATAGGACCATAGCTAAAGTAATGGCAGTTTTATCAAACCAGTAATTTAATGAAGAAAACACCGGCATGATGCTATCACAAGTGGAGCTTTCATCACCTTCGCACACTTAACCCATTACTACCACTACCTAATTAACAAGTAACGGAAACAGCACCCATATACTCTCTACCTAATTTTTAATGACAAACAATTTTGGCACGCACAAATGGCACAGCAATTGTCAACTTGAGTGGCAACCATTAGTTCTTAATAAACACAAAAGGTTATTTCAGACCCACCAGAATAGAGTACTGCAATCACAATTGTCGCAAAATTTAACTGAAAACTAATTAATGTGCCCCAAACAAGCCGCAATTTAAACATAAAAATGTAATGCAATTCAAATTCACAAAACCAAACACTCCATTTGGAAATGCAAACAAAACAAATACTGAAAAAAAAACATGTATATAAACAGAGGGAAATACCAGCATTGTGGTGGCGGTGTCTCTGTTAGTTCCATCAACACGAAGCATAACGCTGTTGTCACTATAAAACTGATGCACCAAATCCGGCTGGTGCTGTAGCACTTGATAGTACTGCCCGACAAAGTACGTCCCTACCTATACAAAAAAAAAAAACGCGGTAAACCCTAACTGTTAAACAAGCCGGAAACCCGAAATGAAAAGGGAGAAGAAAAACCTGAGCAGCAGTGACCGGAACGGGATACGGCGTCGTCATTTCCAGCGACTAAACAGATCCACAAATGCCGCCACTCCCTCCCCCGCAAGATCTGCACTGCGAAAAAACAGTCGCCGTCAACAAACACAACCAAACTACACATGCAAATACGACCTCTCGAGCACAGATACTGTCCATGTATACGCATTGAAAGAGAGGAGGACGAAGAAGGTGAGGAGAAATCAGAGAGAGGAGGGTATAGTTACCTGGAGGGGATAACAGATTTGATGGAGGATTTTCTCCACTGGTTTTTTTTTTTTTTAAATTATTTTTTGTGCTTTTGTTCTATTTGTTTTATGAGTGTGTGTCGTGTTGGTGTTGGTGGTCGTGCTGTGCTGCTGCTGCGAGTACTCGCTCGCTGGGCATTTTTGTATGATTCTTTTCTGATCCTTTTTTGTTTGTTAGCCGTCAAAATGGTGAAAAAGGTTCTGGACTTGACTATCTTTTACCGTTTTCCGTTTGGGCCCGTCTTTTTATTTTCTTCGGGTCCTTTACGGTTTACCCCTCTGAATTTTTTAGAATCCATTAATTATATTGATTAATTTAATGAATTTGTCAAAAGATTAATTTTAATGTTTATCACGCACATGTTAATATAATCTTACATTGAATTTTATTACTACTGGTAGCTTTTGTGGGACATGTTTGTAATTTTCAATCCTTAATTCATTCATACGGATATAAAAGTGGCAAATGAACGATACATTTTTCTGGGAAATAAGAGTAGCATTCTCGGTTTGCAACTATTTGTGGCAAGTAAAGATGTTAAATAGGTGGGAAATCCATTGGTACAACAGTCATTCCTTCTGTAATATACTCCCCAATCAGTAAACTTGAATTGAGTGCTCAGCACATTTACATTACTCATAAATTTTCACAAGTTCTGCTCAGATGATACAGGAGTGGGAAAAGACGGGCATAAGCCCGTAAGAGATGCAACAGATTCCAGGTTGCCGAGTGATCTACAATTGCCAGTTCATGTATCGTTTCCTTCATTTCCTTGGTGCTGTTGATGTCAATCTTCATCACTCCTTAGAGCCATAACTTTCACCAGCCATAATCTTAAGCTTTCCTTCCCTCAGCCAAGCTCACACGCATTGCGCGCCCCTCTAATTCCTGAAATACCACGAAAAGCAAGACAAAAAAAAACATTTTCAGTTCTAAATTGCCTTCAGAATTGATGTGCAGTGAAGTTCTTACTAAGATAGTGCATATAGTGCAAAGAGAAGGCTGATTATACCACTCCGTTAAGAGTTTCGAGAGCAGTTTCCATCTCCGGTTTTGTTGCGTAGCAGACAAAGCCGTACCCACGTGACCTCCCAGACTCCCCATCGTATAGAACCCTCGCACCAACCACATTTCCGTATTCGTTAAAAGCTTGCATCAAACTTTCAGAAGTTACCGACCAGGATAAATTTCCAACAAATAGCTTGTGTTCTGTTTCTGGATATAAAGGTTGTTTAGGCTTTGGTTGATCTGCATAGTTCACCCTCATGGTACGTCCCAAGTGTTGCTGCAAAGCAAAACGAAAAAAATTAATCCCAGATGTCAGCAACTAGCATTAAAACTTGAATGGAATCAAAGGGAGCAAGGTAGAGAGATATCGTACACTTCCATCAAGATTTTTAATAACTGTTTCACAATCTTCAACGCTGCTCATTGTCACGAATGCAAAACCTCTACTTCTTCCGGTATCCCTATTGTAAAGAACCTATAACATTCTCACTGTTCAGTGAAAGGATCTCTCCTAAAGAACTGAAATAAACAAATAACAATTGCAAGGTATGATTGAGGAAACATTATAAGCATATAAGCATTGATCTCATTGTTCAGTGGGTGTTCTCCCCAAAAGAATTGAAATGGACAAGCAACAATTGGATGGCAATGTCGAGGAAAGGTTATGAACAACAAGAACAAATTCAAGCATATCTTTCAGAACTTCCAAAAACTATTCGATGGTCAAGTTTCGATCCTGAAACTGGATTTGATCGATCATGGATGAACCAACGAAACTAGAAACACAGAGGAAGTGGCTATTATCAAGATTCAAGAACATTTTTCATATTTAAGAAGCAAGAAGCATTCCAAATTGAGATCACAAGATAAACAACAATGCACTTACTTATAAGCTGCCTTCCAAAATCAGATCAATTTTAATTAGAATGGGCAAACCAGGCAAAATTAACAAATTAGAGCGTCCAAATTAAGAAACAAAGAAAGCTTCATACAATTCAGACTCAATCCCTTGCTAAAGCAACAAAAATCAATAAATCAACAATTCATGCAAAACCCATACGACAGAATCCATAAATCAGAGAATTTAGACGTGTAACATAAGAAATGCAACAAACCTCAACCATTTCAGGGCTCCCGTAATCTTGAATGATTCCAGCAAGTTGAGCACTATCAACATTGTAAGGTAAATTCCCAAAATAGAGTTTGGTATTAACAGGTGACTCAACTTCTCCTTCTCCTTCTCCTTCTCCTTCTTCTGCTTCTACACTCACTTCTTCCGTCGCTTCATTTTCCACCAAACCCTCTTCCTCCACAGCAGTAGTAGCTGCTTCCTCCTGAGCAACAGCAGCAGACAGGAGGGATCTCGGCCCACGCCATGAGACTGCTGCAATTAGCGAAAGTGAATCAATGGCATAATAAGAGCGCGCGATCTTTGTCGACGATGGTGAGAATTTAAGGAAATTGGAATCAGATACGAAATGTTGTTTTGAAGGCGTGCATTTCAGTGTGTGAATGGAAGGAGAGAAAGTTGCAGCCATGGTTGATGATTGTGGTGGTTTTTTCTGTTATGGGAGTGGAAAGGTTTGGAAGAGGAAGAGTGTATATATCCATGGCTAGTAATCTAAGCTGATGTGGGTAGATTGTGTCCAATGAGATAGAGGAAGATATAAAAAGAAGGGATAAGGTCAGTAACTGTACAGTATGGATCAGACTCATAGAGTTCAGTAATATTGGGCTTTGGGCTTTCCTATTAGATTCCTATTTGGGCCTTTTTCATTTCAGTCTGTTTTAATTCTTGTTGTCCATAAAATATGATTAGTTGATGTTGTATGATTGATCCAGAGACACATTTTTGCAATATAATAAAATTTAAATTTTTCATTTTTTTTTACATTTTGATAAATAGTTCAGGGTTTAGTAACTAGTTATTACGTTGATTAGCAATATTCACAGTAGATATGAAAAACAAAAGAAAAAATTTAATTAAATTTCGTTGAACTGATAAATTTTCCGTATATGTTGTGCGAAACAAAATGCATGACATGTCGTTTAGATGGAGCAAAGATACTGGAATAATAGGATTGTGAAAAAATGGTCCTCCAAAAAGTCCCTTTTTCCAGTTATGGACCCTCAGTCTACCCTTGAATATGGGATCGAAGTTCATGAGGTAGTAATCATGAATACATTGCAAGATGACATTCACATAATCTATTGTGTAGCATTGCAAGAACAAGACTAGCAGCCTTTAGTATTTCCTAACAAAAATGGTCTTAGTGTCAACAACTAATTTAACTCAAAAGTACAAGTCCTATGTTTATGTTCAAATTCAAACAGTTAGACTCTCATAGGACTTAATTTGTCTGTCGGTATGCTTCTCCGCCGACTTGAAAGAGGTGGCATAGACCATTTCTTTCCTTTGAGATCAGTCCCTATATCAGTGGTATCCTTGGTCTTCTTTGTGTCGGTAAAACCTTCATCCGGAGCATGGCTTGGGATAACCTTGCATTGTTGATGTCTCTTTTGCATCAACCTATCATTCCCTGAAGGAAATGGTCGTCGTGTAGCTTTCTTATTTCTATTTCCAATCACTGCATCATTCTCTAGACACAACACAATTGCAAAATGCAATGAGTTAGAGGGCCGTTTCGTGTGTGAAGCAATCCTAGATGGATGTATCATGTATGTGTAATGTAAATACAGTGAAGTGCAGAAGCCTTGACAGTGCATACGACATTACGACTGATTCTAAGCTGCAGTCTCTATTTTTTTTCCTTCCATTCCAGTTACGACCAAATGGGCACAAAGAACTTAATTGCTCCCTACTTGCCAGTATCATTTCCATCTATCGCACGCTAAACAATCACTTGAGTTCTTGGCGATGGCCACCAGGACAATACAAATTATGGTGAAGTGCTAAGGTCTAAACTTTCAAGTCTGAAGTACTAAATTTCTGGGTCAAGTTATAACTTATGGAGATTTCTTCTTATGCCTGACACAAACTATGAAACAACATTCAAAATAGTTAACAAAGGAATTACCAGGACTAGATAAGACAGCACGGGGTCGTGGGACTGAACTGGCTCTAATGTTTGGTCTATCCTCCTTCTCCTCATCAACATCGCATTTCTTATCTGTTCCAGCAAGTGAAACAGCATCAACTGCAAAAACCGAAAGATATTTTGAGAATCTATTGGTAGCTTTGTGACAGGAAAGACATGGGCATAAATTTAACCTTCAATTACAGGAACTGGTGGTATGATTACACTTGGCACATAAGACTTTGGAATTCTTGCTCTAGCTGGTGGAGAAACATCTTGGTGTCTCCTCACTACACATAACAGACCACCAAATCACAGATCAAAACTGATAACTCTAATAGGTCGTGTAGTGCATCTATTTGCCATAAACTTGAGCAAAACAATCCTCATTATCGAACTTCCTGCTTTCCTATAACTGTTTGTCTCATATTCAACAGAAAATTCAATCACATGACTGACTACTTCACAGCAAAGTATTCTTCTTTGAACAATGGTACCTGTCCCTGAGCTGTGATACCTATGAGTACTCTTTCACAGTTCTAGAGTACAAATATCCTCTTCTACAATCAATATAATGTATTGAACATTTATGAAGCAGCAAAAATTGATCATCAAAACTTCCATGCTTGTGCAAAATCCCTACAGTAGCAAGACAGCAAGCCAAGGTTTTGAGTTGTGAGAAACATTCCCATATTCAGCTGTTATCTTTAGCAACAACAGTACCACCTCAGTTTTGTTATTTAGCTTGACTCATACTTTAAAGTTTCTATGTTCCCCAAAACACAATTTTGTTCATTCTACATCACTTGTACACCTTCAAAGGGTGTCAAATTCCAACAAACCTTCCCTTAAATTTGGAAAAATCGAACAAATGTTCCTATCGATTAATGATGCAAACAATGGTGTTAATTCTGTCCAAACCTAAAATAAGGAATTCTAGCAAAACATTACAAAAAACAGATACTGCCATCATAAGACAAACCACAGCCACTTCAATGATTCATAACTAGCACCAGAGATAGGATTCAAGCTCAAACCAAGTAATACTGTTTAAATAAAATGATTGAACAAAAAAATTGGATCCAAAAACCAAAAAAAAAAAAAAAAGAACGGCAAATTATTTAAATTAGAAAAGAACAGGAAATACCAAAAAAACAAGAATCCTGCAAGGATAGAGACTGGACATCTTTGAGCGAAAGCAAAGAACTCCAGTTATGTTCATGTACTGTATGTCGATCATCTGGACCATCTGCTCTGATCTTCACCTTTGGATACACTTGAAAAAATCCCAAAAAATGAAACAAAGAACAATTATTACCAAACCGATCAATACCAAACTCACATAAATAAAATTCCAATGAAACCCCATATGAACCCAAAAAGATGGGAGAAGAACTCACTTTGTGTCTGCTGCGTTGAAGAAGAAGGTATATGATGGGCTATAATAATGATGATTAGGCGAAGTGGGTTAGTGAGAAATCAAGCTATAAACAAAGAAAAACAGTCAAAACAATGCGTTTCCGTGTGTTTTACAAGAGTTTAAGTTGTGGAGATGAAAAAGGTTCGAACTTTTGAAATTCTTTGGGAACGGGGAAAAAGGTTGGGACAAATTGGTGCGTGTGTGCGTGTTCTAGTTCTAGTGGAAGGCTTAAGGAAAGAAATGGTGACATGAGCGAAGAAATATACAAAGTTGAGTTCTTGGTCAAACGCTGAATCGATGCATGTGTGTAAATAAACTTTTGGATGATCAGATGCGCCTCCAAGATGGAACCATCGATGCCTGATTCTTCTTCTAATGGTCGGTCTCTGTTTTTTTTATTTGGTTTAATAATTTGATTTTAAATGATCCTTAGAGACACCGAACCGAACAGTCGTTTTCCTTTCACGATATTGAGTTTTCAAAAGTCACGTTAAATTCTCAAATAAACAAACAAAATTATACTAAATGAAATAAATATTTAATATATAAACAAAATTATTAATTATGCTAAATCAAAATATTGCGTTTTCAAAACTCACTGTAAATTCTCTATAAATAAATAAAATTATCTAAATTAATTACAAACGGAGGTTCTTTAATTAGCTAATTAAGGTTTTCAACTTCTTTTAGTCAATTAAGCATTTTAAACTTTATTTTTCAAGTATATATGGTTAGATACTATATTATATGTATTTTTAAATTAAATTTTAACACATCGGTTAATATAAAAAGATTGTAAATTTTAGATTATAGAAAACAATATTTCTTAACTCATAAAAGCATTTAGATTACACAGATACAAAGAGATAACAACATGTTTTTATTTGTTTTAAAAAAATTAATATGCTTAATTTTGTATTGATTACATTTTAAAATTGTACTCCTCCCAGTTTTATTAAATGTCCCTTTGACTTTGGGCATGCATATTAAGGAAGCTAGGTGATTCACTGTTTGAGACAATTTTATTCCTTATTTTTTTTTGAACGTACGTTAATATACAAAACAAAGGGCAAAATTGTCTCAAACAGTGAATCATCCGACTTCTTTAATATGCGTGCTCAAAGTCAAAACGATAGTTAATAAAACTAGAAGAGAGTAATACAGTTTATTTTTTCAACATGGTGACAAAGTAATTTAACTTTAATATTGGTATATATACAATTTTATTTTTTTCTTTAGGCTCATAGTTTAGTTTCGGCCTAATCAGGCGTGGGCCCTTAATTTAAGCAGGCTGGAAACAGTAACTGCACGGTGGCTAAGGGTTTTAGCTCCGCTAAAATTGGGCGTGTGTAGGGTTTATAAAATCTCGCCATAACTACCCGTTCTCCTTTTGGATGATGTGGCACAGGGCCTGCCTGAGCTGGAGACAGAGCATCCGGCGATACTGCACGGCTGTGTCACGGCGCCATATTGAAGACGAGGGTGACTGGGCTTATTCGTCAGAGTGGTGGGATAAGGATTCTAATGGCGGCACCCTTTTCCTTGCCACCTCCAATCATGGAAACGGCGTCATTTCCATTTTCGGTCACCCCTCCTCCAGACCGGTCAGTTTCTCTCCGTCGTTAAACCCATATTTTTGTGTGATTGGATAGTTGGTTTTTATGATTTCTAGTAACTGAGTTGATTTTTATTTTTCAAATTTCTGTTTTGAAGAGTGAGGTTCATTGGCCAGAAACCGAGAAATGGCTACAGAGAAGGTACAAAGAGTTGCAGCCAAGTAGTGGTGACGATTCGCAGTTTAGAATTCTTGGATATCAATGGCGGACGTTACATTTCAATGACGAGTCGCGCCAGAGTACTGTGAAAGTGATGGCTGCTTACCGACAATCCGAACCCCGGTCTATATACTTGATGCAACAACCGCATTGCCTCGCTATTCCTTGTAAATTTCATTCTCTTCACTTCTCTGTTATTTGGAAATGAATTTCCCGCCCTTTGCTGCACTTGCATTGATCTGTTTTTTGGTGTCATGTTTGCTTGTTTGTTTAATTATGCACCATCTTTATACTTTATCATGTGTTGTTATGTTCTTACTAGTTAAAGAATTGCTGAATTTTGACTTTTTTTTCCTCGTATGATCAACTTGTACAGATTTGAGGAGTATGGTAGCCACTGGGCTGGCAGCTATGGCATCCTGTGGCTTCGATGTTACGGCTGCTGCTTGTGGGAAGAAAACAATGCGTATTTTATGCATTGGGCATGGTGGTGGCAGTTTGCCGTTATTTTTGGCTAACAAAATCCGAGGTTGGTGAAGGTGTTTTCCTTAACTGCATGTTTTTATTCTCTGTTCTTCTTTTCTTTTTGTTATGTTCAGATTGTAGTCTTTGCAGCTTTGCAGCTTTGCAGCTTTGAGCTAAAGCTCTCGTGCTTTACTTGTTTTGTTTTCAAATGATGACACGGGGAAATTTAGAGCTCCATAACTGAATAGTAGTAAGTTATGAATCGTAGGAAACACCCTTAAAGCTGTTGTTGCTTATAGTAATACTCAATACCCCCAGTGCCCTATCTTATCCAGGACTATTTAATTTTTTTTGCCTTAAGGCTGCTTTGAACTTCAATGCAAGTATTCTTACCTTACTATCATCTCATCTTAGGGAAGCAAAATCAATGTTGGTGCGTCATGAATCTCATATACACTCCTGACATTTGTATTTTTTTCTGCAGGTGCTACTGTTGACATTGTTGAAATTGATCCACTTGTTATATGTGCTTCAATCCACACAATGGGTTTTCCAGCTTTCTCAGTTATGTCCTCACTGGGTCAGCGTGCTGTATCAAGACCCAACACGATGGATGAAGTACTGTGGAAGGGCATTCATGAGAGGCTTCACCTCTACGAGTCAGATGCTGAGAAATTTGTCCTCAACACACCAAATCTATATGATATGATCTTCATTGATGCTTATGATGGTGATGACATCTTCCCTCGCAAGCTCTGGGACCCAGATTCCACATTTCTTAAAGCACTCAGTAGTCAACTAGATCCTCGACATGGCACTGTTGTGGTTAACCTTCACTCAGA
This sequence comes from Viola odorata, assembly GCA_963691705.1. NCBI lineage: Eukaryota > Viridiplantae > Streptophyta > Magnoliopsida > Malpighiales > Violaceae > Viola > Viola odorata. Next base: position 70,158,875 of record OY829539.1, on the reverse strand, counting down.
TTCTGATGACGACAGGTCAGCAGATGCTTCTGCTTTAGTTTTTGCAGAACCAATCTTGCCAATGAGTAAACACGTCTCTAAAGTTTGCCATGCGTACAAGGATGTTCTGCTGAGAAATGGAAACTCTTCCGGTTCTGGTGTAGGATTCACTGTTGCTGCGCCTTGGGTATGCAACACATCCCTGGTTGTATCGAGAGGTTTTGGAATTGATATCAAGCATAGCAGCAGGAATTCCATTATGGGTATCCTCGCATCTAAGTACCTTGAAGTTGAAAATGTGTTGGACTTCTCTTGCTTAGATTATATAAAAAGAGATTTTAGGCTTGTTGAATAACCTTCAAAAAGATCAATAAGCCCCCGCGGTCTCTGTTGTTGTCCGTATAGCACCCGAATTTTGATCATAGCTGGAGCTTCCGAGCCAAGCACCAAGAGGGATTTAATTTCTTTGGTTAAGTGTCCGATTGGAAACTTGTTTTCCTTTTGGATTTTGCTCTGGAATTGTATTCGTTATACAGATTGGTTATGCAAAATAGTAAATCAACTCTATACATCTGATACAGTGACACGCACTTAAAAATTAAGGTGGTAAAAGGTTAAACTAAAATGGTTGAAATTTTATTTATTTATAGCAATTTTTAAAATATGTATATACTTTAAAATATATGATTAAATGAAACAGCTCATCCCTAGTGATGTTTACATACGTTCCTCTTAAATCTCCCACTCATCACTAAAATAGACTGCCACAAGCAATTCACCAAATTAGAGCTGCAGCAGAGCAGCTGAGTCTCCTCCTCCCCCCACCTAATCCACCCGCGGGACTCAGGACCGTGTCAGATCAGAAGCCTATCGGAGTTTGTTTCTCACACAGTCCCACAACATACCCAAGATAGTATTAGCATGGTAGCATGGTCACTAACCACACCATTTTGCGCTACTGCGACAGCAGCATACAGTATCCATCTTCTCAGCATACCTACTCCCTGCACCCGTAGCCTACGAATCTTGTACAGCATTTCCATTCCTGAGGATTGAGCAAAACCAGAAACCAAGATGACGGATTTTGCAGCCATGGCTTGCCACATGGTTTGTCGGTTAGTACTGGCAGCTTGGTAAGTTGGGTCCGAGTTGATTGTGGCTTAGCCAGCATAACTTTCACTGAACTAGTATTACAGCAATCCACCTTTCCACCAAGTTATCAGAATATCTGGACAGTTACCACTCAAAATCTTTATGACGTTCCTCCTTTACTTCCTTTGTCCTTCTTAATGCAAAATCTCATCCAAAACTAACCCATACCATACTTTCTCAATCTCCTCCATCAACTCATCTAACATTCCATAAATCTCCTCTGTTCTCTCGTGCCTCCTATCCCCTGCCAAGAAGGCATGAACTTTGCCTTTCACCTCCATCCAACAAATACCCCCTACTCTCTTGACCCTCCTGCATTTCATCAACTTCCTCAATTTGGCAACCTCATTCCACCTTCCTTTATTCGACAGCACATTTGCAGCGATCACATAAGCTGACTGATCATGCTGATCCAATTCCAGTAACCTCTTAGCCATCACCAAAGCTATTTCCGGTGTGCCATGAATTTGCACAAGCGGATAGCAAAGCTCGCCACACTGCAGCATCGGGCTCAGTAGGCATTGTCATTGCAATCCTCTCTGCTTCGTCTAAATGTCCCATTCTTGCCATTGCGTGCACCAAACACGTATAATGCTCCAAACTGGGTTCCAATCTATAATCCATCCTCGTCTTCCCAAGCCATGTCTCACACTCAAAAAACAAACCAGCATTTGCTAAAGCCGTTAACATAGCCAAAAAGCTATACTCGTCTGGTATAAGTCTTTTTGCTTGCATTGCATTCCATAAGTCCACGACAGAATCTTTATCCGCTTGTTGAGAATAAGCAGCCATCATCACATTCCACCCCATCACATTTAATTCAGGCAATAAACTATCGAACACCTTCCTTGCATCGGTTACAAAGCCAGCTTTTCCATACCCGTCTACCAAACCACTCCCCACAACAACATTCTCAGCAAACCCACAGACCAAAGCATGCCCATGAATCACTCTACACTGCTCCAACACAGCCATCTCCGCAGTTCCTCGTAACGCACCTGAAATACTATGAACCGTCGACCCCACATTACACGTCCTCATTTCCATGAAAACTGACAGGGCATCAATTGCTCTAGAATTTTGAGCCAAACCCACAACCAATGCAGAATAACAAACCTCATCTCTAACACTAATTTCATCAAACACCTTGCGCGCATCCCCAGGGAAACTACGTTTTGAATAAAAACTCACCATCGCTGACGCAGAGAAGGGCTGGGAGTTGGTAGAAAGCTTGAACGAAAGGGCGTGGAGGGCGAGGACGAAGCAGAGCAAGGGTGCGTTGATTGGGGAATACAGGAGCAGGGAAGCGGAGCATGGAGAGGAAGTAGGAGAGGGAGGCGGAGGAATTGGCATGAGCTGAGATTAGCGAAGTCCAGGAGACAACGTTTGGATACTGGAATTGAGAAAATATGCGGTGAGCGTAGGAGGGAAAGGAGCCATGGTTGGATTTGGAGTAGAGTGTGATCAAGCTGTTGAAAATGGAGCGATCTGCCTCTAGGGATTTGATAGGATGCGCGGGTCAGTAGACTCAGTAACCATCGAGTCGACCGAGTTTAAGGTTTATCCTCTTCTGAATCGAATGAAGTCGTTTGCTTTTTCATACTTGGAATTCGTTTGTCGTTCCCGCTCGTCGTTGTGGCTTCACTTTTTCGTCTCTTCGTCTATAGTGGGCCGAAATATAACAAGCCCATTACAGTAATGGGCCGATAACTCAAATGCTAAATGACAGGAGCTTCACCAATCATATTTATTATTAAAATTCTTTTTTTTTGGGTCAATATTTATTCTTAAAATTTGTGAGTTTTACAAACTAGGTTTTACATAATTTTAAGGGGGATTGAAGCACCTAAAGTGAAAAAGGATTATATTAGAGTTATTTGAATAATTGAAAAGATGTCGAATTATAATTCTATATTTTTTATCACAAATTAAATTCCACTAAACTATGTTGAATTTATGTGAGAATTTGGTAGAAATTTTATTTAAAATTACAAAAATAACCTAAGTTATTCTGACATCGGATTATATCTTAATTTGTAGCATTTTCGTCAAATGATAGTATATGAATTCGTAAATATATTCCAAACAAATGAATGAATCAAAATATGTTAGATGTTCCAAACTTAATAATTCATTTCTTTTCTATATATTAGGGTTAATGACAATTTTGATACCTGCAGTCTAATTGATTGATTTATTTCATCCCTCCATTTTTAAAAAATAGTATTTGATCCTTCCACTGTATTCTTATGTCGGATTTCATCCCTGATCCTTACGCCATCCAAATTTGCCGTCCATTTGCTTACGTGGCACGCCACGTCAAGAGACACGTCACTGGAAGCTGACGTGTCTTGCCACGTGGCAGTAATCCACGGGTCGAGCAAGGATCCGGGTTGCAAAATGGGTATGCTCAATTTTTCTTGAAACGACGTCGTTTCACCACTAGGGAGCGTAAAACGACGTCGTTTCACCATTTTTCTTTTTCCTTCCCTTTTTCTTTCCTTCTTTCCCTTTTCTTTATTTCTTCACTTTCCTCCGACCTCAAACCTCACCTCTCCTTCTCTTCTTTCTTTTATTCTTTTCCTTCTTATTTTCTTTCCTTTGGAGGCCAACGATCTCACTCAGCTCTCCTCTTCTCCTTTTCTTTCCTTTTCTTTTCTTTTCTGTGTTTTTTCTTTTCTTCAATGCTACACCCAGATCGGATGTGTGGCTATGTGGTTGTGAGCAAGGATGGCCGACGGCGAGCAGCGACAGTTTGGGTTGTAGATCTGCTGTGTGGTGGTTGAGGCGGTGGCCGGGTCGGGTTTGGTGGGGGTTGATTTGGTGTTGGGTGTTGGTTCGGTGGAGGAGATCGGTGATGCTATGGCGGTGGGCGGCGGTCAGATTTGATGGTGGTTTGGGTTGGGTTTGGATTTGATTATGGTGTAAGTGGTGGAGGAGATCGGTGATGGTGATCGGAATAGGGGATGGATGGCCGGATGTGGGTGTGGGTGCTGGTTTTTTGGTTGGATTTTGGATTTAGGTGGTTGTTTCGGGATTTGGTTCAGTTTTTGTGGAGGTTGGTCGGGATTTGATTTCGGGTATGGCTGGTCGACGGTGATGGTTGTGGTGGCCGGCGGTGATGGTAGCTGGGTCGGGTTGGCAGCGGCGGTGATGATGGCGATGGGGTTCGACCGAGGAAGAGATGGGTTCAATTTTAATTGGGTTTGTGAGGGACGGGTTACGGATTGGGTGGTTTGTGCAGAAGGATTGATTTTGTTGTAGTTTTGGCCGGAGTGACGGGTTTGGCAGTGAGGGACGAGTGTGGTTGGGTGGTTTAATGATTTAATTGGCAGAAGGATTTTAATTGAATTTGGATTTGGGATTGATTTAATTTGGGATTGGAATTGAAATTGGCTTTTTTATTGATATGGCATGGGTTGGATTTAATTGAATTTGGATTTCCAGGGGATGATTGTTTGGTGGATTCGCGAGGGCTGCTTCCTCCCTGAGGTCGGAGGAAAGTGAAGAAATAAATAAAAGGGAAAGAAGGAAAGAAAAAGGGAAGGAAAAATAAAAATGGTGAAACGACGTCGTTTTACGCTCCCTAGTGGTGAAACGACGTCGTTTCAAGAAAAATAGAGCATACCCGTTTTGCGACCCAGATCCTTGCTCGACCCGTGGATTACTGCCACGTGGCAAGACACGTCAGCTTCCAGTGACGTGTCTCTTGACGTGGCGTGCCACGTAAGCAAATGGACGGCAAATTTGGATGGCGTAAGGGTCAGGGATGAAATCCGACATAAGAATACAGTAGAAGGATCAAATACTATTTTTTTAAAATGGAGGGATGAAATAAATCAATCAATTAGACTGCAGGTATCAAAATTGTCATTAACCCTATATATTAAATGCTTTCGAGATTTGCTCTATGCACCTATGGATATTATTTTCATTTTAGTTCATTCCACATTTCAAATTCTGTTCAATTTGATCTTAGGTGTCATCTCCGTTATCCGCCTGGGGTCCCTACCGTCTAAATTGACGGTAACGTTTTCATTTTCTGTTAAATCTCATTATTTTAATATTAAATGTGACAGGGATCACAAATTTAAAAAATATTAACAGAAAAGAAGAAAAGAAAAAAAACTATATTGTAAAAAAATAAAACAAGTGGCCCACCATGTTTTTTTTCTTTTCTTTCTTTCTTTCTCTCTTCTTCTTCCACGGCATCTTTTTTTCTTTTTCTAGTTCTTCACTTGAAAACCTTCTTCATCATCTTGTCATGCTATTCTGGGCTAAAGTCCTCTCCCACTATGTTGCTAATTTCTTCATTTTTTTCTCTACTTTCTCCAAAATTCATGCTTTCCCAAATAAATCCTAGCCTATAATTTCTTAAAAAATGGACCTAAATTTCCAGATCTAATGGTGTTGGGCTGTTTTGGATCAAAATGTGGGGTGCTTGGGTTTGATCTAATTAGTTTGTTTCATTCTTATCAAGATGTGGGGTGCTTGGACTGCAGGGAGAGGAAGAAGCGGCGTCGTGCGGCGGACTTGTTGTTCTTGTTGGTGGTGCTGCTGCAGCTGCTCTTCTTCTTCTTCAAATCTATATTCTTGTTCTCAGCTGTTCTGTTCTTAGTGTTTGGATCTGAAATTTTTTAATTTTTGGATTATTTAATTTTTGTTCTGTTCTTGTCAATGGATCTGGAAATTTTTAATTTTTCTTGTTCTGTTCTTGTGTTTGGATTATTTGATTTTTGTTGAAATGCTGGCAAAGAAAATTTGTTAATGGATATGGAAATTTTTAATTTGGATTTCTTTTAATTTCGTTACCGATTTTTTGATTCAAAAGGATCTAGAAGAAAAAAAGAGGAGAAAGAAAAAAGGAAAAAAAGAAAAAGAAAAAAAGGAACCGGGTAGTGTGAAAGGATGGGGAAAATCAATTGAGTTTTTTAGAATTTAGGGTTTGTGTGTGTGAGCAGAATTTAGGGTTTGTGTGTGTGAGCAGAGTTTGGGAGAAGGGAGAAGGGAGAAGGGAGAAGACGATGTTCGTTCGACGGGAGGGTAGAAAGTGAGAGGTGAGAGGTAAAGAGTAAAAACCATAGTGGGGCCCACTTGTTTTATGTTTTTACAATATTTTTTTTTCTTTTGTTCTTTTCTGTTAATATTTTTTAAATTTGTGGGTCCCGCTAAGTGACCAAGTGTCATGTGAGGGGTCACATTTAATATTAAAATAATGAGATTTAACAGAAAATGGAAACGTTACCGTCAATTTAGACGGTAGGGGCCCTAGGCGGATAACGGAGATGACGCCTGGAACTAAATTGAACAGAATTTGAAATGTGGGACGAATTAAAATGAAAATAATATCCATAGTAACCCAGGGTGCCTTTTCCCCACCTTCCTTCTCCTCTCTTTTTTTTTTTAAAAAAAAAAGTTAGATATTATTAGTAAACTACATAAAATGTATGTTGCAAGAAAAAAGTTGGTCCTTCGAAAACAAAATTACAACTTATCTCTTCTTGTTTATTACTCTAAAATTCCAAGAAAGCTTAATTTTATTGTATATAATTTCATGTGCTAATGGGTTTTTTGTTGGATCTCTATCCGCAAGTCTAGGAAAAAAACAAGAAATGAGGTGGGGATCCATGGGATATCGGAGGCACCAACCATAACTCGCCATTCAAAGTTTCAAACCCTACCTAAAAGGCAAGCCCTTGCAGTCAAAGTGTCAAAACTTAGTTTTTTTCACTCCTACCAATCCAGATTCCTTTACATTCATACCCTGTACATTAGAACATTTCTTCATTCTTTCAAAAATAGTATATTTTATTATTTAATCATTTTGTTCTCATTCTCTTCAAACATTAAAGAAAGAAACCACACCAAAGGAAAATAAAATACTGCTGCATTCTCACTTTTCTATGAAAAAATTTATTTTTATTTTCTATTACTAATTGGGCAATGTACCCTTCACCTTCAGTCACTGCACATCTACTTAGGTAGGCCATTCAGAGCAAAGAAAAAAGTAAATCCCAAGCACCAGAAAACCAAAACCGAGAAGAACCAAAGACAACCTGATCTTTGAGCAACTCAAAGCAATACCACACACACAGAAGCAAACTCTTCACTCTTTTTTTAGTTCAACCAAAAACCCAATTCTTCAATTCTCAAAAAGATTTCTAAAAGTTGTCATGATTTGATCCATAAGGCCATATCTCCCAAATGGGTTTTCTCTCCTTTTTCCCCCTTCTTCTGTTCCTCTCTCTTGTTCTGTTTTCCAATCTTGCTCAATCTGCCACTGATTCAAGTACCTTGGTCTATAAGGGGTGTGCCAAGCAAGCTTTTCAAGATCCAAATGGTGTGTACTCGCAAGCACTTTCTGCTCTATTTGGCTCTTTAGTTCAACAATCTACAAAAACAAAGTTCTTCAAAACCACCACTGGAACCGGCCAGACCACAATAACCGGTCTTTTTCAGTGCAGGGGAGACCTCAGTGTTGAAGATTGTTACAACTGTGTCAGCAAGTTGCCAGTTTTGACTGACAAACTATGTGGGAAGACCATAGCAGCAAGACTCCAGCTTTTGGGTTGCTACATGTTGTATGAGGTTGCTGGGTTTACTCAAATCTCAGGTATGGAAATGCTGTTCAAGACTTGTGGGTCTAGGAATTCAGGAGGAGGTGGGTATGAGGAGAGGAGGGATACTGCTCTTTCAGTGATGCAAAATGGTGTGGTTAGCGGCCATGGATTCTTTGCTAATAGCTATCAATCCGTGTATGTTATGGGGCAGTGTGAAGGTGATGTTGGGGATTCAGATTGTGGGGAGTGTGTGAAAACTGCTATTCAAAGAGCTCAAGTTGAATGTGGAGACTCCATGTCAGGCCAAATCTACCTGCACAAGTGCTTCATAAGTTATAGCTATTATCCAAATGGGGTGCCCAGAAGATCATCATCTTCTTCAGCCTCCTCCTCCTCATCTTCATCAGGTATAAAGTTTAAAACTTTATGGTAAATCTAGAATCTTTAGCTGAGAAATCAACAAAGTTTCTTGCTTTTTATTTGTTTTGTGCTGGGTTTGTTGGATTTTATATTTAATCTTCTTGATTGTCTGTCTAAATGGACAATAAGGTCTCTTTCTTGAAATTAATTGAATTTTCAAGATGTAGTTATCTTGTGGAAAGAGAATGATAGTGGCTTCTTTAATTTAAAATTAGCTTAGGGAAGGGAATGAATAGATCATTGATTTAGGATTTTGATGTGATGTGATGTGATTGTGATGGATGTAGGGACAGGGCAGAACACAGGAAAGACAGTGGCTATTATATTAGGAGGGGCAGCTGGAGTGGGATTCTTGGTGATATGTTTGATGTTTGCAAGAGGCTTGGTGAAAAAACATGATGGTAAGTATGTTGAAATTATATGAAGCTGCATATGAAATGATTCTGCTATGATGAATTGCTTATTACTGTCATCTCCTTTCTGTGCTTGACACAAGATTATGTTATTATGTTTTGCAGATTTTTGAGGGAAGGAGGTGGATGATTCTTTTCTACTACATTCTCGTTTCTTTCATTAGTAGAAAAAACATGGTGTCCTGTGGCAGACAAATTTTGATGATAGGTAGGGAGGAATGTAAGTTTTATTGGAAATTGAAGGAATTAGGGATGGAAAATGAAGGCATGAAATCATGAATTGATCTCTTTTCTTTTTCCACAGAAGTTAGAATGAATGAATGTTGGTCATTTTGAATGGATGACAGAGGAGAGGAGAGGAGAGGAGAGGAGAGTTGAATTGAATTAAATTAAACTAATTGGGTTTTGGCCTCTTTTTATTGTTCTTCTTTTTAACTAATATAGCCATGCCCATGTGATGTTGATGCTACTCCATTTTCTTGTGCTTTATGCTTTTTGGAAAGTAGTAACCTTTGTCTCTGGTAATTAGAGATGCTGCCGCTCTTTTGATTAACTGGAATCTGGTAATTAGGATTTATATATTATTTAAATAATTAATTATTAAGTTAATATGAAATTGGTATTGGAGATATTAATAATGGTATTGCTAGAGCTCAAAGTCAAAATGCCAAGTTGATGATGATGACAATGGGGTTGAGCTGAGCAGTGATGAATTGATAAACAAGATGGATCAGTTTGTTACTGGTTTCAGATTCTATTAAAGGTTAAAAAAATTGATGTCGGTAAATTTTTAAGTATTTTATGATTAATTTATTCAATGCGGAGGAAAGAGAATAGTGTTTATTAATTAGTTTATTTAATATAAAAGAAATAATTATTTGGTATTAAAAATATTCATTAATTATTATTTTAATTTTTATGTCTGATTTTTTATAAAAATCCGAAATCTGAAATGGTATAAGTTTAAATTTATTCTAGCATTAAAAAATGGAAATGGTCAGTAGTAAAACTATGTATTTTTGCTAAATGAAACGAGTTCTTGGCTTGAGCACTAAGATTTTTCTTTTGGACTAGATTCCTCTTTGATTTGGTAAAAAAACAACCAAAAGCCAAAAGCCACTAGCTGCTCCTACCCCGAGGCAACTGATGCTGCTGAACAGTCTTGAAAGATTATACTACAACAGCCCACGTATCCTTATGGGCCCAACCCAAAAGAACATCAATGACTCAGTTGGCCCATTTATGTAATGGGCCTGTTACATTTCGGCCTACTATGTTTCTTACGGGAAACGAATCTCCCCTCTTGATTCCAACTCGGTCGACTCAATGGCTACTGAGTCTACTGACCCGCGCATCCTCCACGCCCGTGCTCTCAAATCCCTAGATGCAAATCGCTCCATTTTCAACAACTTGATCATCTAGTCCAAATCCAAAAATGGTTCCTAAATTCTAGTACCCAACCTGCCATGGTTTTCAAAACTTGAGCAACCCTTTTCCCTGTATCCTAGCCTTCTCTGCGTCGGAGATGGTGAGTTTTATTTAAAATTTCGCTTGCCTGGGGATGCTCGCAAGGTGTGTGATGAAATTAGTGACAGAGACTGCATTGGACATTGGTTGTGGGTTTGACTCAGAATTCGAGAGCAATTGATGCGTTCTCAGTGTTCATGGAAATGAGGAGGTGGTGCAATGCGGGGACATTGGTTTCTTTTTGAGAATGTTGTTGTTGCGCCACACTTTCCTGTATCTGTTTCGGCCTGGCTATCTCGTTCAAGCTGTCTGTCAACCCCCAGAACTTCTCTGCGCTCGCAAGGTGTTTGATGAAATCAGTGAGAGAGATGAGGTATGCTATTCTGCTTTGGTTGTGGACTTGGCTCAGAATTCAAGAGACATTGCTGCGGGGTGTGTGATTTGGGGTTTTCAGTGTTCGTGGAGATGGGGAGGTGTAATGTGGGGTCGGCGATTCATAGTATTTTGTAGAGGAGTACTTTTCAACTTTTTTTCCGACAGACTTGAAGACGGACGGGTCTGTTTGACGTTCCGGTTCTAATTGGGAAAGAGTTTGTGCAAAAGTGCTGTGTGAAAATTACTTTTGGAAAAAGTAGTATGCTATTTGGTAAATATTTTTTAAAAGTGTTGTGAGATAGCTGAGTTGTTTGGTAAAACAACTTTTTAAAACTACAGTTTGGATGTAAAATGAACATAAAAGATATAATTTATTTCAAGTGCTATAATTAATTTTTTTTAATATCTTTATATATATTTTTAAATAAATAATTGAAAAAAAGTAATTAAATAGTATAAAACTCATTTTTAAAAAATTAATAAAAATAGGTTGAGATGGAGATTTTATTATGATAGTTTTTAATTTATTTTAACCTATTATATAAAATAAAAAAATGAAATTAAAATGGAAAGAAAAAAGGAGAGAGAGCTTTTGCTGGAAGCTCCAATTTGAAGCTTCTCCAAAAGTGGCCAAAGGATCGGTTCTGAGGAGTGGGCTTCTCAAAAAACCCACTTTGCCAACAATTGTCAAACGCGCACCTTTGATTTTTCGTTCCGAAACAGAGCTTTATGTTGTAGAACCTCAACGCCAAAGGGCACCCAAGTAGTAGTGCCGATACCGGTAGAGCACCAGGAGGAGGTCGTGCTCATTCTCAGCATCAAAGAAAGTCAGATTCTTGTAAATGAAATCTGGGTCGGAAAGGGAAGCACGCCATGATTTTGAAACGCATCGAAATCGTAGTGGATTTGATGGGCAGCCTTAACCAGTATTCAGCATCAACGCGTCTGGGATGAAGAAGTCAGACATGAATGATTTTTACTGATTTATCTAATTTTAACTGATTTTTATTAATATAAAAAATTAAAATATGTTTTGGCCTTACACCATTCATATTTACTTTATAATTTTTTTTCCAAATAATATATATAAATTAAGAAATGAGAAATGCGAGACTCTGGACCAAAACTGTATAATTCCCTGAAGCTGAGGACCCTACAAAAGGAAACTACCATGAACGAACCTTTACACAACACACCTCATTTTCTCAATTTCTCCACACGGCACATTTCCTTTCTTTTCCTTTCCCTTTCCCTTTCCTACCGACTAAATTCTCCAGTTTTCCTTCCCCACATATCCCTCTCCCTCTCCCTCTCCCTCTCCCTCTCTCTTCCAACAGAGGAAAACACAAAAGAACCATAAAGCTTGAACCTTTTTCGATACCCAAAACTCTAAGATCAATATTCCAACAATTAAAACATGCATGGATTGAAAGAGAAAGTCTCAAATCAGCTATCTCGTCTCTTACCTGACTCCCCAACTTCCCCACAGGTACTTTCTTTCTCTCTCTTTCTTCTCTCATCATATTCAGCCTTTTCTTTTCATGCTGCTTTGCTTTGTTGTGTTTCATGGTTGTTTTTAAGAACGATGGTTAGATCTGGTTTTGTTGAGACAATGTAGCTGTTTAATTTGAGTGTATTTGATTGGTTACATGGATATTCGTTGATCTCGTGGGTGATAATATGATTTTCCCCTGTTATTTGCTGAATTTCACGTCTAATTCTGTTTCTTTTGAAAGAAAATTGAACAGGAATATAAAGGAATTTAGTTTTGCAACAATTATAAATGATTTTTATAGAGACGTTTTGGCGCTATGGTTATGTAGTGGAGGAGGAAGAATATGTACATGAACTCTTACAGTTTTATTGCTTGAGATAGAAAAACGCACATTCCAATAAACCAAAGTCTCATAAGCTGACTTCCTGTGCTTTGTAGTCCACCTCTTTCCAGGACGAGGGTGGTCTATTTGTTTCTTCTTTCGCATCACTCGTGATTGTTATTGGCATTGGTTTTGATATGGGAGATTGTAATGTGTAGGCCAGACCGTGTCCTAGTGGGGGGAAGTCGAAGCCATCGTATTTTTCATTCTTACCATCTCCATTCAGCTTTTTTGGGTCTAGATCTATTCAATCACATCAAGTTAGATGTTCTAGTAAAGAATTTCAAGACCAAGATGAATACTCAGTCAGCTATCTTGATTGCAATACACTATGCAAGAATGAAGAATTTTACAAATCTACTGAGGATGATAAGAAATGTAGTGTAGTCTATGACAAGGAGCAAACAGTTAAAGTCGTTGATGGTAACAATGATCGTGCTTCTGGTAGCAGCAGCAGTGGCAGTGATACATTTGAAGACGCACCTGACCAGCAGAGTCCACAAAAGCATTTATGTGATCTCATGGACGAGTCAGCCTTTGTTTCCTCAGAGTTGTTCGACTTCTTCCAGTCATCCCTCCCTAATATTGTGAAGGGTTGCCAGTGGGTCTTGTTGTATAGGTATGTGCTGCTTGATAATGCCAATAGCCTTCAGCAGGAGTTCTGTTCTGCCTTACATATCTTTGATTTTTTTCCCCTTTCCAATGAAGGGCAGTACGATGAAGCATGGGATATCACTACGTACTCTTATTCGAAACAGCACTGACCTTCCTGGCCCATGTTTGCTGGTATGTAATGCCTGTGTTCTGACAAATTCCATTTACTAGACCCATTGGCATTTCACTGTTGTGCTTTGCAATTTCTCAGATTGCTGGTGACAGAAAAGGTGCTGTATTTGGTGGGCTGCTTGAATGTCCGTTGCAACCTACACCAAAGAGAAAATATCAGGTAAATTTAACTTTTATGGTTAATTGTTTGTTTATCTTTTTCTTCTCCATTCTTCTATTCAAACGGTTTCTTAAACACCTTGTACTATTTCCAATTCTATTGGTAGGGGACAAGTCAATCATTTGTGTTTACAACCATATATGGCGAACCGAGGCTGTTTAGACCAACTGGTAACCAGTTCTAACTCAATAAACACCACTGGCATCTCATTTCTGCTTTTTTCACGTTCATTTTTGTGTAGTTTGTATTTCCGATAAGAGAATTCAAGAAACCATCTTGCAAAACATTGAGTTTCCAATAATGATCATCGTTTGATACCAGCCTACGATGGAAGATTTTAGATAATCTTGTGGATTTGATTAATGGAAATGAAAATTTCACAAGCCTTTGTATTTCTGCTATGATGCTTTGATAATCTGAGGGTCCCTTGGCACTGAATTAAGATCATGCCAGTCTATCTAGCATTTAGTTAGTTTGCAGTCAGCATGAGGTGTTAGTGAGAACAAGTTATAGTGCCAGAGTAGAGACTTAATATATTGTAATCTAGCTTGACTAAAATAAAATAAAGATTATAGAACTAAGCAGCGCTTTGTGGTATCCCTTTTTGTTCTCACAGAAAACAAAATAATGACCCGTCCAGTACTTTTTGTTTTTTTTTTAATAGACGGAGGTGAGATTTGAACCTAGGTTAGAGTCCCTATCGGTACTTTTGCTACCAACCAGACAACCAATTAACTACATGCCCATTGACTTAAAAGAAATTCGATCACGGTGGGACTTGAACCCACAATCGAGTGCTTTAGTTACCTATATTTCATTGAAAGTGATATCTGGTAGCTTGTCACTTATAAGCTGTCAAAATTCTTTCTCCTCAACATCTTTTCAATCTGATTCCATGGGTTGCTTGTGTAAAACAGGAGCCAACCGGTATTATTACTTGTGTTTAAATGACATACTAGCTTTTGGTGGTGGTGGCAACTTCGCATTGTACTTAGACGGAGACCTGTAAGTTGCACATTCATTTATCATATTTTGTTTTGAACTTTTCTCAATCACCTGCGAGAAGTTAGGAAAATGCCACTTCATGTTATTTTTGTTTTTCATTGAAAAAGGTTGAGTGGAACTAGTGGACCTTGCGAAACATTCGGGAACTTATGCCTGGCCCATAGCCAGGATTTTGAGCTAAAAAATGTTGAGGTAATCTGTCTGCTTCCAATGTTGTTCCCTTATGTTTCATTTTCTGCGAGTATCTAAATGAAGCATACCATAGTTTATTTTATGAGTAGAATTTAAAACACAAGGTTCTAGCAAGGCAGATTTTTGAGCTACATCCCTATTTGCATTTCTTCACTGCCCCAATAAGCAACTTCTCACTCACCTTGGTAAAGTGGTTGCATTTTATCGATGCCAGTAGTAAAAGATCCACTGTTCGGAGATCATGACTGATGTAAATTCTGGTTTATGCAGCTTTGGGGGTTTGCACATTCATCAAGGTTCCTGACCTGACAGCTGTGGCAGCTTCCCGGTCCACTAAGTACTTGACATGCTCTTATTTTTTATTCTTTCAATTGTGTAGCAGTTGTATTGGGTTCAAATGGCGATTCTCAAGTTATCTTTGAATAGATGACTACAATGTAAATTTTATTTTAAGGGAGTATAATCACTATCGCGATATAAAGCTGGTGTTATGCCAAGACCAACAGAAATATAATTTTTATTTTACTTGTATTGTACCTTGGTTGAATGTGTAACCGCAGTGTCAGTCGCAAAGAAAAACGTTTTCAAGCACAAATGAATATGATATGACAGCTTGAGCGACGAAACCAACTAGAACTTGAAAATCCGTCAATTCGCTGAGCTAGATGAAAATCAATTGCCTACTGTAACAGTTGTTAATGACGACAGAGTTTTGCTAATGTTTGGCACTAATCTCATGGCGCTTTCTAATCGTACAATCTCAGTTCAGTAAAAATGGAAAGTACAAAACGACTGACAGTTCTCCTCCATGTCACACCGCAGCACTTAGTCGTGCGACTCCAACAATTCCTGGAATTACCGGATAGCGCTGGTGGGTCTATCTTTGCAGCGCTGGACAACAGAAGACAGATAATCCTCGAACTTATGAGCAACTTGGATAAGCTCTATGACTCCATAGGGGCTGCATCCCCTGGCAGGCCAAATATTCTTAGGTTGCGGTCCATTGATCCGACAGCTATGTATTTTGCATCTTGACCGAATTTTACACAAGTTGCTTTTCCTACATCAAGTGGAAAGTCAAGGTTAGTGTCATTAAAACAAATGTTGGAACTTGGAAGTAACATGTTACAAAAGAAATGGGAAATAGGTGTAAAACCTGTGCCAGACAAATCTGGAAGAGTTTTGATACAATTCCAATCTGATTTAACACTGGCGACTTGGTAAACTCTGAACAATGGAAAAATCACAAAATTAACCACGACAAAAACTGATTGATTACAACAGTAAGTTATCATCCACAGAAATCTTCAAAACATAAGTAGAAACCCCACCTTATATCAGAGCCAGCAATTCCAAGGTATGATCCACTGTGGTCAAATTCCACTGCAACCAAAAAGCAGAATAGCCCGCGTCACACAGTATATATTATTCTATCATGCCATACAAAGTAGCACGAGAAAATTTATTCCGACCCGTAACACCAAAAAGGAGAACAAAAGTAAAGACAATTAAGTCATAAACTGAAAGCAGCAGAACAGTTTTCAACCAAGTTTACACACTTTATGATTCAGGACTCCCACAGGAGATTGGAACCACAATTCTAGGGTTACAACCAACAAACAACAAAAGGCAAAAATATGCATGGTTGTAATCTAAAAATCAGAGTCACATACCAGAATTTGTGGGTGTCTCAGAATTATACAGGTCAATTGTTCGGAAGTTCCTCAATCTCCGCAGATCCCACAACTTAACACTGTCATGAGCAGCAGTCTGTCCAATGCAAACATAAATCAGATCACAGAAAGTCAGGTCATTAATACACTGCACATTTTGCTAGCGTGCTTACCGCCAGGAAATATCCATTTTCTGAAAATGAAATGGCAGTTACTGCCCCAACATGTCCATCAAATCTAGCAACATTCGCCTACACAGACACAAAACATGGAAAACATAAGCTACTAAATCAGACCATGTAATAATGTACTTTTATACATGTATCCTCTGGCAAAGAAAAGTGCACAGAAAGGAGGGTGCTAGCATACCTGGCTTTTTACATCCCAAATCTTAACAACTGCTTCTGAGGTGCCTGTTCCAAGGATAAGACCATCAGGATGAAATGCAGCAGATGTATAGCCCTCATGTTTGGGTGAGTCTGATCCCGAAGCATCAGAAACCTGTATCATTTATCCAGGAAAACTATCAATCCCCGCGTGCTCAATCAAAGTCGAAACCAAAAGTTCACAACTGAAAGCTCAATAAAGTTCTTTAAATTGTCCTAAACAGCTATCATGTAATAATTCTCTTATTACTTATGTATGCACTAGGAAGAGAGGGGTTGGGACCTGAGCCAAGCATAAACCAGAAGCTAAATCGTAGAAGCACCACGTGTTATCGAGGGAGGCAGTGACGAAGTAGTTATTAGTGGCATGGACAGTGACAGCTTCCACCTGAGAAGATCAATAGACACACCATACATGTCATCAGAAGGAACAGAATCAAACAGATCACAACAGCTCAAGCACGTAATCGTCTGTGGAAATTTCATATGGAATTCTATATACATGGAATTCAGTGGCATGTTAATGGTATTTTGAGCATTTACTTTCTAACAATGATTGACAGTTTTCTTTCTTAAGATTCATAACTGCAAGAACCACACCGATCAGTAGGGTAAGTTGGTGCATGCCCACAAACTATTCCCACCAGAAACAGGTATTAGGTCACAATCACCAAGCTTAGAAACTTCTTTTGGGGAAAAAAGAAAAACAACCTGCCTTTACATATTCAAGTAGTAGACCTACGTGATGTGATGTCTAATTAAATAGGCCACAGGGGTTGGCTTCAAAACCCATTGTATTTACACCAAATAAGCTAATTTCACTCTATGACCAACATAATCCCCACTTTTTCCAACAGAAAGCCCAAGAAACAAATAAAAGAGGACCATTTATAAGAACATTTATCTACCACTTATTTGAACATAATGAAACAGCACAACTCCTGGAACAAATTTCATAGCACAACTGAGGGTGAATTGCAAATCTACCTCTGCAGTATGATCCCTCAAGACATGTCTGCAATCATATTTCCCATCTTCGGTTGCTTGCCATATACGAACAGTCTGTACCACAGGGAAAAAAACTAGACATCAGATATCAGCCAAGAACACTAACGAAACATTAACTTATAATTATGCAAGTCGAGACTCAAAGGCTTATGATTGCACTGTTCTGATGTGTGGAGATTTTTATTTAAGAGCTCAAAGACAGCCACAATATCAATCTCCATGAGGAAATTAATTCCCATCTAGCACTGCTAACAGAGACTCAGTCACATCTCAAGACACAAAGTCTTTCCTCCAAAGATCATGTGGTATAAAGATTGCATACCAGGATCCAATGTAACTTATTGTAAAAAGAGCCTCACAAATTTCTATAATTAAGAACTAACAGCAATGACTTTTCACTTAAAATGAGAAAATTCATTCTACTTTCCTCTCAGATCTACAAACTTTTTGGAACCTAGACAGTGAACCTCAAATCAGCTCGACAGAGATTGAGTTCATATTTAGTAGCAACAATGACCAATCACTAGCCATCCAGACTTGGTAGCTATTGCCATAAGTTTTGGTTCATAGAAGGGGTATGGCCTTCCAAATTAATATAGATGACAACCAATGTTGCATAATTAACAAAAGGGTAGTTTGGATGTTTGGTCATGATTCCTTGACTAAGCGATGTAAAAAGTTGACATGCTTAACAAGTTACATTTGAGTTATCAATACATGGAAGGAATTTTAATAACCAGAAACTAAGGATCGCTTACCTTGTCTGCAGATCCAGTTAAGCATGAACCCTCACCAACAAATTTGACGCTTGTCACCTACAAGGCGCCAAATTAAATAGCCGAGAATATATAATTAAATTATAGAGATGCAGCAGGAAGAAATGAGGAAAAACCTTCTTGGAGTGACCACTTAGTGCAGATATGATCTCTCCTGATGGGCGATCAAAGAGTACAGCAGTAGCGTCAACCCCTCCAGTAGCTATAATATCCTGATGATGATCAGAGCAGAAAAGGACCAAAAAGAGTCCATTAGGGTAACATGTATACAAACATTCAAGAAACATACTTTAAGATAATTCAATATATGAATTCATTGATGTGAGTAAACCGAAGATTTCCATACCTTGGAATAGTTTATATCAATTGATAAAATGCCAGGCTTGCTTGTCTTGTGTAGCGGATGACTAGAAAGTTGTGTGTACACCTCCAGAGCATCCACAGGAGCTAAAGTAGCAGGAATCTAACCAAAACAGGAAAGAATGGAAACGACAGAAGAAACGACAGGACAATCAAGCACAACACACCCACACACAAAGAGAGAGAGAGACCATTATGTGGGTGCTCCTCTCAAATAAATCAAGCAAATCATTGTGCAAGATATTGCACCAAGACAATATCCTTCAAACCAATAGCCTACCAACTTAAAAGAGAGACAATCAACTAAATCTTGATTAACATTAATACCTGCCGTCTTTTCCGATTCTGTGAAAGAGTTGCATTACAATCAGTAAGCTCAGTAATGATGTCAGCAGAAATTCCAGGGGGGGTTCTTCTTCCGGTCGGGCCCAAATCATCCTCCTCAGCAGCTGGAACAGAATCAAGAGGACATAAATAAGCTTTCAATAAGTATTGACTAAGTAATGCAAAGAAAAAGAGAAACGTGTGAACCACATACCTCTATTTCCATTGCTAAGTGCAGAAGCATTTGCTGCAACAGCTGTTGACGCTAACATGGGTATTTGCCTACTAGCCTCTGCAAGCAATGATCTTGCCTCATCCCTCTCCTTTTTAAGCCTTGCAATTACACGGCAAGCAGCATCATGCTGCCATAAAATAAGAAAATGACAACCATATTTGATGCAGTTAGATCAATAAAGTAATTTATATCTTTAACAATCCATCTAAACAAATTACAACCATTGAAAGAAAACATAAAAAGTGTCAGGATTTGAAAATGTCATTAACATCATATGATGTTAACAAATACATCAAAAAAATTAAAGCAGAACCAGTGAAATATTAATGGAATATCACTTCAGCTCGGTTTTTTTTTTTTGACAAAAAAATGAAAAAGAAACATGAAATTTTCTTGGGCATTGGTTGAAGCAGTTATGAAGAACCAGTGGCAAATTACCTGGTATAAAGCATGACTCAGCTCCTGCCTTGCAGTATGTAATTGTTGCTCCAATGCAAAATTAGATAGCATCAGACCATCCCATTCCTACACTTAAATACAAGCACGGCTTAAATGGCTGAAATGAAAGTAAAATAAAAGTAATAATAATATTTTCTAAATTACTTTTTAAGCATAAATCAATATCAACATCCGGTTTCGAAATATGACTCCCAAAACAAATGGAATGTAGGAAGTAAGTGCATGCAACCACACACTTTCAAGGCATTGCCACATTTTCTAAATTACCACACACCAGTAGCAAATTCAGTCTTGCATAAGTTCATGTAAGGGTGCACATACTAGTAGGTCGATAAGAACACAAACCAAACGAGTTTATTTTGACAGTGAAACCACGGACATGCTTCATTAATCATTGAAAATTGAAGAACAAGTTAACTAGGGGAAACAAACTGAGTATATAGAAATGACATACATTCTGAAACATCCCAAGCATCCCAGGGATACTAGCAGTCTGTACAGTTCTTGGCTTCACAATCTGCACGGGCAAGCCAAAATAAAGCATAAATACCAGTGAAGTACGATAAACAGCGACCACGCAACGCCAATGAAACAAACAGCCTTAAAACCAAACACACCTTTGCTGACTGGACTGGCACAAGGTCGTCCATCGTAAGTGGTTGGTTAGTGATCGGACATCTCCCATCCGCCTTATCAGATATCAAGAAACGTGAGACGTATAAGCCAGAGATGTAAGGGCGACTAGAAGCTAAAACCCTAGATTTTAAGCAAAAATGAAAAAATAAACTCAGAAAAGAGAAACGTACAAGAATGCGTTCCCGGATTAACCGCTTCTCGTAAAGATGGCCAGTGGTCTTGGAGACGACGGGCTCTTCCGGCACCTCGCCGGAGACTGCAGTGAACAAAAAAGAGAGAGTAAAATACCAGTAAAGAAAATAATGAACCTGAACCAAGAAGTAGAGGGAGATGGAAGAGAGAGGAAGCTTACTTGAGCAGTGCATTGTAGAGGAGGTAGTTACTTGAGCTAGGGTTTAAGAGAGGGATAGTGAAACGAAGGAGAAGGAGGAGGTGGGATGAAGGAAAAGAGAGAGCAAGCTAGTGAGGAAGTGTATCGAGCGGAAAAAGAAAAAAAAGTTTGGGATGGGGTGGTCGGTGGTGAAATCGTGGATGAATTGGTAAATTGGTACGATTGTTTTGTGGATTATTATTATGATTCCGGCCCAATTATAATGATTCCGGCCCACTTATAATGATCCATTGGGCTCCAAAATCTGAGGGAAAAGCCCAATAATCACACCGTTATCATTATTAATTATTTGTAAATCCCTTCGGATATTCAATCCCATAACAGCTCCATCTCCTTCTTCTTCTCCTTTTTGGTTCCCACACGCTAATCCAATTCATTGACTGACTGATCCGGACGTTGATAAGATGTGAAAAGCACCATTCGCAATGAAACACAAAACACAAAATTGCAGGAATCGTATGTCTTGGACATTTGCCTACATGAATATGAACATTTTGTAGGACAGAGAACGAAATATGTGTACAAAACTTACTTGTGCATGGTGGGCAGTGATCTAGATTTTTGGTTCTGTACTGCATCAAATCATATACTATTCCTCGACAAATTGATTCTCTAAATAAAAACTCTAACATTAATTAATTTGCTTGATCGATATATAAAAAACATTGGAGTTCGATTTAGTGATATTGTGAAGGCCAAATAACTTTTTTTCGCATGTTTATTTATTTTTAAACCACATTTATTGAAACTCAACAATCGAATCAATGGTTTTTTATTAAACGATAAGAGTGTTGAATTTTTCGTCTCAGTCCAATCATATACTTGGTGGGAAAAAAAACGAAAAATAAGTTGGTTCTTTGTGCATAACTGTCTTGTAATTTGACTGAGATTGGGTGACTCTTTAGCATACATATGCTTTGTTTTTTTGGACGTTGTTAGACATTAATTAGTCTTGCGAAATGACTTGTTCCCCACATGCTTGATACCCCTAATAGAAAAGTAAAAAATCAGGATCGAATTTCTGCAATTTTGGTGCAACAGCAGGCATCATTAGTCCCTTAATTTAGTTAGAGATATGCCTAAGTTGATCATGACACTATGCTATGATAACTTAATTCATGCCAATGCCATACCTCGACGGTAAAACTACTCCTTAATGCCACAAACAGCATTCTCTTTTGTTTTTCAACTATTTTTAGCTTACAAAAGAGAGCCATAGTGATTATTCTATGAAGTACATACACTCATATGGATATTGGACACGACACGGATATTAACATTACGATATGAGAAAATTAAAAATTACAAAATACCCACACAATAATTATAAAAAAAAAGTGAATTTCAACTATATTTCTAAATACAATGCAATTGAAACGTTAATTTCAAATAAATTTTAGTTTTATAAATACGTTTAACAACTACTATAATTTATGTAAACGTCTCTTTAGCACC
Source organism: Viola odorata (assembly GCA_963691705.1). Taxonomy (NCBI): domain Eukaryota; kingdom Viridiplantae; phylum Streptophyta; class Magnoliopsida; order Malpighiales; family Violaceae; genus Viola; species Viola odorata. The sequence goes on along the minus strand of OY829539.1, from coordinate 70,136,786 downwards.
AATAATTATATTATAACCAAAAAAGTTGGACACGAGAGGTGGTAAGTCGGACACATATCATATGGGTGTTCATCGTGTATCGGTATAGGAAAGGAATTCATTTAAAAATAAAGCGTTTAGGCTTCTTAGGTTCTTAATTAGAGAATCAATTATAGTGCACCTCTCTAATTAAGCACTATATAGTACAATATAGGAAAAAGGTTAAAGTTCTAGTTTCAAGTTTAGTAATGTGCAATTTTTATCCGATGAATGAATTTGTCGAGATGTGCTAATTAAAATTTCATATCGAATATATGAAAAATAAAACTAAATATAAGAGTAAAGAAACTCTTAATGAAATAAGACTTTTTTTATAAAAAATGTCAAAATTTTGATTTGAACACTCCAATAATCTTCATCGAATTAAATACCACAAAACTCACCAACCTACCTTGAAACTAATTACAACAAAGTTGATCACTATGGTCCACAAGAAGATGGGCACGCGGGTTTTATATTTCTGCTGCATTTAGTTAATTTGATGTCAGCTTCAAGCCCACTATAACAGTGGTGAATCTTAGATAATTGATGCCACTCGAAAGTGGGGTCTCGTCCGTACATGCCCTTACCTCTCCAACTCCAAACAACACGAGGAATGGAATATATAATTAGGGAGCTGCCGGGTAAGAAAGAATCCTACGCATCTTCTTTCCATACCCAGCAAACATATTTTCCACGGAGCAAGGAAAACCTCAAACCCCAGCTTTAATTAAAATCATACCGAATTCTCAATTTTCTCCAAAAATAAAAACAAATTATAATGGAAAAATTCTTGGAAAATAATAAGTATCCTAATTAAACAGCATTTAGGCATTGTCTTGGGAAAATGGGTTAGCTGGGGAAGTGATTTTGATTAGATGAGTAAAGATGGTGACAATCAAATTAAAGTTGAGGGATCTTGTGCCATGTTGTTGCAAAAGATGTAAAGGTAGCTAGCTAGCTAGGTTGATGCAAAGAAACCTAGTAGATAGACTTTTAGTGATGGTGGTAATTATGTAATTTTATTTTAGTTAGGTTACCATAAAGATTCTTAAGCTCGCACGACTCATGACTAATTATGTTTGTACATGTTCACGATTAAAATTAATTAAAGTAATTATTCAAAATATATCATAGTTGAATTAGCGATTTTTATTAAAATGATAGTGTTAAATCATTCACGTTAATTATAACGATGATTATGGAGTTGGTTTGCCTTTTATGCTCACTTGGGAACCAAAAACTATGGTGATTATTTGTTCATGATATATACTGTGCTTTCATTCTTTCACAATTCACACACAAATTATTCTATATGTTACGGTCTTGAGCAGCAGCATCCCTTGTGTTGAGGTATTTTGTCAATCTTATTAATTATCCTGTTTGAATCTTGAAGATCTTATTAATCATGCTTTAGAGACAAAGTTTTCTTCTTCTATTTCAAAACTTGTTCTGTTCTTTATGTTTTGTACGAATTCAAGAGTGGAGACTTTACTTAACACTTTCGGAGTATGATGTGCATGTTGCTAATAGTGTAATTTACCTTTTAAAAAATTACATATGTATTAAGAAAGGCTTACGATTTGTATAAATTTTTAACTAATAAAATTCAGCATTTTGCAAATCAATGTATTTAATGATTTTCTTCCATAATAAAAGTTCCATGCGTCAATATAAATTCTCATATACATCAAAAATTGATAAACAGTATTACACGGATTAAAAATCTCTCATAATATATGTATAACTTTTTTAAAATTTAACTACACCCGAAACACCATTGCATATCATGTTTCGAGATTACCTAATAAAACTAATTTTTTTTATAAACAAAAATATATGATCATCCCATTGAGCACAAACAATTAACAAGAGCCTAACAAATTAATAAAGACCTAATTATACTTGGATGAGCCAAAAAACTTTAATTAGGAAAGGAAACTTAAGGAAATAATATTGGAGGTGAATGTTTAGACAATTGATCAACAACGCCTGGTTTTTTTCTTCTCATTTTTACAACTTAAACTATGCTTTAAATTCACCTGCTTTATAAGTCGTAACTATTGTATTTATCAATAATAAAGTATTCAAAACATATAATTATTTCATACGCAATAATTAAACCACAGAGCGTGACATTGTCTGTTTACCAGAGTTCTAATCCCTGGTCATTGATTTAGAAGTGGTTGATCATAAACTGAAGAAAAGAAAATCCATCCGGAGAAACTTACACATATCAAGACAGAAAAACATGTGGTCGGATCCGTTTCCATGTGGTTGTTAGCTTCGTTGAGCAGTGAAATCAAACTGAAAAGATGGAAGTGTCAACGATTCAAGTGGCAGTTTTGGAATTGGATTCCGACGTACTAGACTACGAGGACACAACAATTCCCTTATCTTTCTTTCTTCTCTCTCACGATCCTTGACCATATTGACCATGAATCAAAATAACGACAATGTTGATTGTTGACATCTCGTACCACCTTCGGCATGACACCGGTTCGTGTTTCAAATTTAAGATAACAACCGCATCTAATCTGGTTTCGCGTAACATGTTTCATTCTCATGTAGTATAATATTTCGAAAATCCTATACATTTTCAGTGACTAACCGCTTTTATATGTGTTACAACATTACGAAAACATATTATATTTAGTTGCAGAAAAATATATAGATTACAAAGCAAAACTGAGAGATTAAAACAAGGAAAATTAAATTGTGAATAATAAAATATTACAAATCGACATGATAGCAAATTCTCAAGAAAGTTTGGAAGCTTTTGTAAAGAATTTGGGCCATGAATCATGATCGTTTTATTGGCAGAGCTATATCCAAGAAATGCAACCAACTGAATTTTAGATGCACTATATTCTGAGATGCTCCAATATTAATTTCATTTTGTTTCTTTTATTCTATTTGACACGTGTCACCTCTTCAAGGCTTGAAGTTCATGTCAACGGGTGCGATCGCGTATTGTATAAAAAAAATGTGGCTAAAACATTGAGTCAGAAAGAGAAAAAGAACGTGAATTTGACAATTTCTCTTCTTTCTATCCACAATGAAACAATTAGCGTGTTTATAGGAAATATAGCTAAATTAAACAAGGATGGAAATTGGAATTTGTAAATTAATTTTAATTAATGGTATAATATTTATATTATAACTTATTTTTATGACTTCCTTATCCAAAAAAAACAAAGACATGAGTCCAATCCTAAAAGAGAGGGGTCACTGTAGGAATCGCAGTTGAAAGAAAAGGCATTAATTGGCCAAGAAATGGGTAGAAAAACTTGGTCAACCCCTTTTGTTGCTTGACCGTTACAACTCTTAACAACAAGTAAAAACATGTCCCACGCTTTAAACCTGCGCGGCGTCACAGCATCGCTCTACTGCCATGTCACCCTGACAACCACTTTTCTCCACCTAATTGGCACGTAGCCTTTGCAATTCAAGAACTTGCGGCTCATCTTGTTTCTCGCATTGGCCCGTACGGACATCTCACGCACCCTATAAATTACTTCTAACTTTTAGGACAACAATCCCTTGTCCTCCCTGTTATTATCCCACAACAAAAAAACAAAACAACCTTGTACTCTCTCTCTCTCTCTCTAGAACTTCATCTAGAAGTTTGTTGCATTAACGCTAATCACATAGGTTAATTATGGCATCGAAAGAAGTGTTGTAAAATCGCATTCATCTCTATTTTAAGAAGAAGAAGAAGAAGAAGAAAGCTCATATATTTACAAGAAATACAACAAAAATTACGATACCAAAGTATACAATGTTGCAAGATGTGGTTCACGCTCCATACCAGCTTCCAATCGTAATGTTCTTAATTCTCTAAATTCTTTGATCGTTCTTCCCTTCTCCTCCTCCCTCCCTTTTCAATATTTTACAATTGTGCTTGTTCGTCGTTTTTCTAAATATTTTTTCCGATCAATTTTTGCACAGGAGAATCATGCACATCTTGTTTATTTGTTTAGAATGCTTGTACTTACTTGTGATGTGTTAAAATCAATAATTGGCAAACTTGGAAAAGTTAATTACAATAATAATGTTCTTATTAGGTATTGCAGAAGCACCCACCAACTTTCATCAATGCAGTAATCAAAATCTTTACTTTCTTTCCAATAACTTAACCCCTTTTCTAATCACTTTTAGAAACATATTGGCCTAATCATACTTTTGTTCTTGTCATGTAGTAGTTTGATGGGTGTGGGCCTAACCTTATGGGCAACATTGCACCTTGCACATGGAAAACACCATTCATTTATTTCAAATTTCTGGAAAAAAATCAATAATTCTCAGTTCCAATCAATGTTTGTTTCCTACAAATTGATCGAAAACAAAACATACCAAGAACGTCCTTCTTGTTAATCGCTAATTGATTTTCTTACTAAGATTGGGTGTTTTGCCTCCTACATCTCACGTGGTCCACCAATTTACACATCTTTTTCTGCTTTATACACTAAAAATCTGCCATGATTTTGTCCTCCTTTAGAGAATCTGTGTCTCTGAACATTTATAGAAACTAGATTGGAGTTGGGCAACCGCACTAGTAGCTTAGAGTACTAGCTAGGACCTTCTTCCATTGAGTTTTCTACCATTTTCCTTCCGGTCTTTAGGTGTCATCTCCACCCTTTTGAGTACAAAATTAGTCTTATTCGAGTAATGTTGGATTCCAAAAGTAGATGACTCTACCAACAAGTATATATTCCATTCCTAAACTCGTGGTAAAATAATGTTCTAGTTAATATGTTTTGATATATGAAAAATATAATCAATCTTTGGATGATGGGTATGCATAAAAATCATCTTGATTAGAGAATATAAATTAGTCTTTTTTAAGGTTGTTGATCTTCTTTTCTTTTATCTGATAAGGATAGATCACATCCATCAAACTTTAGGAATTAGATCCAAAAACCCATGATGTTACAAACTATCAAGAATCATTATGCTTCTTCACTTGTTTTCCGTGCAGGAAAGGTCACTCCTTGTAAAACATACTTTCACAACTTGTATTACTTGCACTAGTACTGATCTTAATGTATTGTTTACTGTCATTTCAGGATGATGTTTCGAGCCCGATTACTGCTGCGCAAATCCTGGAATTTTGTGATCCTGAATTCTTTGAGGAAACTCTGCAGAACAACTCAGAAGTGACTTCTAGCTCAAACTGTTGTTATGATGAGAATTCTCCTTACACTACTAACCTGTCATTGCCATCTGACATTGAGAAATTCAAGACCAGTACTCCAACTCCTACCACCACAACAACCAGCACCGCCACGACTAGCACCACCACCACCACAACTGCAAATACCTACAGCATCAACAGCAACCTGTCCATAATGTTTGATCCTCAGGATGATCTGGATAACGAGATTTCTGCTTCCATTGACTTTTCATCATCCCCTACATTGTCTGTCCCTCAATTTACTACCACAACCCAACAAGACCCATTTGATAATTTCTCCTCTGTGCAACAACAACAACCTCAGTTGAGTTTAACAGATTTTATTGTGTCTGCTGACCATAACGGACTTTCTCATCAATACTCTGCTGACACTGTTCCCCCAATCTTGGCACCTCCATTACCATTACCATCAGCTTTTGAAGAAGATTGCTTGTCATCAGTGCCTTCCTATTTTCCTTTGAACAATTCATCAGCTTCCTGTTCCTTTCTTTGCCCTGCCATGTCTGCATTCTTGCCTACTGGCGCGGCCATAACTTCTGCATTATCTGCTGAAAGTTCTGGGATTTTCCCTGGTGGAATTCTGATGGGTACTGAATGGCAAACACTGGAATTGGATTTTCAAGGTGATAATGGTGGAATTTACTGCCCTGATTCCATCCAACATGTTCTAAACCCTAATGACCTACAGGTACTAGAAATATATGTATTTTCCTGAACAAGATTTGATAGACTATATACAAGTTTCATTTTGTATCAAAACCTTGTCTTTCATTTGCAAGGTACTTAGCAATGATACTCATCAATTGGTTAGTGGGACTACTAGTAGTTCTGCTCCATTATCGTCAGAGATTTCAAGCTTGGAAGATCCAACTTTCAAAGTAGGAAAACTCTCCGTTGAGCAGAGGAGGGAGAAGATCCATAGGTACATGAAGAAAAGAAATGAGAGGAATTTCAGCAAGAAAATCAAGGTTCTGCTCTTCCCTCGTACATTAGACACCTAAAAGCGACAAAGTTTATAGTTTTAGTCATACCGAACTTGACAAAAATCCAATCTTTCTACTGATTTCTACGCAGTACGCCTGCCGCAAGACTCTGGCAGACAGCAGGCCTCGAGTCCGAGGAAGATTCGCGAAAAATGATGACTTCGGAGAAAACCACAGGGCTGCCTCTAGCAACCATGAAGAAGATGATAATGAAGATGTAAGATTTCTTGATCATTTTCCTTTGTTTCTTTGTTCTGTTCTGTTCTGTCCTTAGCTTTAGCTTTTCTTTTCCTTTTTTGCTTCAGGTTCGGGTGAAAGATGAAGAGGACATGGTTGATTCCTCTGATATATTTTCTCACATTAGTGGTGTGAACTCCTTCAAGTGCAATTACTCTATCCAGTCCTGGATTTAACCTGCTAATCTTGAAAATTATTCACAAACATGCCCTACAATTTTGCTTACTGGACCTTGTTTCAGCGAGGAATTTGCTTTGTCCTGGCTTTTAGTATCAGAGATTGAATAAATTGGGTCCTTATTAATTATTATAATAAACTATGATATTAAGATTTGAAGAAATAATAGCAATGTAAATTTTGTACATAGTGTTGCTCCTTATCTCTTCTTAAGATCTTCTACAAGATGTGCCCAAATTTGTACAATTTTGTGGTATGAACTTTCTAGAATCCTATAGTTGAACAACTTTTACCCTCATTTTGTTTGTTCCCATGTCCTATCAAACCAAAACTGGATTTGCCCATTTGCGATGCAGTTTTTTTCTTCTTTTTTTCAAAACAATCTGGTATTTTAGTCATTATATTGGATGTCGATTATTTTAAACTTGAATCGGGCAATACCTCAAAGGACAGTAAAACTCTCCTTCACAAGTTTTAACATAATTACATACGTAGAGCTCAAATCTGAAACATTTAATTAAGTTAGAACAATTCCTACATGCAAGTCTTCTTGCTAAGCAAGATTTTTCATGTAAACGGTTAGGCATTAGCACATTCTTGTTGGCGGGCCAGAAAATTATTTAGTACTTTCAATCAATTCATACCCTAATACACGTTAGTGGCTGTTTGGGGTTTGGGGTTGGGTACCCAACCCAACATTTGCCAACCCAAAATGAAATTTTGGTGTTTGTTAAACACCATTCCCGAAATGAAAAAGTGGGTTTTTGGGTGGGGAAATGAGAAAAGTAGGGGGTGAGGGAATGGAGCATTTTCCGGAAATGAAACTCCATTTGGCCTTCTCTCTCTCCTTTTTTTTTTCTTTTTCATTTCATTTTAATTTTTTTACGTTATATAACCAACAAAATAAATTAAAAACTACCCCAATAAAATCTCTATTTCAAGATAAGTAATTCTAGATCCATTTTTCCTATTTTTATTAATTTTTTGAAAATGGGTTTAAGTTGCCAATGTGATTCACGCTAGGCACTTTTTCCTTGGCGTGATCACGCCAAGCCCTTAGCGTGATCACGCCAAGCCTTAGCGTGATCACGTCAAGGATTTTTCTCTCCTCCAACAAAATTGTAAAAAATCTAAAAAAAATGTAAAAATTCACGAAAAAATGTAATTAACCTAAAAATCAAGAAACATTGTAAAAAATTCCAAGAATTCACAAAAAAATTGATTTAATTATGGACAGAAGGGGTTTTTTGCCCGAAAACAATAGTCTAGGGGGGTGAATTTCAAAAAATGAAGTTCAGGGGAGGTTTTTGATTTTCGACGATAGTTCAGGGGTGGTAAAAACTATTTCCCCTATATAAAATCGTGATTTCTTTCTTCTTCTTCACTTTTTTCAGAAATTTCTCTCTCCTCCAACCCGACCCTTTCACCTCCAAAATCGATTTTTTTCTTCGAATCTCCCCCAAATCTTCTCCGAATCCTCTCAAATTTTGACCACACCTTCCATACATCCATTCCAACAAAACCCATCAATTTATTTCGACATCCATCCGTAAAATCACTCTCAATTTATTTCGGCACAATGTCTTATTTATGGTATATAGATCAATTTTATTAGATGTTAGATTATAAATAAATTGATTAAAAATATATATAAAGATAAAAAAATAAAAAAAATTCAAACACTTAAAATGAATTATGCCCTTTATGGTCATTTTACATCCAAATCATAGTTTTGGAAAACTGGACTACCAAACAGCACCCTCCATTTCCCAGATATCGTTTTCCCACTGAATTTTTACAATTTTACCAAACAGCACCCTCCATTTCCCAGATGTTGTTTTCCCACTGAACATTTCCTCACTGACCATTTCCCCACTAAACTGGACTGCCAAACAGAGCCTTAGTCATACAAAAATAATAGTTCCATCAAAATTCGGCATTAATAGGTCAGCTCAAATACCTAATAATTTTGTTGCGAGAGGGTCATATCCTATGAGCATGAGTCCTAGCTCCTAACAAGGGAATCATCAAATGGAAGAGACAAAATAAAGCTTTAATTTCTTCTTATAAAAGAAGGATAAAAGGGAATTGAATTTTTCTTTCTTCATATGATGAACTCTTAACTTCTTACAAGACCAATCTCTGATCTCTTTGTTGCATTCCATTTTCTTTTTTTTTGTAAGATTTTTTTAGGGCCTCATCTTTCAATCCGGGCCTTGGATTGAAATGGTTTCTCCACTCTAAGTCAAAGATTGACGAGGCCCACAAAAGGGGGCATCAAAGATTCATAATGGACATTGGTCCATTTTTTAGCCCATTCAAAATAATTTCGGATTTAATTTTGAATAATCAGTTTTTTTTTCTTCTAAAAAGTGAAGTGTTCTCAACGATCATTTTTTCTCGCACAAAGATTGAAGGGTGCGACATTTTGAGTTAGAATCATTTGAAAAACTAGGTGGTTTGTGGAAATGATCTAGTAATTGAATAGGTGTTTTTTTTCCCTTTTTTTCGAACAAATATTAGCAAGTTAATTTAATTCCATCGGGTCAACCTGTCACATAATTACAAACTTGAAAACGAAAGAAGCTCGGCAAAAACAAGCAGACATGAGCCCAAAGCCTTAAAAAACGAAAGTAGAAAAGGCCCATTGAAGTACCAGCAAAAAGCCCAATTAAACAGGCCTTTTTAAACCTGTAAAAATGAAAAATAAATTAAAAAAGGAAAAAAGAGAGGAAATGCCGGATAGTCAAACATAGGAAGGGAAGGATGATGACGTTCAGCTTTAGAGCAGCTTTTTTCTGGCCGTCGGTGTTGTACTGTTTACTTTCTGACTCCTTACAACATTGTCTGTCCTTACACGTTACAATCCTTAGATTCCTTAATCCTTATAATTTGGTCAGTTTAGCGACTTAAATTTTAGGTAAAATTTTAATTAACACAACTCTCCATTTCGTAAAAAAAAGTTTTACCGAGCTACAAATTTAATTTTTTGTTTTTCTCAATAATTTTTTTCCCAATAATCATCGTAGGATGATCAAAACAAGTCGGTTTGATAAAAAGAAAAGAGTTAGTTATACATCCAACTGTCACAGCAGTAAAAAAATGTTTGAAGAGGAAAATACCAGAACTTTGGTAAACACTTGACTAATGAGAGCTGAAAAAGATTAGGTAGCACTACAAATTGTAAAGCAGACTTTTCATCCACATAACGACAAAAAAAGGATCTCATTTTTCAATCAGCTAGGTTGTTGCTTAGACGACTCCTACTACATGCAAGATTTTGTATTTTTTTTCTTCAAAATAATAAAATAATCTTCCACTTTTTCCTCAAAATACCTAACTTGTAAGTTTAAAACATACTAACAATTAATAATAAAACATTTGAGGGCAAATTTTATCGCTTCTCGAAATCCTATCCGATTTGAATCTTAAATTGTTGATACTTAATGTTATGACTAGATAATATATGTAGAATTAATTTTTCATAAAAAATAAAAAATAATATTAATAAATATACAATTCATTGGTTGTTTAACCGGCAGTAAAAGTACCGATAGGAACTTAAATCTAAATTTGAATCCTATGTAAATAAACAATAACAGTAAAATCAAATGGTTCATATAAAGAAATGGAAAATAAATTGGGAAAAAGGTGGAATATTCAAATTGCCGGAACTTGGGGAGTTTTGGACTTCCGTGTTTGTAAAAGCCGAAAGTAATTTATAAAAATGAAAAATCAAACATCAATCATCAATCTATCAAAATGAAGAAATCAACGAACTTATAAAATTGAAATCATAGTTTGACTAATTAGTACTCCCTCAGTATTGTTGGAATCTCCTATAAAAGGAGAGAAGGGGATTCACACTGCTGGAACCGCCCCAAGCATTTGTATATTGGGTACAGATTATCGATAGCAAGCCAATATATCAACTACAAAAGTAATTTCAATTATATATACTTGTGTTTACCAACAGTATATTTAATTATATACTCGTAATGACTGCCGACTGATTTGATTGTCGAAGTGTATACGCTAGGGGAGACCCCGACGTCCTTTTCAGATACCCATAGAAGAAACGAGAATGATCCACAGATTAACCATACACGGAATATAACTATTCGAACCGTATCTACCACAGTTCATATATCATATTACATAATTGCCCACACCTCTGTTTCTATCATTATCATTATCATTATATGATACACCCGAACAAATATGATCGAATAATTTAATAAGATGGTTAGTGATTACATATTTTACATTAATTTTTTCGGTGATAAATATTCATTTTATTGGTTTAAGCGGCGCATGCTTGAAAATAAATGGGTGATGTATGCACGAGTAGGCCGTAGGCGTATGCTTGAAAAATAGATAAGTGATGTTCTTCTTATTTTGGCTTAGAACGTGATTGTTTAAAATCTTATCATATACACAAATTATTTGCTTACAGCACAATTCAATCACGCCCGATACATTTGCTTCTACCACTTCTTTCTTCTTTCACATGAGTCATCTTAATCGAGATTAATCTCATTCGAAGTAATTCCAATATTGGACCTTAGACATATAAGAGTTCCGAATCGAATCTCTTTAGAAAGAAGATCTTTTGTCTCTTTGGGCTTCTATTGAATCGAGAAATGGGTTTGATTGTCCATTTTTTTTGATAATAATAATATATAAGGCATCTTCCGGATAATTCAAATCGAGTACAATTATTAGGAATGTCATATTCCGGATTTCAAGAGATACCCCACCTTTTTCTTCGGGCACATTTGGCATGGTGCTCGAACCTTGTTCAGAGATACCCTGGATGCTGTCGGAGTAAAGGATCGTCAACAAGGGCGTTCTAGTGCGTTGTAGATTCTTATCCAATTACTAAGTTTTTCTATCTTTCTACCACGCCAACCAGTGTAGGCAAGGGTAGGTTCCCCATTCGTCACCTTTACACCGACCTATATTTATTTCATGAAGTGGCAATTCCTCCTGGGGGAATGAATCAAGATAATTTTGAATCATAGCTCTAGATTTTTTTTCATCCTTCTGCGATCGAATAAATAGTTCTACGAACGAATGGATCGGATCGAATTGGAAAATGGAAAGATTGAAGAGATGAAATATAACCAAGGTATATCTTTTTGATCAGAGGTTGAATCGATCATCCTATTGTGTCAGCTTGACCTTTCATAAGTGGAGATAGAATAAAGCGTCCATAATAACAGATGAGAAGCTATACGACTCAACTCCAACATAATTACTCTGATATAACTGGCTCTCCGAGACAGTGCCCAGATCATTACGCCTTTCGTGCGGGTCGGAACTTACCCGACAAGGAATTTTCGACCATTCGGGAAGTTGAAATAATAGCATACGAATGATATTTTTAGCTAGGATACTCCAAATTCGGGAGTCCAAGAGTTTTATAAAACGTTCTTGATGGAAAAAAATGTGAATGAAAGATCTCGCTGAATTGAATTGGGTCCATGAATCTAAGAAATAGTGAGAATTCTTGATCTCTCTCAATATCTCTCTCAATTCGAAAATCCAGGATTGATGATTTAGGTCCTGTAGATAATCGCACAACATCCCCTATTCATAGATCGCTTCATTGGAAGCATATAAAGCGATACCTAAGGCTCCTATTAATAAAAAAATGGAAATTGTTCGTTTGGAAATTTCCAGAAAAGCTAATCATAGGTTCTTCTCTCCATCAGTTCAGATATAGGATACCTATCCAGAAGTTTTCTGGTAGCATGACCAAAATGAACTCCTGCTTCCAGCATTTCGTCCAAATTAATGTTCCAATATTTTCTTATCATTTCTCCCCACACTTCCTCTTTTTTTTTTTTCAAAGAAAAAAGGGGAGACGAGGTACCCTTAAATAAATAATTGTTCCGATGGAACGCTCTTTTTTTTATATTATTCAAATAGTCAAAATAAAAAAAAAAGATATGTTCCTCAAAAAATCCGATTCGTGCGAAATTTTTACCATTTTCATTTTTTTCTTTTGGATCGAACTACCAAAATTTCAGTTATTTCAACTATGATTAGCTTTTCGGGAAATTTCCAAACCCAAGAAGTCTCCAGGTCCTATCGTTAAGAATAATGAATTACTGTTTTCATTAACAACATTTAACCAGCCGGGCAGGCAAACGGTGTCCCTCTTCGTGTGCCCTTGAATCCACAAGTACCGGCGGAGGACCAAGAGATTACCCGACCCCGTACATCCGTAACGGTCACAATAGTATTGTTGAAACTTGCTTGGACATGAATAACACAAAAGTACTGGACGTGCTTTTTTGAAAAGACTTGAATTTCTGGTAGTGGATCCATTATCAAAAAAGTGTTTGTGATTGTTCCAGAAGAAATGAAACAAAAGATACGGTAGAGTGGGGCCTTCTTATCTCTTCCTTCTCCGAGCTCGGGTTATAGAAGAAGGAGAAGAAGGAACCGAGAAGAAGATATCAGCAACAACAGGTTTTATTACGGGACAGCTCCTGATGTTCATATCGATCTATTATGCGCCTCTGCATCTAGCTCCAACATAATTACTCTGATATAACTGGCTCTTTTAGGTACTTGAATATTTCCCGAATGTTCTGGCCCGTTTACTCAATCGGGGTAGTTGCTGAACCATACCACATAGTTCCAGCAACAACAAAAGCTGCAAAAAAGACAGCTTTCCGATCGCCTGGAAGGGACAAAAGAAACATCTTGTTCTTTCTTCAACAATTTCTGATCTCTAGTGGACAATTTGAAAGGGCAATTAGACCTTTTCTCGCCTCGACCGTGACCTTGATACGGAGCTGGAGCTTCTAACTAGGATGGGGAATCTTTTGTTACAATAGAAGCAGAAGTGATGTAGATTATTCAAGAATCGAAGTCGATTTGGTCAAAAAAGATTGGAATATTCCATAGAATAAATATTTCAAAATATTCTTTTGGGGTTATAGTTGATGTTTGTTTCGCAATTTCATCTCTACTACAGAACCGGACATGGAATTCGATCATCAGAGATTTCTCGAGATAGGCCGAACCTAAACCTGTGCTCGAGAGATAGCCGTCCATACACTAATAAGGGATGTATGGATTCTCGAGAAGAGAGGAGCCGTGGTGGTCCCCCCCGGACCTGTATTTCTTCTAGAAAAGCTCCTAATTGTTCCAGAGCAACTAAAAAGAGATTCTTTAACCAGAAAGAATTCAGTTCAGATAATTAGCAATAATTTTTCTGTGGATTTCTGGAAATTTGTTTCATGTGACTCTCTTAATTTAATTCTTTTCATTTATAATACGAGAATTCGAAACCTTACCTAATATTGATTGCTTCTACCACAATTTAATGGCGGCAAATGCCAATATATACTGTTAAAAACCTGTGAAATCGTGTTCCTTAACGGAACACAAACTTCAAATTTCAAAGGAGTAGCTATCAATCAAGTCAATTTTGCGGATTATTCCGATGTTTTTGTTTTTCAAATTTCAAATTTTATTTTTTATTTATTAAAAAATGTTTGGTGGACATTTTTAGTGGGTTCAAAATTTGAATTTGCTGACATAACGTACACCAATTATTTTATTTTTGTGCCTATAACTGTTTATATACGCTTAGAACACGCATCCGGTTTATAAGAGTTTTGAATGAGAATGCTCGCAGTAAGTTTCGCAGGTCTCTTACATCAACGAGTAAGCCAGAGAACACGACCAGCAAGAACAGGGGAAGTTAGTTGGTACATCACTATATATGATGTACTCATTCTATTTTTGTCTTAATTCGAAGGATTTTCTAGGATCAATCTCATTTATACAACCTGGATTATTGTAGATCTTCAACTAATGCTCAATTTTGTTGATGTGATATGAATGGGTATAACATCTCTTTTCAAATCCTCGTACTTTATGGAAAACAAATCTTTTACTCTTATAGACGAAAAAAAAGCTCGAACCTGAACTATTACTAGTTGCGTACTTTTATTAATGGTTCGAGGTAATTTATAACTCAGTAATATCGTTATAAAACAGAAAAAAGTAGGTGAGTTCAAATCCTATACTATTCATTACTATCCGTAATGAATGAGGACTGTAGAAATTAAATGCATGTTGTTGCAAAGAGATTTATTGTATGGTTCATGTGTGTCAATGTCAGATTCATTTATTTGCCAATGAAATCATTATAAGTTGGACTTTTTGGAAGTAAAAACAACAGCAAGGTTACACCAGTTGTGGTGGTGGGCCGACGGTGGTGGCATTTTCACTTGTCGTCGCAGGCCACCACATACAAGAAAAAAGTTAACCCACTGAATTTTTAGACCCCGTCAAAGTCAACCACTTTTAATTTCAATGGTCCATTTTTTCTATCCACTGCAACATACTAGTAGTATTTTCTGAAGCCACCTATTTCCTTAAATTTTATTTATTTATTCTTTAGCTTAAAGTTTTTCTATGATGAAATAACAATTATTTCATATAATTGACATTATGCCAACTTAAATTTAGTCTGGATAATGGTCACTTAATTGTCATCTACTTAATTGATTGATTAATTTAATTAAACTCATTTTAAACAGCTGTAATTGTCCCTAATCGCGTTCCAATTATTTAGAGAAATGGCGCCGCCCTAACAATAAATGAGTGCATAAGAAGGGTGTGATGTGATCTCATCAAAACCAACATCCTCCGATACAAGAATACTCCAGCAACACTCAAACCCAAAAAACCAGGAGGTTTTAGTTTCGAGTCTCACTAATTGTCCGTATTAATAAGTATGTTGGTTATTAGTGAAATTTCGAGTTCGAGTATCCTAGAAAAGTTTTGCCTTGTAAGAATCAAATCCGTGGCCAGCAACAAAAAAAAAAAAAAATTCAAGAAATCAAGAAATGAAAAGAAGAGAAAAAGGAAGAAGGCCATCTTATCTCTGTCAAGTATCATCTGATGCCGCTGCTCGTATAACTCGGCAAGTGGTCCATTTAGTGGTGGACTGGACCGAGCCCTCCTGTAGCTCTCATGCCCGCCAGCTCTTCTTCTTTCCTTTTCAATTATTTTTCTCTTGTTTATGTAGAACCTCAAGCCAATTCTTTAAGCATTTGTATCTTCTTTTATAAAAAAATAGAAGAGTTTATTACTATTTTACAAAATGTATCAACATCTCATTAGTGTAGGTGATTCGATACTTCCAAATGTCACTTATAAAAAATTATCTGTTTGATTATGTGAACGAAGAATCATCAAATGAGAATAAACTTACGATATGTTTCTACCAATTACTCCCTCTGACTTTTATTATTTGTTGTTACGTACTGTTCATACGCGCGTCTTAAGGAGGCCGGATGACTCACTATTTGACCCCAAAAAATTTCGTACTTTTTTTTAACGTACGTCCGAGAAAAAAATCGGGATAAAATTGTCTCAAATAGTGAATCATCCGGCCTCCTTAATATGCGTGCAAATAGTAAAAGCGACAAGTAATTTTTGACGGAGGGAATACAAAATAACAGCTGGTATAATCTAAAAATAATTTACAAGCATGAGAGTTTTAGTTCGTCTTTATGACATATACCATTAGTTTTATCTCTAGTATTGTATAATAATAATAAAAAGAATTTACAAAAATAATCATTTATTAATTAAGTTCAATACTAAAACTAGAATTAATTTGACAAAGTAATTAATCAATTTTTTTTGATAGGTGTATTCTCAATGGAGACTAATGGTAAATGTTTAATGCGCAGTTTTATTAAATTTTGGAATATGATAAATTTTAATGGTAAATGTTTTTAAGGAAAAAATATGAATCGGGTATCCTCAAAATAAAAGATGGTAAGAATTTTAACCCACAAAAAAATGGTAAGAAGAATTAGAAATACGACAAAAAACATCCCGCGGAAAAGAAAAAAAGGCGGAAGTGGGCCCAACGCGGAACCTTGGATTTGTGGGAACTTCTGAAAAAAAAAACACAAAAAATCAACACCAAAACGTGGCTTACATCCTTATTTCCATCCATGGCACCCAACACAAATCAGTGAAAACCACAAACCATTTAAGCCACCCCACTACTTTCCTTTTTCTCTCTCTCTCTCTCTAGACGCACAAACAAAACTATCTAGAATACACAAAACGACACACTGTCCAAAACAGTGTCACCTTGTCTGTTTAGGTTTTTTGGTTAAAGAGAAGCATAGTTGGTTAGAATCTGGTAGTCTGATAAAAGGGGTCGTAGGCATTATTACCATCTCACTGTTTTCTTTAGTATTTGGGCTGGTTTGGATCCCTCCATTGTTATGGTAACTGGTAAGATAAAGTTTGGTTCTTTGTCTTTTTTTTTTTTATATTAATTAATTGTTGCTTCAAGATTGCTTCTTTTCTATTTTCTTTTTGTTTTTCTAGTCACTTTCTGGCTGAATTTTTGTTAGTTAATTATTTATGGGTTGTGGATTTGTCATTGGAAAGTTGGTACACGAAGATAAATTTTGTTTGTTTTATTGATGTTAATTATGTTGTTTTCATTTCAACCGTTTTTGAGGTTTCTCTCCTGTACATTAAAAACTGTGTTTTGGAACCCAATAAAGGAGAGAAAAGTGAAAGAGGTTAGGTTCAGCAGAGTGTAGTTAGTTGCATTTATAGCAGCTGGATTTTTCCTTCTCAATTAGAATTTTCATCGAGCACTTATTTGCTTCCCATCTGTTTTGATTTACTTATTTTTATTGATCATGGCTATGATATTTGCTCAATTGAGTTCTTGAAATCTTTCAGCATGCAACTTGTGAGTTCTTCCTTTATGCATTCTTTCATTGTTTGATTTGGTTTCCATTTGCATTTCTTTCATGTTTCCTTGAGAAAGGTCACAATTATTGAGAAGAAAATAGGGTTTGTGTTCTTAAAATTGATCCCAAATGGCTTATATTGCTTTAAGTTTCCTGTTCAAGATAACAAACAAAGTAGGGAAAGTACTTTCATATAGGTGTTTTAGCAGAAAAAGTTAAAGCTTGAAGATTTGCTAATTGGCATGCTTCATTCGGAGTACAATATGGATACTAGTGCTTCCTCTATTTTAATAACGCCATCTCCCTATCAAGTTTTGGACAGCCTGTATTGATTTTCTTTTGAATATATGTTGTAGCTCTTTCTAAGACTGCTGTGAAATATATGAATGTTTCCTTTCTTTTGGTAAATGCTACTTTTTGCAATGTATTGATGCTTACAGTGGTTGAGAAAAAAGGGAGATGCTAACAGTTCATGTTACTTTTCAGATTCCTTTGAGATATGGTCTGGACACTAAGGGGCGAAACTAATGTGGAAACAGTCAACTTTATAGTAGCTAGTCGGAGCCAGATGATCAAAAATAGAGTTGTCTGCCATTAGTTCTATTAAATTGTAGGTGCAAGATGGAAGATGCATTTGCCAGTGTTCAGAAAGATGGCGAAGGTGGAGAGGATACATTACAGAGCTTGGGCAACGACAGAGAGTTATCAAATCTTGATTCTTATGAATCAAAATCAAATAAGTTGGTGAGAAGGGGAAATTCTCAACAGTCGCTGATCTTAAAAGTTAAGCAATTTCAGCGTAGTAAAAGCTGCATCAAGGAGTCCTTCACTAGAAGCATTCAAGCGTTAGAGAGTTGGATTCCAAAGCACTTGATGAGCATAGATGAAAAACATCTTCGCCGTTGCCTAGAATACATACACATCAGTTCTTCAAGAACAGCCCCATGCGACGTCTCTTTGAAGTTGGGTTCGGCAAACATGGATGTCTTCTCGGATCCACCAAAATTTGGAAATTCTTATGATTTGTCTAGGTTTGATTTTGACTGTCCCTTAGCGCATGAGGGTGGCAATGTGGTCATTAGCCCTGCAGGACATTGGATTGTTGGGTCTATAATGGATAGCAAGAGCATGGTGAATTTACTGAAGAGCCCTTTGTTGAGCCAGTATGGTGCATTTGATGGCGATGACGATGTCAATTTAAAAAATGCGAGTTATGGTGATGACAAAGGATCAGTTTGCTTTGATGTCATGAGCTCTCCTGGTGGCTTTAGCAATTATTCACAAAAAAAGGTAGAAACAGAAGCACCAATTACAGGAAACTACAAATATGGATTGGAGACGTATCATGAAAGGGTCGTTTCCATGTCAAGTACAAACTCCACATGTTCTGATCATTCTTCTTCTTCCTCCTCTACGGCCGTTTCTCAGGGAATGCTCCAATACAAATGGAAGGATGGGAACCCTCACTTTGTCTTCTCCCTGGATGACCAGAAAGTTGTCTATGTGGCTACCTTGTGGAAGATTGAGTCAGAAGATAATGAGGCTCTACATGATATGTACTTATTCCATTCAAGAACAGGTGGCCAGAAGGGACATGTGCTTCATGAACACGAATCTCAGCTTGTTGGTAAGATGCAAGTGTCAACTTCTTTTAGTCTCTGTCCTAACAATTCTAGAGTTATGGAGAGAGAATTTGTTTTGTTCGGTAGTAATGGAGATTTTGGGGGACATATGCACACTTCAAGCCATGATCTCCGGAAGAGCAGGGGACTGTCAAAAAAGGTGGCAGATGTGTTCCGGACCAGTCACTCATTTAAGAAGAAAACTACCTCTAAATTTGCGGGATCAAGTGCTATTTTAGAAAATTGTTCTTGGGAGCCATTTCAAGATGGAGAAAGCAATATGGATATACTTGGTGGGGTCAATCTTTTAGGAAATCATCTTCCACCAAATCTGGAGTTAGCTGCCATTGTTGTGAAAGACCATCTTCCTGAAAATCGTCAGCACAAGATTGGAGGTTGGGGCTTGAAGTTTCTCAAGCAAGCTGCTGATACCGTGGAATCCTCATCTTATACGTGTTGCCCTCAGGATTCTGGTGACTGCTCAACAAGTATGGATATTCTAGTTCCAGCTGGTCCCCATGGTGGCCCTAGGACTATAAACAGTGGCCCTTCAACCCTTATTGAAAGATGGAGATCCGGTGGAAGTTGTGACTGTGGTGGCTGGGACCTCGGATGCCCACTAACGGTGCTTAAAAGTAGATCAAGCAACAAAGAACTTTCATCCCTAGCAGACACGCAAGGGGAGTGCAAGTTAGTTGATTTGTTAATACAGGTATGTCAATCTCCATATTTTCTTCTATTGTTTACAATTTAAAATGGCCAATCATGTTAATTTTGATGGCTTTAAGCCTCTGAAACTGAGGGAATGGGCTTCCCATTTTAGTTACAAAAAGCTAGTTTATTTTTATGAGATATTTCTCGGACACTTGTTTTGTCTTCCTCATCACGATTAGACCCATCTCTTTTCTGCAAATAGTATGGACGTATGGTATTTACTTGAGCATTTTATTGTTCATTGAAAGTTACAAAAACAGATGTTTGCTTTTCTTTGTGCAACATCTTCCCACAAATTAATTGGTTTTAACTTTAGGGATTGGTATTCTTAATATCTAATAACAAGAACAAGCGCATGATAACCCAAATCTGTATTTTTCAGGGTTCAGAGAACAGTCCTCCCCACTTGAGGATGGTGAATGTCTATGATGGCTTGTATTTTGTTCATTTTCACTCACCGCTGTCAGCTCTACAGACTTTCTCAATTGCTGTGGCATTTATCCATGCCCAGAGTCCTGCTCTCCGTCCCAAAATTGTATAGGAGTTAAAGTAGCAAGATTCAGGGTTAAGGTTCTTGTAGTTTTTAGCCTCCCATCTTACGACAGCAATTCTTAAGTCATAGTTCATGTATTTATACACAAATGCAGAAGCTAATTTTTTATTTTTGTTTTTCTTTGGTTGCTAAAATACCTATTGTCAGATGGTCTTGTTGTTTTAGGTTTGCTGGTTCTAGCTAGGTATTGGTTATGTTTCTTTGACTTTGAGATGAAAAATTCTTGTAAACCCGTTTTTATTTTATTGAATGTACATTTTTATTAAAAGAATGTATACCTTCTATATAAAGAGAAGTTTAACTGAAGTCTTTTTGTTCTCCCATGTAGCTTATAATTAAATTGTGCTTTACTGTTATACCAATGGAACTGGTAATGACGAGTTGAAGTCCTTATTTTCAACAAAGTTCTTCAAACTTTCCCCGACGCCATTTCTAACCAGTTGTGTTGAACTTAATCTTCTTCTGAGGAACCTTTACTAGAAATTAATGTCTAAATTAGATTTGAAGCCTTCATTGCTGATTGGTGTGCTTCTTCTTTTTTCCCCGTAATGGATTGTGTGTTAAACACTCTACAAGTATAGTCTTTACTTGTGATCCTCAGATGGATGTCTAATCTGTTTGTTGACTTACTTCATGGTGCTTCACTATAGCAACATACATCATCAAAGTTTCAATCCGGCCATCTTTTACATGGTGATAGCTGATATCTTCAGCAAAGCTTTAAATTACTTGGTGATTTCTAGCTCTATATGCAAATACATCAGGTTGTGGATCTCTTACACTGAGAGTTGCAGGTAGGTGAGCTCCTGTGCTTTTTTCTTCTTTTTTTAAAGAAAATGCAGGAGCTTATTTGTTCATGTTATTTCTTGAAGCCTTGCATCAAGCTGGCCTGCTCAATCCTTCTCCAAAAGATACAACAAGTTGTCATGGTGAGCTGATGCATCTTGCTCTTACCTTCCAATCAACTGTTAAAGTGTTAGTTAAAGTCCAACTACAAGGAATGAAAAGCGAATAGTAAGAATTTGATGAAGCATACGACAGATTATAGCCTTTTGCCTTATGTGGAACTTGCTGATGTTGTGGTAAAGCACGCAGAGCCATATATTACTCAAACGATACTTTTTTACTTGGTGTGAGAACCTCTCATCTCTATACGCAATTACCTAGTTATAGTATCTTTCTCTAAATAGTTTGTTGGTTCCAGGTCTGTGCAAGTTAGGCTTGTATAACTGCGCATCTTAATTTGACAATGTCAATCTATTCTCCAGTTCTTCTGACTGTAATTTCAATCATTGGGTTGGCCCTTTAGTTCTCAATACCTTCTGTTATACTTGGGTTGAAAGTTATCTTTTTGGATTTCCTGGATCTGAGTAAATTCATGGAATCATGGCATTTCTGTTGACAATGGTCTATGATAACTGATTAGGAAAAAGATAAGAAATCAAGAATAGTCAGTTTTGGTCGTTAATTATTTTCACATATGCTCACACCCAGTGTTGAGAGAGAGTTGGCAAGGGGTGTTGTATCTTTAATAGCAACTGTTTCGTTGTCTTTGGCACTAATCAGGTCTTAACAAAAGCAGGTAAGACCGATAACTAGGCATAAGGGAAGTACAAGAAGGGTAGTTACCCTTCAATTATTAGACCTAATCATGAACAAAGATTTGTTTTGATTGTTTTTTCTTTTGTTTTTTCAATGTATTAACAGCTTAGCTGGTTTTCTGATGTAAACCTTGAATGCATTCTTTCTTTCAAGATGATTTGTTGGTCTTCTACGCACTTCACACGCACGAGTTTATATGAGTGAACTGCAAAATGTTGCGATGCTCTGCTGAACTTATTCCCTGAGGACCTACTGTTCTGTTCTGGCACTACTGATTTTCCTTTTGGTGCACGGAAAATGTTTGGTTATCTGCAAATGCTTGCCGGGATTGCTAATCCTGTTGTTTTCTTTGTGCAGCCTACAAGCACGGAAAGCATATTGAACGAATCTCATTTTGCTCAGGTGGAGAAAGAAACCACCTAGTTTCCATATCTACACGTAACACTGCGCTCGCGAAGCCTTCCTGATGATCTAACGAACGTGGTGGGGTGGCAGCTTCTTTGATGTTTGATTTTGGGGAGCAGAAAGAAACGAATCTTATTCATATTCATGGCAGCTGAATCGTGGAGCATTATCTGTCTTTTTTATTCTGTACCCTGTACAGAAAGCTACTTTAGAAGCCAAACAGCTCGCCTTTAGGACACATCTATTTTATTTTTCATGTTCTCAATCAGTTGTAAACTTTCCAAATAAAATTTTCAAATTTAACTTATTATATTACATGTTCTCTTTTTTATGTTACTATATATTCCCTTTTTTGCCACAGATTCCTTATGAAAAATGGTCACATGTACTATGAATTTTACTCAAATTTTCCAACTTTCTTATATAATCAAGTTAAAGTAAGTTAAATTTCAACTGTTCAATTTACAACCACCTTGAAATTCAATTACATTTCTACCATTCTAATTAGGAATACTGACTGACAGTCAGAAAACGCACGTTTCTTTTTGAGTTAAAATTGCAAAAAGAATGTTAGAAAACTATAAAAAAATGAAAAACCAAACAAGGAAGATCAAAGAGTTTCGCGTTTAATGACCTTTTTTCTTCTCCTTCTCTATCGTACGCTTGTATACTGAAAGTTAGAACCCAGAATATAGAAAGTGTCCCATTTGAACACTCCACGGTTCAGTTCTTGAGCTGGATTCTCAATTAAGGACCGGTTTCTAAAAGAGTGCATGCCTCTGCATGACAAGGGAGGTTGTTACTTCTATTGTACAAACTGCCCGTTTGAAAGGCTGAAACACAACGTGACTAACTCATGCAAGGGTCATCGAGTAAGAAAGTTCATCAAAGAGTGCTGGGCAAAATGTGGTTGCAATAAAGCATGTGGTAATCGTGTTGTACAGCGAGGCATCACAAGGAACTTGCAGGTGACTTTGTTTTGTGACTCGCGTTGTTATATTCTTACCAATTCACACTTGGTTCTTCTTTTTTCCAGGTCTCTAATTCCTTTTATTTATGTTTCAGGTGTTTACAACACCAGAAGTAAAAGGCTGGGGTCCTCGAACTGTTGAGAGTTTGCCGAGAGGGCCTTTGTTTGTGAGTATGTTGGAGAAATAGTAACCCACTCAGAACTGGAGGAGCGAAAAATGCAAAACCTTGATAATCAGAAGCATGTGGATTCAGTGTCACTCGATGCAGGTTGGAGTCTGGATAAGGACTTCAAGGATGAAGAAGTCCTTTCTTTGGATGCTACAAGCTATGGAAACGTCGCGAGGTTCATCAATCATAGGTACTTTAACATGTTTATTGGTGTTTCTTTCAATTTCTATATTTCTTGTTCTGATGACATTTTGGACAAGCCTAGAAAGGCACTCATTCTTCTCATTTCAAATATGCTAGATGCAGTGATGCTAACCTTGTTGAGATTCCGGTGGAAGTGGAAACCCCAGACCGCCACTAGTATCATGTAAGTAATGTAAAGTCCAAGCTCAATTCTTTGTTTGCTCTGCATATATTTTTCTTGACAATTAAAAGTAACAAGCATTTTGTTATGTAGTTTGCTTTCTTTACAACCAGAGATGTAGCTTCCATGGAAGAACTTACATGGGTATATATACTGCTGTATGAACACAACATAACTTGATTTGGAGTTTTGCATCATATGATGAAATGCTATGTGTTGCAGGACTATGGCATTGATACTTCAAAAGGCCTTCAAGTGTCTCTGTCAAAGCCCTTTCTGCCGCGATTCAAGTCATTAGAAGGGGATTTCTCGTGCCGAGACATGTTTTGTGATGTAGCTACTGATGCTTAAGTTTAGGACTGTGTAATGTAATTGAATATTGTCTAAAACTACTTGGTAGGTAAACCTAGTTCTAAGTTCTTCATCCTCCTACTAATGTGGTAAACATTCGCTGCTCTGGATCAGTCATGTGAATGATGTAGCATTCTACCAAAAGATTTTTCTAAAATTCTTTTGAAATGCTTAGTCTCTTTATCTTCCATATGAAATGCTTATGTTGTAATCGCATTGTTAAGATTGATTCTGCTAAAGGATTTTTACGACATGTCGTTTGACTCGTGATAGCAACAACATACTAGAACCTTGAATAACACAGCCCTATATTTTTTACTTGCTCTACGGATCTAGGACAGACTTGGGGGACAACAGCTAAGAGCCAAAAGCTTTGTAAATATAACAAATTTTTTGAAAAAGTCTAAATTTTGTTGTGCTATTTGGAAATTTAGGACAAACTTGGGGGACAAAAGCTTACTTAAGCAAAAAAAATAATTATTTGTAAGATTATTCAAAAACATTAGAAACAATTCTACAAAAATATAAAGAAAAACCATCAAAATTAGTACTAAAAATATTTTTGAAAGTTTAAAAACTAATAATTATTCAAAAAAATTTTTTTTTTCTTTTTCCTTTTTTTTTCTACTAAGAAATATATATTACATTTTTTTACCCAGCAAAGAAAAGCAAACTGAGAAAACAATTTGGGCCTCCATTATATGTTTGAACAAAAAGAGTAGATCTGATGTCCAAAACAAAATAAGGGAAATACATATTGGGCCTCTTATTAGAAGCCCATCAATCAAAACTATTCTGGTATTATAAGAAAATGCTAGGGACTATAACGGAATAACAAAAAACTTAAAACCCTAGATTCTTGTTTAGCCGTCTGTCTATATAACTTCCCCAAAACCCTACTGTCCATCTTCGTTTACCATCCGTCGCTCAAAATGTCGAAGCGAGGTATTTATCCACTGGTTACGATCTCTCATTTTTTCGTCTCTTAAAACTACAAGTTTTGTTGTTGTGGTTCTAATTTAAACTTTTGTTGCAGGACGCGGAGGATCTGCCGGCAACAAGTTCAGGATGTCGCTGGGTTTGCCAGTGGCAGCGACGGTGAACTGCGCCGACAACACGGGGGCGAAGAATCTCTACATCATTTCCGTGAAAGGGATCAAGGGACGCTTGAACCGTTTGCCTTCAGCTTGCGTTGGCGACATGGTCATGGCCACTGTTAAGAAAGGAAAGCCTGATCTGAGGAAGAAGGTCATGCCAGCTGTCATCGTCCGTCAGCGCAAGCCCTGGCGCCGAAAGGATGGTGTCTTCATGTACTTCGAAGGTATGCAGCTATTAAAAGCTTAGTAGGTCCTTGTTTTGCTGTTATAGTGGCTTAGTTGGTGCTTGCTTTGCTAGTATATTGGTGGCTTTATTTGCAATGTGATAGGATGCTTACTCTCGATACGAGCTATAGATAATCTGATATATTATCGAATGGGATGGCCTATATTTTGTTGTGATTTGGTACATGTCTAAAATGTGTCTTAAATGTTGAGTTGTTGGTCTGATTCGGTTTTGCTGGTGATGTGGTGTTGAGGATTTGATTAGGTTTTTCTGCACTTCCCATAACCAGCAATATTGAATTTACCCAATCTTACCCCTTCCCGGGCAGTATTTTGTTTGTTGTCCCTGTCAAGGTTGGGATAGCCTTTGACACTGTTTTCATATTTGATTCGGGCGATTTTGTTAATATGGTGGTACCACACATAATATCAGACATAAGCCATGTTTCCTCCAAAATGTTAGTTGGTTGAGAGAGTTACGTCTGGTAAATTGACCTCTGTGTCTATCGTTACAGATTTGCTGAACTTTAATTGGCTCATCTGCTCCATTTAGACCCTACACTTGTTTTTTTGAATGATCAGTTTTGATTTGTGTAATGTTTGCATTTATGCTTGGTGAGTTTTATTGCTACTTGTCAATAGTTAGTTTTACAATAGTTAGTTTTACATAACCAGTCATAAGTCATGTATCCTCTGTAATATTTGTCGGTTGGTACAGTTACATGCCTGGTAAATCGACTTGTGTCCCTCGTTACAGATTTGCTCTTCTTTATGGGCTGTCTGCTACATATGGACCTAACATTTGGTTATTTGAATAGATTTGATTTTTGCAGTTTTTAAATATATGCTGGGCTAGGTTATTTCTTTAATGATGTTTCTCCTTCTTGGTTGCCTTGCCAATAGTTAGTTTGTAATGTAATAGCCAGTCATAAGTCATGTATCCTCCTTAATATTTGTTGGTTGGTACAGTTACATGTCTGGTAAATTGACCGGTGTCCCTCGTTACAGATTTGCTCTTTTAAATGAGCTATCTGCTACATTTGGACCCTATATACGAAGCATACATACAGTCTGCTGTTTTGCACCATAATATTATTCTTCAACGTTAGCTGTTGGTTTTTTCTATAGTTTCTTTAGATGCAATGTGTGCTCCTTGAATGACGATGACTCTATGCATCTTGTCTAGATGATAGCTGTATTGTGTTTCTTTTGTCATGTCTGAATCAATTCTGGTTTCTTTTCCAGATAATGCTGGAGTCATTGTCAATCCCAAGGGAGAAATGAAAGGTACAGCAAGTTTTAGCCTTGGGGATTTTTGTGCTTTCAATAGCTTGCTGCTTAATGACCTTGCTTACTGGTTGCTGTTTGTTGTAGGTTCTGCCATTACTGGTCCAATAGGAAAGGAGTGTGCTGATCTGTGGCCTAGGATTGCTAGTGCAGCCAATGCCATTGTTTAGGGGTCGCATCTTGGTTTTAGAGTCACAACTCTCATCAGTTGTCTTATCTTTCTTGGTATAACTGTGTAGGCTTGCTTTTAAGACATCTGAATCTGTTTGTGTTTTGATGTTACATGAAGTGGATAATTGTTTTGATTTGCTTTTTCTTGCCTCGTTGTTTTTTGTTTCAGTCCTCCGTCCTTATCTGTTCCTTTTGTCTATTCGACTGGCTTTCTAAAATGATGAAACACGAAGCAAACCATTCATTTCCAACCAATAAATGCTGTGATGTTTGTTTTAAATGTTTTGCTAAAAGGGAACGCTATAACTTATAGCTGACAATCTCTGGTTCTGTTATTTAGACCTGATGCGTTTCATATTCATTACGCCGCTCTGAGATTAGATAACCATGTTATTTTATTTTATATTAGTTTCGTAATATCTTGATCATTCTTGATTTTTAACATTATCAATTAAGGCAATCTTGTTCTTTCTAGCAATGTTAAACCCACAACGTGTCGTTGGGACCAATTCTGAATTAATTTTATCAACTGGAAGAACTTAGAAGCATCAATGCGTCTGCCAACTGTCGTCTGCTAACATTAATGATAAATTTATCTTTAGACATGTATAATGATTCCTACTGCCAATTCTACAATTCTATCAGAGGAGATCAATGGTGAAGAGATCTGCGCTACCCGAGATGACAAATTTATATTTTAAGGCGAACCTGCTGCGCCTGGTCAGCAACCAGCATGTGAACCTTAGGACATGGTTAGTGCCATGCAACAACTCCTAAAGACCCATGTGACCAGTTAAGCTATTGTCGGTCCAAACCACTGCCCAGATCAGCTATTTATCAGCCCATTCATCCCATCAATTCCACCCCCAACCGACTGTCAAGAACAAGATGGTCAGAATCATAGCCTTCTTGTCCTTCTTCTGCTGTATCCTCGTCGGGATTGCAGTTGCAGATTGGAACATCTTGAGTCAACACAAAACGAAGAAAGACCTGAACATAACCTTGCGAAACTACTGTGAGAGTTGGCGGATAAACGTTGAGCTACACAACATCAGAGAGTTCCTTGTCGTCCCTGAAGAATGCGTGTCATACATTGGTAAGTATGTTACATCGACTCAGTACCATGTTGATTCTGACAGAGCGATAGAGGAGTGCAAACTCTATCTTGGCACTAACTGCGCTTTGAAGAAAGACGGCAAAGATGCATGGCTCTTCGATGTGGATGATACCCTTCTGTCCACTGTGCCTTACTTCAAGAAACATGGATACGGGTGAAACCCATTTCTTCCCTTTCTTTTCCTTTCCTCTCTGTCAAAAGAGAACTCATTTCGATTCTGTGCAGTCTGTCAAAAGAGAACTCATTTCGATTCTGTGCAGGGGAGAGAAATTGAACTTGACTTCATTAGACGAATGGATGGGTCAACGTAAGGCACCTGCCTTGGAACACACGCTTAGGTTCTTTAATGACCTAAAGTCCATGGGTGTTAAAATCATCTTGGTTTCTTCAAGAAGAGAGAACCTTAGATCAGCCACAATTGACAATCTTGTGGATGTTGGGTATCATGGATGGACCAGTCTCATATTAAGGCCAGTCTTCCTCCTCCTAGTTCGAGAATCGCCTGATTTTTTGTTTCTTGTTTCATGACACTAGTTTTTTGTTTCGATACAGGGGCTCTGCTGATGAAGTATCTAATGTACAAATATACAAGGCCAACGCGAGGAAACAACTGATCAGCCAAGGATATCGCATTTGGGGCATTCTAGGAGATCAATACAGCAGTTTTGAAGGGCTTCCTAGTACACGAAGGGCATTCAAACTTCCAAATCCAATGTACTATGTCTCTTGAAATCACGTCAATGTGTGTTGCTCTGTTTCTTGTCATGTCTGAGAACCAAAACACCTTCCTTCTAATGTTCTAATGAGAGCCATTTTCATATTTTTATCATCTGAATCTAATAAATAGACACCACTCCATGTATAATAGAGCCGAGTTAATATTCAGACGTACAAACAGCAAAGTTAACTATGACATTATTAAAATGGTTCCATACCATGAGTACTGCATTTTTTCAGGTTTCCACATTTGAGTTTATATACTAAAAGCTTTATAAGGAAGAACAGTTCACTTTTGATTGATACTTGCCTTCTGCATATTCCATAACTCGGCCGCATCAATCTTCTTTTAGCTGAACTTGTCCTCTCCAGTCCAATTCATCTTGGCACAGTACTCGAACAAACTACCATCGAAACAGCGACGAATGGCTTCTTTAGACAGGAACCCTTCTTCATCCCTTGCAAGAATGTAGAGAATTGTCCACTCCATCTTAGCTGCAAGCCTGTATTATTCCCATTGTCCAACCATTACACACAAAATTTTGAAACATCTATATTTGAGATTAAAGAGACTAATAAAAAAGACGACAAACCCTCCAAAGAAATCGAATGCATTAAGGTTCGCGTTAGTCATTGCCCAGATCTCCCCAAAAGTTAACTTGTCAGGCACTGTATTAGCATGCTTGCTAAAAATGTTCTCAAGGCTCACAGGCATGTACCTGCATTCAGCTTAACCTTTAAGGAACAATATATCTCTGGTACGTAATATCATTGTTAGGTCAAGATATTTACTAATTTCATACCTCCCTTCAGGATCATATGTTCCTGAGTCACTACCGTGCTTGGCTTTGTGTATGTTGTCAATGTATATAGGTAAAAAGGGAGAGGGAAACCACCCCTGAGGAACAAATTAGTTTACCATAAGTAAATCCTTAAAACGTGACATATCCAAAAACGTGCTTCATTCTCAGTACAAGAACAAAATCTGTGGTTACTTACAGGAAGAGTGGGGTAGCTCAGGCCTGCATTGATGACAACAGACATTATAAGAGAGGCAAATGGGTTGAAACCAATCTTGCGCAATCCTGTGTCGGTCAGGGGAATGCAACAAAGAGTTAGATTACAATGTTTAAGCTCTAACAACAAAAAAGAGCGAAATGATCTTCCTTTTTACCAGTGTAAGTCTCCCAAGGGTAAATGATCCCATTGTTGTCTTGGTCAAAGAATGCTACATGCTGCTGAAGAACACTCATGCCGCGATGGTTGTGCCCTGGTGTTCCATGAGGATGTTCTGCATCTGGAGCTTCCAATGCTCTTGCCAGATCTGTTCTCATTTCAGATTATCAATAAACAGTTGCAAATCTTTTAGAAACCATTCAATTTATGGTAAGATCAAAGTTTTGCAGCAGAGCAAAAGAATTCAAGAAACTAAACTGAAATTAAACTTCCAGTACTCTTATAATCCACAGTTTCTAACGTGGGTTTTGCAGATAATTGACACAAGAAACAGTCTCCAGTATAATAATCAAGAAACTTGTTTTCTTGTCATAATTAAGCAGTATACAGTATAATGATCAAGAAACATACATAATTCCTGCTCATCAAGATTAATTCAGATGGAAATTGAATAGGATCTCAAGTTTAATTTTGAGATTAACCATGTGAACATAATTAACTAAGAACAAGAACAGTAACTACTTACAAGGTTTTGGTAGTTTATCTTCCAAATCATCACGAACTGGTCTCTCATAAGTAACAGGTGCAAGAGGCGCTGCTCTTGCAATGGAACTCCTCTCCAGCTCCCTAGCAGATGACATGGGTATAGTCTGATCAATTTCTTGAGTTTAATTTCTGATAATTAACTTCTTGTTGTTTGTTCTTCTTTCTTGATTCCTATATCTCAAAGCGAAACAAGCCATTTTTAATTTTATACAAACAAATTAGAACTGCGATGACTCTAACTGCGTGGCTTGCATGCAGCTTGTGTTTTTATCATGCTGTGGCACCTGTCACATGCGGTGGCAACTAGCTACTCCTAAAAAGCATGCATCAGTTTCTTCTTTTTGATAAATTTCATTGGTCATGGTATTATTGGTAAAAGTCCTATAGTTTTGAAAATTTTCCATTTTAATTTCAAAGCATTCACTTTGACCTAATTATTAATGGTTAAAAAATTAGAAAATGATGAGAAGTACAAAAAATAATATAAAAATTAGAGAAAAAAAAATGTAACATGGAGAAATTTTTAAATATCCTTCACAAGAATCTCTCTTTTAAAAAATAAAATAAAAAAGAACTTTAATTTACAATATCATACTATATTTAATTTTTCCTAGAAAAAAAAACTCCATCTATTTTATGGACTACCATACTAAAATAATTTTGACCCACATTACAAAAGTCCATTACTAAACAAACTAACATGGGCCAGGAGCCCAAATCCTTTTTTTTCCCTTGCAAACGCTTGTCGACGCCGCAGATCAACTAGGGATAAATCCTCTTTTCTTTTTTCTTTCCCACTTGAATCAGACGTAGAAATTAGAATGGCAACCGAAACGGCTGTTGAAGCTACAGCGACGGTGGCGGCAACTGCAGTTGAAACCACAGAGAAGCTGCCGCATAAGTTAGAGAGGAAATGGACTTTCTGGTTCGACAATCAGTCCAAACCCAAACAAGGCGCGGCCTGGGGTTCCTCCATGCGTAAAGTCTATACCTTCGACACTGTCGAAGAATTCTGGTGGTATG
This sequence comes from Viola odorata, assembly GCA_963691705.1. Lineage (NCBI taxonomy): Eukaryota > Viridiplantae > Streptophyta > Magnoliopsida > Malpighiales > Violaceae > Viola > Viola odorata. Next base: position 70,105,304 of record OY829539.1, on the reverse strand, counting down.
TGAAGCGGATTCTGTGATTTTTTTGTTTGTAATTTGGTTTATGATTTATAAATGTTTCACTTAAAGTGATTTTTATGCTTTTTTTTGTTTGCAGTTTGTATGATCAGATTTTTAAGGCCAGTAAGCTACCGGGGCAGGCTGATTTTCATCTATTTAAATCTGGGATTGAGCCCAAATGGGAAGATCCGGAGTGTGCTAATGGAGGGAAATGGTCTGTTACTAACAACAACAAGGATACTCTGGATACTATGTGGCTCGAAACCGTAAATGTCTAACCTTTTTTGTTTTCTATTTCATTTCTTTTTAGATGGTATATTCATTGTGCATGTATTGCTCTTATAGCAGTGTAGAGATCATAATCAAGCCCATAGCGTATTCTTTTTGTGATGTGTGTTCTTTGTTGGTTACTAAACAGTTGATGGGTTTGATCGGGGAGCAATTTGATGACAGTGATGAGATTTGTGGTGCAGTGGTGAGTGTGCGCCAGAGGGCGAATAAGCTTGCTCTATGGACCAAAACTGCTGCAAATGAGGCTGCACAGGTTTTAATCTATATGCTCTCTCTTGTATTACTGAAGCGCAAATTGCATAATTGTCCACATGGTTGCATGGGCAGTCCCTGTGGATGTTTCTTTCTCATTGCTGCCAACTGATCTGTCTATAAATAAGTATTATTGTGGTGGAGATGGCCTCTGTTCACGAGTGTATTTCCACTTTGTTGATTCTTGCTCGTCAACTGTATCTTTTGGTAATATTGTGCACATCATCTCTTCTTAGCGCCTAGGTTGCACATTGTCGGTGTGCTGAAGCAGTTCCTGGGGTTCTGCTTTAGCTAATTTAATTATGTGGTTTGCGTAATAGCCTGGTCTTTGAAAATAGGTATCAGCTCTATTACTGTTAGTGTTTGTCCATCCTCACTAGACCGGGCATCTATTCTTCTTCCCTGTAAGCCCACCACTGGATTTTTTTATACATTTCTTTCAGGAATTGCAGCAATTTAGATTGTTGTACCACTATACTTCACAGGATTTCTTTCGTATTTTTTTAAATACTCTAGCCGTCACTTTCATCTTTTCCTTGAATGAAACAGATTAAAGATTCAATGGATATCTCTCTTCGTTTGAATATGATGAAGATTTGTTAAATTCCATATGACAGCTAGCTCTAACTAGCAGTAGTTTTGGTGCACTTATTAGTTTTACTTGGGCATCAATTTATCTTGAATGCTCCCACCTAGGAGAGTACTATTTTATCTCAGGGTCTTGTGTTTTAGTGTATACTATAACTTTTGTTTTGTCTAGTACTCATCATGAAGTTTAGTTGCATTAGCAAATCTGAACCTTTTTCTTTTTCGTTGGGCAGATGAGCATTGGTAGGAAGTGGAAGGAGATCATTGACTTCAATGATAAGATGTCTTACACCTTCCATGTAATCTTAATTTTGGGTATCATCTGATTTTAAGACTTGTTTTGGTTTTCGTTGCAAGTCTCATTTCTTTGATTATTGCAGGATGATTCTAGGAGGGAGAGATCTAGCAGAGGGGGGCGATATAACTTGTGAGCGACCCCATGTTAGAGTCTTTGTAGTAGTTGCCATGGTTGCCAAACCAAAGAAGTTTTATTTTTTTGTTCAGACCAAACCAAAAAGTTCAATGTGCTCAAGTCATGTTTTATGTTGCACTCTCCTAATTTTGTTTTTCAAACAGTACTCTCCTGCTTTTGTTATTCCAAACAGTACCGTGTTTGTGACATTGTAGTGTTATAGCGATTAGTAAATTTGTACTGCTGAGAAGCTTGTGGTGTTGTACCGAATATGTTCTGGTAGAAGAAAATGGCGCCCCCTCCCTGTTTCTTTGTACTAAATTATGTCTCCCTGTTGGATCTGTTTGGTTTTAGAACACCATGAAGACAGGATTGTCTATGCATCTTCCATGTAAAGTGACGCTACGAGATCGGACTTTTATTGTCCAAGCCTAATATGATTCGACTTACGAATAGAGAACGCTATACTGATTCTCTTCTTAATGAACGTTGGTGCAGCTAGAATAAAGAGAATAACACTTGAGGATATAGTGAAAGTATTGACATTGTTAACAACTTAACATTGTATTTTCTAGTCGACCAAAGGATGGCGATAGACAGACAAAACATGAAATCTTTCGTTCCTTAATCAAGCAAGGAATCCAAGTCGTTCTCCATTCTTCTTGGCCAGCCTAATCAGTCCTTGCCTTTGTTTCGCATCCGCTCCTATCGATTTGCAGAATTCAGTAATCACCTGTAATGGTTCCACAAGTTAGCAACAGTTATATTCTTATTTGCATTATGATTGATCTGAAGACTTCATATCGACCGTGTAACTTTTTTCTTTTATAGTCTACCATTTTCTTGATACATGTTCAATCCTAATTCGTACACAAACTTTTTCGTTGCATATTTTTATCCGAATCATGGTGAATGCACGGTCAAGATTGAGTCACGGCAGATAATGAATATGTGGTTGAGCACACATCCCAGCCAATGACAAGAAATCTATCAGAAATAGATAATCAAACAATCAAAACAGCAATCAAACTAAGAATCAACTGAATTCAAATCAATGATCATACCTGAGAGTGTAACGCGATTGCTTTCCCTCTTAGCTGATTGAACCTTTTCTTGCCGACGATTTGACGAGTGACAACAACAATGGGCGCAAAAAGACCCTTTCCTTCATTGATATTACCCATCATAGGAGCCATCCTTACTGGTTTTCCAACTCTAACATTAGGCACTGATTTCATCAGCAAACCATACTCTTCACCCACCATAGAATTACCCCAACTCCCTTTAAATGAAGTGCCAAAACCTCCATTAAACCCTGTTGCTGTAATTGAACTTGCCATGACCAACAAATTGATCTTTTTGCTACTAAGGTTTTCTTCTACCTCTGTTTGGTGAAAATTTTAGATGATGGTTGTACTAGAAAAATCTTGATTAAGAAGAAGATAAGTGTTTATGTTTTCTGGTGTGAAGATTTGAGAGCCTTTGGTTTTTATGGAATTGAAGAGTGGTTCGTGAGAAAGGGCTTTGATGGGGAATTATGAACCACAGAAACAATTTGTGGGGTTGGATTTTTCTTTCAATTTCCAAACTTGTACCAAATTAAATTAAATTAACGGGTGCTTGTTTGCACACGTAGGATCATTGATTGGAGACAAGACAATCCTTTTGAATTTTGGTATTGACTGCTGACTATTGAAATGAGGTACCAAAATCAAATTCCCATGTTCTTGGAGTTGAAGTATCATGTTTGGATTTGCCATCTACCTGCCACCTACACTGAATCTCCGATGACGGCAATAATAGGCTTTGATTTGTCAGGGAAAGATTCGAGAGGTACAAACCGGGGTTTCTTTTGTTAGGCAACAATTGGTTTTACGGGAAATCATTTTGGGAATTTCCACAAGAGAATTTTATTCCAATTTATTTAATTTTTTGTTAATTTTTAAATCAATTAACAAAACAACCAAGTATACCCATGCTTTCAAACTCAACAATACGCATCCATTAATTAACAAAACAAGCAAATTTAAGCCTTTTTATCGAGGGAGCAAAATAGGCATTCATGGTCAAACCGTGTGCAAAGAATCTCGGTTAAAGACGACGTGTCATGTTAGGAGAATTTATAGGAGTACTTAGTGGACGACACGACATCCATTTTCCTGTGCGTCTTCCATTCTTCGGGCAACGTCGATGCAGATATGATACCGGAAAACTGAAAACAGGCTGACTGCTGCTGCTCTTTGTAACCTTTCCCGACAAAAGAAGAAAAAAAACGAGGGAAAAGCAATAGACACTCAACAAAAATGGCATCATTGACGACACATTTTGCCCCCACCTTTTTTCTTCTCCCTATCGGCCTACGTCGCCTCATCTCCTCCTCCTCTCTTTTTCTCAATAACCCATCTCTCTTCAGATCCAAAACATGGTATTTCTCTGAACCTAAATGGAAGAATCTTGATATCTATTTCCTCGCTGTAGGCCTCCCCATTGCCTCTTTCTCTGAACTTTTCTTCTTCTTGTCTTTTTCCGGTCACCCCACTTACCGATTCTCATTCCTGCATCTGTCACAGGCCAAATGGTAATCTGGCTTATGACTCACGAAATGAGGGAAGGTTTGGTGAATAACAGAGGTGGAGGGGGGAGTAGCTGCAGCAGAACGGGAGAGAATGGAGAAAAACTTGCAATAGAGGGAATCGATCAACAAGAAGGATTAAGTAGAAATTTAGATAGGATTGATTGTGATACTAGGATAATATTTCCATTAATTGTAGATAGGAAAATACATGTATATGGCTCGTTCAGTGAACTCCAACACCAAAATACAGAATCATCTTTAATACAATTTTCATGGATGCCCCTTTCATTTTCTCTACTTGTCTTATATAATGACAATTCTTCCTATTACTATTAACAACGGCTAAGAGCAGCAATCCTTTAGCTCATGTGCACCGCTAACAACTTTTGTCCTCTTCTGCTGTCAATTTGCTGAGCTGTATTTCTGGCTCTTTCCTTTAATTCTCCTCCAGCTAACTGTCCTGCATTCTCAACCAAAATCAGCTGACTTGGGCTTGGGCTTGCATCCATACTGGGTTGTGCTGCTATACCAGATTTGGGCTGTGACAGCATCAATCCCTCATTCTTTTCCTCTACTGGGTGTCCACAATTTTGTTCCTTTTGCGCGAAAGCATCAATCTTTTTGTCATTCTCGACGATTTCTTGTTTGCTTTTGTTGGGATTGTGTTCTTGATTGAGTATTCAGCGATTAGGCATGGGATATCTGGCATTGTTAGTGGGGTTGTTTATGATTTGTGTGGTGATTTGACGGCGGTTTGTGGGGTTTGTTGTTTGTATCTGGCAATTAGGCCTGGTGCTTTCTTTGCGGAGTTTTGCTTGTCTTGTGGATTGGTTTTGAAGGGGACTTGGTTTCTGCAAGCTGGGTTGTGCTTGTATACCGATGTATTCTCCTTTAAAGGGTGCAGCAAGGTTGTTCTTTCGACGGGGAGTGGAAATGCAGAATTCAAGTGTGATCTTGAGGAGGATGGATTGAGGGGTGTGGCATTGGTGAAATTGTTGTTTGTTGCGCATACAATTGGGGTGTTCCTTGTGAGTTTGGGAGTTTTTGGGTTGTTGTCAAGTCATAGGAATTTCAGGCATGGTGAAGCAAGTGGTCCATTGCTAGCTGGACTTGAATCAGAGGCTACTTTGATGCGAGGAATTCCTGAATTCGAGATGGAATGAAATGTATGATCTCTATTTTTCCTCCTTTTCCCCATTTATGTTTATAGAATACATAATTTTGGATTTAATGGAAATCGATGGTTCGCTCCTGTCCATAAGTGCCTTGTTATCCTCTTTACTGATATAATGTATATATTTGCTGTTCCATGAATTAAGTTTTTAATTAGGTTGTTTTTTTGATGATTTACTTTCAATCCATCGATGGTTGTTGACACAATGCATACATATTTTGAATATATTCCCCTGAGAAAATCCTTTATAGCAGTTCAAATGAAGTTCCAATTACTTTCTTAAGCCCAAATAAGAATATAGAACATAGAATTCAACTAATCTAGTCTAGTGTAGCCCATTGACGAGGAAAACTTTGGGATGGTTAACCACTGTCTCTGAAAGTGAGCAAATCCATGGATTTTAACTCGAAAACGAATTTTCTTCATCTTCCTTTTGAAATCACTATATCTTTGTTTCAAAGCTTTCGATTTGCGAAAGCTGATAAGTTTCCTAAGGTACCTGCTTCCTGCATTTTGTTAAAAAATGAATAAAATATAAAAACCAAGATTCAGAGAAAACTTATTCACCAGTGTTTCAACTATCACTTTATTATATATATGTCACACATGTGACTGGTAAGCTAAATAAAGTACTGCATTGTAAACTGAAATCTTGTTTGAAACTAAGTACGCATGTACCGTAGAGATGAAAGTAATTAGTGTGTTAGCTAAGTCTGCATCCTAATGTAGAGACACCATCAGGTGCTTCTTTGTGAGGGAAACCAGAACTTATCATTTTCTTTTCTAGATGCTTTTTGTCTTTATTAACATGTCTCAGCTTAAGCCTGAAAGCATACCTTTAGCCTTTTTAGCTTCTTCATCTTCCGATAAATTTTCCTTGCGTAGAACCTGCAACACCAAAACTATTAGTTACTCTGTCTTGGAAGTTCATACTTTCATGAAGAGCTGAAGGAGTTCCGGCTAGTTCTTGCTTTTTCTGCGACCATTGGCTTCTAGGTTCAACTCCAAGAGTGCGAAAACAGAAACCGGAAGTATAAACAGTTAATCTTACATTTTCTGGACTGGCGGTGGCTACAAAGAAACAATAACAGTGCTTTGTAGTTATATGAATCAGGTAACTAGTGGTAATTTGGTGTTTAAGGTTTTCAGTTTAGCACCTGAACCAAACTTTCCAAACGCTTTTGCATCCTTCTTTGTATGAATCCTCTGGTGCACTACCCATCCAAAAGATTAAAAATGTGTGATGTCCTATGCTTTCAGCCTGTGTTGAATGAAACAATTAAGAAAGAAGAATGTAGAGATATTTTACCTTAACATGGTTTTTTACATAGGCATAGAAGTTCAACAGGCTCCATACTGTTTTGTCTAGCTTTTTGCCTTCAATGTGACTGTTAGAGATATCTGGGAATACAGCAGCAAACACTTCATCGTTCATCCTGACCATACTTAAACTCTTACTGTATGTGGTAACTGTACTTATCATCTAACTGATACTATTAATGTTTGTTTAATGTTCACGGGATGGGCAAGAGGATACCAAAAGAAACAAACCCTCCATTGGTGCTCAAATCTTCTAAAGGTTCTCCTCTCAGTTCTGGTGGAGGAATGGCTGACCAGGTGCATGGTGGAGCTCTAGCCCATTTCTTTGAGGTGCCCACATCCATGAGTTCCTTTGAAATGGAAAGGTAATTGAAGTATAATCATTTGAAATACCAAATGGTAGGGGACTTATGGACAAGAAACATGAATGCCTGTAATGTTGCAAACCTGAAAGAAGGCTGTTGCGATAATCACGTCGGAGTGTTCTTTGAAACGCATTGGGAATACCACAGTTATTTTTTGTGGCTGTCAAAGACATGAAGTTACTGTCATAGGCAATTTTTGAGGTGGAATAAAGAATCTTAGTTCCATATTTACTTGAACTTGACAATGGTGCTCCTTTTTTTTGCTGAAATTTGGTAGATATGGTGCTCAAAATCCTAAGAATAGCACACTTGTGGTTATATCAATTGAGTGAACTGGATGTTTTTGTGGTAGTTTTGTTCTGACATTGAAAGTTTCACGTTTTATCGAATGTTTGAAAACTATGTTCAGCTACATCTCTTGACGAAGTCAAATGTTCTCCTTTAGCCTTATCATAATTTGAAACCGGTTACCTCATTTGAAGAAGTTGATTCTATCAAAAGAAGTTGATTCTATCAAATGGAAGTTACCTGTCTAATGACATAGAAGGTCTCTCTTGGGTGATAGACAAGTTTGATTGGCTTACATGACCCTTGTGATGTATCTCGAGAATAGACGTTCCGCAACATTTCTTTCAGTTGTGAACTCAATATAACTGCTTGCACTGAAGAAATTTGCTTGATAACCTTTTCAGCATCTGGAAAAGGAAAAATGTACTTCAATGCAGTTACATGAGCATTTGAGATATGGAAGTGAGCTAGAATATACTCTTCCTATTAGTTTTCTTCTAGTTTCTCCTTTGTTTTGCATTTTCAGGTTATTATCAACTAATTTTATAATTTCTTCAATCAAGTGTCTATGAGTACTTGGTCTGGATTTCTGCTTTCGGATCTCTAAAGGAAATCTATCTTGATGCTGCAACTTTTGTTGTCTACCCTCATATCTAGTTAAGGATTAGTAAGCTAAAATCCAAGACAGTGTTACAACGTTCTTTATTTGAAGAAGTAGTAGTAAACCTTTTCCTTGTGGAATCTTAGAGAAATGAAGTTGGAGTGTCAGCTGATATCCTTGTTTGGCAGGTTCAACAATTTCAACCGCATCAGAGCATACTTCCTTCACCATCTGTATCATGTAAGACGAGAGACCAGATGATTGCACAACTTCTTGGGATAGTAATGGAGTTGCTATCGACAAGTAGTGAAGATGTGGATCTGTTTCTGAGGACTGTCAAACATTTCATGAATAATCATCAGAACAGTTATTCGATATGTTTCGAAAGATTCATGTTGAAAATAAAACTTAATCATAATTACTGAAGACTGACCTGAACATGGTACTCCACAGACCCAAATTCAAACAAGTGAAGATCAATCTCCATGGGGTTTTCAGCTCTATCATGAAAGAAAAACCGCAATGTCATAACCTTTACTTTGTTGAACACCCATTGCAACTTCAAGAAGTAGCTATTTATTGATTCGTCGAAGGAAGGAGAAGAAAGAAACTTCCATTTTGTGCCTTATTTCTTTTCAAGGTTTGAATTCTCTTACTTGTTTCCTTTACGTCTTGTCCAACAAACCAGTACTTAACATGTAGATCTCATTGAGCAACATTCTCGCATTGTTAGGATGATTCAGGCTGGTTGAGCTTGTAAATTGGATGTCCAAGAGTAACTTTGCATAATCTGTTCTAATGAAGCTTAAGGTGCATTCAATCTAAGAAATCAATCATTTTGAATGCTTGATATCTAGATAACGATGTTCGTTGCCAAGGGTTTCGTTTCTTGTATGTTTATAATCTAGTTGTTTCACTATCTTTTTTTGATAAAGAGATCACCCTCCATATTTCATGCTCACTCATTTCACAAAGAACCAGAAACAACCCATCGAAGGTTGTTTCCACTTCCTTGGTAGTTTGACATTGACAATGAGGAATTAGATAGAAAGTGGCGTTAGAGGTGACAATCAATTGCCCATGTGGTGGGAAACAGCCATTAGACATCTATAGTGAGTGAAACTATTCAACTTTACCCCACCCACCAATCATAGAACCACACTCCATTCCTCATCTGCCTGGAAAATCCTAGTTCAAAACTATCTTAGCTTCCTTAAGAGCAGTTTTTATGAAATTTTATCTAAAGTGACAGTATTTTGGTTAAGAACTTTCCTGTAATGTTGTTGTTTTCCGGTACTTATCGGGAGACTAGCATTGAAGTTATTCTACAGGTAGATTAGATTAGATTGAGGTGGCTGCTAATAGTTACATTTCTTTGCAGATGGTTAGATTTTCTGCCATGAGTTAGCAGCAAAGAACATATTTACCTGGACATTTTTTTCACAGAAGAAGATTGTGCTTACCGATACAACTTGAGCAGGATCTCGTTCAACGCGGGTGATGCCCTCTGGAAACATGCCATGTTGAGGTCTCTTCTCTCAAATATTTGCAGGAGTAGTAAACTGAGTGAGATGTAAAGAAGTCTGAGAATCATGGAAAGGTTTTTGTCCATATGAAGTTTTTGAGTACAATGCAAGTTCATATGTTTGGCAAAATCATGGTTAGCAACCTTTGAAGCAAGTACCTACTTCCACTACTCCCTTTCTGCTATGCCACTAGCCTGTTTGTAAATTACTCAAGCTGTTTTGTTAGGTTACTCATGTGTCGTTTGGAATTTATCTGAAAAGTTACATTTCCATGATTTTGCATTAGATAATTGATTTGTTTCCTTCTTCTTCTTTTCTTTGGTTGTCTCACCGTGTTCTTTCTATCTCTCGGACAAAAAATTAGTTCTATTGGAGTGTAGATCGGGTCTTAAAAGGATAATTTTTTTAATATAATTTTTTATTTATTTTCTAAACTCAAATATAAGAGTAGAAAAATTTATCACCACTCGATTTTAATCAATTTTTTTTTTAATCTATACTGTTAGTTTGCTTAGCTAATGCAAAGTGATGAGACGAACAAGGTATATGGCAACATATCAAACAAGAAAGATTAAACTAGAACACATGAAGATCTACCGTCTTTGTGCACTAAAATAATTATAAAAAAAATTCTAAGTCAGTACAGTAATCATCACAAATCAATGATCCAGAGATATGATTCTGTTGTCTTGTCTGCACTCTATGGAATTGGCCCAATTGCTACGCACCACCAACTAAGCAAACAACTCAGTCCTACTCACCCAACCTAACGACCAATCATACCTGTTCAACACACAATTACAATGGCGTTAACCGGTTTTTTCTTTTACAGAAATAAACGAATAACGAACATACTCTAAAATAAATAAAAAAAGAACAAAAGAAATGAAATAAAACGAATAAAAGATTAAGGGTCATCATTTGTCTCCCCAGATTGTTTATTTTTTCCTTCCCTTTTATGGTTTGGGGTCTGTTTTGTCCTATTATTTTCTTGCAAAATTTTGTTGTCAAATTAAATGGTTTCATTCTCACGTTTGGCTGATTTCCTTTTCTCTGCAATCAATCTAATTTTCTCCATCTTAACTTTCTTTTCCTTTTTAATACATCAAACAATCACCTAATACTTCTCTTTCCCATTTCAAAGCTTCGATCTTTCCTGTCACTTTCTCAGGAAAGTAACATCGCCGCATGCGATTCTCTTTCACGTCGTAGGTGGGTGTCTTAGAATTCTCGATTTCATGCTCTCTTAATCGAATTCCGGCCTTTGATGAACCCATAAACGGGCGTTGACTTTGCGGTCGAATGATCAAATTCTGGTTTTCATCCTTCACCTCCTCAAAAGATTTGAACTTTAGGGTTAGGGTTTGTTAATCCATGATGTTTAGCCATTTGGGTAGTTTTAAATTCTTGTTAAATAACGAAAGCCCTGCTTCTACTTTTAGTTGTTACGGGTCATCTTGATTGATAGAATTAGGCTCTTCAGTTTTGAGATTTGTTGGGCTGTTATTGTCAATGGATAAAGATGTCAAGGAGGCTAATGGGGTCGATAACAATCCTTTGATAGCTGTGGAGTCTCCAAAAGTTGAGGACGGTATGGATGATGCAGATGATTATAGTGAATTGACTTCTTTGTTACCACCTAAGAGAGGTGGGATGTCAAGAAACCCAGATAAAGTGAGGAGAAAAGTTCAGTGGAATGATAATACTGGGAATAAGCTTGTGGAGATTTTGGAATTCGAGCCAAGGTAATGTTTGGATTATGCTTACATTTTGAGAATTGTGTGCGTGTAAGCTTTTTACATTGATGTTTTGTTTTGTTTTGTGATAAGTGGTTAATTTGCTTGAGATGTGAACTTCTTTAACCTTGTTATTTGACCTTTTCTCTATCAAAAGGATGGTTGCTTCTGACTGGTGCATGTGTGTGTTTGTATTTCGAAAACACTCTTGCATTTGTAAGCTTCGAATTGGACTGTATATCCAGGATTATGAAACCTAGTTACCAAGAATGCTTAGATATGTACCTGTGAGTCAATTGGAATTGATTTCTTTTCTGTTGGATTTTGCCCCTTCCTGTTGTGTCTTGAAATGATTCAGTGTCATCTTTGTGGAAAGTTCAGCCATTCGCTTAACTTTAGTGGGGCTCTTTTTTCTTTTCTTGATACTTGCTTCAAATAATTGAAAAATTTAGGGAAAACATAGCAGTAGTAAGGGTTTTCTTGTGGTTTATCCGTACCAAAGTTTCATTCCCCGTCTTATTGAGCTTGTGTTGTCTATCTTTCCTGATCTTCATATGGATGAGGAACTTGGAAGCTTTACCCGCTTTCATCTCTATTTACACTTCTTGAGGATGTCCTTCTTGAAAAATAGAACTTTAAGCTGTCTCCATGGAAGCCTGAGGTCATGTCTTTCCTATGTGTCAATGCCATGGACAAGTTTATCTCCATATGTTTCTTGTAACACTATCCACAAATGAATGTTGGAAAACTATGTGCTTGTTTTTTTTTCCCTCGGAATGATGTAATTGAAGTTGTATAGCCAAGTTTTGTTCTGGTTAACTTCAGAGAGAGAATTTGGGGAGGTTAGTTAAATTCGTAATGTGCTGATCTCATGTTTTACATATCATATGACCCAACATAAAACAAGTTTGGTATGGCGATACAGACCTAGGTGACTAACCTCCTGCAAATCATTTTTTGCAGCCCCATGCATTGGCTTTTCAGCAAAGTACTTTGAGGCCTAACTAGGTCTAGATCCTTTTATTGGGGCAATTTTTGTCTTTGGAGTTGTCATTGTCTTTCAGATTAATGCAGCCAGGACCCTGTGAATTTAGTTAATAATGATCCACAACCAGTAACTTCAAGTTTTTATGGAGAGCAGAGCAGACTGCTGTTAGCAGCACGACCCTGTTAGGATGAGGTGACGTGCGATTGCTTTCCTCCATTACTGATTATTCAGTTGAAAATAACTATTTGTCCGAAAATAATTAACTTAATATTAGCAGCAAGACCCAGTTATGATGAGATGAAGTGCAAATGCTTGCCTCCTTTACTGAATATTCAGTTGAAAATAATTAACTGCGTGAATGCTTCAAATCTTTTCTGTCACCTTGAGAACTAACTGAAATATGCACAACCTGAGAAAATATTTGAAATATGTAATGTTCTAATTGAGTGTCAATTATTGTTCATTGATTTAATGTTAGCTTATTCTCACTTCATCAATTCCCTTTTTCCCTTTTGTCTCTGCAGTGAAGCTAGTGATTCTGATGAAGAAGATGCAGATTCTTGCATTTGTACTATAATGTAGATGTCATTTAGTGCCAAAACTTGTAGATATCTGCTGGATTTGTCAACGGAGTATTCTTTCCAACCATGATTTTGATAATCGAGCACAGATGGACCTTTCTTATCAACTTCTTGTTGCGAGGACTGTAAGCCTGAATGCTGAGAGTGCATCCTAACCTGCCATGTTCAAATATGTTGGCGCTGCTCAACAAAATGAAGTTTAATACTTGTTCTTGTGTGGATTTTGTGGTGAATTTTCTGACAAGCAGCTTGAAGCTGCTGCATGGATGATTTCCTGGGCATTGAAGCAGTTTGCAATAACAATGATGAAGCTTACATGATGTATACATAATCTAGCAAACGAAGTTGAACTTATAAATTTTTTTTTTTCATCTTTTCATTGTAGGCAAGCCTATATGTAATAGGATACTTTTTGTTGAAAATTTGATGAAGTTGCATTTACCTAAACTCTTGTGTATTTTAATGTTGGTGCAAGATATTACAGGAGAATGATTACTGTTTTTTTTTATGCTGCCAGTTCCATACTTCCATTTTCTAGGGTGTAAATGATGATTATGGAGATGGACGTTAAAGGAAAAAGAGAGGAAGATGAAACTAGAAGGAACAGAAAGCTCACTTTCCCAAGAATTCAAAAAAATCAACAAAATAATACAGTTACAAACAACAAATTTGACCCAAACTTTCTTCACACTTGCCAGGAATTGGCTACAGAAAACAGGAAGCATCAACTTCTACTGCATTTTGATTAACAGATCTCTACTCGAACCCATTTCTGTGTTTCGTATTGTTATTAAATACTGAAAAAAGACACGAGAAATTCATTAAACCTCACAAAATACTGAGATCTAAATTCGGCATGTCATCTCTATTTCTCCATGAATATGACCTCAGCGCCTCAACAGTGCTACTCTTGGAGATGGGTTCAATGTTCGACTGGTATGAAAGAACTACCCAGTTCGAGAGGCTAGCATCCATAGCAATTTCCTGTGCAGCACACATAGAATTGCTGACATCTAACAAGGATTTCTGTACTTCTTGTTGCTGCCTTGGTTCTGCATTCTCCTTTCTCTGTTGCTTTACTTGCGCCAATCCTTTTGCTTTCACTGCTTTCCATTGACTCAGATTTTCTACAGGTTTCAGCACAGAAAGAACACATCGGCTCCCATCTCGAGCATTTTGATTCATCCCTCCCTCGTTCGAATCACCTACTGATCTTAAATTTTTCGTCCTGTCATCAACCAACTGAGTCAAAGAATCTCTCTTTTCTGAACTTACAGGTGAAGAGCTGAATTGGTCAGAAAGCCCTTCTTGACTTTTTCTCAAAACATCAATATTTTCATCACAATCATAGTAATACTCATCCTCCTCCTCCTCATCATCATCATCCAAATCGCATTCTTCAGATGCTATTTCATCATCCTCATCATCATAGCTATCTATGCAGTTCCCATATCTGTAGTTTGGTGGATAAGATTGGCATTCTTTAGCAGCTTTTTTACTAGTTTTCTCTTCTCTTTTCCCCTCCCCATCATTTTCCCAGAAAAGATTCTCACTTTCTTCTTCCCTCGGAATAGGCTCATAAGTCTGCACATTCAGATTAAAGCTCACTTTTTTCCTAATTTTAGACTTCAATGTCTCCTTAGGCTTCTTGCTGTCAACATTCAAAGGAACAAAGTTAGGACAAATTGCCAATCAAAAAGAGCTCAAGACATTGAAAATTCGGAATACTAAACTAACCTGAGCTCAGATTGTGAGATTACAGCCTCCTCTTTGATGCCAAGATTTGCATAAGCAGAATCCAAAGCCTCATAACCACCAAGTTTCTGCTAAATGAAAGGGGGGGAAAGCAAAAAGATGCAAACTTTGAGTCGTGTTCAATGAGAGCTCGCATTAATCAATCAAGAAACAACTAGTTATGAACTACTTAGTCACTAACTAGTTATGCAGGCTTATGAAAATTAGGCTTACTTGGCCTCTATGTAGACCTCCATGAGCTGATTTCCTGCGCTTCCTCTTTGATGAGAACCCAAAACAGCCAAGAAAGCAACCCATTAGAGGGTTTTACAGGTGTTTTGCTAGATGGTGTAGGGCAATGCCATGGATAAGTAGGTAGCTAAAATAGAAAGAGAAAGCAAGAGAGTGGTAGTGGCATGATATGGAAGTAAGAATTTGAAAGAAAAACAAAAAAAAAAGAGAAAAGAAAAGCCTCTTTTTGGCTCCAACGGTTTTGAAAATAGGAACGTTGGGCTTTCTTTAATGATTGACGATGGATTAATGCTGTGGGTAGTGGGTACTGGCCTACTAGTACTGGGTACACGAGTTCAATAGAATGACCCAGAAAGAAACAAACTTAAAATCTTACCAAAAATGACACCTAGCTTTTGTTTCTTGATGTACTGTATTTAAAGAAATGTGTACTTCAAAATTAAAGGATAAAGAAATGTGTTTCGAGTAAAAAGAAATGAGTTTTAACTGTTTATTTTAGAAAAAATGTTGGACTGAAGTAAATAGATGTTTAAATTACTGATTTATCGTTTAGACAGACCTGTCTGATCCAATTTTAAAAATTATGTTAAAAAGTTTATACAAAACTCAAATCTAGTATCACCTTTTCTCGCAATTACTTTTTTCTTTTGATAATGTTTGATTCATATTTTGTTGACGATATATTAAGTGAATGTATTTTAATTTCTAAAATATATTCCCTCTATCCTTTAATAACAAACATTTTATAATAGTAAAAAATTAAAAATAATGATCTTTGATCTTATTTTATTCCACATTGTTTCATTTTTTTCTCCTAATTTCTATTCAGATTACTACATCATCATCAAATTAGGTTGATGCATACAAAAAATTACCATTTGCACAAAATATATATCTCGAAATCTATAAAATGACAAGTATTATGAACAGTAAAAATTCGTAGAAAAGCAACGGTTATTAAAGGACAAATGGAGTAGTAATTTTACGATTAAAGTATTTTGTAAAATATAACATAAATTTGAATAAAGATTGTTTTATTCACCTCTTGAAACTAACTATTAAATAAACTTGCGTACATAACCCATACAGCATGGATTCACAGTGTCACATGAGTGATCTTTTGAAAGGTAGCATTAACCAATTACGGACCATATGGTACATTAATTCACTCCAATGTCCTATAAGGTAGCATTTTTTTTGTCTTGAATATTATTTCCTCATTGTCGCACTTATAAGGATGGAGCATTCTATTGGCTTGTTTCAAAGTGTGGAAAAAAGAAAACAATTCAGTTCATTTCACGATGCTCAAACCACGTTAGCTTTTGTTAATGTTTATTTATTGCTAATGTGAGTGCTCGGCCTTTGTCAATCCATTTGCTGGAAATCAATTCGATTCTAGCATTAGTGTAGTGCCATGCACTTTTCTCCTTTACCTTGTTCTTGATTCTCGACACTCATGTCACATGCCCCTCACGTGATATACAGACAAAAAAGGACAAAATAAAGCCAACAAAGAAATTAGAAAAAAACGTAATCTCGTCCTTTATTTTTTCCCAATGCCAGCACATCAAGTCTCCGCCCTCCATTCACACCGCCAGCAAATCTCTACCCTCCATATATCATATTCCCTACATTATCCCATAATATTCCTTTCTCACCCATTATTAAGGTAAAATAAAAAATCAGTAAAACCCAGTCCGTCCTCTCTCTCTCAACTCACCTCTATCAAACACTCACTCTCTCCTCTCCTATCCTCACCCTCCTCACTCACCAAATCCCTAAAAACCCTCCTAGAAAAGACGACCCAGAATCCAGAGCTATCATTTAGAGGGAGTAAAACTTTTAAAGCTGCTATCTTTATAGCTATGGATTCCGATCAGGGGAAGCTTTTTATTGGTGGGATTTCATGGGAGACAACGGAGGAGAAGCTCAAAGACTACTTTGGTCAATATGGCGACATTATGCAGACTGTCGTCATGCGTGACAAGACCACTAGCAGACCCAGAGGCTTTGGCTTCGTTGTTTTTGCAGATCCTTCCTCCCTCGATAGGGTTCTTCAAGACAAGCATACTATAGATGGAAGAACAGTAAAATTACTCATCCAACTCCAATCTCTTCATCTTTTTTATTGATGGTTCTTGTTGTTTCATGTGGATTTATGAACGTAGCATAGTATGAGAGGTTTTAGCATAGATAGTCAAATATTGGGATTCATACAATTCAGGCACTATCATTGAGCTTTTGTTTGCAACTAATTAGCTGAAGTACTCAACGAGTTCCTTATTTTCGTGTAAGTGAAATCTGTGGAGTTATGGACTTTAAGGCATTATCACAGTTTATGCCATGTAGTTGCGACATAGTTGAAGTAGTTGTTTGCACGTTAGACTAGAAGTTGTTTAGCTTCTGGGCGAGAAATAAATTAACTATTTTAAATGGTTTCTTTTCCTTGGTTGGAGTGTATGAGGTCTTTTGAGTAATGCAGTTTGTGAGAAGTAGTATCATCTGTCATTTACTGTTGTCTCTAGCTTAGCTAGTTGTGTAGATTTGTCAAAGAATTACTTAATCAGTGTGCCATTTGGTTTTGTTTTTGGGTTATCTGTGTATAACAGTTGATGTGTTTATGCCAATCTCCAACTGCTGCATATAGTTGTCATTGAATACCTGTTTGTGTCCAAAAAAAAAATATTAACATGGAAGTATCCTACTTATGAAATAGAATCATTTGAGGAATATACTATCCATTTTCAAGAGATTCTGCACATTCATTTGTCGTTAAGTAAAGTTCCATATTTCCTTGGTTTTTCAGGTTGAGGCAAAGAGGGCCTTGTCTAGGGAGGAGCAGCAGACCAATACAAGACCTGGGAACATGAATTCTGCTAGAAACACTGGTGGTAGTGGAAATGTCCGGACTAAAAAGATATTTGTTGGAGGATTGCCCGCCACTCTGAGTGAAGATGGATTCCGTCAATATTTTGAAACTTATGGCGTTGTCACTGATGTAGTGATAATGTATGACCAGAGCACCCAACGCCCGCGTGGATTTGGATTTATTTCGTTTGATTCTGAGGATGCTGTTGACCGTGTCTTACACAAAACATTTCACGATTTGAATGGTAAGCAAGTTGAAGTGAAGAGGGCTCTTCCTAAAGATGCCAGCCCAGGTGGCGGAAACCGATCTATGGGCGGCGGTGCAGGTGGTGGTGGCAGTTATCAGGGTTATGGTTCTACTGGCAGCAGTGCAAGCTCATACGATGGTCGAATGGATTCAAATAGGTACATGCAGCCTCAGAGCACTGGTGGTGGCTTTCCATCCTATGGTTCATCTGGCTATAGTGCACCTGGCTATGGATATGGCCCTGCTAGCAATGGTGTTGGCTATGGTGGTTATGGGGGCTATGGAGGTGCTAATGCTGGGTATGGGGGGCCTGCAGGTGCAGCCTATGCAAACCCTAGTGTTCCAAATTCTGGGTATGCCAGTGGCCCTCCTGGAGCACCAAGAAGTTCATGGAGCACTCAAGCTCCTTCTGGTTATGGTGCTATGGGTTATGGGACTGCTGGTAGTGGTGGTCCTGCTTCAGCACCTACCAGTCAGTCTCCCTCTGGAGCCACTGGGTATGGGAACCAAGGTTATGGCTATGGTAACTACAGTAATGATGGATCTTATGGCAATCCAGCTGGGTTTGGTTCTGTTGGAGGACGTTCTGGGGGCAGCCAAAACAGTAATGTTGGTGGGGCAGAGCTAACAGGGACTGGTGGTAGCTACATGGGAACCGGCTATGGTGATGCAAATGGAAGTTATGGAAATGCAGCATGGAGGTCTGAAACATCACAAGCTTCTGCAAATTATGGGGCTCAAGCAAATGGTCCTCATGGTGGGCAAATTGGTTACGGTGGTGGATATGGTGCTGCTCAGGCACGACAAGCACAACAGCAGTGATCATGAGTACTTCAATGCCAACGGGATCATGAGGTCCTGTGGAGTTTTCTTGCTACTAACAGCACATGGAGTGGCTCAAATTGAGTGACGATGCACTTTGGGACTGGTTGGATTGCTTTAATCCTCAGTAGTTTGCTCCATCTATTTTGCTAGTCTATAATAAGTAGTTTGAGGCATACTAGTTGGCCCCCCTTATTTATTTGCTGGTTCAGTGTAGTTTAAATTCGGCGTGCTTTATAAGTTTTTGCTAGCTTCTATTTGAACTTCTCATTCTTCATGATAGTGTTTAATCTATTGCTCATACAAACTTGTCTTTGTTGGTTTGACAGCAGCTGAGATTTCACTTGTTGACATGTTATCTAGTTTCACACCTGACCCTTTTGAATAGGAATAAGATTTTAAAGGCAGAACTTAGAAACTGGATGTACTTGATTTAATATGACAAGTAGGAACACAGATGAATTGAGGGTGTTTTTTATCTGATAGCAGTGGAGCTTATGGCCATTTGGGTTGATCACTTCGTACATGGGTAGCGATAATGGTAGTGGTAGTTGACACTTTGAGGATGACATAATCACTTTCCCCCTGTATTTGCCCTTGTGTTGTACAGGAGGAGATGCTCGAGTTCTGAGGTGAAGTGTCCACTCATGGCTGAACACGAGCTTCATAGTGGGGGTTTATTCAGTGTAAGGCTGTGTTCAGCATGGAATGGAAGTTGAAGAGGAGTTACCAGTTGAGTTTTGAGATTAACCTGAGAAAAATTCCAGTTTCTGGTCGGCAGATCAATTGTGTGGAAAACAGCCTGCGGTATGTTGGCTTTAATCTCTTAGCCGTGGTTCATAGCTAAGATCTTATAGTCCAATTGTTTAGCTGACACTGTGAATTTGTGAGCAGTAGGTGTAGATTTGATCACCGGGAAATTAGAGCTTTAGAAAAGTTCAGTAGGAAGAGTTTTCATAGATTTGGAAATATTTTTTTGACTTGAAATTAATACATTTTATGGCTTTAACCTAAGCAAAGGTCTTTCTTCTTTTGATGGTTTTTCCAATGATTATGATGACTTTTGTGATGGTACAAGCTTATTCGAAACTTACTAACCATGATTTTCTTGTTTGATTATGATGGATAATTGGTTTCGCTTATGCTTATATGAAATTTTCTTGTTTGTTTTCCCATGTTTTGTTCTGTTGTTCCATGCTTGCTCTCTTTTGAATGATCTGTGCTCATGCTGTACTTGGTAGATTACTAGTTACCGGTCGGAACTCGAAATCAACTTCTGAAAATCCAGACCATTTTGGTTTTAGTCATCTTAAAATCAGTGAATTGTGTAATTTTTACCTCTTTTAGTTTAAATTGTTTTTTATTCCAACCTCAGACCACCTTGGAATTGAATTTTGTTACTAATAAAATAGGATTTTTTTTCTTCTACTGAACCGACTTTTTATTTTTATTACTTTGTTGCATGTTTCGTCTTGCGGCCTCACGGTTTTTCCAATATGAAATTCTGCAATTTCTCCAAAGTTCTTTGGATAAAAAAAAAATTGTTTTTTGAATAATCCACAATGATCGGATCGACGAATGATACGTAGCTATCAATCAAGAAACTAGTACTAGCCGCTGAAAAATTGTAGAATGATCAATTGGAGGCGGATTGTGCTTTCCATCCGCTTACAACAATTTATTCGGAATACGAAAAATAACCTGAGCTGGGATTCGATGATAATGGAAACTAAGCAATCAGTAATACGCAGATGGGAAACCTTCGTAGGGATCTCCCAAGGCTGTAATATTGCGGGGCCGCGAAAATACAACCTACGCATAAAAATAGATTTCACATGCATGATCATTAAAGAGTGTTTTAAGTTATTAACCTAGGTTAATTAAAGTACCTGATAATCTCCAAGAGTGTATGTCTTGAAACCGCCGGCGCAATAGTCAAAATAATACTCCCACGTTCTGATGAACTTTTCATCGAACCCCAGCTCAAGAATCTCACTGCAAAAATTAGTTGGTATTAAAAGTAGTTTAATCAAAAGAAGTTGTCACTTCAGATCTTTTCTTTACCTCTGCCTCTCCAGGAAATTCTTCCTCCAGCATCTTAGTGTTTGGTAGTAATGGATGCCAATATTTTCCACATGCTCCACACTTTCACACGCAGGACGAGATTGAGTTCAATTTCAGGAAATTATAAACAAAAACAGAATTCGGATATTTGGATGTCTCGTTGGAGCCGAATAAAAATGCTTTTCTATACCAGAGTCTTGATGAGGCAGCCATAGCAGAAGTGATCCAAGCTAAAGAAGGCAAGCATCCACCAGGAAATATATATTCCTTTATAAAATCTGAACTTTTCCTGTACTCATCGTATCGTTCTTCAGGTATCGATATGAACTATGAAAACAACACAGAATCGAAACCAACATTAAATTTGAGGTTAAGCAATCCAAAACTGCTGCAAATTTTTTCTTTCCATTGCCATTACCTGTAAAACAAGGAGCCCATTTTCTGACAAAACGGAATCGCAGCAGCCGAAGAATTCTTCCACGTATTCATGCCCAACATTTTCTATCATTTCACTGTAAAGGGCCATAATATAACGTCACTCTTTTTTTCTTAGATCCGAACCACATGTCGTCCTAAGCCTACTAGTTCAGACTAATCTCGTTTGCTCTAGTGGGAAGAACACTCACCAGGATATGATTCTGTCACATTTATAGGACTTGGGAAGTTGCCGGTAGTCACAGAGGAGAAATCTGATGTGATCCTGAGAAACATAATCGAATTAATCGAATAAGGACATGCTTTAATTTAGGAAAAAGAACCAATTTTAATGTATTCTTCTCCTATGTTAAGGCATAGGGCAGGAATGCTGTTTTTGGCATGATATATATATATATATATATATATATATATATATATATACCTGGAGTCCAGCTTCCTTCACCTTCATTTCTGCAAATTTTAATTGCTCCTCAGAGAGGGTGATTCCTGTGTATTTGCATCCAGTTATTTTGACAACTTCAATGGCCAAAGTGCCCCAACCGCTACCGATCTCAAGAACTTCATGCTCTTTCTTGACCCTAGCCTGCATTGGTTAGAGATCAGATACAAGCATCTCTTTTTTTTTTCCTCAAGAACTTCATTTTCCTTGAAAATTTACAAGAATTCTTGAGGAATAGACTCACTTTTTCGATTAAAAGGGATACTTTTCTCATCTGTGCAACCTTCAGGTCTTCATCTACTGACTATAAAATAGTGCAGAAACACAAAAAAACAATGTAGCAGAATAAGTTTGGCTTCTATGAAATGCTGCATCTTTCATGCCATTATGTTCAAAATAGAATTGTCTGGTTAGGTTTTTAACCTTAAAAACTGCACAAGAGTATGTCATCGTTTCGTCAAGGAACAAGGCGAAAAGTTCATTGCTCTGAAATGAATACCAAAAGAAAACACCATGAGCTTTGTAATAACAGCACAGAGAAAATAAGTTATATCAGTCTTGGATCGGTTACAATCGAATGATATGATACCAGGTCATAATGGCGAGAAATGTTCCTCCTAGCTTGTGTCAGAGTATTATGCCTTGAAACATGATGTAAGAAGAATTTTGCAGATGCTATACCAGCTGTGAATAGCATTGGTGTCCACCAACCCCTATTAAAAGCAGAAGGGCGAATACTTAGGGAAACAAAACCAGAAAGAACTGAATGTTCATAGAATATTTTTGATCAACCTGTCAGTACTATATACCTTTTCTTACTAGGTTTTGATACAGATTTATCAGCATCTCGATTGGCAATCAGAATCTGCAGAAAAGGAAATGTGAGGTATGTTCATTAATGAAGAGCTAACACTGAAATAGATAAATTTGAGACTAAACATGGATTATTTAACTCACCATAAAAAGACTGAGAAGGCCATGATCTTTATCTACCAACGAAAAATCACCGTTGATATACGCATCTGCGAGGCCCAAGTCAGCCTGTGTCATTATCTGAGAAATTCTGGTGTTTGTTAGGTTGATGAAATGGTTGAGAAGTTTCTAGTTTGTCCTAATTTTTCCAGTTTGTTAGGAGTGCATTGCCTACCTTCCAGTAAAATTGGGGATTGTGAACTCTTAGGACAGTTTTCAGAGGACATTGTTTAAGATTTCCTTCAAAAGTATACATTGTACCTCCTTCCTCCAACAAACTGTAGCATCAAAAAGAATATTCGTCAAGATCTGCATATCTTGAAATCATAGGTGAAAGGTTCAAAACTCTGCAAGCGAACTCACGTTAAACTTCCAGTAGAGACATAATGCCCAAGAAATCTAGTAACAAAAAGGCACGCCGCAGTTTCTGTCAGAGAAGGTACCATGTGTCTTGGATTGCTCAGAATAGTACAGCTCTTTCTTAGTATACCATGTGCAGCAATCATTCCACTCTGTAGAAAGCAGAACACCAACTTGACAAATCAGTACATCATCAAGTTGAAAGATAAAATTTTCACATTTGAAAACACCAGGACAATGCATATGGACATAACGGTAAAAGTTAGAGAGCCCTTGTTTCTACCTTTAGCCCATCCTCATGGAAGCCATATCCTGAAAGAAATATAAGACTGATGTTAGTTTACAGAAATATGCCAAGCAACATATGAATATAACAAGTTCGCTAACTGGATTATATGCAGACATGTCCTAGGGGTTGCAAGAGAAGAATTACCGTGGTATGCGCCGCAAAACCAAATTCCCTTCCTGCCTTGAATAGTGTCAAGCTCAAGTGAAGCTTTTGAGGCAGCTACAGAAGGCACTGGATGTCCTGTTCTCCACTTTAGCAAGGTATTGTCCGGTTCGTGATCCGGGTTGAGTGTCACGAGAAAAGGTAGACCTGTTTCACCAAGATTCTGCAAAGAGTTCAAGCGCTTAAATAACACGACAAAAAACTTTGGTATTTGAAGTATTAAGTTTTCAGTTGACACGGCTAATCTTTTATGTCGACGGAAAGAGATTTTATTGGTATGAGAGAGTTTTACCCGGTATATGCAACCCTCACCTACATATAGGTGCAGGCAGGACACAAACATTAATTTCTTCACGTAAACACACGATTTTTCATGTGGAAGCACAAGTTCTTACGTTTGCATATGCTTCGAAGCAATTTTCCGCCACGAGTTTAAAGATTATGCCTTTTATGAGCTGGACCTATCAATGCTAATTGTAACTTAACCTTAGGTAGATTACAAACCTGAAGCACATTCAACCAGTATGTCAAGCATACTTTGTTATCTGAACTCCCCAAGAAATTCCATGCACTCCATGCTGCTGGATTTCTCGGCATGAAGCTTTTATCGCGATGAAGGTAGATATCACTGCCAGCAGGAAATCAAAAACTCACTGCAAATATTTCGATGAATATGAGATGTTTATGTGCATTTCTATCAAAACCTCATGTAAGTGATGAAGAAATACCTATACATATATTGGAAAGCACCAAGAACTCTTGTTTCATCAAATGTTGCTTGGTTTCCTAATAGTTTCAGAGCATCCGGTCCATGAACCGCCATTATGCAGTGGTTGTATGTATCTTGGGAACCATCAGAACATAATACTGTGCAACCTGTGCAGACATTTCGCCATTTACAACTGGAATTAGATGAACACGATATACCATTCGTAGAAGATATGCTTCAATTCTCCAACAAAATTCTGCTTTTAGAATTGATTGCTGATACTGCTTACCATTATCAGAAGATGAAACAGACAACACCTGGCAGCCAGTTTTTATTTTGCAGCCCCAAATCTCCAGCTGTTTCCTGACCTGATTTCCCCCCATAGTTATTAAAGATGAAAATAGAACTATTACAACGAAAGAACTTGAGATTTGAGGATCTATGAGCAACAAATATGCACCTTGTTGACATAAGTTTGTGATCGCGATTTGACAGTGAGCCAATCTGGGCGACCAAAGAGCTGCAGAAATCGATCAAGTTACATCAAATGGAAAATCTGACAGAATTCCTTCTGAAGAGCTATGTTGTACCTGAAGAAGATGATGGTTACGGCAAAACGAGAGTACAGAGAAAGCTGAAAAGCTCATAACTCCTTCTGAAGAGCAGGACCATATCGAGCCACATATCGGAACCTATCGAACAAAAAACAATCAGTAGTAACAGTTAAGACAATATACAGAGGAGTATAACAAAATACAATGTTGTAATGATCTTACGAGATAAGCCTTCTGAAATAGTTCAGAATAGCCCTTTGACTTCACGAACTGCCCTAATGTCTCTTCGCGATCAATGTCTGGGTTGTTCTCAAGCAATTCAAGGTAGCTGCATGAGAATGGGATTTCTTGTCAGCCCAAGACAGAGAGGATTGAAACAGCTTCAATGGAAAATCTAGCCTAACAAAAACCTGACAGGAATCAAACAATCAAACCAACAGGAAGGATCCGGTTCAGAAAAATGTCAGGATCCGTTGCGCACCTCAGGACATCATCCTTGAACTTGATCATTTCTCTGATCATTTGCCAAAAGTAAGGATTTAACACATTTTTCTTCTTTGCAAACAAACTGGACAAGCCATTTCTGCTACCCCATTCGCAGCCTTGTCCCTGGTCTAAGCTGACAGCGAATGACATATCTGATAACTCCATCTCAACTCCAAGATTCTCAAAGAACTCCATCATATTTGGATATGTTACCTGCCAATTAGTTAACCCAATTATATTTACTCCATTAAACTAAATTTCAATCTTTAAACTTGAAAGTTATTTCTTGGTTATTCTGTTCAGCTTCATAAGTGTAAGGAATAATTTTTTTTATCACTTTAAAAAAAATATATAAATTATAGCAACAACTTGCCCTAAGCATTCCGGACCCCAATTATTAATTACGAACACGTGAAAAGTTAATTTTATATGGTCTGCGATGTGCTGTCGCCATTAACTCATCCTTTGTTTTCTAGAACATTGGGATATTTCATAAATAAAGTTGTCAAATCATACGTGATGAATGAAAACAATTACTAATGACCTAAAAAAAACCCATCTTAATTGAAGTATGTATATGAAAAAATAAAGGGTAAATGCCCGTTAATGGTTGATTTGAATTCGATATTTTATTACTGCTTCAAACAAATAGAGTTTTAGATGTTGGCCCATTTTATAAGGTAATGATTAGTTTGATAAAATTAAAAAAATTTATAACTATTTTATTTCTGGTATTTTCTATATTTATAAGAATACTAATCTTTTTGATTTATTCTATCATAGACTGAAAAAATCACAAGATAAAAAAGCAATAAAAAATGATAATAACCACGATAGGTTTCTCATATATGTACTTCCTCGCCGATCGTTCCACACCCGGTATCATAGTAGATAAAAAAAGATAAATAGAACGACATTTGTTCAAAATCAAAAAGAATAATAGATAATCAATCAACTATATGCCCGATTGATTTTTGGAGAGTTTAGATGAAAAAAGGACAAGGTTGAAGTGATTGGGGATGGGAAGAGCAGCATCCCATGTTGGAGAATCGTATCTATCCTTACAGGAAGAGGACCCTGTGCATAGAAACAAAACTAAAAATAAATCCCAACTAATGAATGTCTTTTTCTGAACATAGTATCGCTGTTTATGCAGTAGTATGCTAGTTATTTACTTCAGAACCAATTCCAAATAGAATTAAAAATTGACAATATAAAATTCATTTTACAACCGACAATATCATTAGAAAGTAGTATATGATGTTTTCATTTTTAGGAATTTTTTTTTATCAGAACTTTTCATTTTCAGGAATGTGCTTGGATGTTTTCCGTCTACTTGGCGCATTCCTACACGTAAGAAAAGTATCCATAACCTATAGAAATTCAAGCCAATTGCAAGCCAATTTGTACTAATAGATCGATCACTCATGGGAGTTTGGTTCAATGAATCGCCTCGTTTGATATTTTTTATTCCAAACTCAATTAATCATAAGTAATTAATTTAATAGCTCGAGCAATGATTCTCTTATAATGATTATAAGATAATTAACATAATTTTTAAACTCTTAAAATTTAAGGAAAAAAAAAGAGAATTGAATAGAATCATTACGAGCACGAAGAAATTAACGATACTTATCTTTTAATAACTTTTGTACGAGATTGAAATGAGTGGCTAGTGATGAATAACTTACACGATTGAAGACCATGAAGCCAAGGTCCAAATCAGTACCATGAACGGTGACAGTCTTGGCATGCCCACCTAGGCATTCCTCTTTCTCGTACACAACCACCTCTTCAACTCCTGCTTTCCCAAGATCATATGCCGACACAAGTCCACTTATCCCTCCCCCAATCACACCCACCCTCATCCTTCGTAATGACAATGTAGAGATTAGTTAATACGAAATTTTGCCTGCTCAGAATCGAGAGTTTAAATCAGCTTATAATGAATTTTTTTTAGGATAATATAATTGTATAAATTACTGTGGGTGAAGCATTTAATTACCTACGCAATTGCAATGTAACAAAAAGGGTTGAGAGATGTGCATCAACGGGGAGTAACTATGGGGGAAAATAGATGGAAAAAGATTAGAGAAAGTAATTAATTACCTGGTGGGTGGAAATTGAAGATTAAGGATTTGGAGGATGAAATCGCCAAACTCAGTTACCAACAAATGGCATGCTTTTCCTTAGCTGTATAAGAGGGAGATGTATACAGATAAGCCGGGGTAGTGTCTCTCGTGAAATTGCACTCGATTATATATAGGATAATGGTTGCTTGAAACGTTCTTCTATTGATTTCTAGATAAAATTAATTACCGACGGTTAAATGTATGCTTTTTTTTACTATTAAATACGTTATAGTAGAAATTTTTACACTCGCACGCACTAGTGAATAATCTCTCGCTGGAGCAAATTGAGAGACTTTGGGAGAAAAAAACACTTACCCCTAAATATTCTCATTTTTGTTTCCTCCATTTTCAAAAAATAAAAAAAGGGTATGGACCCTCTTGCTGATCGTTACAAGCACATGCTCTCGCTGCTCTTTTTTTCCAACCAGTTTCCTGACCAACGTGGTTGAAGAAGACCCCCACAACAACAACGACAAAGCGCAGAGTCTAAATAAATTAAAGATCTAATATCCTCACTGTCTGTAAGAATTTTAAAATTTTACTAACGTGTAAGATTTAATTTAATAATTGAAAAATGTTTCACGTATTAATAAATCAATCAGATGCTCGTCGAGCTTAGCAAAAATCAGTTTATGAAAAAAGAATAAAAAAGAAAAAAATCTAAACATTTTAATTTCTTGGATTAGACCCGAACATTGTTTTCAAAACAACTGTTTACCATTTTTTTTAAAGGGAACTGGAATTGGTTAATTAATATCATCAAATACAAAAAACACGATCGTCTCGAGGCATTTTTTTACCCAAATATTTCCTAAATTGGAAATTAAAATAAATTTTCCTAATTCATGAACCAGGACATTTAAAGTCCGTTTAGTGTGCTGAAACGAATATTTTAGCAGCACTATATCTTATTATTACTATTATCTATATTTATTTCTGCAAAAACCATGTCCTTCTCTTGTGGACTTGTGGAATGGGCTATTTGATTCGGCCTCTGATTCTGTAATTTTGGGCCTTCTGCAAAATCACAGTACAGAGGAGTTGCAACTCAAGGGGCTCAAGTAATTTTTCCCTGTTGCGCAGCGGTCATTGGACTTGCATCACGAAAACAACCCAAGCCATTAGATTGGGCTTGCACAAATAGCCCATGTGAGAATGGCCGGCGCCAATTCCTTTTTTTCCGCAGCAAACTAGATAGAAAATTAGACCAGGACAATACTCGAGTAATAAGCATCCAAAAAAGTTCGTCAAAAAAATGAGTATTCTATCCATTAGATAAAAATTTGAGGTAGTCATAATGTTAAAAAAAAGATAAAATTTTAAAATATTTAAAATATTATCAAATGGTTTAAACCCTCATTTACGATCTTATCATAGACAAACGTCACCCGAAATATCTTCTAAGGGAGCGTTTGGTTAAGAAATGATAGGTAATCATTTTACCTTGTATTTTACTCTAGGAATCATTTTACTTAAAGAATTGTTAGGAATAAAAATTTGACTTGTTGGTTGTAATTTTTAGCTTCCTAAATGTTTTCTTCCCCTTATTTAATTAAGTACAATAATATTTTATGTCAATTGCATTTGTCAAAAATACTCATATACAAATTTTAAAACGATTTTTTATTTTAATGATGTTATTTGCTAGAATTAATAAATTATTATATTATAAGCTTATTAGAAATTATTTTTTTATAATCCAAAATGGGTAAAAGCTGAAACACAACCCTAAACTTTAAAGTTTTATTTAATCGCAATCCTGATCTTTTATTTTATTTAATTACAACCCTGAACTTTAATGTTTTGATTAATCGCAACCCTGCCACATGATGTCTGACATGGCAGGTTGCAAACGTGGCAAGTTGATGTGGCAACTAGACCTGTCAATCCAGGTCTGCGGGTCGGACCCGACCCAGGAAAAATACGGGACCAATTTTTGGTCCCGGTCCCGGCCCGAAAAAATCGGGACTGGACCCGGCCCGACCCGTTCTTTTTTTTTTTAAATCAATTTTATCCTTTTATACTCTCTTCCCCTTTTCTCTTTTTTTCTTCTTTCCTCCTGACCGCAGGCCTCTCTTCCCCTTTTCTTTCTTTTCTTTTTCTTCTTTCCTCCTGGCCGCAACCCTCTCTTCCCCTTTTCTTTCTTTTCTTTTTTGCCTGGTTGATTGGTGATTTGGGGTATTTGGGCTGGGTTGGTGCCGGCGGCGGTGTGGTCGTGGGTTTGATGTTTTGGCAGTGGAGGTAATATGTAGTGATTTTGGGTGTGATGGTGGTTGTGGAGGAGGAGGCCGGCGGTGATGGTTGCGACGGCTAAGGTGAGGATTTTGTGGTGCAGATGAGTTGATTTTTTGGGTGGTTGATTCGGATTTCTCGTGGGTACTTTGTGTATAGAAAATGATTTTTATGTGTAGGATTGAGTTTGTTTTGGGTTGGATTTTGTATGGGTTTTGATTTGGTAAGTGAGGATTGGATTTAATTTGGTAAGTGAGGATTGGATTTGGCAGGAGAGAGCTTGGATTAATTTGGCAGGAGAGGGTGAGGATGAGGAAGAAGAGAAGAGATTAGAGAAAGATGTTGCGGGTTAGCAACTTAGGGTGATGGTCGGGTCTCGGGTCAGACTCGTAGACCCGATGGGACCGACCCGACCGTCCCGAAAATTTTCGACCCGGTCCTGAAAATTTTCGGGACTATTTTTTGGACTCGACCTGGCCCGATTTCCCGGGTTTCGGGACCGGGTCGCGGGTCTCCGGGTCTAATTGACAGGTCTAGTGGTAACGTTCCAGGGGCTGACGTGGCACATAACGTCGATCAACGGTGCCACGTCAGATTTTTGTCACGGTAGGAGGGTGATTAAACAATACTGACGACGACCAGGGTTGTAATTAAACAAAATAAAAAGATCAGGGTTGTGATTAAATAAAACTTTAAAGTTTAGGGTTAATTTTCAGCATTTCCCCAATCCAAAATATAATTGAGTATTTTTTTTCACTCACGTTTAAATATTTTAGAAAGTGGATGGATAATTTTGTAATAATTAATTAAGTGAACTGATAACTCAATTAGAATTTTTTACTTTCTTAACCATTGTAAGCTAAGCAAACGGTAAAAAATTCTCTCTTTGTAATGACAGTGTATAAAGAAGCACAGTTGAGCGTTAGCAATAAAATAATTAATAAAATTAGGTAGATAATTACTTGGTAATAAAACCATCTTTTTACCACCATAATCTTTCCTAATTTTACTCAGACAACCATGTAAATCATCTCTCATCCACCAACGCAGTCTGTCTCCGAATAGAAAACAGCTGTAAATAACCGAATCAAAGATAAAACAAACCACCGCAACTGCCATTTTTCCCTCTTCTTTTTTATTTATTTTTTATTTTTTTAATACTCTCCTTTCCCCCCCCTTCTCTCTCCCGCCACACATTTGACGCCTCAAATTCCACTCCTTCAATTTCTCTTTTCTAAAAATGGCCCTTCACCCCCGCCGCGATCCCTTCACCGCCCCGTCCGTCGCCGACGAAGATCGCCTTTATTGGCCTTTCTGCCACTTCGATGGCATTGATAGCGACGATATACGCGAGACCGCCTACGAGGTTTTCTTCACCGCCTGCCGCTCCTCCCCGGGGTTTGGCGGGCGCAACGCCATCTCGTTCTACTCCGACCACCGCGACGGCGATGGTGGAGGAGGAGGAGGTGGGGCGGGGCCGACTGGTGCGCAGCCCGGCGGCGGTGCGGTGGTGGTGATGACGCCGACGAGTAGGATAAAGCGTGCGTTGGGGCTGAAAATGTTGAAGAGATCGCCGTCGAGGAGAATGTCGATGGCTGGTGGAGGAGGAGGAGGTGGAGGTGGTGGTGGCAGTGGCAGTGGGGGGTCAGCGCCAGGATCACCGAGCTTGCTGCCGCATTACGGCAGCGGAGGGAATAGCCCAGCTGGGATTGGGTTTAATACGGTGCCGCTGCCGGCGAGACCGAGGAGACCGCTGACGTCAGCGGAGATTATGCGGATACAAATGAGGGTGACGGAGCAAAGTGATAGCAGATTGAGGAAGACCCTCATGAGGACTCTCGTCGGCCAAGTACGTTGTTTAATTACTAATTTAATCATTAATTGATTTGCTCTTATTGATTAATTATATAATTAATGACACATTAGCTGGATATAATAAATTGATGTGCTCTTATAGAAATGGTAAAGATTTTAACTTTCAAGCATCAAGACTGATGATTTTTAGTTTTGTTTGTTTTGTTTGCCTCATTTTTTTCTTTTCGATTTGTCCGGGGTCCTTACTACCTCGGCAGAAGGCTAACCTCATTCGAGATCCCCTCATTCAAATTAACAATTGTTATTCTTTCTCTATTTTGACAGGCGGGTAAGCGAGCAGAGACGATAGTTCTGCCACTAGAGCTTCTTCGCCACTTGAAACCATCTGAGTTTAATGATTCAAAGGAGTACCATATGTGGCAAAGGCGTCAGCTCAAAATCCTGGAGGCTGGCCTTCTCATCCACCCTTCAATCCCACCGAACAATGCTAACGCTTTTGCTTCTCGTTTTCGCGACATTTTACGTGCAAGCGAAACCAAAGCCATGGACACGAGCAAAAACTCCGACGCTATGAGAACCCTATGCAACAGTGTTGTTTCCTTATCTTGGAGAAGCACCAATGGTGCAGCTTCTGATGTGTGTCATTGGGCTGATGGCTTCCCTCTCAATGTACACTTGTACGTCTGTCTTCTTCAATCTATATTTGATTTTAGAGACGAGACATTAGTCCTTGATGAGGTCGATGAGCTTGTTGAATTGATGAAGAAGACATGGTCTACACTAGGAATCAGTAAGCCCATACATAATCTGTGTTTCACTTGGGTGTTGTTCCAACAGTATGTGCTAACTGGGCAAGTGGAGCCGGATCTGCTTTACGCTACACAAACCATGTTGTCAACTGATGTTGCTAATGATGCGAAAAAGACGGACAGAGAAGCTGTCTATGTGAAGCTTTTGTCTTCCATGTTGGCTTCAATGCAGGAGTGGGCAGAGAAGAGATTGCTTCACTATCATGACCATGTTAGCCAGAGGGGAAATGGTGTACTGATTGAGAATCTTATGCCCTTGGCGCTTTCAGCATCGAATCTCTTAGGTGATGAAGTTACCATTACTGAAGGAGCAGGGAAACACAAAGGAGACACAAAAATCATTGATTCATCTGGGGATCGCGTGAATCACTACATTCGATCTTCCGTAAAGAATGCATTTACAAAGGTTTGTGACCTTAGAATTATTTTGCATTATAATTGGATTTTGCATTTTTTGCTCTATAGTTATGATGCTTTTTGTCATAAATTCATTTCTTAATTTCAGGTAATTGAAACTGGAAGCTATAGGAGTACAAATGAGGAAGCGCGAGACGAGGCAAGTGAGGCTCTCCTCCAATTAGCTAAGGAAACAGAAAATCTGGCCTTGAAAGAGAGGGAATGCTTTAGCCCCATATTGAAGAAATGGAACTCAACCGCGGCTGGTGTTGCTGCTGTATCATTGCACTTCTGCTATGGAACAGTTTTGAAACAATATCTATCTGGAATATCCACAATCAACAGTGAAGTAGTTGAAGTATTGCAGAAGGCTGGTAAGCTTGAAAAGGTTTTAGTTCAAATGGTGGTAGAAGATGCTGTAGAGTGTGAAGATGGAGGTAAATCAATTGTGCAAGAAATGATCCCATATGAAGTAGATTCGGTTATGCTGAAGCTTACAAGGGAATGGATTGAGGGGAAATTAAAAAGAGGGAAAGATTGCGTTAAACAAGCTCGAGATGCTGAAGTAAGTTTGTGTAATTTATTATATTTCATTGATCTATAAGCTTACATGCAAATCCATCTTTTACTCTGTCTATTGTCCAAGCTAGAGAATGAGTTGCATATTTTATGTTGCAGACATGGAATCCAAAGTCCAAAAATGAGCCATATGCACAATCAGCGGTGGAGCTCGTGAAAATAGCAAAGGAAGTGATTGATGAGTTCTTTCAAAGTTCTATTGGAATTACGGATGGCCTTCTTTACGATCTTGCTTCTGGATTGGAGCATCTCTTCAAAGAGTATGCAAATGTGGTAGTTACTTGTGGTGAGGAATCGTACCTTCTTTGTCATTTCTACTCTTTTACTTATCCATTACTTATTTTCAAGGAATTACTTCCTCTATTACTATTTGAGAGGAAATTTTTCTTCTTTATTTCATCACATGTTTCAGAACAGGTGACATAACAGAATGTTGAATTCTTTTACGGATTGCTAAGTGCAGTTCTGAAATATGATAGGAGATTCAGGATTTTCTATCCTACAATCTTTAGCTAAAATAGAGGAAAAAACTCCTCTATAGTAGTGCAATGTTACAATCTTTGCATTAATTCTGTTTTTTCCATACTTTCCAGGATCAAAACAAAGCTATCTTCCAACTCTTCCACCTCTCACCAGATGCAACCGTGACTCAAAATTCTTCAAACTGTGGAAGAAGGCAACTCCTTGTTCTGTCAACACATATGATCTGCGCCAAGTTGGAGTGAATGATGCTCATCATCCTCGGCCATCAACAAGTCGAGGAACACAGCGCCTCTACATTCGGCTTAACACCTTGCACTATCTTCTTTCTCACATGCATTCTCTTGACAAGACCCTTGTTCTTGCGCCAAGAACCACTCCAACCCGTAGCCCTCAGAACCACCACCATCGCAGGGGTCACAACAATGCCTCTTACTTTGAACTGCCGATAGCAACCATACAATCTGCTGCTCAATGTGTCTCAGAAGTTGCTGCTTATCGTTTGATCTTCCTCGACTCAAATTCCGTCTTCTATGAATCATTATACGTTGGCGATGTAGCAAATTCAAGGATTATGCCAGTATTGAGAATCCTCAAGCAGAATCTCTCTCTTATGAGTGCAATCCTCACCGACCGAGCACAAGCTTTGGCATTGAGGGAAGTGCTGAAGGCATCATTTGAAGCCTTTCTCATGGTCTTGCTTGCTGGGGGGGGCTCCCGTGTGTTTCAACGTTCCGATCATTCAATGATTGTAGAGGATTTTGAGAGCTTAAAGCGCATCTTTTGCACATGCGCTGAAGGATTGATAACTGAGGATTTTGTGGATAGGGAAGCTGAGGTAGTTGAGGGGGTGATAGGATTGATGGGAGAATGCACTCAGCAGTTAATGGAGGATTTCATCATCTTGACTTGCGAAACAAGTAGATTAGGAATTATCGGTTCAGGGCAAAAACTGCCAATGCCGCCGACAACAGGAAGGTGGAACAGGACGGATCCGAACACAATACTTAGAGTGTTATGCTACCGGAAGGACAAAGAAGCAAATCTATTCTTAAAGAAAACATTCCAGTTAGCAAAGAGGAGATGAAACAAGCTCATTTCACCTCTGTTTTTCTCTGACCGAGCTGATCAGTCTGTGTAGTGTCTTCTAATGTTGAATTTCTGATAATATAATCAAAATGGATAGAAAATAGTAAACATTAGGGAGCTCATTGTAACCGATTCGATTGAGTTAAATGCTATATCAGAATCTACCTAGAGATTGAGGGAGTTCTGTACTTGATTTTTGGTCTTTATAGCTCTAGGACTATTAGTACAGGTCTGGTGGCAAGACTTTAGGCAATGTTAAAAGGAGTTGTGCATATGTTGTATACTGTATTTATTTTTCACCTGATTCATTAATCATTCGTTTATACTTTTCTTTTGTGCTGAACTTTAAGTTAAGGTAAAAATTAGTGAGTTTCCACCAAAATGACAAACTGGTATTCATTTCTGTTGTCAGCATTGAGTTCTACATGTATACATAGGTTTTCCATTTCCACCATCTTTACTCATTCAGTCTAAGTAACGGATGCTTCTATGCTAGATTCTCTCAGCCTCATCCCTGCCAACTCTTCAGTCAGCACTTGCATCGAATCTGAGACTTCAGCCTTATACACATAAAACTTGATCACAAGCATGAAGAAGATGAAGTTCAGGAAATTGAGTATCGCGAAGAACGCATAATAGTAGTCCAGACGAGAAGCATTCAGATTGTTCAAGATCCATCCATGGTGACCATGCTCCTTGGTGACATAAGAAACTGTTGAAAGAAGGAAACTACTGATGAAGTTTCCAATGCCAAGAGTGGTCATTGAGTAAGAAGTGCCAAGACTCTTCATGTTCTCAGGTGCCTGATCATAGAAGAACTCGAGCTTTGCAACTTCTAAAAATGCATCAGCTGTTCCCATCAGAACAAACTGAGGAAGCAAAATGAATATCGATAACGGAATTTGCCCTCCACTCTCAACCAACCCATGTTTCCTAGCCACACTTAGCCTGTGGCTTTCAATTAGCGAAGCAACGGTCATGATTAGTATGTGAAGAAAAAACCCTATTCCCATCCTTTGAAGAAGAGTGATTCCTCTAGGGTTTTTAGTCCATTTTCGCATTATAGGAACGAAGAACCTCTCGTAGAGTACAACACAGATAAGCATGGAGAGTGTCACAAAACCTGTTAAGCTCGCCGGAGGAATTAGAAAGTTTCCAATCTGTCTATCAAGAGTAGTGCCTTGCTTGACAAAAAGGGTATTGATTTGAGCAAGCATGGTGCTAGGAACAAAAGTAGCAATCAAGATAGGAATCATTCTTATCATCTGTTTAGTTTCCTCCACTTGGGTAACTGTACAAAGAATCCATGAATCACTTGGTCCCGTCTTCACAGCAGCTTTGCTCAAGAATCTGCATTATTGATCATGTTCGAACGGGATTAATCTTGTGCCTGGAAGGAATATTTAGAAAGTTGAAGAGAGCGAAAATTCAAGTAATAGTCTAATAATA
Source organism: Viola odorata (assembly GCA_963691705.1). NCBI lineage: Eukaryota > Viridiplantae > Streptophyta > Magnoliopsida > Malpighiales > Violaceae > Viola > Viola odorata. The sequence continues at coordinate 70,069,233 of OY829539.1, read as the reverse complement.
CACACCTGAGAGTTGGTGTGGAATCAATCCTAAATTTTCCCCCTTTTGCATACTCTCCCAAATCAAGTTCATGGAATTCTTTAGGGTCATCAGGGATTGCCACTTTCCATTTCCTTAGGGCAGCAATAATGACCCTAGCCATCCTAGTAAATGGACTTCCAGAGGGCACCCTATGCCTATAAAAGGGTGTCCCTGCCAAGAAAACAGCAACAGATATGGCAAGCCCTGCAGTTGGAAGGGCATACCCTAAAGTCCACCCTACATTGTCTTGTATGTAGACAAGGATTGTGTTAGCAAAAAGTGTCCCAAAGAAAATGCTGAACATCCACCAATTGAAGAAGGACAGCTTGTGGGCTTTCTCCTTAGGATGGAAATCATCAAATTGGTCAGCACCAATTGTTGAAATGTTGGGCTTGGTCCCACCTGTCCCTACAGCAAGAGTGTATAGGGCACCAAAGAACACTGCCAGCTGTAACGTGGAGGCCTCTTTACAGTTCTCTATATTAGGGTCATTGCAGGTGGGTGGCCTTAGTCCAGGAAGGGATACTGATAGGGTTAGTAGAGACATCCCCTGCAATTAAGGCAAGACGTGTGATTAGTACTCGGCCGAATAGAAAAATTCCATATTGCAACTCTTATACACTATTTACATTAACGGTGATGTTAATTATCGGGAAATCCACCACTTATATAAGAACAGAACAGTGTGAGGTGTGAGTAATCAATCGCCGGTGAAAGTTACTATCATTCTAACTAAAGCTGAATTGAATTTTGATGCATGTTCTAGAATCTTAAGCAAACAGTATCATATTGTATTTTTCCAATTGCAAGTAGGATAAGGATCGTGTGCAAAGTTGACTTGAAGGGGTGTATTTCTGGACAGTTACAGAGTATGACAGCATCCAAGGTTGCAATTTGCAGATTTTATCGGTAACAAGACAAACTATTTGAATAAATGCGACAATTTTGAAACGTGGACTAAAAAATAATGAAATTTTCTTGAAAGGCGTAGTTCCATTGTCTCATCTTTTTTCTATGGTTCGAACAATCCGAATTAATTACCATGAATCTTGCAACCTCTCTGGAAACCGTAAGGCAAATTATCAGTACCTTTCACGAGACTTATTATATTAATAGCGAGTAGTTTTTAAGTGTTAATAATTCAAGTTTGAAAGAGAATGAATGGGTATACGTACAGAGAGGTAGATGACAGAGGCGAACACGAAGGTCCAATAGCGACCGAGATGAGCGTCGGCAACATAAGCACCTAAGATGGGTGTCATCCAAATGGTGCCCACCCAATTGGTGACGTTATTAGCCGACTTCACCGTCCCTTGGTGCAACTTCCTTGTCATGTACAGCACCAGATTGCTCGATATCCCATAGTATGCCATCCTCTCAAACACTTCATACGCTGTACACATATATATTTTCAAGTTTAATTAAAATAACTCATACAATTCTTACTATATAATATTTGATCATCATATTGGATGTCAACTATTTTAATATTGAACGATATTATCAAATTAATTAGAAATGCCGAAAACCCTTTTTTCTTTTCTTATTCATATCATTTTAATTCTTTTTAATAGTACTTCCATAGTGGTGAGAAAGAAACTACTACTGGTATTTGGTAGAGCTAGGACCGCCGGCATTAATTGTGGACAAAAGCAGCTTTTCTAGGAGAAAAAAATCTAGAATTGATTAGAATGGTAGTGAAAAGCAAAGAAGTAGATTGGCAAATGAAGGGCGGACAGGTGCCCTCCATGGCCAAAGAGATTGGGCTACAAGTGATGAAACTGAAGAAAGAAAGCATCTTTCCTTCCAAGTTTTCAGGAACTCAAAACACAAAAACAAGACCCAAATGCCCTAAAATGTACATTTTCTACACAACAAGATCAAAAGTGGAAGTTTTTGGACCAAAATTGCTAGGAGTGGACAAACTAAGAGTGGAAATTAATTAGTGGAGGAGGAGGAGATTAGAAGAAGTTGTAAATTACCAACAACAAAGGAGCAAGCTCTCCATCCACCTCTCTTGGATCTAAGGACAGGCTTCCCTTTTAGATCCACTGTCCCATCTTGTGTGTGCTCTTCAGTTCCTTCCTCCCTAGTAGCCATTTCAGTCCTAAGTTTTTATTTTTTTCACAACCCACTCCCTTTTCTTGTTTTTTTCCCGGACAAATCTAATTTAATTCATGAGACCTCCACAACACACACATACCTTGGTTCTATCTACTAGCCCTATATATAAATTGTGTTCCTCCAAACTAACCTTTTTGTACACCTCAATTTACATCATGTGCCATCACGTATAGTTCTCTTTCTTCGAAAATCATTATTTGGGTATGCAAACCAAAAAACCATATCGGACAAAATAAGAAATATAAAATAAAAATGATAAAATATCTTGAGAGTTTGTACGCATAGATTTACAACCACAACGGAAAATATTATTTATGAAAAGAGACCGATTAACTTTTATCTTTTTATCAATTATGTAATTTTTTATTTATTAAACTCAAATAAGTATCGTCATATCAGACAACACTATCGAAAGGTATTTACACTAAATTGACCATTAATCTTACCAACACTATCGGAAGGTATTTACACTAAATTGGTCATTAATCTTACTAGTACTCGACACATTACCCATCCTGTGGTCAGCCAATTTGGCCCGCTTTTCTTAAAAATATTTAGCCGGGGTGGAACTAAAACCACCGGACATGAATCCAAAAGGGATGAACGACCAAGATAAGTGACGAGAGGGCTAGTTGCGCAATACAAGACAAGCTCTTGGAAAGCAATAAATGGCGTGATTGACCATTTACAAGAACAAACGGGTCACAATAGCAATTGGAAAAATTAATAATAAAATAATATAAATGTCGACTTGTTACTAAAATGTCAACTTGTTGGACTTGTATATAGTAGTACTCCAGTTTGCTAAATTGCTAGTGGATAGTTTCGTATCGGATTTGCGTTCCCACCAAATATGACAAAGTTACACAAGTTCGTATGATCCTCAATTTGATTTGATTTCAAACTTTACTAATTTCTTAACAACGTTAAATATGTTTGGAAAATTGAGTAAAAATTGAAAGGTCACAAGCTCCAAAATTAATGTTCGATTGGGTGCATGATTCCCTTATACTCATATAAAAAATTGAGAGAGAGTTAGTATATATATATATATATAGTGTATCTAATAATTTTAAGGGGTGATACAATGCAATTTCACCACATGAAAAAAATTCTGAAGTTTCTCCTTTTTAATTTTGCTTGAACCTAATTATTCCCTCCATATATTCCATATAAAATATCATTGAAAAAAAATATGCTAGGGTCCATAGATAGATAGATAGACGCTTACACACCTTATACACACCTTAGTTTCTAATATTTTGGCCCTCAAATTTAGTCTCGGACATAGGACACATCAAATTTTAGTCCATATCGTTAAGATTTTCATCTCAAACCCTAAGACCATTCACAGCTGAGTGTTAAGTGGGGGTCAAATGAGGATTAACTTGTGCAGCAGGGGAGCAAGTTGGAGCAAATGCCAGCTCCACTCGTCCGGGGACCCCCACTGTCAGTTGTTTTATTAAAAAATAAATAATAAGATTCAGCCAATGGCAGCGCGCCACGCGCGCTGCCATTGGCTGAATCTTTTTGTTTTTTTTTTCCCACTCAGTTTTTAAATCGATTTTGTTTTAATAAATACTGAAAATAATTTTATAAAAAATATGCCATTATTTTTAATTTTTTGAGATCTATAAATTGAGACTAGGTTTGTATTATTTGGACACTAAAAAAAATTCGAGTTTTTAACATTTTTTTCCTTTTTTAAATGCTTCTTTTCATAATAATTACTCAAAATAATTTTATACCATTATTTTTACACTTATTTTTAATTTTTTGAGATCTATAAATTTGGACACTAAAAAAATCAGAGTTTTTTACACTTTTTTTTCATTTTATTTTTTTTAAATGATTTTTTTCATAATAATTACTCAAAATATTTTAAAAGTAAAACATATTTGAAAATAAAAAGTATAGATTTTTTGAAATCTGACAAGAAATTATGAAATTTAATTAATTTATATTAAAAAAATATTATTTATTATTTATTATATTATAAAAATAATTATTATAGTAATTATAAATTTAATAAGAAAAAGAAATGAAAAATATGGTGGGGTATATGATAAATGATGTGCAAGGGAGAGAAAGTTTTTAACACCCTGAATAATCCCCTGCTGTGAGCGCGTGGGTGTTAAATGTTTTTTGGTTGAGTGCTAAGCTGATGTGGCAGTGAGAGAAAGTGAATAACACCCTAAAAAAAAATTGATCCTCTGCTGTGGATGGTCTAATGGTGCATTAAATAATAAATTTTTATATTCAAATATTATAAAAAAATAATTTAAAAAATAAAATTGAAGATTTTTTTATGATAATCAATTTTAATAATTTAAAAACTAAGAAAAATAGGAGAAAGTGAAAAATTATAAAAAATAGTAGAAAGTAAAACTTATAAAAATTCAAACAATTACAGGAAAATATAAAGATTTAAAGAATCTGTTAAAATATATACATATTCAAAAATTTATGGAAACTTAAAAAAGCTAGAGATTTATTTATTTTAGAATATTTATTAATAATTAAATAAAAATATAAAAACTCCATTTTTCTGAAAGAAATTCAAAAAAAATAAAAGATAAAAAAAATTAATATTTGTATAACTGTTTACTTTCTCATATAATTCTTAATTTTTTTAGTTATGAAAAAAAATATTATCAGGAAAAAAAAAATCAATCTCCATTTGTTTTATTTTTTATAATTTTTTGGTTTTTCTATAACTTTTAATAATATTTTAATAGAAGATATCATTTTTTAATGCACCATTAGGGTTTCATATGAAAATTGTAGGAGCATAGACTAAAATTTAATGCGTCCCAATATGTTAAGAACTAAAATTTGATAACCCAAACGCCATGAACTTATATAGGTGTAAAAGTGTCCATACTTCAGGGACCATAAAATATTCTTCCCAAAAATATTCTATATATCCTATATAAAATGTCATTTTATGTTTCCCAATCTACAAAAAATTCTTTCATTATTCACATTAAAATTAAGGAGCGTGCTTACTTTTTATTAGCTAAATTTTTGTTGAAAGATTAAAAATGTACTAAAAGATCATTTCCAACCATGTCATTTTGGTATGTACAATTTCGATTAAATTTTTTTTTTAAGGAAGTAATTAATTAACAAACTATATATGTACAAAAGATAAATTTATTTTTAATCCGAAAGTAATAGTTAAATTTAGGCCAAGCAGATTAATTAATCATAATAGACTATATTATATATCTTTTTAAAAAATGCACCAATTCTATAATGGTCTGTATAGATATTAGATACCATTATTTTGAAAATTAACAATTGGCTATGGCCAAATTTGGAAAGCAATTGAATATGGACACATGTATGTCCGGCCGTGTCATTATCTTGAAAGGTTGCGAGTTTTTTTCTTTACGTATTTTTCCATATCGATCCGAATCTTGTTTAACGATTAGTTAATGCAATTGTTTCAAAAAACAAATAGGATTAGCATGGGATTTCTTTAAACATGGATTGAAATAATTGGCAAGGTGTTACTTTCCTCCTCCTCGCTTTCAATTCTCTCTTGTCAATGAAAATTTATCATATCATTAATTTGAATAATTCCAAAGTACAAAAGGTCGAGGCTTAGGCATATGATGCATCACAGGATCTACCTCTGTTGTCAAATTGAGCTTCAACTTTCAGATCTATGCTTTTCGTGTTGTACGAGACAAAATTGTTATGTAAATTCAAGCACACAACATCCTTGTTCATCGGGTGAAAAGCTAATTCCTTTGCACCTTCTTGAAAAACAGCATTTTACTCCAAACTGATCGATAATATTCTCTTCCTGTTATCGTCACTCTCCTCCAAGTCCCACATGGCTAGATCGTTAGGACCATGACGCTGGAGTCTGATTCACAACTCGGTGAATTGAATTTGGGGAAATCAATTAGAGAGGTTCTCCCCATGTCAAACGAATCATAAGCAACAAGACATTTACCACCTGCACCGACCCAATATTCGATCCAAACATGTATTCTGCACCCAACAGATCAGATTGAATCCACTGGCCAGTCTCAGAGTAGTATTCTGTACCGATAATAATCCGGACTGATACGAGTACATTCTCTTTGAGGATAAGCGTCACAAACTAATCCAAATCTGGTTTCATACCATTTGGGTTGTGGGACAGGAGAGGGAGGTGGGAAATGTACCCATTGCATAGTGAAGGGATTGCACATGTAGTACGACTTATTTTCGTGGTAATTGCCTGCCTGGCATAGTATCAAGTCATTGCATGATGCTACAACAAAAAAAGATCCCCTAATCTTCTCAGGTAGAAAACCTAAATTCAAGCCACCAAAATTGGACTGATCAGGATCCTTAGAAGCCACGCTAACCATACAATTTTCCTTGAGGTTCACGCCAATCGCAAGAATACCTACGGGTTTCTGGTACTCGTCAGTATTGTTAGAAGCATCATCAGGATGTGCTTTGATACGGTTATTATCGACGAAGCTGGTAATAAAACAGGGATTAGAGATTAGAGAGCACCAACATTTGCAGACCAACTTACAGCGAAACGCAATCGAGTTGTTGGGATTCTCGACTCAGAATTTCGATCAACATATCATCTTCTAGGTCATGTAGCGACAAATCAATGGACTTCCCCTTGGTTGAACTTCTGGAAAGATGAATCGATTTGTTTGCGCCTTGGCAGGCCACCATACTTAAATCGTCTCTCTGATCAGGTCTTGCAGCGATAGATTGGGATTAGGGTAACGGGAACATACTAAATCTGCATCCCTTTCCTAACAAGAAGTATCATCATTCATCAGTCTTAAGAAAAAAATGGGTCAGAAGCCCAATAATGAATAGGCCCACGTTGACAACATGGCCCAGAAGCTATTGTTTAATAAAATGCCCACCTCCCTCCACCTCTCGCTCTCTCATCTCAGAGACCAATAAATAACTAGACAGATTGAAGAAGAGAAAAGCACTTTGTTCACTTCCTCTTTTGCTAGTACTTCAATGGAAGAAAACAAAACGACGATCACCAACCGGTTGATGGCCGTGAAACGCAAATCCGGCAAGAGCTACAGCGAGATAGCGGAGGAAACTGGGCTGACCAACGTGTATGTGGCTCAGCTCTTGAGACGCCAGGCGCAGCTCTACCCTGAAACCGCCGCAAAGCTGCGGGAATCCTTGCCTGAGCTTCCGGAGGAGCTGCTCCAGGAAATGATGAGACCGCCCATGAGGTCCTATGACCCGAATTTGATCCAAGAGCCCGCCGTTTACAGGTTGGGCTTTTCCCTCATTTTGCTGGATAATATTCCTTCTCTGCTTGATGATGATATTGTTATTAGGAAGGATAGATTAAAATTCTCTGCTAGTGATTTGTATTTAACTTAGGTGAAATCTATGGTTGGTAGGTTGAACGAAGCTGTGATGCATTTTGGGGAAAGCATAAAGGAAATTATCAATGAAGACTTTGGTGATGGCATGTAAGTCCTCTTAATTACCATATTTCTTCTTTGCATCGTTTTCTACTTTTTCTTTTCTTTTCATTTTGGTAATTTTGGATTTGGTTCCTCAGCATTAATGTTGTTTGGATACAAGATAACCCACCTAATTTCCAGAATAAGTTGTTTAAAATGGGGGAACACCAATTTGCAGGACACTGCTTTGTTGTTCAACTATACTCACAAAGCTACTATGTTTACGAGACTCGGAAAGTCATACAGATGAAGTAAAGTAGTACCAGTTTACCTGAAAGCATTATCACAACTTGTTGGTTGTCAAACTTGTCATTGGCTAGATTGAAAATGTTAAGATCATTTCATAGTCCTTAACATATTATTAACTACTTCCCTACTTGTATCTTGGACAGCATGTCAGCTATAGACTTCTACTGTTCTGTTGACAAAGTGAAAGGCGTGGATGGAAAAGATCGTGTAGTTTTGACTTTCGATGGGAAGTACTTACCTCACTCAGAGCAGGTTTGTTTTCTTTCGTTGTGTGTGACTATTACAAGGAAATGGAGATTCTTGAGAATTACCATGTTCCTTAAATCTGCCATTTCGAAAGTTTGAGATTCTTGAGAATTACCATGTACATGTAATTTTTTATTTGTCACTTGCAGAAGTCAGAACATATGGTTTCAAGACAAAATCTGCAAGGAAAGCAGTGAATGGAAATGTGCAGTTACCACAAGCTCCTAGGCTAGTCCTTCTTGAAGCCCGAATAAAACACCTTTGAGAAGGGTTTTTACCCTTCCATAGGTGTTGTCATCTGTTGTGCCAGGATATAGGGGCTATAAAACCTATGGGTAATAAAGAAAAACTGTTGTATATTGTAACTTTTAAATTGTTGTCGCTGCGTGAAGGTTGTCTAGACCAAAGGCAATAAGTTGGAATGTGTTTTTCACAGATTGGATTGATGATATGTCATTTATTAGCCTAAACTACCTAGTCGAATAATGTATATTGTGTTTGTAATTGGTAAACACTAAAGCTGGAAGGCCAAGTTTGATAAAGATGGTTTTTGTTCTTTCACTCTTTCTTGAAACAGAGAATGAAAGGCAGTTTGTTCTTCACTCCTTGTGCCATGGGATGATAACAAAACAATACTCACTAACCAGTTGATGGCCGTGAAAGAGCTGCAGCCAGATAGCAGAGGAAACTGGGCTGTTTACAGGTGTGTTTCTCATCTTCACTTCGCCTATTATTATAAATTTAACTAAGTATTTCTCTAGATGATGATGGTTGATAATGACCCTGTTAGGAAATGAAGCTTAGAAGTCAGGAGTGGTGATTTGCATATGTATGCATTTGGAGAGAGCATATATTAAGGAAATTATGACATGACAATTCCTAGTGGTAGCTGGAGCTGGTAATTACATTAGTAATGAGCAGAGAATAAAATGTGGATTGTGTAGGAAGAGGAATTACTGAAAAGGAAGTTCGGACTATTTTGGACAATTTATCCACATTTTTTGGGGGGGATGAACAGTACTTTATCCAACTTGACAGTCAATTAAATCAATTTAAGAATAAACCAGCAATCAAATTAATAATAATCAATACTGAAATCTTGGATAATATATGATTTTTACTAGCTAGCTAGGAGTGGAGATGATTAATACTTGGGTAATATATGCTTTCAAGTACACAACATCCTTGTTACTTGGGTGAAAAGCTAATGCCGTCCTACATTCATGAATGACAGCATTTTGCTCCAAACGAATCGATAATACTCTCTTCTTGTTATCGTCACTCTCCAAGTCCCACACGCTTAAATCCGCAGAATCATCACACTTGAATTCCATTCTCATGACTTGCACCACACCCTCGCATTCTCCAACAAGAAATCTACAAGGCAGCTCTTGTTGTCTACCCGGTAAACTGAAATTGGGGAAGTCAGTTAGAGAGGTTTTCCCCATGTCAAACAAGACATTTACCACCTGCACCGACCCAATGCAACTTCCCATTGCAAGCAGCAATTTTCGATTCGAAGAAGTATTCTTCACCCAACAGTTCAGATTGAATCCACTGGCCAGTCTCAGAGTAGTATGTCTCGACCGCGATACATGTTGCCTTAGGATACAAGTGCCCTTGGAGATGAACGCACAACCCTGTACCGATAGTACTCGAAAATGATATGAATCCTTCCTCTTTGGGGATAAGCTGGTTCACAAATTAATCCAAAACCTGGTGCGATACCATTTGACTTGTGGGGCAGGGGAAGGAGGTGGGAGAGGTACCCATTGCATAGTGAAGAGATTGCACAAGTAGCATGACCTATTGTCCTAGTACCTGCCTGCCTGGCATAGTATCAAGTCATTGCAAGATGCCACGACAATTACAGATTCCCTAATCTTCTGATCAGGCAGAAAACCTAATTTCAAGCCAAGAAAACAGGACTGATCAGGATTCTTAGAAGCCACACCGTACAGATTTTCTCGTGATCCATGTCAACCGCAGGGATGCCTATGGGTTTCTGGTACTCGTCACTATTATTAACATTATCACTTTGATCTATGAAACTGTTAATGAAACAGGATGAGAGATTAAGGAGCGCCAACGTTTGCAGACCGACTTAAACGTAACGTTGATTTGGTTATTCGCATTCGACTCAGAATCTCGATTAACAAATCATCTTCGAGGTTGTGTAGCTGCAGCAATAGACTGCTCATTGATTGAACTTCTTCCTTTAACTCGGCGAACAGCGCCTGTGCTGCCCATGTATACTTAGGTTAGAGGGACAGACCTAATTAATTTGTTAATTGGTTAATCGATTTGGCTGTTCTGCAATCGATATAAATACAGAGGAGAAGAGATACCGCTTATCATTTATATACACATCAGATCTCTTCCTCCTCTTAGTTCTCTAGAGTCCTACTAGTAAATCCGTATTCCTAACCACCAAAGGATTCAGGAACAAAGATTTCTCAATAACAACAAAATCAGGAACAAAAAAAATACTCTCTATTATAATGGGCCAAACGCCCGAAATAAAACAGATAGAAGGCCACTTCAGAAAGCCCAAAGTAAAAACCGAAACAGAAGCCCTATCTTATCCATCACTTCGTAACGCAAAACAGCTAAAACAAGATAGAAAAAGAAAATCACCTAAAAATCAAAAGATAAATACCCCTAAAGGCTAAAACCCTTCTTCTTCATCATCCTCAACACGCATCCTCTTAACTGACACCACCGCCAAAAATGGCCCAAACCCTAGCGCGCGTTGCCTCTTCCGCAGCTCGCCACCACCAAGCCCTCTGCTCCCTCCTCTCTAAGCGCTTCCTCTCCACCGTCTCCATAACCGCCCCTCCCTCTCCTCCTGCACTCTTCTTCTCTCGCCACTCTGTCCTACCTCTCACTTACCAAGCTCTTCATTCCATTAATCCCCCCAGCCGCTTCACCACCGTACGTTGCCGGGTCAACCGAAGTGGCGGCTCCCCTTACTCTCCCTTAAATTCCGGGTCAAACTTCAGTGAACGTCCTCCCAATGAGTTCGCGCCTCTTTTTCCTGGTTGTGACTATGAGCACTGGCTTATTGTGATGGATCAGGCGCAGATGGGTTCCACTAAGCAGGAAATGATCGATTGTTATGTCAAAACACTCGCTACAATATTGGGAAGGTGAAAATCAGTTTGTCTTCGGTTATAATCGAATTTTTGTTTGTTTTATGGTTTAATTGATTGTTTGTGTGGGTGTTTATCGTTTTGCTGCAGTGAGGAGGAAGCTAAGGCGAAGATTTATAATGTGTCGTGTGAGAGGTATTTCGGGTTTGGATGCGAAGTTGATGAGGAGACCGCTAACAAGCTGGAAGGTTGGATGTTTCTTTTAATTCGTTGCACATTTTTGTTCTTGAAAAGGCCCAAGCATGGTGTTTGAGTGTTGACTTTCTATTGTTGATTGACAGGGAAACCTGGTGTCTTGTTTGTCCTACCGGATTCCTACGTTGATGCCGAGAACAAGGACTATGGGGGTAAGGATTTGAATTTCTAGTTTATGATGGTTCTACAAGTTTATATTCCTCGTCATTGGACACGCTTATCTGACTGTTATTGTTCATGAGTGGTCTCCATGCAAGCAGCTGTAGTCTCTCTCAATCATTGTTTGTACATGTGTTTGTCATGAGACTTACTGGATAACATATTACTTTCTGTTTAAGTGTTGAGCTTCGGTTCAGTTCAATGATGAATTTGAGAAAGGGTGTGGACTTTTTGAAGTATGAATCAGAGGATGATGGTTTTCCTAAGTTTCTTATATTCGGTAGTCCATCTTGGCAAGGCTGAAAGTCTTTTTTTTTAGCTTTGAATGCTAATGGAGTTTAGATCAAATGCTTTCTCTAGACTGTTCTGGACTTCTGTTGTCGTATGAAGCTGCAGATCAGTGAAGATGAGAAACATTATCGTTGACAGTGGTCAACTATTCATGTCATTGGTATCATTATCTTGTCATACTCAACCCTGTTCTGTATTCAATGTTTCTGTACTGACTTGAGAATATGTAATAGTTTCTGAACCTTTTTTTTCTTCTCTTGACATGGTATAGGTAGGTAGCTATCATTCTTTTAGTGTAACGATCCCTTACTTCCTAGTCCATCTTGGCAAAACTGAAGAGTCCAAGTGACAATGTTCAGCTTTGAATACTAATGGATTTGGATCAAATTGTTCACTCATGAATATGCTGCACTTTGCTTATTTCGTAGAGTGTTGGTCAGTGGAGGTGAAAACATGGTGGCTTAGCTTTGGTTTACGCTTTTTTGTACATGATATGCTGACATAGTTTTGGTTTTCCGCACTTTAAGTTTATTCATTTTCTTTTTTGTGCATATATGAAGTGGATGTTCTTATGTAAGAAAGCTGTATCAATAGTTAAGTCCATCTTGGCAAAGCTAAAAGCCCATACAGGCAATGCCTAGCTTTGAATGCTAATGGACTAACTGCAAACTCATCTTGTTATTTTTTCTGTTCTCCTCTCATTGGATTGCAGAATCATTACAGATGATACATAAGGTCTATGCTTTTGTGAAGTTCATGTTTTTTGGCTGTGCCTGCTTTGAGTGAATGGTGTTCTCACTGCAATTTTCGGTGCATTTCTTCTTTGACAGCTGAGTTGTTTGTGAATGGAGAGATAGTTCAGAGGTCTCCAGAAAGACAAAGAAGGGTGGAACCTCAACAGCAGAGATTCAACGACAGACCAAGGTATAATGACAGAACCAGATATACACGTCGCAGGCAAAATATGCGTTGATATGCATATGGTGAAAGCTAAGTGTACAGCTCTGTGGTTGGAAGTCTCTATCCCCTCTGGTTATGCATTGTGCTTAGCTGTTTTATGTAGCTTAGTCGAACCAAGTATGTGTAATGTGATTTTGTCCTATCCTGACAGTTGAGTGGCCTGATAAATGTAAAACCTGTTATGCTATGCACATCTTTATTTGTGTTTAGTTCCAGCTGTTTGTCAGCTTTATGACGCCTGTTTGACATGTTTAAAATTACTGGAAGCACTAGAGCAAACTGCAATGATGTAAGACTCCAGTGTAATTATACGAACGTGGGCGGCAAGGTCTAGTGTTAAGGTCCAATGTGGGAAATATTGTGTTGGAAAAAGGTACTGTCCTTGTATGTGCAAATGCATCTTCTCGAACTTTTCTACTTAACTGTTAGTTTTGCTATTAAAAGGAGTCGACTTGGTAGTTGAACGAATAAATAAACTATGAACAGAACAGTTTTATCCATTGATACAATTTCTTTTCGTTTTACCTCCTTGGTCTATTGGCTATGTGACATTGTTTAGCTGGCGGTAAAAGTAAAATGATTCGTTTAAAAAATTATAGTATTTATTCACTCACACCAAAGTTCAACACGCAGGCGGCTAATATGGAAGATTATTGTTCTGAATCAAATTTGCCAATTATACGTGCGAGCTACATGTAATGTCAAAATGAGTGAATAACTCTGTGATAAGAGGAAAAATAAAAAAAGAACAAGGACGAGATCACAAAATACAACCAACGAGCTGGTATTGTTAAAAAGGAGCACATCTGATCAATTGAACCATATTTACTGGGCCTAGAAATGGGCCCATTTCTCTCCATCCATGGGCCGCGGCGTAGGAGCACGAACAAAAGATCGTGTTTTTGCGTCTTGCGTGTGTAGTTTCAAGAAAAAGACTTGGGTTTTTAGTTACCGACGGGTGACATTTTCTCCGGGAGGATAAAAAGTGTCCACATAACGAAACTCAACAGCGGCAGAATGTTGTATGCGGCAGTCCGGCCAGTGGTGGTGTCCATTTAGGTTTGCTTGTTTCGCTCCCAACCTTTGCTCTGGCAGTCGGTCTCCACCAGCCAAGGTACCTACGTCTCCCACGAACTCAGCACTCTTGCAATTTTTCGGGGTTAGAATAGTTATTATCAAACGGAGACTAGTAGTATTGATTGGTGCCAGTTTCAACTTCACTTTATAGCTTTACTGTAAAATTCAGCTACTGATGATGAGTTTAGTGGAGTGAATCATTAATTGTAGTGTTTATTATCCGTATGCAGGTACAGTTTGAGGTTAGTAGCTGAATCTGTTGTATAAACTCCACTAGGGTAGTGAAGTTGTTAGTTTAGTTTAGTTTAGTTTGGACCGGGAATAATGGGTAAATCTAGCCGGAGGAACAATAAGCACGAGAAAAGTGGTGAGGATGATAGGGTTGAAGGAACTGCTGCACGGACGCGGCCGTGCAGCTTTGATGAAATTATGTCTAGAAGGAAAAACAAGATGTTGGATGAAAGTGAGAAAGAGAAGGGAGGCTTAGAGGATGTATCGGGTGATGTAGTTGCTGGTCATAGTGCAATTGAAAAGGGTAATAATGGGTATGATAGAGATTCTTCCTTCAATGGGGAAAAAAGCTTGCGGGAAGAAGATGTAAAGGCCAGTTCTAACAAGAAAGAAGAATGGTGGGGTAGCACTTCTGTGAAGAATGAGAAGGATGAGACAGTAGTTAAAGGGAGAGAGAGAAGCATTCGTGATACAAGAACCAAATTGAAGTCTATTGTAAGCAGAGATGTGGGCAATGAAGTTGTAGATAGAAGTGATGAAAAAATACGTGAAATGAGAAAAAGTGATGTGAAGAGAAATTATTCTGAGATTGAATTGGGGAGGAAACAATCAAGAGATGTAGTTGAGAGTGATAAAGATCGACGTTTTGATGGAGTTAGAGGAAAGTATGAGAGAGAAAACAAGAGAAAATACCGAACTGAGGTTGATGAAAAAAATAGGGAGAGTAGTTCTACAAAGAAACATGATGTGAGAAAAGGGCATGAATTAGAAACATCAGAGGGTAGGGGAAGGAAGGAGCCATCAAAATCTCACTATAAGGAATCAAGTCTGAAAAGGAGGCGATCAAGGAGTAGAGGGCGTGATGACATGCATAAAAGATCTGGTTCAGTCTCACCAAGTGCAGAAAAGCATGTCCACAATCACGGGAGAGGGCTTGAACATTCTCTTAAAGAGAGGCCTGGACGACAGCATTCTGATATTGACAGGAACAATACCATAAATAATGGTTCAAGTACCCACCATCGTAAACTTGGTGCCCCTACAAGTAGGCTTGGTGGTTATTCACCAAGAAAAAGAAGAAGTGAGGCTGCTATTAAGACTCCTTCCCCAACTAAATGCTCACCAGAGAAAAAATCTGCTAGATGGGATCTCGCACCAGAAGGGAGGGATAGTGCAATTTCAGCTTCATCCTTATCAAATTTTCAAGCTTCAAACCAACATGCAGCATCACGTATACCTGAACTGGTTGCTGCTGTTCCGGATGCTTCAGCTACATTGAAGCTTCTTTCTGGGGTTTCACCTAGTGCTGTATTGAATAAGAATTCCTCCATTGAGACTGTTCAACTAACAGAAGCTACCCGTCCTATGAGGAGGCTTTATGTGGAAAACATACCAGCTTCAGCCTCTGAGAAAACTCTGATGGAATTCCTTAATAGTGTGTTGATTTCCTCAGGTGTTAATCGCATCCAAGGAACCCAGCCGTGCATTAGCTGCATTGTAAGTTTCTGATCTGTTTGTCAAGAATGTACATGCTATCATGTGAGGTAACTGATTACAAATTTACAATTAAACGTTTTGACTTGACTTACTGGCCACTGTATTGTAACTGCAGATACACAAAGAGAAGGGCCAAGCCCTCGTGGAATTTCTTACACCTGAGGATGCTACAGCAGCCATGTCTTTCGATGACAGTTTTTTCTCTGGTTCCATTATCAAAATCAGACGACCCAAAGACTTTATTGAAAAAGCAGTAAGAATGGCCATCCTTTGGATTTGTTGCTCTTTTTTAATGTGTATATGTTCTTTCTTTTTTCTTGTGAGGTTTTTGCTCCATTGTGTTTTCCTTTGTGTAAGGAAAGTAAGTCATTATAAAGATGCTTGGTTTACCCAGGAGGGTTATAAATTACTTCTTTCCCTGTTTTCTCTTTGATCATTTGATATTGTTTTGCACAACAGTTTTAAACCTTTTTATGCAACTCTGGCTGTTAACTTTTATATATCTTTTGACCCCATAGAATGCTGTTAAAGCATACATCAATATTTTAGCTTATTCTGGAGAAAAAAAAAACCTAATGAGTTACAATTGTAGCCACACAGAAACTAAAACAAAGTCCACCTCTGATTTAGAACAGGCTTAGCTTTACGCTGCGCAGCAATTATGGTCAAGAAAAATTTGGCTTTCTCCAAGCATCTCCTATTTTAGACCCTACTCTTGAGGGGGTGGCACCATAGGAGTTAGCCAAAAGTAGGTCATGGTGCTTTGTTTTGGCCTATTAGATTACATAATCTATTGTGGTTGTGCATAGGAAATTTGAAGGATTTCTGTTACTTGGCTTGTGAATTTTTCATGCATTGTCACTGCAATATAAGGGTGTCTTTCATTTGCTCTAATTTGATAAAATATGAAGCAGAAAAAAAGTGTATACTGCAACATAGCCCCAGCTATGATCTTCATTTTTGTTATAACTCACATATTTAACACCTTTATCCGCTGGTGGAAGGTATTATTCATTTGGTGGTTGAGCAATGTGGGAATTAATTTATGAAAACTGCCACTTCTCTGTATGCATTGCTGAACAAGCATAAAGTTTTTGTATTTGTATACTGTAGCTACATATTATGAAAAGGATATTGTAGCAATTACAACTACACTTGGAAATTTCTAAACACAGCTTGCTAGTTGAGCATATTTCATTCTTCTGAGTATTCTTCTCATGTTTGTTTGTTTACCCAGTTTTCTTGTTCTGTTTGTACATGAAATTCTGTTCAGATAGGTTAAAGAATTTAATGCAATTATTAATGGGTTACTGAATTACAAATATAATTCTTCTGGGGTTAGTTGCAAAGATTATTTTCAAAGGAAAGAAAGTTTGTTGATGTTAATTGAGTTCTCACTTGTCATTGCTCCAAATTAGGTTTGGGCTCCTCTGTTCAGTATCCTGTGTTCGAATGGTGGTGGCGTGGATTCTATCAGCGTCATTGTTGCTTATCAGATTGTTACTTGTTCTCTAAGCTAATTTTGTGTAACATCACACAAGCTTCATATCTCAAACCATCATTGATAATTTGAATGAGCAGTCCAGATGTAATGGAGCCTATAATTTCATACACGAAATCTAAAATAGATACTATTGGTTGTTCTAATCACGATTGATGAGTGCTTATGTTTTTTAGAATGTTGATGAAATCATGACTATAATCTGGATATTTCTCTGTTAGTCATCGTAGGATTTTTAGTTCTGCTTGTGTCATGGAAATGAACTTAGACTGTCAAATTTAATACTAGGAATATTGCAATAACTTTACAAACTTCATATTGCACATTGAATGCTCTTCTTGCCTAGTTCCATGATATTTATTCTGACTGTAATTTGGAATCTCTTAAATAGGGTGTTTATATTGGGTGTGTCGTAATACTCGTACTGGATGATGATGGAGCTGTCTCCTAAATAAGAAGATGTCCAGGTGTAGTGACAACTTTGATGTGCATGGAGCTTCTTTTTCTGGCATTGGTTTTGGGCCACTGATCTAGGCTACTCAAACAGTAACATTTTGTCCAATGAGATGTAGTGCATTATTTCCTCTATACGATGCTTAATTTATAGAATGTTTGAGGTGTATCTATGGGATGATAAGTACCATTCTCATTATGTCATCGGAATTTACCATGGCCATGCTACTTTATGTTCTCATTGTTGCAAACTAAGACAACTAGCAAGTACAATTAGTGAATTAACACGAAGTCATCTACAAGTAGTAACTAACACAAGATGAGTACATGTGAGTTTTTTAGTATCCCTTCTATCAGGGTATACCTGTTTAATCATGCACAATACTAGTATATTTGTTCGGTTTCTGCTCTATTATTCTTTAGTGATGTTAATGTTGTTACTGTGCATATTTGTGGAATTTAGCATTATTCTGAATAGTGAAATGCTTTCTGTTCTCAAAGAGAAGTAACTTCTTTTTACTTGCTTTTTTCCCTTTTGATTTCTGAACTAAAACTACCACTTTCAGATGTTGCCCAAGTTTATTTTTCATCTATTTATTTCTCGGAATCTCATATTGTCTTCTCTACAAATACAATGCTTATGATATAGTGGGTTTTCTCATCATGCTGCAAACACATTGATATAGCAAGTTTTTGGGTACCTTACTAGTTCATGCAATATGCATTTAGAGCAAGTTTTTGGGCCTCCTAGCTTTAGGCACTCAATGATGATATCAGTACCGTGTATGAAAATATTTTGACATTTGATGGTTTACTTATTACTTTAATGCTTATTTCCCCAGAACTTTATCCTATTTAACGTTTGAAAACCTCTGTTCGTTTTGCTTTGCTTTGCTTATTGCCCGTCTTAAACAGAAGCAATATTTAAACCACTACTTTATGCCACTGCTTTGCTTTTTCTGAGTTATGTTGTCATTACTATCCCTGGAGCAGGTTTTCAGACAGTTGCTATTTTCATGCAGACTGTTGAACCGGAAAAATCAGTGCCCGCAGTGGATGTGATAAGCAGTGTCGTGAAGGATTCAGCTCACAAGGTACGTTTCGTACTCTTTCTGATCTAGTCTCTGCTATTATTTCTAAACCTTAGATCTGATGGTCATTGTTGCTGAGTTACTACGGCTAGGATTCCATGTTATGTTCTTCTTTTTTCTTTTATTGTATAAGCCATTTTCAGTTGGGATGTGTTCTTCTGTGAAAGTTATCTATGATTATTTTTTAATGAAAAAGCCTTCGACATTTACATCTGGTCCTCTATTCAATGCAAATCTCCTTTCTTCTCTCTTCCTCCTAGCCTTGTTTCCAATCCATTTCTGATGTGAAACATAACTTTACTGCACTTGTGATTTTTTTCTGCCAAATATAGTTTGAGTTCTATACGTGAGTTTTGTATTGCTCGTCTAAGTTGTTGTGCTTCTCACTCTCATTTATATTTCGAATCTTGTACTCTTTTCTCTTCTCATGATTGGTGGGTGCAGATCTTCATTGGTGGGATTTCCAAAGTTCTTTCTTCGCAAATGGTAATTTTTGTTTGTAATCCTTCTTCATGCCATTGCTTTAAAAATATTCTCTTGGGTTTATACTCCAATCACCCATTTTCCTCTCCCTGCCTTCCATTTCTGCTATTTTTGTTTTCATCGTGAAGTGACTTGAGTCTGGGGCTTCTGTGCTTTCTTTTCTAGCTTATGGAGATTGCTTGTGCCTTTGGACCTTTGAAGGCATACCAGTTTGACAACAGTAAGGGCCTTACTAATCCATGTGCTTATCTAGAGGTAACAAGCTCATTCATGCTGTTGCTTACAGTTGCATCAAAAGTGGGCATAGTCTTAGTAAATTCAAAGTTATGCTTTGAGTGATCATGGTTTGATTATGTTCCCTGAGAATCTAAGAACTTATGCACATGAAAACAGTATGCAGACCAAACTGTTACACTTAAAGCATGTGCGGGTCTGAATGGGATGAAATTAGGAGGCCAAGTAATAACTGCTGTTCTGGCTGTTCCAGATGCATCCTTGGTACTTACGACCACCCATACTCGTGTATAAAGTCTTTTTTCAATCTCTTACTAACCGAAGACTTAACACATTCTAGGAAAGTAGTGGAGACCCACAACTCTTTCAGGTTCCGGAGCATGCAAAATCACTTCTTGAGAAGCCTTTGCATGTCTTGAAGCTGAAAAACATGGTATGTTGTGAGTGAGCTTCATATTTTATTCCTGCTCAGATTTTGTCTTTAATTGATTATTTTGTCTATACTGCTCGTTCTATCCCATTAGTTCAATCCAGAAGCACTACCATCGCTCTCTGATGCAGAAATCGAAGAAGTACTGGAGGATGTACGATTAGAGTGTGTAAGGTTTGAGGAAGAACCATCCTTGATTTGTATTTATTATGAGTGTGTGGTTCCGTACATATGTTTGATGTTATCTTTCTGCAGGTTTGGCACTGTTAAATCTGTTAATGTTGTCAAGTGCATTGCCAGTCCTTTCCCCACCCCTGGAGCATGTGAAGTGAATGATGGCATGGGCTCAGCTCATGCACAACAAACATCAGGGTGTGAAGAACCAATTGCTAAATCAGAGACCTGCAGGGTAGCTATTGACCATGAAATTCTCAGCAGCAACATTACTGATGAGAATAAACCTGAAGATGATCTCATGAAGGATGAGCCATGTCGAGAGCCAGGACAGTCCGGTAGCGACATGGGTGTTCAAGACGCAGCATATGAGAGCCCATCTGATGGTAGGGAAATTCTTAAGGAGTTTTGCACCTCAGAGGAGAAATTACTCTGCAGTGACGACACAGCAGCAAAAGACAGCCAGTTGAAAGAAATCACCAACTGTGTTGATGATGTGGTTGCAGAGAACAGCAAAACGGAGGAAATCATCAACCACAGTGATGGTGTGGTGGTTGATGATGTGGTGACAGAAAACAGCCAAATGAAGGAAATCATCAACCAGACCAATGATGTGGTCACAGATACCAGCCAATTGAAGGAAACCATCAATGTGGAGAGCAAATCAAGGGCTGGAGAGGAGTCAGATTTAGTTGAAGCAAGTGAAGAGCTTAAGGAAGTGGATAACACTTCGGGAATGGGGTCGGATACCACTGCCACTGAAAATAGAGAGAGCAAGGAAGAAGTTAGCTATATGGGACACATTTTTGAAGCAGGTAGCGTATTTGTGGAGTTTGCAAGAACAGAAGCATCATGCACGGCCGCACATTGTTTGCATGGGCGTTTATTTGATGACCGTGCTGTCGTTGTGGAGTATGTTCCTCTTGAAATATACCGTGAGAGGTTTCCTAAATGATCTGTGTTCTTCTTACCTCTGGAGAAACTTGCTGGTAAAAACTGCATGCAGTAAAAAGTGAGAAATTCCATGAAGAAGAACACACTCGATCTCAGATTTTGTTTACCGCAGATGGGAAAGCAGTTATGTTTTCCTGTTTGGATTTTGAAAACGCTTCTCGGCATGGGGCTTTTAGACCCTGGTCCTGGGTCTGAACTAGCTATATGCCGCACTAATACTTGATGCACTTTTCATAGGTCAGGATAGAGCTGTAAGATGTGTCCTGTTGTAATTTTGATGCTGCTTAGGTACTAATCAACCGAATGTCTGAGTTGATTGAAATTGGAGTTCATGTTCTATCTTCTATTTTTGAGCTTAGGGTTTTCATCCTATTGTCAACAATATCAAAGCCAAAGAAAAACACTGGATTCTGGAATCACGTTGACGGAATTGTGGACCTTAAACCAGCTGTTAACCCCTTCCGAGCAGAATAAATTGAACTTAATTAGATTTTTCTTAGTTGATTAATCAACAATCAGAGTGGTGCAGCGGAAGCGTGGTGGGCCCATTGCCAGCATGTTCCAAGGATCAAAACCTGCTCTGATATAAAAATCATCCAAATTGAGGAAGAAGTTCATTAATTATAGGTGGGCTTCTCAAAGCCCACAAAGGAGGACATGTGAGTCCAGTTATTAGCCCATCAGCAAATAAGAGGCCCTCCTCCTCCCACTTCCTTCCTTAGAACTTACAGTAACGTTATCCAATCGTCTTGTTTCCTTACTAGAATAATCGCTTTATTCTGAAACTTCATCGCACAGCAATGGCGACTGCAGCATCATCTGGAGTAATGTTGCTGGGCAACACTTGTTTCCGCAACAACCCACAGTTCTCCACCTCCAAGCCTTCCATCCTGAAGGCCGCCATCGCCGGTGATTCGGAGCTAGGGTTCCTCTCTTCTCAATTTAGCGGCATGAAGATTCCCTACACCCCGCTCGACGTCGCAAAACCCATTTCCACTCCTTTCAGTCCTGCTGTCCAGCCCGTTGCACGTAAAACTCTTCACTTCCTGTTGTCTTTTTAGCTTAATTTTTACAATATGCATCGTTTTTAATGGCGGGCGGGTTGGGTAATTTGGGTGGGCGCAGGGAGGATTTGTCCGTTTACAGGGAAGAAAGCGAACAGGGCTAACAAGGTCTCGTTTTCGAACCACAAGACAAAGAAGTTGCAGTTTGTGAATTTGCAGTACAAGAAGGTGTGGTGGGAAGCTGGTAACAGATATGTGAAGCTCAGGCTATCAACTAAAGCGATTAAGACCATTGAAAAAAATGGATTGGATGCTGTTGCTAAGAAAGCTGGGATTGATCTGCGTAAGGAATAGTAGTAACAGACCAATACTACCTTCTTTTTTTGTTTAATCCCTTGTAATTCTACATTTCTTGTCATTTCTCATAGTTGAATCGATGCATTTTCAATGCTTTTTGAAGGGATTTTGTTTGGTTTTTGTTGATACTGAACTAAAAAGTTGTCACTTTATCCAACCACATCCTGTTGTTTGTTAATTCTGCAAATAGATTTGATCAAATGATGGTCACTTTCGCATTGACATGATCTGGTAAGAGTGGCTGCTAGGAAATGGCATCAACACAGGGTAATCAGAAAATGAAGCCATCTGCGATTGGCACAAATAGGTATTGCTAGTTCCACAAATCTTGAAATGCACAACAGTTATCGATGCATTCTTGGCTAAACTAACTTCTATATCAAGAGATTAGAATCCTGCCTACAAGGAGAAGTGAAAATGACTAAAATCGCTATCCTTTAGCTTTCCCTCGAGTAAACATTTTTTCCCACTACAAACGACTAGTTGTATCAGCTCCTCCTCGTTGCATGTCTGCGAAAGATAGAGATAGCATTAATCAGTACATGGCATGACTGAAACAGTGAGAGAGAAAAATGGCTCCAATGAAACATGAGGACCATCAAGAAGGTGTAATTGTAAGGAACTCACTCATTCAGGAAGCAGTTGGCTTTCGCAGAATGAAATCATCAGCAGAGTAATAATCAGCAATGAGCCGATAAATATATGAAGGGTTATGTCCTCCTCTGCATAGGAAGTGAATAGTGATTAGAACTTCCAAAAGTATCTCTCCTCATTGTTAAATTGGACGAGAAATTGAGTAGGTGTTTATTCACTAAGCTTAGAGAATAGGTTGTTTGAACTTCTCCTTTTCTTCATTTGTTCAAAAACGTTGATAGTTTCAAGTAGATGTTGTTTACATATAGCTCAGAGAAAGAAGAATGGTGGTCTTACGTGTCTGTGATGAAAAGAGTGACGAGCTCTGGTGGCACACAGTCGTATGCAGGATTGACAACGTGAAGCAGGGGAGTACCGCTGCCAATTCCAAATTCCATGCAATCTGAGAGTTCTCCAGGATGTAAGACTTCGGCTGGAGATCCCATTTCATTTAGCAGGATCCCTGGATTTTGGGGATACAATGGACTCAATTGTCATAGAAACAAGCAAATTAACGAATAAAGGCAAACAAAATTGACATCAACGTAAACAGTCGAAATAAGTTAGTAACCATCTACTGGTTCTATTGGAGCATTTTTGGGGGAAGAGGATGCCTCAGATTAAGGAAATTGTTATATTAGGAAAATATAATTGCCAGTCTTTGAAGGATAATGGTACATAAATTGTTCACCTGGATGCAGGAGTTAGAGTGGAAACATACCTTGTGCGTACCAGCAATGACAACGAAAGTAACAGCATGCTTCTTTGCAGCTAGTGCAACCATGTTTAATCCAACAGCGCCGATGACCCCTCCATTAGCCATCACAGCATGAACACCAATGATAACCTTTGCAATAATTTCTAAGTTTGAGCAACCAAACCTTATCCACTAGCGGACAGAAGGTCAGAGGAAGCAATTACCATGTTCACACGAGAAATCATGGCGAAAACTGCAGAGTCGGTAATCACTGTAGTTTGTAGACCTCTTGCAACCAAATCTTTTGCAAGAACATGCCCCTGATACCTAATATTATGACAAAATGGAAGCAACTCTCAGGGAAGCGGAAATTAAGAGCTAAAAGAGGGATATTCTAATGCCTTCAAATTAGAACAAGTGGACGAGATGTACAGACTTTGGAGCCCCCTCTGCAACATAAACTCGAAATGATCTTTTCTTCGCACCACATAAGAATTCCATGACAGTTCTTGAACAACCCCAAGTCAGTATCACCTCACTGAAAAATGCAGACAGTGAAGTTACAATGCAACTCAGAAGCAACAGCGAAAATAACATATGCACATAAGATTATTGTGACAAGAAATTCGGCGAAAACAAATAAAATGGGAATGAACAAGAAGCAGGCAAGTTATGCTAAGGAATGATAGCTTTTACGGTTTCTGAGGTGTACAAATGTTTGGGAAATAACCAAAAAAAACTTAAACATCAAACATAGATACTATAAATGTAACAGAAATCAATATGAAAAGAGGCAATCTCAATGGTAACTGAAGCATCTTAAGGTAAAAAAGACGAAACAATAAGGAAATACTTTTGATGAATAATCTCCACTGTTTGTTCTGTAATCAGTTCATGGCAAGTATTTATATCTTCAATTAGTTCATTAACCACCTCCAAGACCTCATGCTTCAATTTCGAGTTCTTTGCATTCCTTTCACCTGATGTAAAGGATAACATAACATACATCAGAACAGATGTAAAAATGATGAAACAGCTTTAGCCTGAACAGTGAATATGCAGTATTTAGTGACGAATACGTCAATGCTCCACCATTGAAACACAAGTTTTAATTTAACTCCCAGGTAAGATTCTTGGAATAAACATGGATCAATTTTGTAGTTTTATGGTGAACGCATGTATGTATATTAGCCAACTCAATAAGTTACATATACCTTTCAGCTTGGAAGGGATGTTAGCCGTAGCAGAATCAGGCTCGTGGTCGAGAAGAGCATGTAGTGAAGGTAGGTGCCCTAAGCTTCGAGGAATTTTAGCAGGAGTAAATGGACTTTGATAAGTTTTTGTCTCAATATCACCTTCATTATCACCACCTGAAGGTAATGTCAGCACCCCGACATCATTGGTCATGAGTGACACATTCTCCTCCCTAATTATATGCAAAACACGCCTCACAATGTTCCCAACAGCAAGCTCTGCAATTCCATCAATACAGCATTTTGAGTAAAAATATAATTACTATAAAACAGAAAAATGAAAAAACCACACTGGACCAACTTAACCTCTAGTGCTGGTACTATAGTTGAACACTAGAGAATTCCATGACACAACTAATTATCATATGCAGGCAACAAATCCTGCAAATCAATTGCACTGGAAAAGGAGACAAGTATGAAACTGCTGCTGACCATACACCAGATAAAGCTCTTATAATGATAATAGATACTCTTTACTTCACCAACTCGGGAACAATCAACAGGTTCATCTGTCTCCCTATCAACCACTGCTTTTCTAACCAAATATTGTATCTGGTCTTCCTAATACTCTTTCACTTGGCTAAGCTAGGGTGGAATAGAGAATTAGAATGGAATGCAAAACTACAAATGTTTCCTCTGAATCATTCAGTAAACTTGGTTAAAATCATTAGCCTGTGGCTGATATAAGAACTCAAGTCTCGAAAAAACATATGAAATATAGAAATAAGGCAGGCCTGCAGGATTAGCAGCAATTAGCAGCTCTCCAACATTTTTCACAGCCTCAAGAAGAACCACAGCTTGGTTTGTTTGTGGCACCTTTTGCTGTGATATCACTGACCGCAGCAGTTCTGCAGTTAGTAGAGCAGTTGCTCTCGAACCCTCAACCTTCCTGCCACCAGAAAACACTAAACAATCAAACACGCAAAATTCTATGAAAAATGAGGTTCGTCATACATAAGTTCAAGCACTTCCCCACAAACATCTTTATAAACGATTGCACTTGGAACGGGTACCTCCCAATTCCCTCACATAATCATCCCAGTAACTATTCATGTCCTCCTACGTTGTACTAAACCCATCATCTACATTCACATGGGGCTCGCGCTTGATACAAATGGATACCACTGATCGTGAGAGAGGTTGTTCAAAATAAGCAGAAGTACAGACAGAAACCACAAATCTTCCTATTTTTTTCATATCATTAAAAGAAGAGTAATGCTATTCCGTAGGAATAGACGAGGAATTACCGAGAGGAATGATGTGGCTGTGTACAGTCATTACTTATTTACAAGTTTGCCACTGCTTGATTATTTACAAGTTTATCACCATTTTTTTGTAATTACGAAATTGTCCTGCCCTCCCAAGAACTTCACAATCGCTACATTCCTTTAGTTTCCAGTTTATTTATTTCTTTGTTTTGTAGGTCCAAATTTTGGTAAATCGAATTACTTGCATTTCTTAGTTAATTGTTGGTTAATCTGTTGTTAAATAATTTGAATTTGTTCTCTAGATTAATTACATGCTTTCAATTTTGTGAATCTATAAACGGATTGTCCGAATTTTAAGTTTTAAATTAATTAATTAAATTGCCGTATTTTTCAAATTAAATTTTGTGCATTGATCAATCGAATAATTGGTTCGCATAGTTGAATTTCTGTAATTAATCTGGAGTTGAAATTCAAATTATTTATTTAACAACAGATTAGTAATTAATTCATATCATTTATTTAACAACAGATTAGTGATTGACTTTTGCAAATTATTTAACAACAGATTAATCAACAATTAACTAATAACAACAGATTAACCAACAATTTTCTATAATTAATCACTAATTAACACCTGTCCATTATATTAACTGAATTTTCAAATTAATTATTTCTATTGTTTAGGCATCTAAAATTTGACTTTTTTAATTCATACTTCACATCATAGCTTTTCAAATTACAAAAAAGCAATGACTGTACACAGCCACGTCATTCCTCTTGACAATTCCTTTTGTCTATTCCTACTGAATAGCATTACTCTTAAAAGAATTTTCTAAACGAAACACAAACAAATTGGTGCATGCATGTGCTCAGGCTATAGAAATACGTCACAATCGATACTACAATTAAAGAAATCCAACCAGTGAATAAGTTCTTAAACAACACACGCTCAGATTAGAAAATGTATTAATTTCACCATCGTGTTTCCTCTTCAGTACACAAAAACCAATGTTAAGGATGCCCATCTGAGTCAAACACAGCAAATTAGCATAGTAACACAAAATTAGTGATTGGACGCACCGTCTCCGGAGCTTGGAGACAAGCTCGTTTACGAGGCTTTGAATGTCTGGCATAGCATTACACCTATTTAACCAGAAAAATCAAGAGCAGACATGATTAACATCAGACCCAAATATAAGATTTGCTACAACAAATAATTAATGAAAACAAAGCAGAGTGAGGCACACCCGCACGACAAGAGAATGTGGTTCTTGAAAGGGTTTAAGAAATTCAATCCGCAGTTTCTTGATTTGTTAGAAGATTGTAATAGTAATGAATATGTTAAAATTAAATTGCCAAAGTAAAATTGTTTTGTAGTTTGTAGACTTTGCACCGATCTAGTGCGTTGGGCTTGGGAGGGGTCTGATACTGATGGTAAAGATAAACGGTGGATTTGTAAAACCCTAAATAAAGAAATAATAGTGCAAGGCCAAAATTGGTTTATTATTGGTTAGTACTGATTTATATTAATCATAATCATAATAATAATAATTAATAATGTTTCAGGGGAAAGCAAACGAACGACATGTCGGATCTAAATTAAACAACAACTTTTTTCTTTAAATTAAACAACTTGGACAAATGCGTCGGCCAAAAGCTCCTGGGAAGGAATGAGATGGGACCCATCCCATATATTTAACCAATCAAAACTACAAAACATTCTTACAAAAAAAAAAACTACAAAACATTTTCCATTCTTTGATGTAGTCTCATATACTGCTACAACTATAGAAGTAAGAATTTGAAGTAAGAATTTACATCTTCATGCACAGCCTAGTTTGAAGTTTGAAACATGATGTAAAGTGTGGAGTTGCTTCATCTGAAGGGTTCGACAGGGGCAGATTCTTCTAGAAGAGCTGCAGCTTGAAAGCATTCCGCGGCTTCAAGTGCAGATGCAGTAACATCAGCCTTGTAGAGTAGCCCCAGATTATACCATGCAGAATGGTTCGTTTTGTCGAGCCGAAGAGCATCAGTGAGGAAGCCTCTGATGTGTATTGATTGGCTCCCGAGCTTTCTCAGGATGCAGGCTGTGGATATCAAGCTAGGGACGTGGGTAGGTTCAACATCTAATGCAGCCTTGAACGCTTGCAGAGCTTCATGTTCCAACCCCTTCGCTTCTTTCAGTAAACCTAACAAAGCAAATACAGGTTTCTCTTCATATCATGGCGAGGAAATTTAGGAAAAAACTATGCCATTGGTTATCCAAGTGTTTGTTAACTACTTGTCAACACTCAAACACCTAAAAGAAGGAAATTTTCAAGAACTATGAGTAATGAGGACTAGGTTTTGAGTCTATCAACCTAAATGTCACATGCACCTCCGCATAGTTCTATGGATGCGGGTGTTTACCTGTAGAGTGCAATCTTGATGCAGAGTAAGGACTGATAGCCTTGGATTTCGAGAGACAGATCTCAGCATCCCGCCACTGACACAAACTTGTATATATGTTAGCCAGATCATGCCATGCTTCCATTTCCAGCCTTCTATCATGGTTTCCGGTACCCTGAGAAAATGGGAAATAAATAATATGGCATCTAATTCTCTTGTTTACCACAGCATAGACTTTGCTGGATACTGCTAAGTCTGAAGTTGGATGTTTGTTCAGTAGGCACTTTCGAACATAGCTTTTAACTTTTGAGACTTGTGAAAAATCTGGAAGTTAACTTTATGGACTCAACTCATGATTGGAAACAGCAATTCATGCTCACTAGGAGGGTTCTAGCAAGGGCTGTCTTCAAAATTTCACAATGTTGAAAGAATAAACTTATGTATATGACAATCAGTTACCTTTACATGATACTTTGCAGCACCTAAGCTTTTGTTTCGAACTTGGAGAACAGCAAGAAGACGAGTATATGTATCTATGGCATCCTTCCACTGGTCCTGTGCAATCTGGAGTCTAGCTTTAGTTCGCAATAGTTCTTCTTGGTCCCATTTCCCTGTCTGATCTAGAGCAGCATTAACTACAGTCTCCGCATCGACAAACCGTTTTTGAGCTGATAATATCCGAGCCAAGAGGATATAACTTCTGACGTTAGACCCAGCCTCAAGTTTCAAAAGCTGCTTTGCATAATAAAGTGCAATATCCAACTTTCTCTGGTCAGCATTTTCAAGGCTAAGATGGAATATGACAAGTGGGTCTCTTTCTCTCATCACCTTTTCAGCAGTTTCAAGTGCCTCAAGTGCTTCAGACTGCTTTAAGATCCTCTGAGAATCAGAAGCGACCATTCTGGATTCAGTCGACAGCAAACAACCCAATAAACAGTTTGCAGCACTTACCACCTGACAGCATCTCCCTTGCAATTGAGAAAGAACTTTGAAAGCATAAGTTATCCCTTCTCCAACACAATTCATATTTTCTGTGCATATCTTTGAAGCCAATAGTAATTCCTGTATGCAGTCAGGATTTTCTCTATTATTTATTGAATTCCTTAGAAGATTCAAGCCGACCATGTCCTCTCTTTCTCCATGGTGACAGAGAGCTAAAGTCCAAAATCTCTCTCTTCTTTCCATGATTCCTGGAGTCAACTCTTCCACCTGATTGGCTAGTGCTTTTAGTTCCCCTGCAACAGACAGGGCAAAAGATAGGTGATCCATGATTGTTGGATCCCATCCAATCCGTCGGAGAGAAAATTTTCTTAAAAGGATCAGTAACAGAAGAATAGCCTCTTCTATGTTGTTTCTTGGTACAAAAGATCCATCCATCTGTGATCGAAGATTTGGAGGGCTTGCCTCAGTGCCACTATACAAAAGGAAAACTGCGAACTCTTTTTCTATCCTCGCAGAAGTTTCCATGTCCAGATTCCAACGATAGAGAAGGGCACGCCGGTATGACAAGATTGCTTCTTCAGGAGCCCCAGCATGCTTCCACAGCTCTGGAAGCAATTCAACTGATTTGTTAAGAATCTCCTGTAGTTTACAATCTGCAAATGTATTTTCAGGCAGGCCTTCTGGTAGTGCAGATTCGAATGTGTCCAAAATCACTTTACATGATTGAGCAGCTTCTGAAAAGTTGGAACAAAAAGTTAACCATGAAATTACCATCTATAAGACCCTCCATCAAAGTTTCATTCTTTTTAAGGTGTCTACTCAAACACACAAAACGTACTGGTCACCACAAGTGCAGGGACCTTAAAAGGTAGAACTAAAACCAGCCAACGAGATTTCTTATTTTAATACTTAAAGAACCCAAGCAAAATGTATTATTAGACAGTCTGTTACACGCAGTTGGCCTGCCACTGGAGGGCCCCGCAAGAAGTCATCTTCCAAATCAGGGGCAAACGACACAACCTATATACTCCGCTTGGCAGGTAAAGGCTCTTTTATATGAACCAACAAATGGAAAGCAAAAAAGAAGATAAAGAATATACCTCGAAACCTTCCCAGGCCTTGTAATGACTTTGCTTTAAGAAAAATAGCTTCAAGGAGTAAACTAATAGCATGCATAGACATAGGCGGAGCAGCATCGCTTTGAGAATGGCGTCGATCTTGCTCACTTCTTCTGGAAAGAGAAGCTTTCATTTTGGAAGCCACAGCAGCAGTGTCAATTCCTTCAAAAACTTGAAGTGCTGCTTCTATATTCCCCTTCTGATACTCGAGCCTACCCAATAATGCTCTGGCTTCCTATGAAGTGCAATATTTGCCACGTAAAACATTAGGAAAGCACACATTTGATAACAGGGAACTCCATATGATCTGCTCAGAAAATATAGCGAAAAAAGTGCTCTGAACCCATAGCAACTCTTTTACAGATGAGTTGTTGGGAAAAGGAGAAAAAAAACTGCAGTAATGCAGCTCAAGCACAGATTCAATTGCAATAAAATTAGGTTAAATAGTTTTATATTCCAGCAAAAGTTCGAATATCCCATGGCAGTACAAATCGTAGAAAATAGAAAATCTTTTACAAATAGAAACAGTAATGACGAGGATACATATAGAGATACAGTTCATCAAATAAGTCCAACTTTAGAGAATAAGAACGTATTATCTATTTAATAAGGATTATATCTTCCATACAAGGCATTCATTCAAGTTAAAGCCATTAAACTTTGTTAAATTCTGAGAAGAAACAATACTCAAGCCATAAATCTTGCATGGGCTAACACTTTACTTGCAACTAACCAATCCACGAAAATCCTAATAAGGGAGCGAAAAAGCAATACTACATGCAGCTAACCTCATAATTCAGGAAACCACTCTCTCGAAGAGATGACTCGGCTTCTTCAATGTTACTGTTATCAACCTTTGCATCTACCTCACCAGCTCGAGATGAAAAGCCGGCTGAGTAGTCCCGAGTTGCCAGTGACTCTGATGAAGCAGCCATGTCGTCTATTCTTAACTGCTCCCCTGATCTCATGCACTTCATCATTTTCGAGAATCTCCCTCTAACGCTCAATCGTGACTTTGTAATCCAATCCTTAAGTCTCATAATGTTTCATGACATTTGCAATTGATCTAAAAGAGTATCAGCAGTAAAACATACAAAATTAGGACCATTCAATTACCTTAAACAACATGACACCCATGCACAAATTGCATCCCTATATTATTGTGTCTCAAACAGAACGCAAGTCACTCAACTATCAATCGAATGAGATCAATCCAAAATGACCATTATACAATTTGAGAACTTATAAACACAAGTTTCCATCTTTCAATCGATTCAAGCCAATTCTTATCTAACAAATAAAAAACCAACCAACATGAGCAAATTCCAGTTCGGACGCCCTACAACGCAATAGCGAGAAGGAAAAAAGGGGGGAAATTCGAAGCCAATAAATCCAGCTAAACCCAGAAGAATTCAGTACAGGGTAGTTAAGAAATCAACAAAAGACCATGTATAGAAGGCGAAAGTGAAAAGCAAAATAGATACTTTTACTTGACAGACAAAAGGGAAAACAGCTGGGATCAAACAAAAACCCTTAAAAGGAAGTACCTTTGATGGCGAAAAAATATGGACGGAGCCCACAAAACATCAAAACCACCACAACAGTACATCTCCACCAATTCAAACGAAGAATCCAAAGCTCCAACAAGTTTCTATCTTTTTCTTCTTGCTGTCTTTATCCTTTCTCTCTGTACACTTTTCGCTCTCTCCTCACAAAAAAATGTCAGGTTGTAATGGCTGTTCTAGACTTTTAGGAGTAAAGGACGAAGTTTTCAATGAGTAGGGCAGCAGCAGCACTAACACGAAATCGAAATGTGGGTATTAAATTACGAAATCAATGTCTCTGACTCTGAAATATTCTCTCCCCAATCCAATTCAAAAGGTGTGAACAGAGGAAGATTTTGCTATTGCCATTAAAGTATAATTACTAGCATGCTTACTTTTAAAATTTAGTACTACTAATTAATAAAAATAATTACCTTAACGAAATCAATGGCGTGGGACCCAGTTTCTTAAAACTCTCCTCCTCCCACTTGCCAGTTCAGTCAACTACCGGCCCCACCAGAAAGCCACCATCACCGTCTCTCTGTCTCCTTCCCTAACACAGTTTTAAGGTCTGTTTGGCGTTCCGGTTCTAGCTGGAAAAGTTCTGTGGAAAAAAGTTCTGTTTAAAAATGACTTGCTGGAAAAGGAGTATGCTGTTTGGTAAATTTTTATTAAAAGTTCTGTGGGGGAAACCAAAAACTGTTTTTAGTGTTTGGTAAAAACTGGTTTAAAACTATGGTTTGAATGTAAAATGACCATAAAAGGCACAATTTATTTTAAGTGTTATAATTAATTTTTTTTAGTATCTTTATATATGTTTTTAATCAATTTATTTATAATCTAACATCTACCACCTAATATTTATCTAATATTATAAATAAATTAAACTTATTAATACCATAAAAAATTTGATTTATTAATATTATAAATGAATAAAAGATATTTATCTAGTATAATAGAAAAACAAAACATATTTAGAATTACATGAATAACTTACCTATTTCGTATTTTTTAGTTTTTATAGTAATAAAAACAATTGTTAGATTATAATTATTGTATAATCATTAATTAAACTACTATTAATGATTATCAACCAATCATTCTTAATTTTCCATCCGAACCCGAAATTTTTGCAGTAAAATTTGGATGAACTAAATAGAATAGGATTAATAAATAGGATTACCCCGTACAAAAATTTGGTTGAACTAAAAGCACAAAGCAAAACATGCACAACCAATGAAAAGTAGGCAGTCAATTCAACTGAAGGTTTAGAATTGTTCCCAGGCATACCACAAAAGCGAATGCAACAAAAATACAGCAAAATAATTATCCTCCACAAACACAGGACCTCAATTACAAAATGACATCCAAAATCATACGAGACCCATATGACAACCATCCCAGGCGTGATTGGAGTTTAAGCCAAGAGCTATGATTGGACTAAAGGAAACTATGGATGATTCATAGAAATCACAGCAAGCCAGCTGTCTTGAGAGCAACCTTGAAGTCCTCTTCATTATTCCAGGATGGTACCAGCATCGGCAGCAACAGACCAGAATCTGTCAGATCATGCACACAACCCATATGACAACCCCATCAAACGTAAATGAAGTTGTTCTGAAAATTAAGGATCAAGCAACCATGCAGAATGCCATTAAGTGAAAGATAGTCCCACTGAGGATTCCAAAAATGTCCAACATGCGTATAGGATTTCACCACAGAAAAAGATGGGGATATTACAGCATATTTTGCCGCTGAGGCATCGATTAAATCTAATTTCATTGGGACAAAGTCTAGTAGTTGAAAGCCACCGTACTTCAAAACCCAAATATAAGAACAAATCTGCCCTACTGCAGAACAAATGCATAATAACCCTGAAAGAAATGGCACTGGCTATTACCTCAACTACTTGTGTGTCAAAATACTTTTCAATCTTTTCCATGATCATTCTGTCGTGATCTGTCATAATGAAGTTGAATATGGCTCCTACAGGATCGATGTAGAACCACCCACAATCAGTAATCAAGAACTAAACCAGCAATTTCAATCAACCAATCAGCAATTTCAATAAACAATAATTAAATCTGCAGCAATAATCCAAATAACCCAGCAATTCGATTCCAAGCAATTATAAACCAGCAATTAAACCCAAAACCAAAACCAGCAATTAATCAAGCAATTAACCCAGCAACTATCAATTAAAATTCAGTATCAATTAACCCGCAATTAACCCAACAACCCCACAACCTGTTCATCATCTTCCTCCAACTGACGCCACCGCCGGCTACCACCTCCACCTCAGTCCATTCCGGAGATGAGAACACGGCCCGAGCTCAACCGAAAAGCTCGACCAGCAAGCAGATCGCCCCTCACCCGACCAGATCTATCACCTCACACCGTCTTCGCCACCGTCCTCGCCGCCGGAGAGTCCGTTGGTGATGGTGAGTCGGTGACAGTAAGAGAAGAAGAGGAGAGTCAGAAGGCGTTGGACGAGAGGCGGAGGGCGAAGAGGCGGAGGGCGAGAGGCAACGACGATTGCAGAGGAGAAGAAAGGGAGTGTCAATTGCAGAGGAGAAGAATAATGAGGAGATTAGGAAATTTGAAGAAATATATACATGGTTTAATTGTAAATATGTAAGGATTGAGTAGAGTTTTTTGTCCAACTAATGGGAAGGAACTCCTACGCGTGCTTTCTTCGAAGTCCTTTCCACCCACTGCTCCCTCAGGCTCCTTTCTGATTTTGGAGCAAATGAAGGCAAATGAAGTAGAGCTTTTAAAAAGCTCTGGTTGAAAAAGGAGGTAGCCAAACATCATCTAGTTGATTTTCTACTTAAGAAATGACTTTCCCAAGTAGAACCAGAACCCCAAACGGGTACTTAGGCTTTTAGCTTTACTTCTTGTAGCTGTACACTTGTAGTGGACAAAGAGCCAATCTAGTACTAGTATTCTTCTATCTACCCTCGCTTTTTAATGTTAGCTTAGTTGAAGCAAGAAAAGCCTTTTCTAATCTGTATCTGTACTGCATTTAGTATCTATGTAGTGTTTGGTTTACGAAATGTTACTTTTTTCTAATGATACCTAAAAAAATGATTAAGAAGAATGTTAATTTTTTTATGTTTGATTAGGATTTAAAATTTTCGGAAAGTAATATTGTGTTTGTTTTGTACATGAAAATCCTCAAAAATAATAAGTAAAATTACTATTTTATCCTTTTTTCTATATTTGTATTTTTGTTATATTATTAGGTGTCTAATTATTCTTTTCTATGTATCTTGGACTTTCTTTTTATTTAGTTGTCTATCTTTTAACAATCAAAATATTAAATGAGTTTGATTTGTGGTTATCATTTTTTGCAGCTTAAGAACGTGACAAATGATATAACGTTTGTATTAAAATTCTTAAAAATTATAGTAAAGTATAACGCATATTGTTCTAGCAACGAAAAAAACATAAC
Source organism: Viola odorata (assembly GCA_963691705.1). Lineage (NCBI taxonomy): Eukaryota > Viridiplantae > Streptophyta > Magnoliopsida > Malpighiales > Violaceae > Viola > Viola odorata. The sequence goes on along the minus strand of OY829539.1, from coordinate 70,033,648 downwards.
TACAAGTTTTAGAAACAGAGAAGGAAGAAGATGCTTTATTAAATTATTTTCTATAATTATTTTTGGACAAATATGTTATTTAATAAAATAAAAAAAACTTTTATTGTATTAGACTATTAGGGAATCACTTTACCCACCCCTAGCTAAGAATTACATTCCCCATTTTTGGGGAAATCAGGAGGTTAAGGAAAGTTGAATTCTAGAGGAGAGTAATTCCTTATCGCAACCAAACGCAATAAAATTCGGAATCTCAAATTCTCAAGTCATTTTCTTTCCTAATTCCGCCAACCAAACACACCCCTAATATTAATCACTAATTAGTTATCTTATTTTTTTTTATTTTTTTTGTAATCTTATCTTTTTCATCCACGATTTGTGGAGAAATCATCGGTGACGAGTATTTTATTATAGTCTAACCTAGTATGACTAATATTATTATATTAGTACTATTTACTGAATTTATGAATACGCACACGAATGAGTATAGTTTTAATTTATTTTATTGTAAAATCTCATTTTCTTAGAAGTATAGCTGTTGTACTTGTCATCCAGCATTTTAATTTTTTTAGTTTCGAGGATTTGTATCTTCAGATATTTTTCATGCTTCACTTCTTTGTATTTTTCTGTCATTAAATTAAGCGATAATGGATTGTATGTCATTAGTTTATGTAATGAATCTCCTCGTTCTGAAATCGTGCCTTGATTTAAAAATTAATGAGGCCCAACTCCACTCAGCCCAACCTCGGTCCCATCACGACACATTTCAACAATAGCGGCCCGGCCCAACTTTAGAAAAAGGTTAAAAAGAAAGATCCAGCCGTTCTTGCTCAACCCTGCCCAGAACTCACAACCATGGGCCATCTCCTGCTATTTCCTCAACAAACTATTAACTCTGTTCTTTCCTTCCTTTACCAATAGCAATAGGAATTGTATGTTCATGATTCCCGAATTTGAAATTTAACTCATTTTATTTTAATTTATGAGAGTATCTTTTAGCTGTTAGGAGGAATAAATTAGAAACTGAAAGGCAAACGGTTCACGGCAAAGAAGCAACTAACATTATTTTTTTCATTTACTAACTAACATGGTATTGTTTTTTATTAATATTATTTTTAAATATGGTATTTGTAACACTTAAGAAGTTGATCAGAAATCAAACATCCACTACACCAAACATTAACAATTAATAGTAACTCTAAACATGATTTGGAGTGAAGCTTAATAATGGCCATTATCGACTTGAATAGCTTTATGGCTTCCGACACCTCCCCCTCCTCCACCTCCAAACCCACCGCCTCCGCCAAATCCACCTCCAAACCCACCTCCTGCTCCTCCACCCTTACCAAATCCACCTCCAAGGCCACCACCTTTACCTATCCCTCCTCCAACTCCACCACCCTTGCCAAATCCTCCTCCAACACCACCACCATTGCCACTCCCTCCACCAATGCCGCCTCCCTTTCCAATCCCTCCTCCAACACCGCCACCTTTGCCAATCCCTCCACCAAAACCACCACCCTTACCTATGCCTCCTCCAATACCACCGCCTTTGCCAAAGCCTCCTCCGGCGCCTCCACCTTTGCCAATACCTCCCCCAACACCTCCACCCTTGCCAATACCTCCTCCAACGCCGCCACCTTTGCCAATACCTCCTCCAAAACCACCGCCCTTGCCAATACCTCCTCCTACGCCGCCACCTTTCCCGATGCCTCCACCAAAACCACCACCCTTGCCAATACCTCCTCCAACACCGCCACCTTTCCCGATACCTCCACCAAAACCACCGCCCTTGCCAATACCTCCTCCAACGCCGCCACCTCCTCCAATGCCTCCTTCAAAACCACCGCCTCCTCCAATACCACCACCAAGGCCACCGCCCTTACCTATCCCGCCACCAACACCACCGCCCTTCCCAATACCACCTCCGAAACCTCCACCTTTGCCAATCCCACCACCAAGGCCACCACCTATACCTCCACCTTTACCTATCCCACCACCAAGGCCACCGCCCTTCCCAATTCCACCACCGAGGCCTCCACCCTTTCCAAATCCACCACCAATGCCGCCACCTTTACCTATCCCACCTCCGATTCCACCACTACTGCCAGTCCCTCCTCCAAAGCCTCCCCCTCCACCACCGCCTCCAAATCCTCCACCAAACTCAGAACCTCCTCCAACTCCACCACCAAACCCTCCTCCACCTCCAAAACCACCCCCTCCACCAAACCCAAAACCATGGTTTAACGGCTTCTTCTCCTCATCTTTCTTGAGGGTCACAACATCTCTAGCAAAGACACTCACTACAAGAACATGAAAACAAACTAATGACAACACTCCAACTCTCATCATAATTTTGCCGCGTAACACTCCTATATTGTTTTTCTTCTTAATTTCAAAACACTGATTATAATTAATTAAACTAGCTGTTAATTGTGCATTTCATGAAGACCTGAGCCTTTATATTAGCACTTGTACGTATCATGCATTAAATTGAGCTCAACTACTCGCCACATTTATTGCAGCGCACAAAGACTGCCTAATTACCATAACATCGTCGTGGGTTCGGTAAATTATCATTATTATTAGCAGTAAAATTTGCCAATCGCCTGCTAGCTACTATAGCTATAGCTCTCATGCATGGAAAGAAAACCTTATTTCCTGACATTAACATGGGCATGACATACATGCCACCACTAATGTAATGCAATGTAATTTTTGTCCTTTTGTTTGCTTTATTTTGTGTCTTGTATCTACCTTTTCTGGTCGGACACACTACAGTACTATTCTCCAATTTCATCATCCGCCCAGGTTGACTTGATGATTTGATTAACCGTCCATTGATAATATTATAAATATATTTTTTTAGTCTTGAATCATAACCATCTCTTAAGTGATCACGACTAATCTTATTAATACATAATTACATGACATATACATTTAAAATCATATATTTATAAACATGCAATTTATGTAAGTACGATATAATATATGAATACGTATGCATCGTCAATATAAAGAAAAGAAAATACAAACAATTACTATTTGCGTGTCTCAAGCCGGTGAGATTTAAATCATGTAAATGTACAGTGTCAAATATAAAGGGGTGAAATTAACAAGCTAGATAGATACATCAAGCTATGTGTAATGATACCTTTCTTTTGACTTACTCAAAGGCATGTGCTTGGTAGCTCCCATATTTATTGCATGCTTTAATTGATCATCCGGTAAGAATTTGTTTTAGTTTAATTAAAAAATTTAAATTTGAGCCTTTAGTGTGTAAGTGTGTTAAAACTTACAAAAGAGAATTTTATCGTCATTTGGGATTCTGGCCGACTTAAGTTTCGAATAATCGGTACCCAATATAATGACCGAATTATCGAATGATCTTGACAAAAAATTTAAATTAAATAATTAGTTAAACAAATATTTTTTTTTTCCCTGAACTATATATATAAGTCCTCACTGTTCGCAACCAACTTGTTCACTTAGGAATAAAATGCTCATGATAGCTAATTTCTTCATATACTATATATATGATTAAATCTACCATATCTTATTTAAAAGATGAGAATGTTAAACCACTCATATTAATACTAAATAATTAATTATTCAACTACTACCCAATCCATGACTAGATTTTTAAATCTCTTTCTTTGATTTAGTGCCCAATTGTTACAAACGTAGTTGTTGATGTTATGAAGGAGACTGTAATTCGGTGCCTCCCAATTAATGACAACAAATATCTACATCAATAATTGACAACCAGTACAGCCCAACCTATACATAGCCCAATCTGTTTGCTAATAATGGTAGTAGGGCTAGCTTTCCAATCTTGGCCCAGCCCGTTTTAGGAATTAATTCCTTTCATATGGCCCAATGCAGAAATTAATTGAAATTATAAATGGGTAATACTTTTTAATGTAAAAATGAAAACTATAAAAAATTAATTATAATAGGAAGACACAGGCTAGAATAAGCTAGCTTATTTATTTAGTAAAATTTTCTATAATTATGTCGCCGCGTATCTAGATGAATTAGATATCCTAAAAAAAAACTAATTCTAGACCAATAGGATAGTGTCATCCATAATTTTGGTTGATAAGTAAGTAACCATCAATGTGGTCAGTCATTTGAAATTGAGAGTTTATTTATCCAGTCCCATGTGATGTGATTTGACAACAAAATCAATTGTGATAATTCGTGTAAAATGGAGAGTTAAATTTTGGGTTTAAGTTCTTAAGCTATGTTCTTAGTACCGATGATGATATTTGTGTGTTTTGATCTGTGACTATTTATTTAATAATCAATACATTTATTTATTGAGATAAACATGTTTATAATACTCTTATAAACCACTTTCTTAAATTAATATTAAATAATATTTAATTTAAAAAATCTTATTCTTCTTAGAATAATATCTTAAACATTATTTATGTTTTTAACGAATGTAAATAAAAAGAATCGAATTGGATATTATTATCAATTTCATTATGGGCCGAGACTCATGAGTAGTGTCAACTTTCTGTCACCCGAATTACTTCATGTGGGGATTCAATGGCTCATTTGGGCCTTGGGGATTTGATATTCTGATACACCGCACCGCCCCACTTGTTTTTTCTCTTCTCTAAATTCAATTTATTTATTTATTTTTCTCTAACATGAATCTTGTTTCTTCTTGTATTGGCAGTGATCCTGTATGTTACGATTGGCTATGTCGGGGATGCCGTCATCCACCCTCCTGTTACGATAATGTTTAAACGAGATCAATATTATATTCGATACTTTAAAAAAGATAGAGTTTATTAGGAGTCTTTAAAAAAAATTATATATTATAACGTTTTAACCTTACAATTTATTTAAACAACTAGTAAAACACTCTTAAAAAAAATCCCCAACATAAATTTTAAATTTGTAAAATAAAATTAGTGAATTTATATCTGTAATTAATTTTATTACAGATATAATTGCTTTATTTGATCCTGATGGTGAGACAACTAATGATGCGTACACAGGTTGTCTGTTGAAAAGTATATTAGTGTACCAAAACCAAACGACAATGCGTGGAGATTCTCTTTTTTCCACCGATGTATATTACTATTTTTATTAGCTGATGTATTTATTTATTTTTAACTTTTAATAGGACATTCCATCTTCGTAGTAGAAGGGTTTGAATCGTTTATTATAGTAAAAAAAACAATTCTCGTTTGTTTTTATAGTATTCTTTTTCCTTCATTTAACTTAATTTGTTTAGAGCTTTTTCTTTCACCAATCATTCAAAATGTATCCACTCCACACATATTTACATAAAAATCTAATAGGGACTTCCCGCTTAATTATGCGGGTTTAGTACTAGAAGAGGTGGCTAATTTGACGTTTATTTTTGTTAGTTGTTCGTTTGTGCATATTAAGCGGAGTATGAATGTCCCGATTCATGAATTGGATCAATTTACTTTAATTTTTAATTTAGAAAATATTTCGATAGGGAAATGCTCTAAAATGATCATACCTTTTGTACTTGCTAATTTGAGTTAATCTAATCTATATTATTTATATAAAAAAAAAACTTTCTATCTCCAAACCTAAAGTCAATCCATTGATACCTTTTACAAAAAGGAAATTCAGTTAAAAGTTAAAACAAATCCAGTACATTCTAATTTAAAAATTATTTTTTAGCATAAACCAGGCTAGCGAAGGGCAAAAATATAATTTCACAATACCATCGGTACCTGAATAACATCCTCAATTTTGTTCTCAACTAAAAGTAGAGGATATTTTCGTCATTACACAGAAAAATATGGCATTCTGGGCATTTTGAAACACAAATAGGGGCATTTTGGAAACGGCAATTATATAACCCACAAGACAAAACAATCACATTTAAGTTTCCTCTCCTCCTCCATCTCCGCGAAGAAGCGTTTCCGTTCCGTCACCTCAACCGCTCTCTCTCATATTACCCACTCGCTCTCTCCCATCACCTGCACCGAGCGGCGCCACCTCTAGAGCTGCTGCCTCCCGTACACCCAGATCCAACACTCATCTCAGCTTCTCCGCCGTTGCTTCCCGATTCTGCTAACATCTTGGCCGTTTCCCGTTTCCCGTTTCATTTTCGAAAAAAAAAATTGATTTTTTAATTTACTTTTTTATCCTTGCTGTGGGTAGTTTTTATTTTACTTTTTTTAACGTGACTTTTGCACTTGACCGAGAAAAACGATTTTGGTGCTCAATTTTCTTCGTGCTTTGACGGTTTTGCCATTGGAGATAACATTTTGCTGAGTTGGCTAAAGATGAGTTATCACCATCACAGATTTATGACACCTGGAGGTTCGAGGAAGCGGAAAGCGAGAGAAGCGTTTTATTCTGTCAACAAGCCGTTTGGCGCGCCAGCTCAACAGCTCAATAATACAGCTTCGAAATGTAATACTGAGCCGTTTTACTCTAACCGGCTCCTAGCCGGTTACATGGCGTATGAGTTTTTGACGAGAGGGACTCTACTTGGGGAGAAGTTCGATCCGGCGCGACGGGAAGCGTTGGCGTTGGGAGCAGCTGGGTCGATGGAGATGACGAAATTTTGGAAGGAAGGAGCCGACTCAGCCGAGCCAGGTGGAGGCAAGAAGAAGGGGACGGGGGTGGAGAGTTATGCTGAGGTGGCAAGCATTTTGAAGAGTGAGGAGGCCCACATACCTGGAGTTGTTAATCCTAGCCAGCTCAGCAGGTGGATCCAGAAGTGATCAGGGATGCAACGCGTGGGATGTGTTACGTGGCATTGAGTGATTGGAAACTGATTTTCAATTATCCACGTAACTAACATTAAGAAAAAGGAGGAGGTAATCCATGGAGGGGGTGTGACTGGTAACTGGTGAGTCCGTTACATGTATGATGTAACTAAAAATAATGATGAAACATGAGGTTTTCCATGGAAATGATCTGTAATTTTGTTTTTTTTTCTGTGTTGGTGACTTTGATGATGATTATTGTTAGACAAAAGATATATAGTACTGTTAATTAATTAGTTTCTTTTGTGTTATGATTCGTTGATTAATTAGATTGATTTTCGCAATCATCTAATTAATTAAAATTATGCAAATGCCATGAGCTAGAGAGTAAGCTGCGCGGTTCAGTTTTGTCAGAATGGGAGCTGTTGGCGCAGCCATGAGGTTAGATATACTGGCACTTAACCCGAACAACTTTCTGGAACTGGTCGGGGTAGATGTCTCCATTCATCTGAGGGATTAAGCATATTTGTCGTTTTGGTGGCATTTTCTGAGTAATTTACAAACCTTGTAATTTTCATGCACATGACCCTTATCATTGCTTTAAAATCAAGAACAAGGCCAGAAAATTCCCATATACCGTACAAGGAGGAGTAGGTTTCGGAACACCGATACCAAAAGCATTTTACTGTAATAGTTCCATACATGTACTAATTTTTTTTAATAAAAATTACACGTGTTTCTTAATTGCAGAACAGAGAAGAGAATCCAGAACAAAACCATATAGAGAGGTCACTACTCACTACATCCTACGCCTGCTTAATCACAGGCTCACAGCCGTTCTTGCTTTCAGGTTCAGAAAGATTGCCCTGAAGAATCAATAAGCAGTTCCCAAGAACGAATCAGTACTACCCCAATCACAAATCGTTACAACATTTAAATTTAATGCATCACGTAAAGGGAAAGTTAAATTCGCACATAATACTACTAGATAGGTATCAAGATGACTAGAAAATGACACAAATCAACAAACTTTAATCTGTCAAAGCAAGCTGCAGAATTTGTTCTTTGAAGCCTTCATAACACGGACTTAGTGTAGTTAGCGTGCAGGTTGTTTTAAGTTTCAGTCTGATAACATTCGCTTGACGACAAACATCGACATAGTCGCCAAATCATTGTGCATTTGAAGTCTATCATATGCATACCAGCTATCGTGAAAAGTATACTAGAGGCTGCATGAAGTTTGATATTATAGTTGAAGCAGAAAGGCATATAATTTACTGAACATGATAGGCATATAACCATACGAGGAAAGCAAGAGCAATAGATTAGAGCCAAAGGATAGAGCAACGAAGAAACGAAGCTTTGAAATAGGACACGGTACAGCAATTGCATATACTGGTGATTCACCCAACTAATTATAGGCCAGAACTGCAGGTCATAAATATCCTAGGTTAAGTATTTCAGTTTGAGATAAAACCACAATTAGTTGGCGTTAGCTTAAACCTTACGACACAAAACAAAAAGGACAAGGCTCTTCCATGAAGGCAAGTTGCAGGTTAGAAAAAACTAAGAAACAACAGGTCAGCATTTTGCCTAAGCCTAAAATTATACCAGATTAAAAGCTGCACCAATCAAAAAATAGATCTGAAGAAAGCACTTTGTGGACAACTGACAGGAATAGGATTGATTGAGCTAATGCGGACGGTGCTAGCTGAAGACAGAAACATATTAAATGTAACAACGAACCATGCTAATAAAGTAAATGGAAAGAGAATAAAGAGGTACAGGTTTGGACTACAAAAGGCACAAACTGAGTTGTGACGCAACTTACATCCCCTAGTTAATGAGACATGCTAAATAAGGCCTACGATGGAAACAACCAAGTTGAAAAGCCAAAAGAGTGAAAATGAAATGAGAACAACTATGCATCAGGCCAAGAGGTAAATCAAAGAGATGCATACCTTCAACCACCAAGCCATAGTACATCATGAAAGCGAAGTTATTCCAAGGAGAATTCGTCAATTGTTCCAACTACACCTAATAAATTATCCAACCTTCTCTCATTCATTTTTTACCCAAAAGTTTTTCCTTTTACTAGATTAGAAGGTAAAACCACATGAAGAAAAAAATCAAAATGCAAGCTACCTTCTTTGCAACAGTTTTGGTGTCTTTCTTCCCTTTGAAAATAATATCCATCAATTTGTGAAAGAAGTGCGCAAAAGGTGCTCCATATGCAAAACCATAAAGCTACAAAGGAAATTTTATGTAACTCAGAATCACAAACACAACAATGAACTGGAGTATTACTACAAATACAGTCCATAGAAACATAGATGTTGAATCAAAAGTTTTTCATAACCACAAATGTATGATTGGATATTGATACTCCCATTTGACCAAAAGAGAACCAAAGAATATAATACAGCCATTTGACCTATTCAAAATGTGAATATACCATTATCATGATTCAAATTGGTTTTCCTATTAATCAACAGAGGCGATAACATGCCAAAGGTTACTAAATTGCAAATAAAAAAGTTTAGTTTCAACTTATACCATGATAAGAAGCATTCTTCTGAACTGAAGCTTCTTGACCCCACCAATCTTCTGAGCAATTGCATCACTGCAACCAGCCAGGACCCCAGATGTTATTGCCTGAGATCAGATTCCAACAGAACAAAAATCAGCAAAAGGAACAAGAAAGTCAAGAACTTTAACATAGTCTTTAAGAAAGGAAAGGAAGGGACAAACCTTTGTTCTAAGAGGGTGTGCTTGGAGCTGAATCAGATACTTTCTCCATGCTTATTTGGCTATGTCAGACATGGTTTGATTCAAAGTTAGTCTTTTTTTATGCCCTGCTTTTCTCTTCCTCTCTATTAGGAGAATGGGTTTTTTTGGGGTTAAAAGGGAGCAAAGGAGGAGAAACGTTGACTATGAAGAAGAAGAGATCATGGAATGATTTTGACAGAGGGCGGGATTAGGTGCTGGCTGCCAAGTGCCAACCTAGGCGAATCGAAACACATGACAGGACCAATACGAACCAAAACGCCCAAATAAGTCTGTTTGGCGTTCCGATTTTAGTCCGAAAAATACTTTGGCAAAAATATTGTGGGAAAAATATTTTGGAAAAATTAGTATGCTGTTTGGTACACATTTTTTAAAAATGTTGTGGGAAACGAGAAATTGTTTTTGGTGTTTGGTAAAACTATAAAAATGAAATAGTTGGAGTATAAAACCTATTTTTAAAAAATTAATAAAAGTTACTTATCATGATGGAGATTTTATTGTGTTAGTTTTTAATTTATTTTGTTGTATTATATAAAGTAAAAAAATGAAATTAAAATAAAAAAAAAGAAAAAAAGAAAGGGAGCAAAAGCAGCTGCTTTTCCCACTGGAGCAGTCAGGAAAGCAGCAATTTGTGTTATAACATCAACGCAGCTTTCCAACCGAACCTAACCTTTAACCCCAAACACTTTTTACCAACTTTTCCAACCCAACCCAACCATTAACTCCAAACACTATCTAAACGACAGAGTACAGTGACGCTTTTGATATGTCCCAAAAAGTCCTAACTCGTCCTTGTCATTTCCGTGGCAGCCGGTCCAAGTCAACATAGATAGTCAAAATAATTAAATTTTTTCTATTTTCTGTAATTAAGAGGTAAAGGAAGAGGAAAAACTTTTTGGGCTTGAGAAAAATCTTTGCAACTTTGGTAATTGTTTTTATCAAAGACTGAAAAGGCACCATTTTATCTAAGGATTTGAACTCATCATTTTCTAATGCTTGCATTCATTTTAAAAATAACTATTCATATTTTGTCATTTTATTTTAGTCGGATTTAAATAAATAAATAAAATTATTAATCTCAAATTTTTTATCTATTAGTTTCATAATATACATATCATATTTCGTAGTTTCAAATTTCATGGTATTTGTTATTTAATGGAAGAAATAACTTATGTTGCAAAAATCATTAAACATGATGACTAAATTATCTAACAAAAAATACTTGAGTGATGATATCGTGGAAAGAAAAAAAATTATGACGAAATTGTCCAATGAAGAAAATCTTTATTTTGAGAAGGAGAGTGTTTTCAAAGAAAAGAAAAAGGAGAGGGAGAGGGGGTGGGATTGCTCTTGGGCTTCCAAATTGCAATACCAAGAGAGCTGAAGCCCATAATCTCCAGTTCCGTTAGGCCTAAGAACCTTTCTAGTATAATTCATTGTCCAAGTGGGCCAATCCTATTTGGGCCTCTGGTTTTTCTTTCTTCCTCTGCCACTTACCCACAGCTTATACAACCTTTCCTTTTTTCAAAGGACTTTTTCTATAGTTTCTACGACGACCCATAACACAAATACACCCACATTGGTCCTACAGTATTCGTTAATGATATATGATTCATTCAAACTTCCACCATCATAAATCGCGTCATGATCGAGTGTATTCATATCATGTTGTTATCACGAGCGATTTATTCTTTTTATCTATAACTTTAATCCGCATACCTAATAAATCAAACTCTTATACTAAAGTGGAATGCACTTTTACGATAATATTGTGTGCATTATTCCGTTGACCAATTAGTGCATATGGTTTGGAGACAAATACACAAATTAAGGTTTACAATAATTAACCTAATTTATATGACCTCAGCCATTGTTCTAGTGCGTGTACTGTGAACAAATAAGTAAAACTCTATCGATAATGGGATCTCGGTGCATAACACATTCCAATCATTTTATTACTGGAAAAAGACTTAACCAAAAAATAATTCTCATGACGTCACACATGCATAATAGATTTCAAGTCCAATTATTATGTTAATTTAATTACCCACTAGAAAAAAAAAATGAGACCCACTAAAAATTCCTTTTTTTTCATTTTTGTGTGGTAGAGTCCCTTTCATGGTTTATAAGTAAGTAAAGCCACCAGCATAATGGACTGAGTGGCGATGATGGCTTTAACATGTTAGCCCTAACATATATCAATGCATTTTCAATGTTTCCCACTCAATTTTTTTTTTAAAGAAACTTCTAATTTGTCCTATTAAAAACTTAAATCTACTCTTTTTTTTCATTATTTTAGTCTCTGTTATATTTAGTTAGATTTTTTGTCCAAATTTTATATAATTTTGCAACTTTTAACTATTTTATTTGAAATTTTTAAGAATTAAAAAAGTTGAAATTATAATTTTTAAATAATTATAAAAACTATATTTCCTGTTTCTGGAACAAGCTTTTTGAGTACCCTGGTTGGGGTCGTGCGCAGGTGGTACGATATGGTCCTGTCATATTCACCAGTAACATACTACAGTTTACATTACATATTTCCTCGATGCCTAAGAAGCCACGTGTTGCGCCATTTTTGTCCATGCATCCTTTTCTTGGCATTATAAGCAGTGTTCTTTCTTCATGAATATATATATATAAAATAAATGATAAAGTAGTATTTTTGAAGTCCCTTTGATTTATAAACAGGATAGTATTAAAACACCAACACAATATACTAAAAGAAAAATTCGGAATCAACCTTAAATATGTAAAGATTGAGAGGAGCATAAATCAACGGCATGAAACTGAACTAAATCAATCTCCACAGCATAATTCATATCAGATAAAGCAAATATATATAAGTTGGTCTAGACGTACGAACAATAACACTTTTTTTTTAATAAATGGGATGAGATTCTATAAACGATAAGTTAAAGTTAATTTCCTATATATAGTTTTGTCTTGAGGTATATCTATCTTGCGTGAATAGCAGCTGCCCGTATGGATTTAGGTTGGATTGGATGTGTCTCCATAATGCGTGGACAAATAATTAGTTGACCGAATAATATGAGCCTACACCATCGGGACCCAAATTAGGGTTTGGATATAGTGATGGAATATGAATAGCCTTTGTCAATAGAGAAAAACAACAAACATATACGACCTGTCTCTTTTTCATGTTCATACGTTTAAGCACCCAAAATGGAAAAATATGCCACTGGTTACACTTTTAATTAATAGTATATATCTATTTGATGATCTTCTTCTTCTTTTTCTAGTTTTGTTTTGCGAGTTCCTTCTTTCGCCAATGTGGGGATACATATTCGATCAACTTGCGAAGCTAGCTACCCCTAGATTCCATCAACTTGCATGCATGACGAAGGATTCTTGGCACATATGTACAAGCTTTTATCGGTGCTCAGGAGTTTTTCATAAGTTCATCCATCCTTATAACAGTGCTTTATAAGGATCAAGTTGTTGTTTACCATTACAAAAAGTTTAGAGGCGATTCTTGAGATGCAACTTTATTTATTTTTTTTAGCAATAATTTAACTTCAGAGCCTCATGCTTAGAAGAATTTTTTGAATTCCTTTTTCACATCGTCATATAGTGGTAGAACATGAATAAAGTTGTTGAGTGCGCGAAATATAAAGGATTAATTTAAAAGGAATAAAAATTTAAGAATTACTATGTGAGAATTGAAAATTTTAGGGTAGAATGACTCCCTATGCCCTTTAAAATCTTAATATATGCGTATTCATTTCACAGAATAGCGTGTGCTGCACCATGATCTTTTGTTGCACAATTGAGTGGCCATTATCAATTAATTAAGCATACATACATACATGTTTTCTTAGGGCCTGTTTGGTGTTCCGGTTTTGATCCGAAACGTGCTGTGGACAAAAGTGTTGTGGGAAAAGCACTTTTGCGCAAAACAGTGTGCTGTTTGGTAAACATTTCTTAAAAGTATTGTGGGAAACGAGAAGTTGTTTTAGGTGTTTGGTAAACATTGCTTTTAAAACTATGGTTTGAGTGTAAAATGACTATAAAGGGCATCGGTCATTTTTAGTGTTATTTATTTACATTATTTAATTCAATCTTTTTTTCTAAACAAATAATTTAACTATAATTTTCTAAAAGCTGCAATTTTAACCTTTTAACTATAAATGAGACAATTTATTTCAAGTATTAAAATTAATATTTTTTAATATATATATAGATTATTTAAATCAATCTATTTCTTTAAACAAATAATTAACATTTTATTAAATAAAGTTAAATATCGAGCACTATTTTAAAATTTTACATATATAAAATCACAATTATCTATTCATCATTAATCTATTACCTATTGAGTTATTTTTTTTACGCGAATACATCAATAATATTTTTTTAATTTAAAAAAAAATTAATGTAACATATGATTTTTTACTTTAACTCCATCATATTATTCAAATAAACATAAAACTTGGTAAGTAACATTACAATATTTACCATATGGTTCAATTATTAAAATACTCTACTAAATATTTAAAATATTAGGATCTTATTTTTTATTTTGGTATTGTCACTAACTAATTGATATCCAATCTTACATTAAATGATATAATTGGTATTTCTATTTTAGATTTATCAAAATGTACAATCTTTTTTAAATATGTAATGACACATATAATAAATAAAAAACTTGATGAATAATCACTTTTTTTTAGTGAGTTTGTTACATTTTTTGTGATAAAACGTCAACTTATAAATATTTTGATATTTTGATATTTTTTAGTTATTTTAACCATTAATTTATTCAAACTAATAAAGTAATTTAATGTGATTAATTTGTGCTATTTAATAATAATTTTTTAGAAGAGTTACTTGACATTGTGTTTAGTTAATTTTTTTTAAATAATAAAAAATAACTTTTTTACTAGAAAATAATTCATCATCTTCATTCATGTTAATATTTTGAAGCTACTATCTATCATACACTTATATCAAATAATCTCAACTAAAATTTACAATAAATAATTTACAAGTAAAATGACCATAAAGGACAGAATTTATTTCAAACATTATAATTAATATTTTTTAGTATTTATATAGATTTTTTAAATCAATCTATTTTTTAAAATAAATAATTAACATTTTATTTATAACAAGAATTAAAATTTTTTTAGAAGAAGAAAAAAAAGAAAAAAATTGAGCACTTTTAGAAAGTTTTATATAAATCACAATTACTTATTCATTATTAAGCCAAGCTATTAATTATTGAACGATGCATGATTTTTGCAGATACGATTCTATGAAACAAATAAAGGCGAGAAACCAATGTAGGAATTTTTATATTTGTTAACTTAATATTTATACAAGTCTTGGAAATTTCCTCACGAAAAACAATTTTTTATTCCATGTTCCAACCAAAATAGATCAAACAACAAGCACACATAATCTTGGACAGATTCAAATCTCCAAGGGCCTACTTCACCATTAAAGAGAAAAGTGGAAGAATTGTTGATATAAATGTTAAATTTTTGATTCATAAATTAGTTAATTACATTAATCAAATTGAAACAAGAAATTTCTAATCGAGATTATCAAAAGCAGAATCTAATTCAAATCTTTCTGTCACTTCTTTCAAGCATAAACCAGCAAAGAGAAGCCAACAGAAGCAGTAAGCTCATTCTCCTCCGTACTAGCTCACTCCATTACAGATGAATTGCAACCAGAAGATGCTGAAGATATTGAAATCGATGAAGAAGATGAACTCTTTGCTGATGTCCTCATCTTCCTCCACTCCACACCACTGATCCCATAATTCCCAAATGAATTCTACTGACACAAGATGACACAGTTCTTCTCCTTATCCTCCCATGTTTCTTGACCAAACTGCTTCTCTTCTCTGTTTCCCTCCTCTCCTTGCTGTTCTTGCCCCGCTTTCTCCTCTTATTCAAATCTGAACATGAACACAACATGCATGTTACTTACATCTTCAAACATCCAATTGTACATATCCCATGAGACATGAATAGCAACTCCATCCACTCAAACTAGAAACAGGCAGAAACAGACCAAACATATTTAGTGAAAATAAAGTTTCCTTCGCAGAGATTCAGTGCAAAGAAATCCCAAATAAACCTGAGCCTGCTGCCCAAGCACTGGCTGAGAGACCAAAATATAAAACATAAACCCAGACTTCAAGCTAGGGATGACTTTACTTTTGCCACGACAATTAGAAAATCATGACGTTTCTAGCAATATTCTATACCAATTCAAAACTGAGAAATTTTGAGAAAAACTTGGAACATTTTCATGATTTCAGATATGGAAGAATCTATGTTCAAATTTCATAAATCTCACTCACAGCATAAAAAAGGACAATTCAAGGAAAACAGGAAAGAAAGCTTACATCTCAACTTGCATAGAGACCAATATGAGCACGCTGACAATCCATGCTGTCAACAAGAACTTGATGATTCACAAGATTTGGCAAGCAGTTGCAAAGTGGCCAAATAATTAATCAAGTCTCTTCAGACATGCCTAGAGCATAGAAAATTGAAAATAAACTAGTGATACTTGAACATCAGAGCACCATCTGAACCATGTTCCATCACCAACATCAATCATGTGGCATATCTTCCCTCAAATTATCAGCCAGAAAAATATTTTTACAGCCTTGATCCATTCAAAGTAGATACATTAAAATTTGGCAGGACTTGCTCAAGCCTATAATTTTTAGGAGCAAGTGAGGAACAAACTGACCTAAATCCTTAAAGACATGGCTCCAATGAGCGATTGAAATACAAAGCAAGTCCATCTAAATATGGTTTCCTTTAACAACTAAATTTTCTAGCATATTTCCTCCCTTTAAAATCTAGCACCAAATTAAGCAAAAATCAGCCACAAAATCATTCCGAAATCAAACACAAAATCCATCCAAAATCGACCCAACAATTAAACCCAACAATTCACTCAACAATTAAACCAAAATCGACCCAAAAATTAATTAAAGGAGGAAGAGCAGAGAGATAGATCGATATGAAAGGAAGGCCTCAAAAACCAAAATTAGTTAAACTCACCTAAAAGGAGTCCTGCGCTTGAGGACGAAGAGGGAAGAGGATGACGCCGCTGGTGGTGGAGGACGGCGGTGCACTTGAGGACGAAGAAAGAGAAGGATGACGCCGCTGGTGGTGGAGGACGCCGGTGCGCTTGAGGACGAAGAGAGAGGAGGAGGACGCCGCTGGTGGTGTGAGGGTGAGGGTTCTGATGAAAGTTGGGTATTGCCCTGTGAGGATTAAAGAAAGCAGAGGAGATGAGAGATGAGGTCGCGACCTAGGTTTCTTTGCCCTCAATCGGTCCGGAGAAGAGGAGAACGATTTGAGTGAGGGATTTGGAGAGTTAAAGGGTATTTATACCTGGCATTTTTGTAAATATGAAGAATTTGACCTGAGTTTTTTGTCTACTTTAGTTATTAACCAGCTTCCCGTGTTACTGTTTCAGCCCAAGGTTTGGCCACTGCTCCAATTTGCTCCAGTGGAAAAAGAAAGGAAAATAAGGGTGGTGAACGCCAGCTTTCCAAGAAGCTTGGTTTTGAAGGTGTTTACCAAACACCTTCCTTAGCTTTTTGGGCCCTAAAAACTGGGTTGGCCACCCAAACCTCAATGCCAAACAGGTACTTAGTCACCACGATCTAGCTAGGTAGCTATTAGATTTCAAAATTAATAATTAATATTATTAACATATTATTGGAAACTTACCTAATTAACATATGGGGAAAGGAATTGGCCTCAGAGTTCAGATTGATCAAACGACCCGTAGGATTAATTAATTAATCAATTAGGTCTACTAATTAAACATATATATATATATATATATATATATATATATATACACACGTGGACAGGACAGCAACCAATTAAGGCACACTGAAATTGAATTAATTAATTAATATCGGATCCCCTAATGTGATGAGTGATGAGGTTCCATTAGTGAGTAGCCAATAACCATGCTGACTTTCACGATACACATCAATAATGGATCATACACCAAATCGAAGGTAGCACTGTTTTATACTAAGACAAACCCATTCAAGGATTAAAGTAAAATCACAAAAACTAGGAAGCAAAAAAGAACAAGGCACTGCTATATCATGATATGCAAGAAAAGAAATGATTGGTGGGATCTGTAGCAGAAAAAACCATTCAAATGGAAAGGTGACCTACTTGTAGATCTCCATAGGCTAACAGGATTTGTATTCTTCTTTCCTGCAATGGTGGAAAGTGAGCACTTATCAGTATAACAAATAGAAACACTGATTACTTTTCTTAATTTCCTCCACTTTGCCACTTCATTTCATTTGGTTACTTCACATTATAAGAGTTTAATTACTCAATCTAGAAAATCTGACTCTTACGTCAA
Organism: Viola odorata; assembly: GCA_963691705.1. Classification (NCBI taxonomy): domain Eukaryota; kingdom Viridiplantae; phylum Streptophyta; class Magnoliopsida; order Malpighiales; family Violaceae; genus Viola; species Viola odorata. Next base: position 70,015,754 of record OY829539.1, on the reverse strand, counting down.
TGCAAGAGCCTTTTTTTTTTATCAATGGGTCGGGTACCTTTGATCATGTAATAAAAAAAATTCGATAAAATATTTGAACCATGAGTATTCTATAAAATTAGCTTCAAATCCGAATTAATTCTCTTTTCCTGATCAATTTTTTTTTAAGAGATTCTTTTATATAGAAAATTAATTTGGCTTGAAAACTGGTTATTTTGGATGAAAGATTCTTTTACACCAAATTATTTGATTCTCTTACTTCCGTCAAAATGACTATATTTTTTTTTTAAAAAAAATACGAAATTACAGTTATAAATGTCGTCAGCAAATCCCACTAGCAACCAAAATTATGACAAGTAGTACTGTACAAAACAACTTCTGAACAGCGGCCAGATCCCCGATTCTTCAGACTTTGATTCCTAGTCCTAGCTGGCATTCCAGTTCTTATTATGGTAAGGAATCTATACACTATACACTTGTTAGAAGTAGAACCACCGCTTATTGTCTAAAGCCACGTCATCCTTATGTGAATCTGAATGTATATTCCAATACCGTTACTGTAGTAGTACCTTTACTGGAGTATAAGTTAAAGTATAGAGTTTGATTGCATTCAATTTGCACATAAGCCCAAGTAAGTATATGGTTAAGCAAAGGCCCAAGGCCCAAGGCCCAAGGCCCTACAAATACTGTGGGGGCCTAAATAAATTATTAAAGAATAAATATTAATTAGCTAGTGGAGTATACACCCATATGGTAGTTTCATTTTAGTAATTTTTTTTGTTTTTTTGTTTTGAAATATTATATCTGTTAATTTTTTTAAGTCTTAATTACAGAAACAAACTCCATTAAAATTAAATATTTTATTATTGTTTTAACAAAATGCCCCATGTTGCCATGCCTTGTTAGAAATTATTTTTAAAAAATTATAAAAATTTAGGAAAAGAAAAACAAAACAATATAAGTTTTTAATGAACTAAAAATAAATATAATTTAAGTACCAGGAGCACGATTAAGGAAAATCGAAAAATAATCAAAAAAATAATCAAAATTCCTAGAAATATCAAGTAGATTCTCATTTTAGTCTTTATCCTATTAAAATTTAATTTACAGTCCTTTAAATTCTTTATTTGTAATAATTGGTCCTCTCATGATTAAGTGTCACATGATTGAGTCATCCAATCGCACCATAAATAAAGATTCGTAATGTAAATAATCACCATAATGTAATAGTATTATTTTATCATTAAAAATAATAATTATAAAATATAAAGAAAAAAGAAAAAAGAAAAAATGTGAAAAAAATACTCTTAATTATGGGGCGAATTAATTGGGTCACTCAAGAACGAAAAAAAAACAATGCATGATGTGAATTGGGTCCTCGATGACGAAGTAATAGACACACCACTTCATCAATTTTTTTGAGAAAAACCCCTCCACCCAAAAAGAAGAGAAGAAAAATTAAAATTTTCTGAATTTATCAAATACTCCTGCAAAGAAAAGACTGGGCATTATTGACAAAGACAAGCAACCTTACTTCTCCTTACGTCTCTTTTTTTCTCCCTCCATTTCCTCTCTTTTTTCATATATATAAACCCTCGTTATATCCCCTCCTCTTACACGATCTCTTCAGGCACTCTTGTCTTCTCCTTCTCCTCCCTTCCCTCCACTTTCTCACCTTTTCTTTTCTTTTCCTTCCAAAATCCAAAAAAAATGGTGAAGTTCTCGAAAGAACTTGAAGCCCAACTCATTCCAGAATGGAAGGAAGCCTTCGTAAATTACTGGCATCTCAAGAAACAAGTTAAGAAGATCAAAATCTCAAGAAAACCCAAGAAACCTCAAGAATTTGACCCTGACTTTGGTCTCTCCATCTTCGACCCAATTCGCTTCCTCTCCTCCAAATTCTCCAAATCCAAATCCACAACGGAGATCATTCAGGTAACTTCAATTAATCAAACCCTATACAAACCAATACATATATATAGAAATATGTACACATGCATACACATGTAACTTGTGACACCACTCGGATTAAGCATTCGGTTTGTTTACTTGGGCTTAAGAAAAGGCAAGCCCATCATGTGCAAATAATAACTAATTAATTAAGCACTAATAATAAAAGTTAACCATTTCGGATTTTCCGGCTAATATTGTTTGCCCGAGATTCTCCAGGTTATCGGGTGTGTTTCGGTCCTATGTCGCCTTGAGCCAATAGCTATTGAGCAAAGTGGCACCATTTTCAGGCAAAAAGAGTTTTCGTTTTTGAATTTACAACGTAGCGCGATACCTTACGGATGTTATTTTCTATTTTCTGATTTTTTTTTTAAAAATCAATCTTATTGAGTTTCGTTTCCTTGTCTTCTTACCGCGCATGCTTACGTACCTCCGTACCAGAATATAGCTTTTCTCCACAAGATTTCAGGTCTTTTTTTATGGTGGCTCTTCTAATCAAATCAAAATCTCCTCCGCAAACAATCACGGTTGATGATATCGGGGGACCCACATCCAAGGGACCCAGGAGAACATAACACGCGGACAGTAATAAAAAAATATTCTGTGTGCATAAATGATTTGAACTAGTGATCTTTTTTTCCGCAAACCATTTTGCGAGTTTCACTAATTACATTAGTACTTAATTAGGTTTGTCATGGAGATTGTTGTTGTTCTTCTTTTGTCTCACGAAATCAAGGAGAGTCACGAAACTATTGTGACTAGTAGGGAGAAAAAGAAAAACCCATATTTATAGAAAACATTATTAAATAATAAAATATGAAAAAGACACGAAAAAAGGAGAAGGGGGTTGTTGTTCTTGTGTGCATAAATGGAGCTATCAATTTAATAATTCTGGATATCTGTATCTGTTGCTTAATTGTACAGGTGAGGAGGAAAAGGAAAACCATGGAGGATGGTGAAAGTGATGAAGAGGTGTATCAAACCGAGCTTGTTCAACTTTTCAGTGAGGAAGATGAGGTATATTTATTAATTAATCCTATCGTTTAATTCGTATTCGCTCTCAATGTTCATCTCGATACGTGAATATCTCCTTCGAGACAAATATGATTAAATAATTAATAAATTATTATCCATTGTATCTCAAATATTACATGATGTTTAATCAATTAATTAATTTAAATTATGGATGTTTTAGGTGAGGGTGTTTTTTGAGAAACTAGATGAGGAGCTAAATAAAGTGAACCAGTTCTACAGGAACAAAGAGAGTGAATTTGTGGAGAGGGGAGAGATCTTGAACAAGCAACTTGAGATTTTGATGGATCTTAAGCGGATCCTATCTGAAAGGCGCCGGAAGCCCAACTCCGGAATCCTTCCTCAATCTTGGTCTTCCTCCCCTGCCAGGAATTCTGATTTCTCAGGTTAGTAATTAATTCTTTTTCCTATTTTTTTTCTCTTTCAAATAATATAATATATTCTTGCAATATATATTGGGGATAGAGTAATTAAAGAAAACTCAAGAATTCATAACGTATGGCTAAAGTAAAGATTTAAGCCATGGCCAGAAAAATCTGAATCAATCATAGAGTTTGCAAATTAATTAGGGTTTGTAATATGAACACCCAAAAGAAAAGCAATTAAGTGCAAGCAATACTGCTCATCTTTAATGAAATATTGCTGACGAGGATGGCCAATATCAAGTAATATCTATCTATTAGGTAGCCAACGTGCATGTTGTCCAAATTAGATTATTATATGTTACAAAATTAGTATTTATAAAATAAATAAATTATAAGTTACAAAATTAGCATAATCCACTTAATGAATTAATTAATGTAAAGTTTTGTTACTATTGAATGAAACTAAGCAGATAGTCCGAGTGATGGATCGATGGATGGTAGCCAATTATCGGAAGGTACACAAACGGATGAGATAATTGCAGCACTTGAGAAGAATGGGGTGAATTTTATAAATTCAGCGTCGACGAAGGGTGCAAAAACAAAGAAAGGAGGGAAGCCAAAGGTGGCGTTGAGGATTGATATTCCGGCCACCACACCAACAAAAACCATCGCAGCCGTCACTTCAATGCTTTGGGAAGATTTGGTGAATAACCCAAAGAAAGAAGGACATGGGGAATTTATTAATAGGAAAAAAATCCAATGTGCCGAGAAGATGATTAGAGGTGCTTTTGTTGAGCTCTACAAAGGACTTGGCCTACTCAAAACTTATAGGTAAATTAATTCTCCTCATATCTCTTCTAATTATTTAGTTTAGTTTCTAATTTGCAAATTGCTGCTTTCGGTACAGTTCGCTCAATATGGTGGCATTTACAAAAATATTAAAGAAATTCGACAAGGTAAGGTGGTGTTGGGTCTCAGTTTTTGGTTCTTTATCAATTTGATGTAAATTGAAACTACGAAATAAATAATTTTTATTTACAAGTGTAATCACCATAATACCCTTCCAGTAAACCCGATTAATTACCATAATACTAGAGAATTTACTCTTTTTCGTTTTTATTTACAAGGGCTACATCCCCTAATAATCAACCCCAATGGCTTAATATTTTGATTTAATTAATTAATTTTATAAAAGAAACAAAACTAAAGTGGCCACATGAAAAATAGCAAATATGTCACATGAAGAGCGTGAAACTAAGAAAAATCTAGCTAACCTACTTCCAAAATTAATTTATAACAAATGTTTTTCTTCACTCTTATGATTCATATAGCAAATCACTCGACGAGAGAATGCTCGGAGTATACCTATAATATAGAAAAAGTTGATTGGATTCTACGAAAATGTCAACTCGTATTTTACGCTATTAAAATCTTTTTTTCCCTTTCTAATAACCATATTCTGCGCAATTAAACAGGTAGCAAACCAGAAGGCATCGGCGAGTTATTTAAAAGTGGTGAAGAGATCGCACTTCATTAGCTCCGACAAGGTAATTAATTAACGACAAAGCTCATTTTTTAATGATGCCTGATCGATCACCCCGGCCCCACAAATGTCGATATCAAATTAATTAAAAGACGTTTGTGGTTGGTGTGGGCAAAGCACAATCTTGTGCATTAATGACTTTTTTTGGGCTATTTTTACCACCACTACTTTGGAATAATGCTGTTTTGCTTTTTGTTTAGTGCTTAATTAATTTGGAGTGTGATTAATTAGTGGTTCATTATGCTTAATTAATATCATTATATTTTGTGTTGTGGGAAGGTGGTTAGACTAATGGATGACGTGGAGTCCATCTTTACAAAGCACTTCGCCAACAATGACAGGAAAAAGGCTATGAAATTTCTCAGACCCCAACAACAGAAGGAGTCTCACATGGTCACTTTCTTTGTTGGTAATTTAATTTAATTCCTACCTATATCCATCGCATTCATCACACACACACAAGACAATTTATTTCTCTATTTACTAAATAAAATTAATATGGCAAAAAATGAAGCCTAATCTTATTCCATTCTACAATTAGCAAATTACATTAGCGTGGAAAAGTTGAGTTCGAAACAGATAATATAATATTGAAAAATGAAAAAATTTATAGTTCAGTATTACTTCTAATAAAATAAAGAGAGCAAAGTTCTGCAATTTCTGTCGAGTATTAACAAAAGTTTTTTTTCTAAAAATAAATAAATAGTGGTGTCACTGTTTTAAACTTTATTGATAGCAACGTGACTTTTTGGAAAATGATGCAAAAATGAGATGTGATTGGTCTCTCGAGCAAGTTAAGCCGCGTATAAGTTTTGGTTGGATGGGAAATCTTTATAGACCACTAAACATAAAATTTCTAGTTGAAGAAACCTAGCCAACCTTTTTTACTAGTCCAATCCAAACGAGACCCACCTGGACTAACTAGTCATAATTTTTTCAGGATTGTTAACCGGCGCTTTTGTATCACTGTTCAGTGTATACGCAATCTTGGCTCACTTGGCTGGTATTTTCAAGCCTAATTCTGAAAAATCATACGTGGAAACTATATACCCTGTCTTCAGGTGCTTATTCTTGATTATTTTTTCTACCATTGGTGTACTGGGCCCGGTTTCTTAAGGCCTGTGGGCCTGGTCTCTTGGGCTTTCAATGTCTTAATTTCTGAAATTTTTGTTGCAGTGTTTTTGCATTGTTAAGCTTGCACTTGTTCATGTATGGATGCAACCTATTCATGTGGAAGAATACAAGAATCAACTACAATTTCATCTTTGAACTCCAACCAAACACGTCCTTAAAGTACAGAGATGCATTTCTCATGTGCACCACTTTCATGACCTCTGTTGTTGGGGCTATGGTGGTCCATCTTCTGTTGCTAGCCAGTGGCTTCCCTCCTACTCATGTTGATGCAATCCCAGGAATTATCCTCCTTGTAAGTACAAAAATTCCTGCTTAATGGATCACTTTTTTGGAGATTAATGCTGATTTTTCAATCAAATTTTGCAGATTTTTATAGCTTTGCTCATTTCTCCTTTTGATTGCTTCTATCGCCCGACTCGTTACTGCTTCATCCGCATCATAAGAAATATAGTCTGCTCACCGTTTTATAAGGTAAATTTAATTCCTGTTTAATTGCAATTTATGTAAAAAAAAGACACAGTCATTAACTTTTCTTATCTTGATTCAATACTAATTGTGAAGGTCTTGATGGTGGACTTTTTCATGGCAGACCAACTCACTAGCCAGGTGACTTTTGTAGATACTTAGAAATTTTAGTAATTCTTGTCTCCTTGTGACATGTCGAAAGTGCCCTATAATTTACCAATAATTTGGCTGATTTTTCACTTTTCGGGTTTGGTTTTCCTGCACCAGATTCCATTAATGAGGCACTTGGAATCAACAGCTTGCTATTTCCTAGCTGGTAGTTTCAAAACACACAAATATGAAACCTGCAACTCAGGAAGGCTATACCGCGAGCTAGCTTATGTCATTTCATTTCTGCCATACTATTGGCGTGCTATGCAAGTAGGATTAGGAACCCTTTTGAAAAAAGTTTTCAAATTTCTTTGACAAATATGTGCCTAATTGATTAACCACATGCCCTCTTTTTTCGGATTTTTGGATGTTTAAGTGTGCAAGAAGATGGTTTGATGAGAATGACACAAACCATTTGGCGAACATGGGGAAGTATGTTTCGGCTATGGTGGCAGCTGGTGCTAGGATAACTTATGCCAGGCAGGAGAACCATATGTGGCTTGGTATTGTGCTGGTCACTTCTGCATTTGCTACAATTTATCAGCTGTACTGGGATTTTGTTAAGGATTGGGGTCTTCTAAACCCGAAATCTAAGAACATATGGCTAAGAGATGATCTAATCCTGAAAAACAAGAGCATCTACTATTTCTCCATTGTAAGTTGTTTGCGCAATTAAAACTTTATTACTGTATGGAATCAGAAGGTCGTAACTGATGTCAAGGAAAAACATGGAAATTGCAGGTTTTGAACATAGTCCTGAGAGTAGCTTGGGTGGAGACTGTGATGGGTTTCAGATTCAATATGGTCGAATCGCGATTGTTGGAATTTTTCTTGGCTTCTTTGGAAGTTATTCGACGCGGCCATTGGAATTTCTACAGGTACAATTTCTATTTCAGGAAACCAAAACAAGAAATAGTACTACTTTAGCTGTACTCATTTGACAAATTCCTGGTATGTCAGGTTGGAGAATGAGCATCTGAACAATGTTGGTAAATTCAGAGCAGTAAAGGCGGTTCCTTTACCATTCCGTGAGATAGATTCTGATAACTGATCATCAGCTCATGTCAGGATTAATTCTACAGAAATCCTGATACTGGGCAAGCCCCTGGCAAATAAAGCAGGGTGAGCATTTTTCAGTGCATCTGCTACGTACTGTAAGTTCATAACCGAGGCCCGGAGTTTACTTCTTCTGACAAGGGAAATGTGGAAGTATATACCCTCCTTATTCTTTCACAGAATCCAAATTCTTTCTGTGAAATTTTTAAAAACCCCGAAAGGGTAATGATGAAAAAGCAGGCATTGAATTACAGCTAATGTCTTTGTATATTCGGGATTCTAACTACTGTTTTTATAATAACATCAATGAGCTTGTATGTTTTGGCTCTCAACAAATTCTTAGATGCTGATGATACCTTTTGTTTCTGTGAATCCTAGGTGCTGTAGTATTATTACAGATTTAGTACGATTCTAATTCCTACATGACTAGGAGTAAAGAGAAGTCCTATTGAAATACTGATTTAGCACCTACTCTGTGATTGATGGCCCTAGTCGCATTGCAGATCAAGCTTTGTGGTATAAGGATCATGTTGTTGGAGAGTGGAGTGGTGTTTTGCAAGTCATGGGAACAGGAACTTACGGTAGGTGACATACCGGGTGTCATTTAAATGTGTGGGAGCTGGAGGATGGTAGCCATAATGAGATGAGATTAATTTTAAAGCACAATGTAGCTATTAACACCATCCTCTTTAACAATTCTTGGCTCAAGGAAATCGTCGACAATTTGTTCTAGTGATTTGCTTAATCAGTCAAATTAGCCACTTCTCAGACATAAGAATTAACGAGTAGCTTTTAAAGAGTTCATAAATAAATTGATGGGTAAAAAAAAAAAAAAAAAAAAAAAAAGAAATCGATAGCATGAAATCCAAAGTTAACATTATTAGCTTAGCAGGTTTCTCTTCTTGAGATCTCTTGTGAAATTATGGGCCGCTGAGTCATCTTATAACTTTAGGCTTTTTAGCCCATCATTGCAAAGCTAATCCATCCCTCCTTGCTACCAACAGCCCGAATGTCGGTTTGTATATTTTTTACTCCTGTAATGCTCTATGCGAAGTATGGACGGCGATGGTGCAGATCTATCGCTGCAAGACCTGGACGACGACTTGTTAACCGAAATTATGTGCCGAATCCCGACGAACGAATCGGCGTTTCTCTGTAAGTTGGTCTGCAATTGGTGGTGTTCTGTAATTTCATGTACCTATTTTATTACCAGATTCATTGATCAACATGATGATGATTTCATGTAATTTCATCGTTCTCGGCCAAGGTCGGCTGCCCCACCACCAACCCAATGGGGTTTCACCAAATTTGGATTAGTTTGTGAGCCTTAATTGTGATGGAGGAAGAGGAGACATTATGAGTTTCGAGTATCGGTATAGAATTGTATCTATTTCCAAGAGCACTATGAAATGAAGAAACGTTTGAGTGTGGAGACATACCACTCTGAGACTAGCGAATGGATTCGATCTGAATTGTTGGGTGAAGAATATACGTTTGGATCGAAGACTGTTGCTTTCAATGGGAAGTTGCATTGGGTCAGTCGACGTGGGAGATATCTTGTTACTTATGACCCCTTCAATATGGGGCAGACCTCTCTAGTTGATGGCCCGAATTTGATTTCACAAAGATATCAAGGTATGGGAACCGTGATTATTAATTTATTACTATGCAGGGGAATGCCAGGGTGTTTTGCGAGTCATGAGCATGTACACTGTTGATGGTACGTTGCGATGCATTTAAGTGTGTGGGAAGTAGAAGAACATGAGCATAATGAAAGGAGGTTGACGAAACCAAAAAGAAAAAGAAAAAATGAAAGGAGGTTGGTTTTAAAGCACTTTGCACCTTTTGAGACCATCATCTCTAACAATTTTCAGCTCGTCAATAGTTGCATCCTTGCAGGGGAATCAGTTTTTCACCCAAGGAACAAGGAAATTGTGTACTTGGAATCATATGACTGTTTCATCTCGTACAACATGCGAAGCGGAGAGCTCAAAGTTGAATACCGATTCGAGCGCAAGAGATCCTTCCCTGGCTGGTATGAAGTCTTCCCACTTGATCTTCCATGGTGGCCTACCCCAATCTGAAATCCCTCCCGCATCCCACCTCCTACTCCCAGTAAAGAATAACATCATATTTTAGGAAACTATAGAATCTGTGTTGCAAGTTTTAAGAGTAAAGGACCGAAGTGGAAGATTTTATAAACTCAGTTATTAACAATGTGTTGTTTTACTTGTTGGCATATTTTTACTTCAAAATACATATTGGATTCATACAGATTTTGTAAGCACATTATTCAACCCCCTTACTGGCAAGATTATTTGTTTCAGCTGCCCAGAAGTTTTACACTTTTGTGCCATTTTAATTCTTAGATTAGAAACTTTGCTATTCTCTTTGAAATTGAGTAAGCAGTGGACTGGATGGTGATCATAGGATTCACACCAACAGCACTCGGAAGAACACTAGCATCACAAACAAATAGCCCTTCTGCTTCCCAACTCTCTCCATTCTCATCAACAGCTCCTTCTTTTTCGCTAGCCCCCATCCTGCAACTTCCCATTTGATGTGCAGAGGTGTAAACCGTCCAGTCCTCTGTCAATGACAAGGCCCCTCCGGTCGGATGGACTGTGTCCAAAAACATTTCTAGCTCTTTCTCAGTAATTCCTTCACATTTTAATCTCTGCCCGTCGCTTCGATGAGTACCCACTTCCATCGCGCCTGCTGCTACTAGAATCCGCAATGCTTGCCTCAGCCCTGCCTTTAGATTTTCTCTATCGATGGAGTCAAAGTTATAGCTTATCCTTCCCTCTTCCTTAACTTCTCCGGATCCCTGATCCCTAATTATCGTTATCAAGCTAGCAGTTCTTGCATACTTCAACATTCGTTCCTTCATGTCAAGTCCTGACTGCCATGGGGACAACACGGCGAACGAGGCTGGCCCCAATGCAGGAGTTTCTATAATTGCCCTGACATTGAAATCGTCTGCTAATACTTTATGAACAGAAGTGATTATCCCACCCTCATGGGTTTTTCCTTTGTAGGTTGCGTTCGATTCTGGAAAGTATCCCCAAGTCATTAGAACAGGATGGAGATGAAGGTTTCGACCAATGTTGCGGTTTGTCAGTCCACTTCTGATCATTAAAGGTGGTGTCAAAAGAGCCCCACAAGCTGAGATTGTTACTTTTGCCTCAATCTGCAATCTCATCTTAATGTTGTTGTTCATGGTCCGAGCCATAACTCCCAAGCATTTCTTTTTCCTTTCACTTCGAGTCCCATTCTTTACTAATATGAATCTCTCTGCCTTGCATCCTGTTAAGATCACTGCTCCATGATTAACAGCATCCACCAACCATGTACTATCAGTTCCTTTCTTGTCCCCTTTCCGGCACCCGTAACAGCAAGAACCACAGTAATGCTTGTCTGAGGAATTTCTTGGAACTGCATTGACTTCAACACCAAGATTCTCACACCCTTTCCTGAGAATTTGATTCTGAAATCCCTCCTCGACGCAATTCCCCGTGACTCCAATTCTCTCACAGACAGCATCCTGAGCTTGACGATACTCAAGATTCCCAAAAAGTGGAAGTTTCTGCTCACTTGACCATTCCTGAAGCACAGATTTTGGTGTCCTGATACAAGCTGACCAGTTAACAGCAGAACCTCCTCCAACTGTCGAACCTGCCAGAAGCATCATCTTCCCGTCAACCGTTGGAAGGACTCCTCCTGATTCATACATTTGGTCAAGTGATGGTCCTTCAAGACTTGAGAAATCGCCAGGAGCGAAATAGTTCCCTTTCTCAAGAACAAGAACCTTCTGGCCAGACGCCGCGAGAACCGCAGCAGAAACACCACCACCACATCCAGAACCGACAATGACAACATCACATTTGATTCTGCATAGGTTGTTTTTGGGATCTTGTACAACTGTCAGTCCTTTCTTGGTAAGGGAATGGATAAGGGTAGAGTCTGATTCTTGACTAGTTTCTACTGTTCCCTTTTGTAGTGGTCTTTCTTTGGGTTCTTGGGTCGGAATTTCATCGTTGTCCACCTGATATCCAATTGCTTCCCAACCTGGATTTTCACCATCTTCATCTACCTGCAGAATTTTGAATTAAGAATTATGATCCAATTGGATTTTAATTACTCTTTTTACTTCACCTCATTAATTAATGACAATAATTATAGCTTGCAAACGGGAAATGATAATATTTGTGCTAAATTACTGATATAATTCCTTATAATAGTTGCCACTCGGTTGGTACAGCGGGATTTCTTTAGAATTTGTTCGGTATTCGGTATATTAAATTTTAAAATTTGGATACCATACTATATTAGCTATTAAAAGATACTGTTGTTGATTTACATAAATAATTTTAGTATGAAATTCGAAAATTTCGGTATTATGAATTTCAAAATTCTCAAATAATAGAAAAAATAGACAATTATTTAAACACTTAAAAACATCAATTTGAATGCAATATGTATCTAGGGTTTTCTTTATTTTTCCTTTTACTTTCATAATACCGAACCATACAAAAAAAATTCAATCGATATTCGGTAATGCCATAATAGAAAAAAATGGATAATATTACTGATAGAAATAGAACAAACTAAGGTTCCATTTATTAGGAATTTTGGTATAATAATTCGGCGCACCCTAATTGCTCCGTTAGACAATCAATCAATTTCTATGTATTTAATGGAGTTTAACCTAAGAGGGATACCATAGAAAAAGAAAGAGTGGGATTTGAAACTGGAACTGCCGACACCACCAGTTTTATTACGCAGACCGCTATATCATTAAATAACTTACATTTTTTTTCCTTTAACTGGAATTAGAGTTATCTTACAGAATCTCAATATGGAATAAGCATCGTATAGAATGTAATTCTTGAATGAGAAGCTACTAGCCAATATTTTTACAGTAACATTTCTATAAATGGTAGGACTAGGCCCAGGACCAGAAAAGAGTTCTGGGCAGCAAGTCAGTTAAAAAGAATCAAACACCAACCATATCAACCGAATTAAATTAAGTAGCGGCCCATCCATCTACGTTATTGGACGCTCTGATCCGAAATAGGGCTAGCAGTGGTGATAGGATTAAAAAGATCACAACTTCAAATTAGCTTATTTCGCATGTGTTTGGATTTCTTGGAACTTTGGATACGGCCCAAACATGTACGTATTTTCATTTATTTATTTTTTGCCTTTTTTATCATACTCCATAGTTTCCTCCTACATCAATTTCTCATCTAGATTTGATCATTTTGAAGTGACATGTAACAACTATCCACCCACCCCGGCCTATGCAAATTAAACGACGCCCTTTCTCAAATCCAATTATAATTAACCAATATTAAAAACTATGGTACGGTTCAATTCAAGCTTCAAAAAGTTACGATTGGATAATATTATAAGTGGTTAGACACTCTAAATGATCAATACGTGATAATATTAACAAAAAAAAAGAATGTCAACATAAAAAAAGCTTAAATCAAATGGAAAATGGTGGAGAAAGGCAATATTACCGTGGAGAAGAGAACATAGAGGCATGCGATCTTGAAATAGATGAAAGCAATTCTGATGGGAGTCAGGAATTTATGCTTGAACCAGCTCTGAACAACTTTTTCCCTCTTCTCCAATGGAAGATTTGAGAAATTCTGAATGTATGGCCATTTCTTACCAAAACAAAGAGACCCACATAGCAAAAAAGTACCCAATCTGGTGTACAACAGCAATAAAACCAACCTCACCACTATCACAATTTCTGGAAATGCCCTCTTCACTAAAAGCTCTGCACACTGTTTAAATTTGAAAAAGAAAGACTTCAAAATCGAGTGATATCTCATAATATTAACGGGGAAGTATCAGTAAGGACTCGCTGTTATATTATATATATATGTACCTCATCAGGGATTGGGTGTCGAGACCCGGATGTTTCGTAGAAATCCTGAACTGGGGATGATTTCCGATGGGAATTAGGATTAAATTGGGTGGACAGAGGAGGGAAGATTGTGTCACATAAGCTAGAAAGTGAGTCAATTTCAGCAGAAGTGAAGCCATGATTATATTTCCCATTCTCTCTTTTGGTCCCTCCCTTCAACAAAGGATGGCATGATGAATATGACTCTTTTCTCATCATTTTCCTCCTCTCTCTGGTATTGTGTTGTGAAATATGATCACACCATACGCAGGGCTCTTGTATTTATAGTGGGGGATCCTGAAAAGTTAATGGCCTACTCTTTTTATTCCTATTTTTTTCAATTTTTTTTTTTGTAATTGCTTATTTTATTTATTTAATTATGCATGCACTGTCTATGATAAGGTCACAGAGTTGTAAAGGACATAAAATAAAAGTTAAAACTCATCAACTTGGCTTTTGGGCATATTGTGTGATTAAATTAGAGTCAAACCTTTTTGTGTATCCAATTAATCTTATGGGTTTTTCTAGAAAAAAATTATAAAAAATTGGTGGGCGATCAAGTGGCTGGGAAAACTAATAAATTAGTAGGAAGTTTGACCTAACTTGATCAATAGTAAAAACATTTTTGATAATGTTATTCTCACATTTTAAATTGTTACTTCTACACTATTTAATGCGTAAAATTACTATATTAATCTTTATTATTTTTACAACATAAATTTTAATATAGGGGCAGTGAAGTAAATTTATAACACAAACAATATAGTAATTAATTAAATAGCGTTTGTCTTTGTATTTACAGCTTTATACACCAATTAATTACTAAACCTCCAGGAGCTACTAGCAAACGTCATAGGAAGAGACTTTTTTCTTTCTTTCTTTCTAAAAGTTTTTTAGTGTCAAGTGATTGTCGACATAACATAAAGTGGCCTACGTGTCGCATGCCTTGACCACGTGAGCCAGATTACGTGTCACATGTCTAGACCCTAGCACAACTTTATCTTTATATATATATTTCTAACAGTGACATCTCAGAAATAAGGTTGGACATACTAAGGCCCAAGTTTTTGTTTCGAGTCTCTCTCAGAGTAAATGAGTTGTTTGGTCTGGGCCGACTGTCATGGGCCCTACTGCGATATCGTCCTGCTTAAAGGCCACCTGTTCCATTGTCGCGCGACATTGAAGAATCTCTCATTAATCATCATATGCGTGTAGAGGAAGTAAATCATCTATTAGAAACTTTTGATCAGAAATTATATTACAAACATGTCATTTTAATCCTGTAATAATAGCAATAATAATAATAATAACATTTCATGATATTTGTATAAATCTATCATAAAATTTGCATAATACTAACAACAGTTAATTAATACGAGTGATTCGACGTTTATATCTTTTAAGTAAGAAATTAGCAGTTTAATTCTCACATACAAACAAACAACTCTCCCCATTCTCATCAACAGCTCCTTCTTTTTCGCTAGCCCCCATCCTGCAACTTCCCATTTGATGGCCAGAGGTGCAAACCATCCGGTCCTCTGTCAATGACTCCGGTTGGATGGACCGTGTCTAGAAACATTTCTAGCTCTTTCTCAGTAGTTCCTTCACATTTTAATCTCTGCCCGTCGCTTCGATGAGTTCCCACTTCCACTGCGCCGGCTGCTACTAGAATCCTCAATGCCTGCCTCAGTCCTGCCTTCAGGTTTTCCTTATCCAATGCGTGGAAGTTATAGCTTATCCTTCCTTCTGTCCTAACTTCTCCGGACCGGTGATCCCGAGCTATGGCGATCAGATGAGCTGTTCTTGAGTATTTCAACATTCTTTCCTTAAAGCCAAGTCCTGATTGCCAAGGGAATAGAGCAACAAATGATGCTGCTCCCAATGCAGGAGTTTCTATAATTGCCCTGACATTGGAGGAGTCCTCTCCTGATGTTACTTTGTGAACTGATGTGATTAGTTTCTGTGATTCCTTTATGGAGAGGCTTCCCTTTCTCTAATGGGACTTTTTGGTTTGTTGGATTTCCATCTCTGTCTACATGATATCCAATGGCTTCCCATGTTGGGTTCTCACCATTTTCATCAGCCTGCAGAAGGAACTCTCTATCCGAGTAATTTTGACATTTTTCATGTAAAATAAAATGTAAAGTGTTTATAATATACTTTAAGCAAAATTTATTAATTAACTAGACCCTCCATTAATTTTTTAATCATTTTAGATTATATACCCACTAAAATTAGACAACTCGATGATGACGTCGTTTTTTTTTTCTAAAAAAAATTAAGGGTCATAGAGGATTTTATGGATAAAAGACATAAAACAACCCTGGACTTTGAGGTTTTATTTAATGGGAACCCTTAACTTTGAAAATGTTTAATTACCCCCCTGAAGTATATCTTAAATGCTAAAATACAACCCTGCCGTCACGGAAAGTATACGTGGCATCGTTATGTGCCACGTCAGGCACTCTTTCCTGCCATGTCAGCATACACGTCACCCCCACCTGGACAGTTGACAACGTGGACGTGGGTCCCACATCCACTCCAACTTAAGAGTGCACTGCTCTCTCCCATCGCTTTCATTTTTTCTTCTTCCCGCTTGATTTCCACAACCCTAACTTCGCAATTTCAAAACGCTAACCCTTACTCTCATATCATTTTATACAGAAACAACAACTATGCATAATGTACGGTTTTGAATAGATTAGTTGTTAATTGAGATTGTGGATTCGCGTTTCTGGGTTGAAGGTGTCCGATTGAGAAGACGATCGAATTGCTGTGGTGGTGAAGAAGACGCCCGCGTTGCATACGATTTGTCTTTGAACGAGGCTTGCGTTCGAGCACTATTTGGTACGTATTTCGAATCGAATCTTTGACTGTGGGGTATTGTTTTCTTGGTAACGTTGCTGTCACTGTGGTCCTGTCCGTAGATTAGGGTTTCTGCTGTGTGGTCCATCTATGGCTAGGTTACGAATATATATTGGGGGGGTGATATTATGGAAGGGGAATAAACTTAAATATTTGGGTGGTTTTGTCGATGAGATAGACGTTGATCCTGACACAATGACATTCCTAAAACTATTAGGTTGGTGTGAATCAAAAGGTTTTAGAAACATTAATTGTTATCATCTTAAACTCCCAAATTCACATGCCATATATGAAATTAGTGGTGATGATACAATTATGCCCCTTGTAAGCCATTTAGTCAGTGGTGGTGAATGTGTTATCTACGTGGAACATGGTGACAAATTTCACCCTCTACTGTCTTTTGATAACCCTACATTGACTGGTATAAGGCTTGGTTTGATAAATGAGGATGATAAGTGTAGAGATAGTAATGACCTTGGAGGAAGTGATGAATTTGTTGATGCAAATGTTGGGACCAACAGTTTAAATGATGAGGGTGGGTTTAGAATCGATGAGAGTTATTGAAGTGGAAACATAATGGGTGAAAAGGTAAGGGCGGCAGTTGGAGAATTGAAGCGCAATAAATTAGGAACTAACAATGTGAGTGTTGGGTATGTCCAGGATGTTAGTGGTGGTTTGGGAGGGGATGGTGAAGATAGTATGGAGGAGGTAACAGTAGAGGGGCAATTCTTGGGTGATTTAATGGAGGACATTGGACTTGATGAGTTGGATATGGATAATGTTGTCAATGATTTAGACCAACATGAAGAGGAGGAACCTAATGACGAAAGGGAGAATGACTTTAGGGAGGAGCAAAGTGAGTATGAGGGTGCCGAGCATGAAGGCAATGATCCTGGTGAAGACTTTAAAGGTACTGACAAATGTTTGTTTATTAGCTGTTTGTCCTCATATGCAGAAACTCCTTATTTATTTTATTAGTTATTTGTCTTCTGTCTTTTGTATATAAATATCCATACATATGTATTTTATTGTTGTTGGTACTCATAAATGGTATTTTAATACTTATTGGTACTCACAACATGTTATTTTTATACTAATTGGTACTCACAAATGGTATTTTAATACTTAAACATTATACTATCTGTTGCTTCTTTATTATAGTGGTGGTTTGGTGTTGTTTGTGAATAGGTACTACTACTGTTAAAGTAGCTCTGTGTGGAAATGAAGTTAATGGTTTTCAAGTACCTGAAGAATACTTGGTGGAGGTAGAGGAACTAACTGATAATGAAGATGAAGAGTTGCAGCAGGGGAGGAAGTTATTGAAGGGACTGTTTGAGAAAGGAAAGAAAAACAAGAAATATAAAGTGCAACAACTTGCAAATGACCTAGAGGCTGAAGATCTACAAACTATTAATGATGAAGACAGACAGCAGAGCAATGATGGAGTGCATGCAGTCTGCAGTAATGGAGAACCAAATTATAGTGATGAAGAAGGAAGCTTTACATGTACTACCAATGGTGAGCATGTGAGTCTACGACCCTCAAGATCTCATTTTTTTAAGCCAGAAGTCAAGGTCCCTGTCATTATTAGTGGCCTCAAGTTCTTAAACAAAGCCCAGTTCAAGTTGGCTGTGGACAGATTAGCTCTGCACCAGCATAGAGACATCAAGTATGTGAAGGATGAAGTTGATCGGTGTAGAGCTGAGTGTAAAGATGAAGAATGTGATTGGAGGATGTTGTGTAGCATAGATCGCAAAAGTGGAGACTGGCAAGTCAAGACGTGTCAACCAACTCATTCTCACCTGTGCCAAGAAGTTTTAAAGAGTTCGAGGTTAACCTACAAGGTGATTGCTGAGTATTTCATTAGGAAGCGTGGTTTGTCAGCCTTATCAATGACCCAGCAAGAGATCAGTGATGGTGTATATAAGAAATGGACTATCGACCCCTCAATCACCCAATGTCGCTGGGCTAAAAAGAAGATTTTGTCAAGGTTGCAAGGAAATGTTCAGCTGGAATTTGACAGACTGGAGGACTATGCTGAAGAATTAAGAAGGAGTAATGCAGGAAGCACCATCTGTTTGGACACTGAAGAAGTTGATGGGCAAAGAGTTTTTACTGGTTTGTATATTTGTTTTGCTGCAATGAAGAGGGGTTTTAGGAATGGGTGCAGGCGTATCATAGGTGTGGATGGGGCATTCCTAAAAGGTCCCTTCAAGGGAGAATTATTGGCAGCTGTTGGTAGGGATGCCAACAATCAAATGTACCCTTTGGCCTGGGCGGTGGTTCATAAAGAAGATATGAAGACGTGGAAGTGGTTTTTATTACTACTGATGCAAGATTTGAATATTGATGGTGGGACTGGTGGGGGGTGGACATTTTGCAGTGACCAACAGAAGGTATGTGTCCTTATACTTTATTTATGTGCAAAATATTCTTAGTCATCAATTTATTGATGTGTTAAATGTCCTTATAATTTACTTTTTTAGGGGCTTGTCCGAGCAATATATGATCTCATGCCACATGCAGAACATAGAAGGTGTGCAAGGCATATATTTGCAAAATGGAGGAAAAAGTACAGTGGTGCTGCATTCCAAAAGCAATTCTGGGCAACATGTAAAGCTAGCACAAGGCAAGATTATGAGACAGAGTTGATCAAATTGGAGAATCTTGGAAGTGAGGCAAAAGAAGATTTTGAGAAAGCTAATCCACAGCTATGGTGTAAGGCTTTTTTCACCAACACTCACTGTAAGTCTGATGTTGTGGACAATAATATGTGTGAAGGTTTCAATAGCTTTATCTTGCCAGCTAGATTTAAGTCCATCATTTCTCTACTAGAAAAGGTCAGGCTTATGGTTATAAAGAGGACAAATGATAGGAGAAAATTCATGGATACGTTCAAGGGTCATTTTGGAGGTAGGATATGGTCTAAAATTGAGGTGAATAGAGACATAAGTAGAGAATTTAGAATCCTTCATGCTTGCTCTACTGGATTTGAGGTTGCTAGGTCTAGTGACATGACTGACAAGTACATTGTCAATTTAACCAAACAGACATGTAGTTGCAGATTGTGGGATTTAACAGGGATTCCTTGTGGGCATGCCTTTTGTGCAATAAGGTTCAATAAGGAGGTTGTGGAAACATATATCAGTCCATACTACACAAAATCCATGTTTGAGAAGTCATACAAGTTTACAATCAGACCAGTCAATGGGCCTAAGTTCTGGCCACAAACTGACAGAGGACCAATTCATCCACCTAAACCGACTACAGCTAAGGGAAGACCGAAAAAGCAACGAATTTTGGAAAATTGGGAGGAAGTTGCTGGTGTAGGCATAAAACTGTCCAGGAAAGGGACATTGATAACTTGTGGGAACTGCTTTCGTCGGGGACATAACAGGAGGAGTTGCCAGAGAAAGGTTACACTTTTTATATGCATAACTTGCTGCTTGTTTTTTAATATGCATAACTTATTTCTCGTTTGTTTATATTTTACTCATTGATTGTTTGTTTGTTTATAGGGACCGAGAGCACAAGATGCAGAACAATCAGCAGAGGCTCCTATTGCAGCACAATCAGCAGAGGCTCCTGTTGCAGCACAATCCGCAGAGGCCCCTGTTGCACCAACGATAGAGACACCAATTGCACCAGAAGCACAAAATGAGGACCGGATAGAAGGGGGTTCACAATCCACTCAAGGTGCACCAGTGCTCGACCAGCCAATTGTAGCACCAAAAAGGAAACGAGGCAGGCCTGCAAAGATGCAACAAGCAATTCCACATCATCCCCAAGTTGATCCAATTCCATCACAACTATCTCCACATCAGCCCCAACGCAATCCAATTCCAACACAACCCAAAAAGAAAGGAAGACCTCCAAAGAACACTACTGTGATTCCACCACCACAGCCTGAACCAAGGATGACAATAGGAAGACAATGTAAGGAGAAGTTTGTGGGAATTGGACAGCCTGGTAGGGTATCTCAAAGGATTGTGAAAGTACCGTTGAGGTACCAAGATTGATGCAGCTTCTTTTGACAACATGTTGTAGCTTCTTTTGATTACTTGTTGTACTAGTCAGAACTATAAGATCTATGGTTGTTATCTACGGTTGTTTTGTTGGAACTAAGATCTATGGTTGTGTTGTTGTCCTAAGATACTTTTGACAGCTACTTATGAAAACAGATGTAATCCTTCTTTCAGTACAATGACATCTTTCTTATGTACACTACAGTACACTAACACTAACACTAACACAAGGTGCACCATTGCTATTTGGAGGAAAATTCTATGTTCATTGCAGTACACAAACCATAACCATTGTTATTTGGAGGCAACTTATCTATTCATTCATTACGTTACAACAATTCATAACAGTACTGTAACCATGATCACTGTAAATAACTTAAAGTGCTAAAACATACATGAATGTAGCAACAATCCAGCAGCAGAACATCAACCACATTCTTCTACGCATTTTATCACTATAACTTATCTGTTTACTAACTACTAACTTCAATCTTTCATTTTCCTCTTTCAATTCTTTTGCATCATTCTTCAAAATCATAACCATTGCCTCCTTCTGCCTGAGTTCTTCACCATCATTTGCTAACATATCCATGGATGCCACCAGTTCTTTCTCCCTATTCCTCAGTCCAATAATGACCTCTTTCGCCCGATCTTGCATCTCGTCGTCTACCCATCTATGAAATTTGCATCTCTTGAAAAAACCACATGTTAGAAATCTCCTGCCATGATTAAAATCAGTCCAAGAAACCCATAGAGGAGCCTTCTTTCCACAGTAGCACTTAACATCTGGCCCTTCATACATCAACACTGGTTTTTGACCAATTGTTGAAATTGTGTAAGTTTGACGATGTGACGCATTGTGCCCAACTACTGAATGTGACTCGGCGTTGGAGCTGGAGCATGAGGACCGAGAGGAAGAAGTGGGCGACGGTTTCATTCTTCGATAAGAAGCAGCAGCAATGAAGTTAGGGTTTTGAGGTTGTGGCTAAGACGATGGATTAGGTTTTGGAGTTAAGCAAGAATGAAATAGAGGAGGGAAGAAGAAAAAATGAAAGCGATGGGAGAGAGCAGTGCACTCTTAAGTTGGAGTGGATGTGGGACCCACGTCCACGTTGTCAACTGTCCAGGTGGGGGTGACGTGTATGCTGACATGGCAGGAAAGAGTGCCTGACGTGGCACATAACGATGCCACGTATGCTTTCCGTGACGGCAGGGTTGTATTTTAGCATTTAAGATATACTTCAGGGGGGTAATTAAACATTTTCAAAGTTAAGGGTTCCCATTAAATAAAACCTCAAAATCCAGGGTTGTTTTATGTCTTTTATCCAGGATTTTATATATTTATTTTTCTACAAAATAAAGCTAATAGATGAACTCATTAATTAGATAATGTGATTAGCTCAAATGCTAAAATGCATTGCATTCTTGAAACGGTATTTTGTTCGCCCATGTAGTGATTTGCGTAAAAGAACTTACATTCAGTACGCCAAAACAATGTTGATCCTTAATTTCTTCTTTCTACAGAGGATGGCATGATGAATTTGACTCGTTTCCCATATTTAATAATCTGACTTTTCTCTCTTGTTGTGTTCTATATCTCTATTATATGCTCTGCCACTTGTGTTTTGTAGTGGGATTTTGAAAGGGAAATTCATTTAGTTTAATATTTAATTAAACATTGTGGAGGATAAGATCATAATTACTAATTAGAGTGTTAGGTCTTCATAATTAAAGGGTTAGGAAAAAGAAGAAGGGAGACTTTATGACTAATTTGCTATTTATTCATTCGTGGCCTAATGTCTCTTAATATGGACATAAAAAGTAAAGAGATACGAGCCACATCTAAATACCACATTTTAACTAGGTAATTAATTGCGCACTAAACCATTAAAAATCGTATTAAAAGACTGGGAGTAATTATTGGGTGTTCCGGGGATGACATCTCACACGAGTGAATTGTCATACTCTTACCAATAAAAAAACCATATGGCGGATTTTTTATTGCTAAGAGTATGACAACTCACTCGTGTGAGATGTCATCCCCGAAACACCCAATAATTAGTCGGGAACATGGTCCGTTGGGTGCACATTTTGCAATGTGACCCTGCCTCCAAGTCCCACCAAATCCAACGGCTTTAAACATCCCGGGTCAACAAATAAACGAAAGACATTAGATGGTCCTGTGCATTACAAAATTACTTGGCAGTAGTATCTTATTCTTGTTGATATAAATAAATTTTATGAAAGACGGGCAGGATAACAATATGATGCATAGAATTTAGTGTGAATGACAAAGATAATAGAAAATGAAACCCAGCTGTTTCATTTAATGAAAGGATTAGTTATAATATCCTTGGTAATAGAAAACGAAATCCACCTGTTTTAATTAATGCATGATTTGATTTGATCTGATCTTTGATAACATAATCATACCCAATCACGGTCCATGATTGTGGACTGTTCCCTCCATCGTTAATGACTTCCAAGTAATGAATTATATATTTTGATTTTATGAATCCAATTAATAACTTTCAAAATGATTTAATAAATCAATAAAAGTCAATCAAGTATTATAATATTGCTCATCGTTTTTTCATTAAAAATATAAAAATAATAATATTTTTTTATTAAAAAATCATTTTATTAGTGACGGGATTTTTTCCCGTTTTGATTTGCCTCACATCACATTCATTCAGTCTAAGGTTAGGTTGTGCGTCCATGGTTCGTACGTAGATTTGCGTCACATCACATTCATTCAGCCTAAAGTTAGGTTTGGGCCCATGGTTTGTACTTTTTTTTGGGTGGACCTTTCAACTTTGATGAAAGCCCCTTTCCCTCTCGTGACAGTACTCAGTTCTGAACCCAAGCAATGGGCCCATGATTTGTACTTTTTTTTTGGTGGGCCTTTCAACGTTGATTGAAGCCCTTTTCCCTCCCGTGACCAGTAGTACTCAGTTCTGAACCCAAGCAAGGACCATAATGCTGCCCAATAGGATCACCGACTTAATCAATTTTTTTTACAAAAAAACGTTCCGTTGCCGGGACTTGAACCCGGGTCTTTCGGGTGAGAGCCGAATATCCTAACCAACTAGACTACAACGGATTAGTGATTTTTGTTAACAAATAATTTTTAAAATAGTAAACTCACACATTAATTGACGTCCCACCTGCCACGTGACCGTTGACGAGGATGGATGGTTAGCCAGCTCAGCCATTAGGTCCAGTATCCTCAGCACGCACACAAGAAGCCACGTTTGCTGTCTAGATCCTTGAATAGGAACTTTGAAGGCTTAAGGCACCAGGAAGTCCCTCCAGTTAATATTTTCATTTTTGTCAATCCATTTTTCAAATATTGTTCGTTTCAGTCCCTTCTGTTAGGTCCGTTAGCACCACGAAGTCCCTCTCGTCAGAAAAGGACTTAATGGAGACAAACGTCCGTTAAGTCTCATTATTTTATTAATTTTTCTGATACTAGCACTGTTCACGGGCCCCATCTCGTCAGATTTTATTTAATTTTCAAATTTTCCTTCCATTTTTCAAGAAATTAATTAAAATTACCAAAATAAAATTATTTTAACAAAATAAATGAAATTAGCTTAACAAAATTAATTTAAATAACAAAATTAAATTATCTTATTTAATTAAACTAAATAAACAAACTTAAACTAAATAATTTTAATTACCATTCTTAATTAAACTAACTTAACAAAATTAACTTACTAAATAATTTTTCCAAGAAATTAATTAAAATTACCAAAATAAAATTATCTTAACAAAATAATTTTTCTTTGTTATTTAAATTAATTTTGTTAAGCTAATTTCATTTATTTTGTTAAAATAATTTTATTTTAGTAATTTTAATTAATTTCTTGAAAAATGGAAGGAAAATTTGAAAATTACATAAAATCTTACGAGATGGGGCCCGTAAACAGTGCTATTATCAGAAAAATTAATAAAATAATGGGACTTAACGGACGTTTGTCTCCGTTAAGTTCTTTTCTGACGGAAGGGACTTCGTGTTGCTAACGGACCTAACAGAAGGGACTGAAACGAACAATTTTGAAAAAATGGATTGACAAAAATGAAAATATTAACTGGAGGGACTTCCTGGTGCCTTAAGCCGAACTTTGAACCCCTCCGGAAATGCATTATCACAAATAAATCATAATCCTATTATTCTTTAAATAAAATTATACATTTACCTTTTTATATAAAAAAATAATCTATTGAGGCGTATACTCTCTATGTGCATTTTTCTTGTTTTTAAAGAAAACACCAACATTATAAAAACTCAAAAGTATTGAAATATAAATAGAGTTCTTTATATCCATGAGAGAAAAAGAACCAAAAAAGATCAACTCAAACTCAAACTCTCTAAATATCATTATTCATAGTCTTAACATAAGCATATTACAAGTAACATAACACAAACCACAACTCCACGGTTTTAACTTATAACACAGTTTTCCATTGCAGTCTAACTACAGCAGCTTCAAGAGCGTACCATGCCTACAATATGTGCTTCCACATAGCTGGACGATCTCTTGAAATGAGGAGAACACGCGATGACAGATAATCGAAAGAAGGGGAATACAAGTCATCAGAGCCGATGACATCTTTGACCTCTTGGATCGCATCAGAATCGATAGTGTTCGTTAACTGTATAGGGTCCTCCTTCAAGGCATCGAACACAAACAGTCCCTGCGTGCAAGCAGCCATGACGAAGTTTGAATTTCCCCAAACCTGAGTTATGGCTGAGTGATGTGAGTTGTTGGCGTTGGACTCTGGCAGTGAGTAAGTGCTCACTAGCCTTTGTTGACGCAATGAGAACTGCTGCACCTGCCAACAAGGATGTTTTTTTCCTGACAACCTCAGGTTAGAGCAGCCAACATAGATCGAGCTTCCACGGGTGAAAACTGATTGCATGGTTACACCAACTTTTGAAATCTTAAGTCCTACACCAGATGGATGGCGAAAATCTAAAACATTAATAGAATCAGCAGTGCAGAACACACCATCATTTCCTTCAGCTTCTGCAGAAGTTGCCCTGCGTTACAAAAAACAACTACTTGAGAAATGATGACAGTACTTACCAATTGCTTCCTAGCAACAGGTACTTTATAATGAAAATACACAAAGATTAGATCCTATTCATAAACTTACAAGCGATGGGAATATCAAATTTCTGCACAGTAAATGTAATAAATAGTAGTAAAAAGAAAAATCGCCAATAAATAAAATAATAATAAAATAAAAAACGAAGTGAACGTGTATCTAAAAGAAAATGATGCTTTATTCACTTTTTCCCTTTTAAGAGAGTGAAGTTGGCTCAAGGCACGGCATCCGAATCCACTTCCAAGATTTTTTTGGCGTTGTAGAAAACTTTAAATGGAACTTCTCCAATCATGTTTTTTTCCCCCAATTTTCTATTAACAGCATAGCGTTACTCTACTTAAACAATTTAAATTGACTCTTGAAATCAAAAATTGCCACAGCAAAGCATGCCATCTTCAGCTTCAGATATCAAAGGGTCTAAAACATGCCATAGATTTTGCTAAAACTATAGCATATATCAGAAGTGGACAAAATCAAGAAACAATCAGCGGAAGGAAATTGATGAAAGATAAACAATGAGAGTTACCTCAGAAACTTATTCTTCACAAAGTATTCCAGTTCTTTTAGAAGAAAGGATGATAACCAACTACTCACAGAAACAAATAAGATCCTCACCTTTGTCGAACTCCGCCACCTAATTCAGCATCAGTGTTGATGACATGAAGAGCAGAGATTTTTCGACCAGACAAAGAGACAGAGGACAATGGTTGAGGGTTAAGAGAGTTCACATCCCACACAGAAATTGTCTCTGTTTCTGCTACAACCACTTTGCCTCTGTTTCTCCACTGCAAAGGGCTGGAATAATCCATTGCTAACACTGGCTTCTGCACTTCCCATTTCATTATTAGCTCACCATCACGGATATCATGTACTTTTACGAGCCTTTGTGAGCTGGCAGTAGAGATGATAAGAGGTCCACATGGTTTATACCACCACTGTTGAGTTTCTGGTAACAGCAAGCTAGATAAAGCATTTCGTCTATATGTAGTATTAGTGGGTAGGGGACCAAGTACAGTTCTTTGAGCAGTTGTACCTCCATCCTCAATGTGAAAAGCTCGAACATCTTTGGTATAGAAATCCCATGAACAAAAGCCTGCGTCTAGAGTATTCCCGGCAGATGCAGCCACAACATATCTCTCTGAGCAGCCATCTGCACTTGGTGCTCGTAGTATCCAACAATCTCTCCAAATATTAGGTGAGACTCCCACTGGGGGATTGTACACTGCCTTTTCCTAAAAAATTGTGGACCATCAAACCTCAAACTAAACTCCATGAAGTTGGTTATGGCATTGTGAGCATGAACCTGATAATAACCTCAAGGAGACATACGTGATTGAAATGCTAATTTGTTCATATAAGCAAATTTGGAAGAACTAAATAATTAGAAATAAGCATACAGTGAAACTATTTTTAGCAAGGGAAGATACTTGTGAAAGATTTTTTTTTTAAATCTACTCTAGAGGATCCCAAATTGAATTCAGAAACTTAGCAAGAAATATGCCACTAAAAATTTCAGGATATTCCTCACTAAAAGCATGAGAGAGAATCGTCTTCACAAAAAAACTAAATAGGAGCAATACATACCTCACAGTTGGCAATATCATAAAACGAGCATGACCCATCATCATGAGCAAGAAGGACTGACTCTCCTTCAGATACAAACCATCCACCTGTTGAACTTTTGCACCCTATCTCATTTACCTGATAGACACTAGTATCTTCTGCTTCCTCACCAATTGAAAGTGTATTTTTATTTTCCTGGTCATCAGACTCATCAAGTGTTTCATCAGTTGTAAGTAGAAGGTCTTCCTCACTCTTTCCATTGAGCGTGTTTAACGTGCCTTGCTCTTCTGAAGCACCAGCGCCGTCTGTTCCTTGAACTTGACCAGCCTCAGATCCCACAATTGTGTGTGTCGTAGTTACTTTTGCATCTTCCATACCTAGTGAAGCCAAAAACTCAATTGCAATTTGATTCTCTTCAACAGGGCTCAACATCTTCTCTTCCTTTAGTTTACGAGATGATTCAACAACATTAGATTCGTCATGACAGTGAGAACTCCCCAAAGATGCCTTCAATGTTATGCGCTCCCTAAGCAACTTATGATGAGGCAACAACCTGGCTTCAAGGTCTACACCATTCAACCCTTTAACTGAACCACCCTTAGGATCATCCACTTTCACATCTACGCCTTTCTCGCCAACCTTATTCTCTCCACCACTTTTCAAGGATGGATTGGCTGCAACATGCCCCATCACTTTCTCAATCCCAGAAATCTTGTCTTGAATATCTGAAAGTATCAACTTTGATGAATCTGGATTATTCATATCTATCATCTCCTTTGTCCTCTTAATATCAGATGCAATCCTCTTTACTTTACCTTCCAAAAATGCAAGCTTCTCATGAAGCTTACTGGGATATTTACAACCAAAGTTTCCTTTCCCTTCTTCGTTCAAGCATGTATCTTTTCCACCTGACTCACATTTTTCCACGCATGCCTTATCAGGTTTAACACTGTTTGGAACTTTTAAGCCCAAATTTGAAACACGCACACTCTCGGACTCAGTTGATTTAATTAAATTCGAGCTTAACTTAACTCCTTTACTAGAACTAGCATTCAAAACACTAAACCCATGAGAATTCTCCTTATTACTTTCAAAAGTTCCAACTTTTTTCACAAACCCGCCATTTTTCTTCCCTGCACTAGACAAGGACACCACCAGACTAACCTCACCCTCTCCTTTCCCCATCTTAGAATCCCTAAATACCCTAATAAATTCAGAGGGGCTTTGACTCCTACCTCTTGTAGGCGCTGAAGATGTTGACCACCGCATGCGGTGCCCTTCTCTTCCATCACTCCCAGTACGCGCCGCCGCTGCAGCTGCCTTGTCTACCCGAGGGACTGGCTGGATCTCCGGCTTCTGGACCCGGGAAATTGAGCGGGGATTCTCCTTGCCAGATAGGGACTTTTTGAGTGCTGAATTAGGATTTGAAATTGGAGTTAGGGTTTTGGACGCTTTCGGGGCGGTACTGGTGGGTTTCAATCCGGCTGAAACAACGCCGTTTCGATCTTTTACACGGCGGGTGGATGGAGCTGACATTAGAATTCTGGATTGTAGATTGAAAGGAGATATAAATTACTCGGTGTTTACTGGGTTTGTGAATTGATTTGGGAGAGGATTTTGGGTTCTTCCGGTGAGAAATGGTCAAAATGGAGAGCGTCTAGGGGTTGTGAAATTTTGACTAAAATTTGAGCGGGAAATGATATGATTTTGAGTTTTGAAAGTTTTTCGGGGGACTGTTTTTTTTTTATTGTTTCTTGGTTTTATTATTTATGGGTAAAAAAATAAAAAACACCTCAACAAAAGCTGCTACACAAACAAAACAAAAAAATCACTTTGCTATTGGAAATTGGAATTCAGCCAAATTAGTACTCTCTCCAACTTTTTTTATTTGACGTGCATTTGTTTTTTATAAAAATTAAGAAAGTCTGATGCAGTCTGTACAAGGCTGGAAATAACTGACGTCATTGACAACTCAGTCCGTTTACTTTGTTTTTAACCAAAAAAGTCCTTAAACGACGAGTAATTTTGGGGGCGGCGCATCGCATCATACGGGACAAAAAAGAGAAATAAAAAAATTAAAGGGCCATATTTTAAATGAAAAATAAAAGACGGAAAAGAATGTGCTAGGGCAAAAGCAGAAATGAATTTCTCCTCCTCCGTTTTCAAATGAAAAATAAAACAAGTTTGGACGGAATGATCACAAAGGTGACCATAGATTCTTGCCGGAAATGACGAGGCGAGCAGAACGCAAGTGGCGACGGCCGCATCAGTGATTGGACGCGCCGGCGCATGGAAGGAGTGACGGAAGCTTCGACTGAGATTGGTGGCGTGTGGCTGGTCGGAATGGCGCCGTTCCACCTGCTCCCGACTCAAAACGTCCTTCCGCTCCTTTATGTGGCGGCGGTGAGAACAAAAAACGATGACAGAGAGAAAGAGGAGAAAAATGGCTCGTTCACTATTCATCTGACAACGCACACTGCCCCTATTTATCTCCACCGTTGATCTATTGACTTTCATTTTTCAAACATCATCAAACTGTTCCACTCTTCTTCTCTATCCATGCGTCAATTAATTTGCTTAAATGGAAACAAGCCTAAACAATTAAAACAAGTTAGAGGGAGTATTTTTTAATTACTGATTGTCTAGGACTATCAGTGGTGGGACAACGTAATCTGCCAGTGTCCAGTGTCTACACACAACAAGCATCACACATTCTCTAATCAAGAAACCGGAATCGGGTCGCGACTCGCGGCCACCGCATGGATTTTCATCCCCATAAAAGAACTTTCACAATTCGAAATAGCCATTAACAGAAACCAATTCGCAGATTTGATTTTGCTGCTTCACAATTCCCGTTCCTTCTTAAGAGTGACAAAATTTGAGCAGTAATTAAACCCATACCCATGGCTTCTTTAGGCTCTCTTCTTCAACCTCCATCACTTCTCCGTTCGTCTCCTTCCTCGTCGTCTTCTTCTTCTTCAGCTATTATATGCTCACTTCCCAGCAAAATTGAGACTGCAACAAGAGCTCCTCTATACGTGTCTTCAAAACGACATCGATTTGGCTTGTGTTTGAACGACGGTGATGGTGGGAAGCAGAGGAGTGTCGTTTCGAGATCAACTCTTGATGAGGTGTATCTTGTCGACCCACCTCCTGTAAACGAAGCAACTGCTGCTTTGAAGCTCAAGTTGCTGGTTAGTTCGTCTTTTTAAAGTTGGAGAATTTTGATTGCTTATTTATTTTTTCCAAGTTATTTGCACTTTTCGATCTTAGTTGTAAATGTTTGCTAGTGTTCTATCTGGATGCTTATTGGGCTTTAATTGGGTGATTGAATTACAGTTAATTAAGTTTTTGATTAGAGAATTTCGGTTAATTTCCATTTCCATGCTTATTTCCAGACTTAAATTACTCTTACGCCATCTGACAATATCTGGGTTAATGCTTAATTAGGTCAGATTTTTGTTTAGAATTAATCAGAGATGATTGAGTGTTGCAATTGTCAGTGAGGCGATGAGTCATGTGGGGATTGATGCGTTGGTTGATGCATTTATCAGTAGTTAGTTGAGGTGTGTGAACCAAAATAAAGAGAAATAAAGATTAGATATAAGAATTAATGGAATGAGTTTTTATCATTCCATTAAGATTTACTCTCCGTTCGCACTTAGTCTAGTACTAATTTATTGGATGTGGAAATGCAGAGTATTGTTTCTGGCCTGAATAGAGGTCTTGCTGCAAGTGTAGATGATCTGCAGAAAGCAGATGCTGCTGCTAAGGAGCTTGAAGATGTGGGAGGACTAGTAGACCTTTCAACTGATATTGATAAACTGCAAGGAAGATGGAAGCTTATATATAGCAGTGCCTTCTCAGGTCGCACTCTTGGTGGAAGTCGTCCTGGACCTCCCACCGGAAGACTGCTTCCGATAACGCTTGGGCAGGTATGCAAATGAACACGCCTTTTATCTTTTCTCTTGACTACCGTACCTACATACAGGCATATTGTACCGGACACATTTCATAGAATCTGCTATTAGTTGCTAATATAAGCTTTCTTAATTTGCATTGGTACATGCTCAGGTCTTCCAGCGGATTGACATCTTCAGCAAAGATTTTGACAACATAGTAGAGCTTGAATTAGGTGCTCCTTGGCCTATACCTCCCGTTGAAGTGACCGCCACATTGGCACACAAATTCGAACTTATAGGTAACTTTTTCCTTGCCTATTCTAGAACCGTTTATGTTTTATGATACTTTACTTAGAAGCTAGAGAACAATACAAGTGCTTTGATCTTTTGAGAACAGGATCTGCAAAAATTAGAATCATATTCGAGAAGACAACGGTAAAGACTAAGGGGAACTTGTCACAACTTCCACCCTTAGAGGTGCCAAGAATTCCAGATGCATTGAGGCCTCCATCTAATACAGGAAGTGGTGAATTCGAAGTTACCTACCTTGACTCCAACACTCGTATTACCAGGGGTGATAGAGAAGAGCTTAGGGTTTTTGTACTCGCGTAGTATCTTTTGCTTAGCAGCTGTTTTACCATACTCTAAAGTTCATGGTTCCTTGTACATCACAAAAGTTTGTAGTATTTTTTTTTTAAAGTCGTAACCTGACACATGAATTGACAAAGAAATATGAATGAAGCTGAGAATTTGATTGTAACTTGCCAGGATTTTTTCCAACATTAGTTAGTTGATTGAAAACACAAAGTACAACCACGAGAAAAGAAGGGGCAGGAACTCCACGTTGAGGCGAAACTTTGCCTCTTTAGGCAGGTTTTCAGAATTCTAAAGTTGATCCTGCAATGTACATGCATCAGCTAGAATTTATGGCAGTTAATAACATCCAGGATCATCAGAATGTCTAATGACTGCCCCATGATCGATTTCATTAGCCATAGATGTTGGAATTTATAACGTCAATGACTAACAAAGGATGATTAAAAGTCAATTTCCTTTAGTTTCAACTTCATGAATTGCAGGCAAGAGCCATTCATTCCAATAAAACACAGTATCAAATCATCACATTGTTGGAGATCCATGTCTAAGCATTGGCCTATGAAAACATTGTAAGACTGTCTAGTCAGTGACTCTTCTTTGGTTCTGCTGTATAGTCCTTTAGTAGTGCCTCAACATCTTTCCAGAATAGGCCCTCCACTAAAACTCCATCCTTGGTGAACCTGCAAGACTGTAAGATTAGAGAACGTGGTAGAAAGGTTACACACATGCATAAACAGAGTAGTGTGATGAGAGGCACCATTTGGTGACGCTTTTCGTGAGCTCCACAGTTTTGCCTGCAGAAACAGACTTGGGATCTGCACTTGCTATGCTAAGAGTGTATTCGTCAAAAAATCTTGGCAACTTGGAGGAGATAACTAAGCCAGTGCTTGTGTAAGAGCCCTGTTCAGATAAGTAACATCAAGATGGACAAACTAGAAAGGGGAAAACAAGAGAAAGCAGAAAACGGCAAAAAACTAGGAACGTTAATGTTAGACATGCCAGAGTTGCTAGATATCAGGAGCTTGGAAGCATGCACAAAGAAATTATTAAGCTAACATAAGTTCAATAAGCTTCAGCTTCAAAGATGAGGAATAACAGCAATTTCTAATGTAAATGCGAAGGACACCTCCCTTTGAGGAAAAGAAAAGTACTTAAAGAGCAGCCAGAAACAAACCAGATACATGAAATCATCAGTTAACCAAATATTTCCCTTTGCATTCATAACAAATTGATCTTCAAAAAGTGAACCGTAAAAGAACAACGAAAAAAACATTAAAGTTCCTGTTGCTTCTGCTTTAACATAAATCGCAGTCTGTCAGATGGCTTAGCATATGTGTCTACCTATGTACATAGAATGATTAACGTTGAAATCAGCAATTAACTCCACGATACATGGTTTTTGGAACACCATGAATTCTAGGAAAAATTGGCTCATCCAGGCAGTTATGCAACAGGATGACTGAGCATATCACCAACAAAAGTAGTTTAAACAACTAGCTTGTCTCCTTTAACAAATACAACATGTGCAATCCATTGCAATATGCTTACTCAAATTTGATAGTATTGCTGAACAAGTTAAACATTCAAGATAGACTTATTCATTAACCAAATTAAATTGCTACGGTTCCACGTAACATTCACAATCACAACAACTAAAAACTACACTTTATGACGTATTCAAATCCATGAACTTACCTTAGGAGGATAGGTAAACAGAATCGCGTTCTTCTCTTTTGTGTACGTAAGCAGCTGCAACAATCCGTTGAAAACTACATACGTACCCCATGGTTAAGGACTAAACAGATCCAAAATTGGACAGAACAAAATGTAAATAACATGTAGACAATCAAAAACACAACCAATCCTAACATGAAACAAGACGAAAATTAAAACAAATAAATTGGTAGAAAAGGATATAATCCGATGCAAGCGAGCAGGAAATCCTTATTTTGAGGGAACTTCTTGTTGTAAAACTGAGCAAAAAGCGCAATAACGATGATAATTGCTCCAAGAAACAATCTGATATTGCTGACGGTCACATTCTCTGCATACCCATGACTCGTAACGATCTACAATTCAAATGTAAACAGGAAAATTCAAAAGGACTGAAAAGAAAAACTATTAAAATTAAGACGATTAGGGTTTTTACGTTGAGGAAGAGAGATTTGATACCTCTTGTACAGATTCGTCAAGGATGTGCTTGATGGAGTGGTGATCTAAGAGATTGGCTTTCTTAGGAGTGACTTTCGCCGCC
Source organism: Viola odorata (assembly GCA_963691705.1). NCBI lineage: Eukaryota > Viridiplantae > Streptophyta > Magnoliopsida > Malpighiales > Violaceae > Viola > Viola odorata. The sequence goes on along the minus strand of OY829539.1, from coordinate 69,981,839 downwards.
GAGTTATCCTTCTTCTCCGCCATTTTCAGTGAGGCCAATGTGCTGCGACTTGGAATTGATGAGACTACTCAGACTAGAGAGGTGAAAAATGAGGGCTTTTTTTCCGTTGTTTGACTTCACACAGCCAATGGACGTTCACCGTAACGTCACAGGGCAAAGCATCTTTGGCCCCAAAAAAAGAAGAAGAAAAGGAAAGAAATTTGGATCAGGAGTTTTGGACTTTTCGGCCCATAGACACTGGGCTTAGGCCTGTGATTCTTTTACCAAATTTGAAAATCTCTTTTAACAAAATGACAAGAAGCAAATTACATTAAGATTCATCATAGTATACTGAAATTAAGGTAGCGTTTGGTTGGCGGAATCAATGAGGAAAGTGATTCGAGAATCTGAGATTCCGAGCTTTATTGCATTTGGTTGCGTCAAGGAATCACTCTCCCCTGGAATCTAACTTTCCCTGACCGCCTTGACTTTCCCAAAAATGGGGGAAAGTGATTTCTTAGCTAGGGGGTGGGGAGAGTGATTCCCCCTACAGGGAAAGTTAATTTTTTTTGTTAAATTACATATTTGTCCAAAACTAATTATAAAAAATAACCTAATAAAGCGTCTTCTTCCTTCTCTGTTTTCTAAAACTTTGCCAAATTATATTAATTACACAAAAAATATATTAATTACATCAAAATTATAATTAATTACATCAAAATTATAATTAATTACATCAAAATTATTTTAATTACATCAAAATTATAATAATCACATAAAAATTACATCGTAATGATGTAAATAATAATAGGTAGAAGAAAATACGGTTAAGAACGGGAACAAATCATCTAAGAAATCTCGATCCTAGACTTGTCTATTGTTGCAGTTATGTTTTTTTGCATTACTAGAACAATATGTGTCATACTTTGTTATAATTTTCAAGGACCCTAATACGAAGGTTATGTCATTTGTCATTTTCTTTAACCTGCAAAAAACCATAGTTATAAAGCAAACTCATTTGATATTTTGATTGTTAAAAAATAGACAATTAAATAGATAGAAAGTCTAACGTGTTTAGAGGAAACTGTGTAGCACAGTATATATAGAAAAGAATAATTATACACCTAACAAGATAAAAAAAGACACTAACAAGATAACAAAGACACAAATATAGAAAAAGATAAAATAGTTATTTTTCTTACTTTCCTTGAAAATTCTCAGGTACAAAACAAATACAATAATGTTACTTTCCCGGGAATCTTAAATCCCAACCAAACACAAAAAACTAACATTCCCCTCAATCACTTTCCCCGGTATCATTCTTCCGGGAGAGTGATTCCAAGGAGGAAAGTAGCATTTCGTGAACCAAACGCTACCTAATAGTCGGGAGTTTCTATTTTCACATTATAATAATTTATTTTCATTGTCATAATTTTAATTTTTAATTTTTTACTCGTAAATTTAAATGGATAAATAATAGTCTTTTTATTGATTTTTGTTATTTTATCCTACACTTTTTAAAGACAAAAATACTACAACAAAAATATTAATTTAAAATAAAAATAGAGATAAATTAAGTTTTATGTCATGTAAATAGTGGCTCCCATTATATTAATTTAGAATAGGTGTGATTTGTAGGTTAGGATTAGAAGTGTAAGTGTTGTCGTTTTTAATTTTTAATATCAACAAATTAATTAATTATTTTTTAGTACAAATAGATTAATTATTTTTTATTACTAATTGAGATTACTATCACTTATTAATTATTACATTATATATTTTTTTGGTAAAAATTATTACACTATATATTATTTCATGTAATGATAAATTATGTATAAGTATAATAAACAGTAAGGTATACATATATTTGTTTTAAATAAACGAGATATATGTTAAAAAACTATAGGAAATGTGTGCAATAAAAAATAAAACAAGAATACGGGGATCTCAAACCGATCCCTAACCTTCAAAACCAAAATCAATTTGCCTAGAACTGAGCCAAATCAAAATCCCGAACTATGCCACGTCTCCATCTAAGTCCGCGGGAAAATAGAATAGTGCAATTTCAAGCATGAGAACAAGAGTACACCGGTGACGAGATGTGGGATGTAGAAGAGGCAAAGACCTCCCCATCCATCCATACACAGTGGTAAAATTGCCGATGTTTATTTTATGTTTTGAAAATACGTTATAAGCTAATGTTTTTTTTGTTTTTTTTATAAAATAATGTTTTCTATAGATACCAGCTAAGTATTCTTTTTATGATTTTATTGATGTATTCTGGGTTTTTTCCAGTCAGAATATTCTGGGTCTTTTATTACGAGTAAAACACTGCGGGTTCAAACATTATTTTTTTTAAATGTCCTAGGCATACGTAAACGGGTATAGACAATAAGTTATATCGCCGTTAAATTGTAAACTAAAAACAATTAGAAAACGCATAACTAGGATATCAAATTTCTTTAAGTGTCTTAACTATCAATTTCATACTAAAGTTAAAATTAAAATTTTCAATAAAAAATGAGTTGAATTTAAAACTCAAATAATATACTAATTGTTGTTAAAGTGAGTATTAAGGTTTTGTTCAACTTTAAAGAAAAGTGAGATGTGTATGAAGGGACAAAAAGTGTTGTAGTTTTTTTCTCTTTACATGCTTATTCATTTTTAATTTGACTATTTTATTTTTTTAAATCACTATTGAAATCTCATTTTAAAAGAAAAAATTGCATTCATGTGTCTTTAAAAGCGTTCTTAATTTGTAATGTATTAGATGAATATTGGAATGTATTGGATGAATATCAATATCTGATACTTATCTGACACGAATACAAAACCATTTTTAAAGCGTCCTTGATTCGTAAGGTTCGAACTAAACCCGAACTGACTCAGCTCATACGGAGGTTTACTTCCTAATATAACTTCTTCCCAAAATTTCCTTCTATTATCACAGGAAAGGCAAATTATAAATCAGCTCCCTAATCATAAAAATAGAGACGTTACACACAACGGCTACATTCAATTCAAAGTTCAAAACCCTAATTCAAATCTGAGCATTCATTTCTCTTCCAATCTTCAAAGATCTTCTATTCATTTCTCTATCTCATCTCCTTCTCACTAAACTAGTCTTCTAGAAACCATGGCTCCAACACCATCACCATCATCGAAAATGAACCAGATTCAATTCAAGACTCCACAATCTAAGCACCGCCTGAATTTCAATTCCACCAGAACTCCAAATCCATACCCATCTCCAAACCTTAATTGCACAGCCAAAGAGGCAATCCAACAAGATCACCCAATTGAAGTCGTAGGCAGGATAAGAGATCTCCCAGAAAAAAGAGAGAAAGATAAGCCGCAAGTCTCAATCTTGCAAGCGAACCATGACTCGCAAACCCTCCGCGTCCGTGCAGAAATTGGGTATAGGGAGTTTACGCTCGATGGGGTTTCTTTCTCTCAGGAAGAAGATCTTGATTCGTTCTATAAGAAGTTTGTGCAAGCTAGGGTTAAGGGGGTAAAATTGGGGTCTAAATGTACGGTAATGATGTATGGGCCAACGGGTTCCGGTAAGAGTCATACTATGTTTGGATGCGGAAAGCAAGCTGGAATTGTTTATAGGGCATTGAAGGATATTTTGGGAGATGGTGGTGGAGGAGAGGATGGGAGCGAGGGGGAGAAACTAGCTATGGGTGCATTTGTGCAGGTTACGGTTTTGGAGATCTACAACGAGGATATTTATGATCTTTTGTCAAGTAACGGTGGGAACGGAAGCGGCTGGCCTAAAGGCGGCAGTGGATCCAAGGTAATGCTTGTCTTGAAGCTTGTTCCTTTAATAATTTTTAGTTTTATATATTAAAGTATGTGTTTCTACCTGGGTGTGCTTGTGTTCAGTGAACTGGAGCTTGGAATTTAATTGTTATTGAGTTGCTTATGGTAGGTATCACAATTTATTTCTTTTTGGTTGTTTTCTGAACGTAAGGATAGGTGTAGAGATGCTCCTATTTGAGAATGTTACCTGGAGATTGAATCTGTGTGTTTTGTTTTTAAGTAAAACAAGACGGATAAAGTATGTTTAGTTCCTCCTAATTGATTTCTGCAAAGATAGTTTGGATACTAGAATTGTATGCCTTTTGGATTTTCTATTGGTCGGAACTTAGTAAGGTACTTGAGCTTCCTTTTTCCTTCCTTCTTGTTTTAGACAATTATCACTTTATATGAGTAGTTTTTTTCTGAAAATAGAATCCTTAGAATGTCGAATTTAAGCTTTCTTCTGAGCTAATGGAGTAGTTATAGCTACATACCTATCATGTATAAACCTACCACTTTCAAGCTAGCATGATCATCTTGTCTGTGTCTTTACTGCTCTTTTATAGCACTTCTAACTGGACCAACCTGCTTCCTCTTCACACTCGTGTTTATTATCTGGATGCATCCACCTTGATCATCTTAAGGGTACCACGCCACCAATTATCTGAGTTATGTTACATTTACAGGTAAGACTTGAAGTAATGGGAAAGAAGGCTAAAAATGCAGCCTTCCTGTCCGGAACAGAGGCTGGAAAAATATCCAGAGAGATTCAGAAGGTGGAGAAGAGAAGGATAGTGAAGAGCACCCTGTGTAATGATCGAAGTTCTAGGAGCCACTGCATGGTGTGATTCATTAGGAACTTACCTTTGTCAGACAACTGCTTGATGTTGTTACTTGAAATAAATCTGCTTTTAAATTGTTTGTTTGCACAGATAATCCTGGATGTCCCAACAGTGGGAGGCCGCCTGATGCTTGTAGATATGGCAGGATCGGAAAATATTGAACAAGCAGGGCAAATTGGTTTTGAGGCTAAGATGCAGGTAAACTTGTCAGAACTTTTTGTGACGGTTTCTTCCATTTGATCTAGCGCATATTTCTTGAACATAGTGCAAAATCGTGAGAAGGAAAATTGACTGTTCGTATGTCCATTATGGCAGACCGCAAAGATCAACCAAGGCAACATAGCACTGAAGAGAGTGGTTGAATCTATTGCTAATGGAGATTCTCATGTTCCTTTCAGAGATAGCAAGTTGACTATGCTCCTTCAGGTAATTTTTCATTCAGAGTGGTGAGAGATGACGGCTATTCCGCTTCAATTGAAATGTTTCATGGTATTTTTCTTGTTTTTCCAGGATTCTTTTGAAGATGACAAGTCCAAGATTTTGATGATACTGTGTGCAAGCCCAGACCCGAAGGAGATACACAAGACAATCTGCACCCTAGAATATGGTGCAAAAGCAAAGTGCATTGTCCGTGGCCCTCATACGCCTATTAAAGATAAATTTGGCACTGAGGATTCTTCAGCAGTTATCTTGGGGTCAAGGATAGCAGCCATGGACCAGTTTATCCATCAGCTACAAGTAGAGAACAAGCTCAAAGAGAGAGAGAAAAATGAAGCCCATAAACAGCTAATGAAGAAAGAAGAGGAAGTTGCTAAACTGAGAGCCCTCATTGATGGGAAAAGATCCACATCAAGTGAAGAAGAGATAAAACTTAAGGTTAATGAGCGCGCAAACATGCTAAAAGTTGAATTGGAAAGGAAGTTGGAGGAGTGTCGGAGAATGGCTGAAGAGTTTGTTGAATTGGAGAGGAGGAGAATGGAAGAGAGGATACTGCAGCAGCAGCAGGAAGTGGAGATGCTAAGAAGACGGTTGGAAGAAATTGAGCTGGAGCTATGCAACTCAAAAGATGAAAAAACTGGGGTGAATGGGTCAACTGAGATGGATGGGAGTAGTTTTGCTAGAAGACTCTTGGGGGCAGCTTATGCAGATGACGGTTCGGGGATGGTAAAATCCATGGATTTGGACATGGGTGAAGAAACCTGCGTTCGTGATGTGAGATATGATCATTCTCGTTTCACCACCTTGAATACCTTGAATGAGGTGGGTGATCAAGGTCTTTTCCTACCAACTTATGGTGATAAGATGTGTCTAAGTACTGTGTATGAAGAGGAGGAAGCTGAAGAGGAGGAGGGCCACCAAAAGAAAGTGGAAGATGAGGAAGTGGAGAAGAGGGTGATTGATGCAGTTCCTTTGACACCTCATCCTCAAAACGCAATTGAGGACAAGGGTACAGCCTCTTCTAGGCAACTACGTATACAGAACATCTTCACACTTTGCGGTAACCAGAGAGAGCTCTCTCACCACGTGACAACTCCTGCACCGACCAAAATGAAGTATGCAGACAATGAGCAGCCATCATCTGTGGTTCCAGTGGTTGGAGAAGATGGTGTTCTGAAAGATTCCAACAAGGAAAACTCACCACTTCAGAAGGATATGATGACCATTACTGGATTCGGAAAAGACCTTTCTGATATAATGGCACTCGCTTCAAAGGAGAACAATGACCCTTCAAGGGGGCATCTTCCTCCTCTGACTCCTGTGGTAAGCAAATTACAGCAGACCCCAATTCCTTGCCTGTCACAGCTAGTAGTAGGTGATGATCTTTTGTCACCGAAGTTGGCTGCACACCTGAGTACGACTCCATTCATTACTCGAAGAAGGGGTTAGTCCTTTTCTGGCTGTGAGGGTTTTTGAGTATATATGCATGTGTACTCCAGAAAGGAACCACTATGCAAATTGTATCTGTGTATGTTTTTGCTATTGATGATGATGTCTTGTACTTTTCTGTTGTTACATTTGCATTGATTCCACTTCTCTCTCTTTTTTATCAAGATTTGATTCCACTGCTTCACTGGCAGATCCGCTCCTTTCCTGCTTGGTGGTCAGGTTTAACAGGACATGTTCAGTTGATTTGTAATTTCTAGGTTTTGCAACGAAAAAGAATAATTGTTGGATTAATTATACCTAAATTATTGGTATAATTAGTTCGGGATTCTTATTCCTTACCCTTAAGCGAAAGGTGGGGGGTTGCAGTAGGAGCAAGATCTCGAGGTGGAGTCTCCCACCTCCTCGTATGTTACACAAAAAAAATGTTTTTTACCATAATTATTTACCATGCTTAATGGCCATGATTAACCATCTAAAGTGGTGAATCACTTCTCATAACCCAATCTCAACTGTTCTTCATATTTCTGATAAATACCAAGTCCCTCTTTTTGCTCCGCGTTAGGGTTTCAATCCTTCCATGGCACCACTATCACAGAAGGCAAACTCAGTTCCATCTCAAGAAAAGGTAAACTAAAAGGCACACCCTTTTTTTATTATAATTAAGCTTTCCTGCAAATAAAAGACTTTTTTTTATTACTGATCACTGATTAATATCTAAACACTGTCAGAGCTAAGAACCCTAGAAAAGGAATCATCTTAGCTCTTGATAGTTCTTTAAGGCCTTCATTGTTCCTTTGTTGCAGATTAATGTGTACTTCAAAGTCACCAAAACCCTGGCTATGAAGGTAAACAAAACTGACACCATCAGAGATGTAAAGGCAATATTGTCTGATCAGAAAGAAGGGATTCCTCAAGTTCTTCAGCAGTTCTTTTTTTTTCTGGAAATCAAATGGGAGATGACTATAAGATTGGTGATTATGGTATCACAAACAACTCCACCATCAATGTTAGTTCACTTGCTGTGAAATTACATGTCAAGATAGTTTCAACCCAGAAAACTATTGTAGTTGATGCCAAGATTACTGACAGTATTGAACATGTGAAATCTTTGATCGGAATCTGCCCGAACGAGTACACTTTATACCATGATGGCAAACTGCTTGAAGATTGGATCATCTTGGCATCACTTAATCTCCAGAGGGATTCAAATTTTCAACCGGTTTCTTGTCCAAGAGATGGATTATGGATTCTGGTGGAGGCCTTGAAAAGGGAAACGAAAAGATTTGAAGTGAAGTTGTTAGACACTGAGTTTCTTGTGAAGATACTTGCTGAGGATGTGATGAACTTGCCTCTTGGAAATTGGCATATGTTCGATGGAAGGACGAGGCTTGAGGAATCGAAGACTTTAGCTTATCACGTGTGGTTTGAATTCTATATCAGTTCCTTATCTGAATGAGGTGTTGAGGATTTCAGTGAATGCTCCAGAAATGGAAACAAAAAGACTTCAAGTGAACATATAGCAGGCTGTGCGCGATGTGAAAACACTTGGTGAGAATGTCATGAATTTTCCTACTGGAAATTGGCATATCCTTGATGGAGGGTTGCGGCTTGTGGAATCAAAGACTTTAGCTTATCATGAGATCAAGGACAATGCAGTGTTAACTATGCATCCCGTGATTCAAATATTTGTGTAAACGTGGGCTAAAGAAACCCTAGTTTTTGAAGTAAGCAGAGCAGGTTTAATACTCTTCGTGATCGAAACACATGATTTCTGAGAGGCTCAGCAGGCCACGTGACAGCCTTTGGCTTATATATGCTGGAAAAGTTCTTATGGATGAAAATGATCGTGATTTATATGGCATCCAGAGTGATTCCACCCTCTTCACGAATAGCAGAGGCAGAAATAGAATTTACGAATTGAAGTACTGTTAAATAGTACCAGTAGTAACATATTCCAATTCATAAACTCTTGGTTGCATGGTTCATGATAAGTTTAAGGATTTTGCTCCTACACTTACTGGTAGGACCATCGGAATGTAAGTTCTCTTTTAAGATTATGCAGAATATTGTCTTTGGCACTAGTCTTACTTTCACATTCTGATTGCTGTGCTATGTTTTTTTCGGCAGTAATCTGGTTGGTTTTCTCTTTCTAGATATGCAAACTTGAAAACTGGTATAAAAGAGGCTTAAAACTATGACCATGAATGAGAAGAGCCTTGGGCACATCGATGTACAGCAATGTGACAAAAACTCAAGATGTGAAGCCCATTTTTGCTCATTGAATTGCTTTTGCACTTGGTATTCGAGTTTAAAAATTAGAGGAAATCATGTTCTGAGAACCACCATTTTAGAACAAGATTATACATAAATGCAATTAATCTCGTAGTGAATAAGGGAGACCGGAAAAAGTCTTCAATCCTAACCATTAAGAAAAAGAAAAAGAAAAAGACTTTAAGAAACTGTGAGGTCTGTTTCCTAATGGCGCAAATTAGAATTCTGACTTATGATTCCGCGGATGATCAGTCTCCATCACGGGAATGATGGTGACAACATGATCATTTTATTTTCCTGAATTTTTTTTATACATAAATCCGCCAAAAACTTATGCAAGTGGCCTGCAATTTTTGTTTTTTTATAGGTTGATTTAAACCCTAATCTTTTTATTCCTTTCCACGAACCCAAGCTGAGTCGCCTAGTTAACGATTAAAGAAATCATCAGGTAGTTCGAGCAAGAGAGCTTTTTATTAGTTACATCCTCAGCAAGTATAATTCAATTTGAAGGCCCATTTTCACAGCTCTGAAAAAGAACCGTTTTTTTCTGCGACCCACATACCAAGTCCCTCTGTTTGGTCTGCGTTAGGGTTCCAACTCTTCCATGGCACAAGATCCATCTCAAGAGAAGGTATGACGTAAAGAACACAACTTTTTATAAATTTACTTCTTCCTGTAAAAAGATCAATTTTTTGATGATTCCTTTGTTGCAGATAAATGTCTACTTCAAAGTCACCAAAACCCTTGCTATGGAGGTGAACAAAACTGACACCGTCAGGGACGTAAAAGCTATGTTGGCTGAGAAGGAAGGTATTCTTCAAGTTCTTCAGCAGCTCTCTTTTGATGGTAATCGAATGGATGATGGTTGTAGGTTTTTTGATTATGGCGTTATCAACAACTCCACCATAAATGTTAGCTCACTTGCTATGAAATTGCATGTCAAAATTGTTTCAACCCAGAAAACGATTGTTATTGATGCAAAAAGAAGTGACAGTATTCAAAATGTGAAATCTTTGATTGAATCCACTGAGAGAATCCGCCCGGTTGAGTAAACTTTATACCATGATGGAAAACTGCTTGAAGACGGGATCAGTTTGACATCGCTTAATCTCCAGAGGGATTCAAATTTTCAATTGGTTCCTTGTCCAAGAGATGTGTTATGGATTTTGGTGAATGCCCCAGATAGGGAAACGAAAAGACTTCAAGTGATGATGTTGCACACTGTATTTCAAGTCAAGAGACTTGCTGAGAATGTGATGAAGTTGGTTCCTGGAAATTGGCAAGTCTTTGATGGGAGGATGCGGCTTGAGGAATCAAAGACTTTAGCTTACTATGAGATCAAGGAAAATGCAGTATTGACTATGCAGTATGCAAGATTCGAATTCTCAATCGGATCCTTATCCGAGGGATTTGTTGTGGATTTCAGTGAAGGCTCCAGAACGGGAAACAAAAAGACTTGAAGTGAAGATATTGCACACTGTGGGTGAAGTGAAAAGACTTGCTGAGAATGTCATGAATCTGCCTCCTGGAAATTGGCATATTCTTGAAGGAGGTTCGCTGCTTGAGGAATCGAAGACTTTAGCTTATCACGAGATCAAGGAAAATGCAGTGTTAACTATGCGCCGAGCTTTTCAAATATTTGTGAAAACATGGTCCAGGGAAACCTTTGTTCTTGAAGTAAGCAAGCTGGATACTATTTCCGATGTGAAACACCTGATTTCTGTAAAGACCAGCGTGCCAACGAACCGTCTATGGCTTATATACGCTGGAAAGGCTCTTAAAGGTGACAGAGATCTTGCTTCATATAACATCCAAAAGGATTCCACCCTCTTTGTCAATCTCAGGGTCTGAAGTAGCAGCATTTGCCATCCAAGTACAGTTAAGTGGTGATACATTTCAATTCAAAATTCTTGGACTTTTGCTCCCAGGCTTTCCAGTTGATCTTAGTAATGTAAGTTCTGTTTATATTCCTTAAAAAAAAAAGTTCTGTTTATAATTATACAGAATGTCTTTTGGGACTAGTCTTCTTCCACTTTTTGATTGTTGTGGTGGGGTTTTCAGCAGTTATCCTGCTGGTTTTCTGATTTATAGATGTGCAACAATGTGGCCAACGCCCAACTTGCAAGAGTTAGGAATAGTTCTTGAAGGACAAATTGAATTGGAGTAAGAATTATGCCTTCTTGCAGGATTTCAAATCCATGGAGAAAAAAAGAATATTGTTAAAAAGACATATTGAAAGAGGGATTGTACGGAATTTTTTTGGTCAAATAGTACGTCATCCGGTCTCTTCGATATACGTATTAACAATGCTGGCGTCAGTTAATAGAAGGCCGGAGGGAGTATTAGAAAGTGGTAAATGGTTTGGTGGATAGTCTTTAGTCTTTATACTTCAACACTCATGAGTCATGACCCAAATTCAACATATTCGTGCTCATTTCGTCCCATTGATTTTAATTTTAAACATACGAAAAACAAATATAAGCTATATACTCTAAATTTGGTTTAACCCAACTCAAGCTTAAGTCAAACCTGATAAATAGGTCTACGCATGTAACAACTAGCAAGGGGTGTTGTTAATTGTGATAGTGTTTAGCTTTATTAATTTTTCTTGTTCCCAAAAAAGAAACTTGTAATAATTCGTGTGGAAAAGTTGAGACCCGGGAAAGTGAAGAGAATGGGAATTTTAATTTATTTGACAAAAAGAAAATAAATTAAGCACCGTGCTTAATGGCCATTAACCACCTTAATCACTTCACATAAACCCAACTTGGACGGTTCATATTCTTCATAAACACAGGATCATTAATCAGGCCATACAAAAAGATGGTTGAACACTCCAAAGAGTGGTTGAAATAAAGCTTTTGTTTTCATCCCTATTCTGCGACACAGTGTGTAGTGTTCAGTGTTCAGTTCCCAGCTCTCTTGGGAAAAAGAACGAAGTGGAAGAAGAGTCGTTTTTCTGCGACCCACATACCAAATCCCTCTGTTTGGCCTGAGTTAGGGTTTCAATTCTACCACGGCACAAGTTCCATCTCAAAAGAAGGTATGCGTATTATAAAGATCTCAACTTTTTCTAATATACTTCTTCTTTCTGCAACAAAAAAATCAATTTTTGATGATTCCTTTGTTGCAGATAAATGTATACTTCAAAGTCACCAAAACCCTGGCTATGGAGGTAAACAAAACTAACGCCGTTAGGGACGTTAAAGCTATGTTGGCGGAGAAGGAAGGTACTCCTCAAGTTCTTCAGCAGCTCTCTTTTGATGGTAATCGAATGGAAAATGGTCGTAAGATTGCTGATTACGGTGTCATGAACAACTCCACCATCAATGTTAGTTCACTTGCTGTGAAATTGCATGTCAAAATAGTTTCAACCCATAAAACTATTGTTGTTGATGCGGAAAAAAGTGAGTATTCAAAATGTGAAATCTTTGATTGAGTCTACTGAGAGGATCCGGCCGAATGAGTATACTGTATACCATGATGGAAAGTTGCTTGAAGATGAGATCAGTTTGGCATCACTTAATCTTGAAAGGAATTCAAATTTTCAATTGATTCCTTGTCCAAGAGATGTGTTATGGGTTCTGGTGAAGGCCCCGGAAAGGGAAACGAAACGACTCCAAGTGATGTTGCTGCACACTGTGTCTCAAGTGAAGGTACTTGCTGAGAATGTGATGGAGTTGCATGCTGGAAATTGGCAAATCTTTGATGGAAGGACGCGGCTTGAGGAATTGAAGACTTTAGCTTATTATGAGATCAAGGAAAATGCAGTGTTAACTATGCGAGGTTCAAATCCTCGATCAGATCCTTATCCAAGGGATGTGTTGTGGATTTCAATGAAGGCTCCAGAAAGGGAAACAAAAAGACTTGAAGTGAAGATTTTACACACAGTGGCTGAAGTGAAAAGACTTGCTGAGAGTGTGATGAATTTGCCTCCTGCAAATTGGCAGATCCTTTTTGGAGGAGTGCCGCTTGAGGAATCAAAGACTTTGGCTTATCATGAGATCGAACCAAATGCAGTGTTAACTATGAGCCCAGCTATTCAGATATTTGCGAGACTATGGTATGAAAAAACCCTTATTCTGGAAGTAAGCCAGTTGGATACTATTTCTGATGTGAAACAAATGATTTTTGTAAAGACCGGAGTGCCAACAAACTGTCTATGGCTTATGTATGCTGTAAAAGTTCTTATGGATGACAGAGATCTCGCTTCATATAACATCCAAAAGGATTCCACCCTCTTTGTGAATCTCAGGCCCTGGAGTAAGTAGCATGTGGCACATAACTGCAACATTTGACTTACCAGTAGGACCTTAGTAATGTAAGTTCTCTTTTACGGAATGTCTTTTGAGACTAGCCTTCATTCACTTTTTGATTGCTGAAGTAGTATTTTCCAGCAGTTACTGGTTGGTAAACACTGTAGATGTGCAGCAATGTGGTAAACACCAAGATGTGAAGCCTATTCTTTTTCAGAGGCTGATGGAAGTCAGATTAGTTATTGTCGACGGGGAATTTTGTTTTGTTTCTATCTTGGAGTTAGCTTGTGATATACTGAGAACCTATCTTGCTCTGAAATTATGATAGACTTCATAGCTCTTCCTACTTTCAATTGTTTCCACTGCTTTCCCTTATATTGTTTAATGCTTATGTTATTTATCTTGTGTTGCAATAAACATCCAAGTAAACTCAACAAGTCACTTTTGTTGTGAAAGGTAGAGCTACTTGTTTGATGAAAGAGATATGAATGGTCATTGAAGGAAAGGTCGAATAGTAGTAACAATTATGCCTTCATGCAGGAGTTCAATTCCATGGTGGAAAAAAAAGTACTAACTCAATCTTAGAACTCATATAGGCATCCATGTTTCTGGATGAAAAAACTTATCAATGATCGTTTGAGTGAACATTACCTGGAAACCTTCTCCGGCTCTTGAAATCGACAGATATCATACTTCTTTTCTACTCCGGAATTTTCTTTCCACTGCCTTTGAAACATTGCGTGTTTTTTTTTTCTGTTTTATCTTGTTACAAAGATTATATATAGTACAACCAGTAAGCCATTTCTAGACTCTGCAGGCCTGAGCTATTAGGATGAACAAAAAAGGGGAAGAAAATTTCCATTGAAGGAGAAAATGAATTTTGGGGTGACTCCTTCATGCAGATGATTGGTAAAATCACTAACATAGAATAAAAAATGCTGCAGATGCTCTTATCTCCTCTCTTCATACGCTTCTAAAACTGAAGTCAAGTGGTTTGCAGTGTTCTTTTTATCCTGTACAGAACCAGAACAAGAACCCTCGGACGCAGGTTCAATTGTAGAATTATTTGCATCTGTTGGAGGACTAACTTCTTTTACTTTTGATTTTGTGGATCCCCCTGACCCTTTGGACTTCCTCGTGCGAGAATGTTTTGGTATGGCAGGCTGGTCGTCGACATTGGGTGATTCAGCACCGCGAGTCGAGTTCCTCGACCTCCTTGTCCGAATGCTGCCTGATTCATCTCTTGGAGAATCTGCAGGTGTGTTGGTGGAGCGGCGGCGCCTATGCTTTTGCGGCACATCACCAACACTGCGCGCCGGCGGACTGAAGGGAGACTCCTCACCCTTTGATGAGCGCCTTGACCTCGGCTTTCTCTTTTCGGACACGCTGTTATCTGTTGCACCGAAGACAACAACCATCAACAAGAAAGAAAAGTGCTTCATTATACGTTCTCGAGTGTGTTGAAATCAGAAAATAGAGTAACCAAAGTGACCTAACGACAAACCTTCAGATGCTGGAATTGATGAGGTGTTCTTCATCTCTTCAGGTGTGGAGTGTGTTGAGCCATCTTCAGAAGGTTTAAATTCATTCATCTGCATACATTATACATAAGAAACACACTAAAACCACTTTTTCTGTTCTATTTTACACCTTACATCATCAATGTGTTTCTTCAGAAAAACTAGATTGTTAAATTGAGTTTTAGGATTCTCAGAGCTTGGAGTTGTAAAAAGAACAGAAATAAAAGAGAGAATGGCATTGACATACCCAACTTGGTGCACTGGCAGACGGACCATCCCATCCAATATGTGAAACATGCTTCACATCTGTAGGAAACCCAATTTCCATCTCATCTTCCTTTTCATCTGCATTAAAAAAAAACCGTCAGAAAATCATGAGAATTGTAATACTTATTTTGGTTCTTGGGACATATGGATCATCATTAAGAACCCAATTTTCAGAAAACTGATTTTTTTCCCGTACAGGATACTATTCTTTTTCGAGTTTTTTTATAGAAAAGTGTTACCGAAAATTTGAGAGATGTATCTCAGACCCTTTAGAAGGCCTTTCACCTTTGTCCCCATTCTGGTAGCTAACCTGTCTCTGCAGATTTGGCGGTGCTTGTGCAAATAGAATTTCTGAAAAAATCAGAAATGGAGAACGTGACCACATGACAGGTACAGGAAAATGACAATAAATCAATAAAAAATTACTTATGAGCCCACTCAAGAGTGATTTCACAAATAATTTTTCCTATACATGGTTCTACTACATACACAAAAACATCATTCCTATGTACCCAAAAGAACAAGAACATACCTTAGACAATAACAATAACAGTAGTAAATAAGAAGTCAATACGATGTCATGCCAACTCATGCGATAGTTCAGTTAGGCATGAAGCATTCTTTGACCACCCAAAGTGGTTCTTGTCTGTCACTGCATGAAAAATGGTATCTAAACCCCAAAAAAAAGGGAGAAAGATCAAAATCAAGAAAAAACTCCAGCAGTTCTTGGTTGAAATGGATCTTCCAATCAAGAAGAGAAGAGGGAGAGAGAATTCTGAGTTTTTGGGGGACTCTCAATTTTTTGCTATTCCAACCACGTAGGGATTTTTGTTTCCGTGTTTCTGCATTCCTGCGGTTCCCTAGTTGTCAGTCCATCTAAACCAGTAGATGACCTATTTTTCAGCTTGAAAAAATCCAATTTGGCATACCGTAATTGTCGGTGCTTTCCTCTTCTTTTTTTACATAGTTTTGGTGAATGCGCGGCAAAAACGGAATTGATGAAACGGGTGGTGGTGAAGACCGAGCATTTTATTTTTATTCCCTGATTGGTACAAAAAAAAAAGCCATACCCACAACCACGTGGGGGGAACCAGAGGTCTGGATTTCGAGTCCTGTTAAGTTAAAATTTGCGAGCTATTACAGTGCTGTTTACTGTTTAGTAATGAACCTTTGATTGCTGTCAGTTGGAGTTATGTAAGTATATCTATTCTCTTTTCTAGGAAGTTTTTAAATCTCATCTGAAGATTATGAATGAAGGCCAAGGGTATGATTTTCGAGCTTTCAATTAGATTGTTGATATACCATCTTGTAACCCTTTTATCTAAGTTGCCTATAAATGTAACTTCGAAACAGAAATTATGTGCACCAAACATTGATAAGTAAGATCATTATAACGTGCCAGCAATTTTAAGAAAAACTCCGAGGGTAAGAACATATAGAAACGATGGTTGAGCAAGTAACTAATAGAAGTTGAACAAAAATGTTGTATGGAAGAGTACTTGGCAATATAAATTTGGATGTAGCTGATTATTCATCACATGTTTTCGAAACCAGATCAATTATAAGCATGAAAAAACACAGCTGGGAAGCGAGTGATGTCTTCCACTATGAAGATTTCAGGTCATCCAAGCCAACACTAGCCTGCATCCAACAAATTAGACATTATAAGATAAGATATGGAGAAGAAAAAAAGAGAGAGAAAAAACCAACTACCCTGGCTAATTCTACAGTGCCAGGATACACCGCAGCCATTGTGATTTTTCTATCTTGATATTCTTCCCTAATGGAATGACACTGGCAAAAGTAACAAATTAGAACCACAAGCAGGAAAAGGAATCACAACTGACTCCACTAGTCCACTTGCTGTCACCTAGTTTTGCTATCTTTCCTGTCATTGTATGTTTGGCATCGGGTTTTGAATGCCAAAGGCGAAATATGGTATCGAATGAAGGATTTATCAGCCAAGTTATTTTTAGTTCCTAAAATATCTTACCAGGAACTTGTGATTCTCTTCTAGAAACGGAGGGAAGGATGCACAAAATTTCTCCATGTCTGCACAAACATCTCCTGAGCCAGCTATGACATCCATGAACTTCTTCCTATCTGGTGCAAGCTTCATGGCAACCTGCAAATCATAATCCAGTAAATCAGGAATCAGGAGGCCTAGGCGAACAGTATGTAGAGGAAACAAAAGGGAGAAATATAACCGATTCTTCTCAGAATACAAGATGTAACATTCTACGGTATAATTTAGGACAGTACAAAGCAGGTGCCTCAAATATAACTTCCTGTCTTGCAAATTTAAAAAAATGATCACATAGGCATCAAAGAAATTACACTGAAACTTGAGCTAGCAAGCCACCCGTGATATTTTTTCAGGGTCTTGCTATAGGAATCACTGCAGCACTGTGACATTGTCCAATCAGCATGAGCAAGTAAATTGCAGAACAGTTCCACAAGGAAATCCATTGCTCTGAAATATCAAAAAAACAAAATAATTAAAATCTTTGCAACCCATTGATAAGTTAACCTAATTGACTGCTATCCACCTAAGTACGATTGAGATTGTATCTTTTGGTCTGCTAAGCTTGTTTCAAACCCAAACTACCGTACTCTGAAAGAACTGTGAGTTCTTCACAACAAAGCATTGCAGCAGAGGTGGTTTACTAAATTCAAGATTCAAGCTATCACTTCCACATCACCAAACTTCATGGTGCTCAACTTGTTTATGCTATTAAAATTCTTAACATTCCAAAGAATTCCACTTCACTAACCACAACAATGTGCAAACAAAATATCACCCACCTTGTAAGCCAAAGCAAACCATTAGTACAACTAGATGATGCTTTAGCTGTTTTAGCTTCAACCTCTTCTTGAACCATGGCGTACAGATGCTCATATTTCGATGGATCCGAAGAATATTTATTTTCCAACCTCTACAAACAACAGCAAAAGCACATCACTAACAAGAACCGTAGCAGACAATCTCAATCAAATATGTATAGATTACAAGAACGAAAATCCTACCGCTATGTTACCACCAATATCAGATTTCACAAGCGTCATAGCTGCTCCAAACTTTTCTGAACAAGTGATAAAAAATTAACAAACACAGAAGAAGAAAAAATAACAACAACCAATTTTCTTTTGCTGTGTACGTACCGATAACGGGTAAGATGAGTTTGCAGACTTCAAGGAAAGGCTTGGTGAGAATAACGCCTTGTTCGGATTTCACATTCTTCATTCCTTCTAGTGATGGACTAAAAACGGTTGTTCCTTCCATTCTTCACGGAGAAGAATGAAATCGAAGAGTTAAAATAAAGAAAATCTGTTTGATCGGATCTATGAACAAGAACCAGATCGATAGAAAGAGAGAGAGAATCAGATTAAATGAACTGCAAACTGTTGTTTTGTTGAAAGAAATTAGGTAGTGGAATGAAAAGGGGGAATATAGGGAGAAAGAAGGAAATAGGAAAGGAAAAGAAGAAGAAGAATACCTGAGAATCTGGGAAGAAGA
Organism: Viola odorata; assembly: GCA_963691705.1. NCBI lineage: Eukaryota > Viridiplantae > Streptophyta > Magnoliopsida > Malpighiales > Violaceae > Viola > Viola odorata. The sequence goes on along the minus strand of OY829539.1, from coordinate 69,963,496 downwards.
AGATGATGGAGTTAGAATCGGGAAGATTCGGTGGCGTGTCGGTTACTGGATTGCACGTCTCGTTCTCCAGACTGTACAGTCAGCAAGCAGAGAAGCCGAGCTGATTTCTGATTTTTCTGTCGTGAAAGGCGGAAAGAGTTAATGGGCGCATCATTGGGCTTACGTTGTAAATTGTATTTTTATTTTTTTATATTTATTTAATTTTCAGATTTTGTGAAATAAAAGTGGGCGAAAACTAAAAATTGAAATTAAAATTTAGGAGCTAAACCCACTAAAATCGGACATTATCAACAAAAAAACAAGTGGAGTAAATTAAATAAAAATGCAATTTTGACATTTTTAATGTTTAAAAAAATCATAAAAGTTGAGAACAAAAATGTAACAATAACTTTTTTTCTTTCATAAATTTATGCAATATTAATTAATTACAATTATGCATAAATTAGAACTTAGAACCCAAATCTCTCTGCTATCATCAATTATGTTATGTTAACATTATAATAATGTTCCATTGAGTGATTTTTATAATGAATTCAATCATATAATTTTCTAAAAGTTATAATTTTAATTTTTTAAGTCGCTATAATAAAATATTTCCTTTTCCCACACATTAATTAATTAAAGCAAATCATTCTTAAAGTAATTTCGACCCATCTGGAATCTAATCTACCACTTTATTCCTTTTGTTTTAAGAAAGGCATAGAACGTTATCTTTAAGATTTAAATAAAGATTAAAAAAAAAGCGAAAAAGAATTAGTAGGACGAATATTCTCAACAAAAAAGGAATAGAAGGAAAGAATGGCCATTTTGACGACCTGTTTGCAACAACGTTAGCTCCTTCAGAAGACCATCAATGAGCTAATTTAAATATAGATATAGTTAATCGTGATTCAGATAAATTAATTTAGAGATTCGTAGATTATAATTTGTTTAAAAAGATAAAAGAGTAACCAAATCTTCCATATTTAGGAAAAACTCATTGGGCTAGTAGGATATCAGGCCCATTGTGTACTTCGGCCCACACTGCGGGACCAATGACCAACCATTGGGCTTTGAGCTCCCAAACAGTCATTTGATTAATACATGTATCTTATACTCATGTTGAAACACTTTAGCCTTTAAGAAAGCAAACGGCGGGAAAAAACTTAGGTGCATCATGATTTAGGATGATGAGACGTGTCCCAAATAGTGCTAGAATACCACTGTTCTTGACGCTTTTGGACACGTGTCATCATTCTACATCATGATGTAGGTACCCAAGTTTTACTCCAAAGGCGGGTACTTGATGGCATTCTTGACAATTTTTTTGGTGGCAGCATCACCAAGATCAATGTCACATATATCAGCCAACCTGATAAGGTATAAAAGCACATCAGATAGCTCTTCTCCTAGATGCTCCTTATCTGATTCCTCCCAATTTGGCAATCCCTTGTCTACCTCTCCTCTCCATTGGAATATTTCTGTTAACTCCCCAACTTCAGCAACCTACAGACCCCACACACGAAATGAGCACAAATTTTATTTCGATAGCGATAACTTTAATACATGTACTCTGTGATATATTACTAGCAGACATACATTTATCACGATGATAGTGGAATTTATATTTATGAAAATGACAATCTTGATATTTTTAATAAATAAAGTGGCAAATATGATACGTGAACTTGGAAAAATAAAATATTACTTGGAAATTAATAAAACGCAATTGCTAATCACCATAGCAAGAAGAAGATTTCTGGGGCTACGAGCACAAAAAAGACTTCCATATACCTATAGAATCTGGTAAGTTAAGTGACATACTGTGACAGAAGCAACATATTATTTGAGAAATTTGGAAAAATGTAATTACCATAGCAAGAAGGAGATTTCTGGGGGTATGATACTTTTCCCAATCTCTAGCCTTGGCGAATTCTTGGAGTCTCTTTGCAAGGTCTTTAAGACCAACGTCGTCGTCGGCCATTTTTCCCCCCAGTAATTTTGGGTCTGGTTTGAGGCTCCAACTTTATTGTAAAGTTACGATCGAGAAAAATGAAAAGGAATAGGAAAGCATCCGAAAGCGTGTGAAATAATGGCATCCTCATGGTTTTATTTATACACGAGATTATATTCTCCACGGCATCTAATAGCCCCACCATCCACAATTATCTAGTTCAATTCCACCATCCAAAATGATGATGTTAGATTAGTAGTATTAATTAATTAATTAAAGCAAAGGTTAGTTGGAGTGGAGTGGATTCTCGTCAAAATTGTACACTAATCAAGAATAATGACCGAAATTGACTAGCTAATTAAGAAACATGATCAAAGATTAAACACCATAATTCTCAATTTTGAAAAAAAAAAAAAAAAGGGGGGGTCCAAATAAACAAATGATGATGTTAGATTAGTAGTATTGATTAATTAATTAAAGGAAAGGTTGGTTGGATTGGAAAAGGAGTGGAAAAGTCAAAATTGTACACTAATCAAGAATAATGACCGAAATTGACTAGCTAACTAAGAAACATGATGGAGAGAGGGTGCGGGCCTTGCCCTAATTCTAAATGGGCCGGGACCATTTTTGGTTGGGACTGATCCCGGTTCCGAAAAAATTTTCGGATCTGGGGATTTTTTGACACCCCAAGTTGTACCTTCTCAACTAGTATACACAAACGTAAACATCATATCATGCGAACACGCTGCCATAACATTTTGAGTAATAAGTGTTTTTCTACTCCGAAAAGTTTTTTGTTTGTTTGAGGGACACCAAGCTGCGACATGAGTACCATCTATAATACCTATGCATTTTGTTGCTACCCGATTTTGGATTTTATCGTCAAAAATATTTTCGCATTTCTTGTCAGCAATACTCTTATTTATTTTTGTCAATCTGATGTTTATTTTCACGCCTTGTGTCATTTAAATTCTATTTCGTACTTTTTTCGCATTTTTATCACTTTTTCCGTTCGAACCCGTATCGGTTCCAGGTCAAATTCTCGAAACCAAGGGTCAGACAATTTCACTCATTAGTTACTTAGCTTCTATTATTATTTTAACTCGCACCATTTTATTGCATTTCACTCAGTTTATATTTTTAGCATTTTCTTACGCTCGAACTCTTATTATTTACATGCGAATTTTTATCAAACGACACAACAAACTTTTCATCGGCCACTGTATGCTAATCACGTTATTTTATTTTATTCTACGTTTTAACAATTTTGGTTCAATTTTTTTTTAAATTTTACTACCATCGGCTTAAACTGAATAATTAAATAATAAATAAGCCCATCATCTCCACCATTGATTTAGTTGACTTTGAGAGTCAAACAAGATCAAGGGTGGAGGTAATTAACAAAGTCACCACCTTTACCTCTGCTCCTGCCCAAGAACCAATTCAACCTCAATTCTCAGCCACATCTTCTCCTCCTTGCGCCTCACGTTCTTCCTCGAAGCTCCCAATCGTTCTCACCACACGCAGCTGCCTCGTCATCACTCGGCGTCATCAAGCTCTCGTCATCACTCGACGTCATCATCTCCTCCACGGCTCCACCGACTCAACTTTGGCCATAAATAGCCAACCTCTCCAAGCTTTCAAAGGGGGGATGGAGGAGCCAAGTGAAGAGCTCATGAACTCCATCCTCCATTATTTTTGTATCTTTATTTTATAGTTTTTTTTCTGTAATATTTTCTATTTTTTGTTCGCCGCCGATGACGCGCTCCGCCACATCTACAGCCGCGCGCCGCCACTGCTTCCGTCGTTGCCTGCTGACGACGCCGGAGATGCTGCTGTCGCCGGAGCCGCTGGTCTGCTGTGCTGGTCCGTTGCTCGCCATGGCTGCACTGTTCCCGTTTGGTTCAAGGAAGATGACGGTCCAGGGAAGAAGAAGGAGGGAGGTGGGCTGAGCTGGTTCAATTTCAAGGAAAGGGAGTTGGGCTGGGCCTAGATTAAGGGGAAATTAATTGATCATGGGCTTGGCATAGGCCAAGCCCAAATGCAAAAAGAAAGGGTTGGGCTGCTAATGGGGCCAATTTCTAGGCCCAGTGGGTCTAGTCCAATTTTTTGGTACATCGTATTTTTTTTCGTAACGTTTTTTCATATGCCTGTACTGTTTATTTATTTTCGCACTTGCATGTTTAATTATTATTTTCGTATGCTTGCATGTTTAATTATTTTCGTACGCTTTGCATGTCTAGGTAGCTATCCCGCCCGTGTTTGTTTGTTCGAAATCAATTATTTTCACGCACACAATAATCGTCAAATGCTTATCGTTCATCAATCATCTTCTTCAATCTCGATCACAAGGTAAATCAACCTATGTCCTTCACAAGTAAACGTTTCTTCCCTTTTATTTATTCCACACTTTTTTCCCCGCAAATACTCTCATATGCATGAATATTTAGAATTGTTAGAATTTAATCCATTGGGCATGATCACTAATTTAGAACTTTTTATTTTTCAAACATGATTAAACACCTCTTTCTCCGGTAACCTTTTTAAGATGTGACTCGGGTGCGGGTGCCTAACACCTTCCCGAGTCCATAATACGACCCCGAACCGTTATTCTCGGGTTCAGACCCACTTTGCCTCAGCTCTTTATTTTTATGCTATGACTTTAGGTTCCCTAAACCTAGAAACAAAATAGGGTGGCGACTTCATTGCATTATGTGAGATGAGTCCAATTTCGTCTCACATCTCGTCCCAAACCCGCGTCGCATTAGGATAAAATCCAAAAAGGGGTGCGACACATTTCTATAAACAAATGATGATGTTGGATTAGTAGTATTAATTAATTAATTAAAGGAAAGGTTGATTGGAGTGGGAAAAGGAGTGGAAAAGTCAAAATTGTACACTAATCAAGATTAATGACCGAATTTGACTAGCTAATTAAGAAACATGATCAAAGATTAAACACCATAATTCTCAATTTTGAAAAAAAAAAAAAAACGAGTCCATTTTTCTCAGGTGACCCGGGACCCGACTTCTTAGTCGGGCCGGGACCGGGATTTTGGTTCCGTTTTTTGGTCGGGATCGGGTTTGGTCCCGACCCGATTGTCTTCGGGTCAGGGTCAGGGTCGGGACCGAGTTTGGTCCCGACCCAATTGTCTTCGGGTTTAGCCGGGTCAGGGTCGGGTCCGGCCCGTAGACCCGAATTAACACCCCTAATTGCAGGTATAGAAAAACCATTATCTTGTCTTGTCAATGCATCAAGAAAGACGCGTGAATCATTAGTTGTGCCTTCCCAACCAGTATACAAAAAGGTAAATATCATATCATGCGACACACGGGCCATAACATTTTGAGTAACAAGTGTTTTTCTACCCCGAAAAGTATTTTGTTTGCTTGGAGGACACCAAGTTGCGACATGAGTACCATGTATAACACCTATGCATTTCTATAAGGCAAAAAATTACACATAGATAAGTTAAATATTCAAACATAATTATTTTTATTTAGTCATCATGAATTTATAACAAACGTGCATACATGAAAATATGGATATCATCTAGCATTTGCTTGAATTTCTGGTTGAATGGGTCCTCTTGCAACATATTTGATCAAATGAGTTCCTAAACGCCATAATTAATTATCAAAATTACGAGGGTAGACATATGTAAAATTTTTTTTTTTTTAGATTAACAATATAGATCGGTTGAGTTAGAGTAAAAAAAAAAAATTAGAAAACTTTAAATATGGCGTTTCCAGAATTTTCTAAATTTTTAGTGTTAATTTAGAAAAACTAGAAAACTTTCTAAAAATTTTCCACTTTTAAACAAAGGCTGTGAAACCAATTAAATTTTTTTTTTCAATTTTTGAAAAATTTTAGAAAATTTTACATTATGAAACCGCCAAATAAGTTACTAAAATTTACTAATACTCATCTATTTCCTTTAAAAAATTACTAAATTAGTTTCTGGCTCAATCTAAGCGAAAAGCTTGGCCCACTATATGGGATTGGAGTTGGGCCCATCAAGGATCCCTGATTTGGGTTCGGGGTGTGCAGTCGTGCCTATATTGGATAAAAAAAACTTGAGTACATCATGATGTACCTAAATCGTGATGTAGGATGATGATACGTGCCTAAAAGTGTTAAGAATAGTGATATTCTAGCACTATTTGGGGCACGTGTCATCATCCTAGATCATAATGTAGATACATTATTATGTACCTAAGTTTTTTTCCAAATATAAGCAATAAAAAAACGGGTAAAAGCTGAAAAACAACCCTGAACTTTAAAGTTTTATTTAATCGCAACTCTGAACTTTTATTTTATTTAATTACAACTCTGGTCAAACACGAATTGTATAAGTTACCCCCTACCGTGACAGAAATCAGACGTGACACCGTTGACCGACGTTATGTGCCACGTCAACGATGCCACATCGGCTTCCACGTCAGACTCCAATGGATTGTGGCAAGTAAACTTCATCTTCTTCATAAATTTAAGGACTAATTTCTCCCTTGAACCAAAAAAAATCCATCTCTCCCGTCAAACCCCGAACCAACAACCCTCTCATCTCCCTCATCCATCTCTCCCCCTGCTGAACCCTCACTGCCGACAACACCTCGTCCTCTCACCACCAAAATCATTACCTGATAATACATAAAATTATCAGAAGGGCATAACGGACATTGTACCTTCACAAGTACCGTTGACCAGTCAAAACGGCATCGCGACCGATTGACCAAGTCAACGGGAATAAGTGGCAAAAGGACAAGTCTGGCCCGTTGTCACCAAACGACACAAAGCCAATCCATTCAAGCCATGAGGAAACGGATCGGCACCGCTTCATACGTTGACCAAGTCAACAGCCTCCAAACGGCACCAGGCCGATTGGTGAGAACGACACCTTACCGATTCAACACAACGGCACCATGCCGATTTGACACGAGCAGTAAGCTCCAAACGGAGGTATATTTTATAATTCCCATTATACATTTAGTCAAAGTTGGTGTGGGGAACAACCTTACCTGCCCCCACTAACTCATCATTTAATAGCTGCACGTTACAATTATTAATCCTGGCTTTTCAACCACCTTCTGAAAAAGAGGGGAGAAAAGTCAAAAGATTCAACCACTCTAGCCCTACATATGGACTAGAGGGAAGTACTTGAAAGGGGACCTTTTTGGATCTCAAGGGAGACAGGGCTAAGCAATCCATACTTTCTCTGCACCTTTGATCCAAACACTGACTTTGGCATCGGAGATTCTCCGCCGGAGATTACTCCGGCGGTTTTGCAGGTCGCTCAAGGAGCTTCAACCACCACACTCCGGCGTGCCATTTGACGGAAAAGCCCTCACCCCGTTCAACGGAGTATCATTTGGTGCTTTCATTGAGAGCTTTTGAATTTTAAGTGAGTCACCTTGAAATTCAAAGCTCTTCTTCTTCTATTTTCTTGGGGTTTTCATTTCCAGAAAAATGGCATCCGACCCAATCTTTCAATCAAAACAACCCACCGGTGAAGCTGCAGGCCACCATGACCCTTCACCAGCACAAACTTCATCTTCTCGAGTGGAAATAAGTGCTACTGCTTGTCCGCACGACCCTCCAGAAATTTCAGAAATCCTATTTTCTGCAACTCCTCAATCAGATCTGTCCGAGTCAGTACTCCCACCAGCAGTCATGTTTGAGTTTGCTGCCCTACACCAAAGGATGGACGTGATAATGGCGACGATCATGGAGAGAATTCCTCCGCCCAACCAACAACTTATTCCTCAACAGATCCACCACCAACCGACGGTTCCACAAGCTGGGACGGTTCATCAGACCAGAAAGAGGAGACTAGAGAGATCGGTGACCCAGCATCACCCAGAGACAGATCGCGCAAAAGGTGGACGAAGCTTGTCCAGAAAATCTGTTCCTCATCCAGATCCGGAAGATCAGGATGATGATCCGAAGAATCCGTTGACCTTTCGGATTCGGAAACATCAAGTAAGCAGGAATGTTAAGCTGCCATCTAATCATTATCATGGGATCACAGATCCGAGTGTTCATGTGAGTTTAGTAAAGAAACATGTTAAGTTTTTTACTAGAAATGATGAGGCTTTATGCCGAATATTTGTGATGACCCTTAAGGGGATAGCCAACACTTGGTTTGAGAAGCTACCAGCCGGATCTACTGACTGTTTTGAGCAGCTGGAAAAGGCATTCAGAAGCCGATTCAGCTCATGTATTCCGATGGAAAAATCTCCAGCCGTTCTGTTTGACATGATGCGAAAGTCAGGGGAGTCGTTGGCTGCGCATGTGGCTAGATTCAACACGGAGCTAGCAACTCTTCCTGATGTAGCGCCTAATTTAGCAGCAGAGACGTTGAAAAGGAACTGTAAATATCGAGAATTGGAAAATGCTTTGATTGCAAGCATTCCTAAAACCTTGGATCTCTTGCGGGTTGAGGTAGAAAAGTATTCCAGAATGGAGGAAGCAGATTATCAACGGAAGAAACGGGAGGAGGCCATTTTCTAAGAGAAAGGATCTTCCCCGCATAAATAGACAGAGAAGAAGCAAACAGCAGGAAGCCGATATGCAGAATGGTCAACCAATTTTCTCTGCCATGCCGTTGTCCAAATCAGGGAGCGAAACGACAATATTTTCAAAACGGCCCAGTGCCGAATGAGTATAAACCTCAAACGGTTCCCTCAAAATGGCATCTAGCCGAACCGTCAAGGCGGAGATAAGTTCAATTATTGATTGTTTTATCTTTGTTAATTTTTCTGGAATATTATGTATAACATGAATTATCGAATATTTCCAAAACAATGAAAAACATATATTTGCCAGCATTGTTTCTCCTGTGATTGCAGATCCTGAGAAAACAAAAATCAAATAAATCGTGGATGTAGGTTATTTTAAACCGAACCATGTTACCAAAATCCAAGAATCGGCGATATTAAAGCTACCAAGGCTACCTAAGGCGCTGCCTGGGGATGCCGACAACCAAATCAGCAACAGCCCGATTAGTTCAAATCGGCATCATATATTGCCAACGATACATATATTGCCAACGATACATATATCGCCAACGATACATATATCGCCAACGATACATATATGGTCACTGAGACGTATATCGTTATTGAGGCATATAGCGTTATTGAGGCATATAGAATTATTGAGGCGTATAGCATTATTGAGGCATATATCGCTATTGAGACATATATCGTCATCACATCTTCATAAGACCACTTCGGTCCTGCTGATCAGACGGTGACAAAATGAAGAAAGACTCAAACCTATCTGTGTCTTAGTAAACCAGATAGTGAAACGACAACGCAAAAACAATATCTCCAAAACGGCCCAGTGCCGAAAGTTCAAAACGGCCCAGTGCCGAAAGGTCGAAACGGCCACCTCAAGCGAATGGAAACAGATTCCTCAAATGGCAATTTACCGATTTGCCAAAATAAAGATAAGTTCAAGTTACAATTGTTTTATCTTTTTTTAAAAAAAATTCTGGAGTAGTATATATGGTATATATATATATGACAGAAATGATTAAGCATCTGCAATAACTAAAAATTGCAAAATTATATTCCAAATAGTATCTGTTCATTACAAAAATACACCAATCGGCAAATGATCAAGAAATAAAACTAAACCTCAGGCCGCCGGCCCAGATCCAGAGGCAATGTCAGGTCCAACAGAATTGTCATCTTCGTCTGAATCGGAAGAAGATGCATACTCTTTAGCCTCGGCAATCCTTTCTCCAGCGGCAACATATCGAGAAAGATGATCGGGGTAGAAATGCTTATCGCCATAGTAGGAGAGATAGCTTTCCAGCATGATATCCTTCATCTTCTTTCACCACCAGCTTATCTTCCCAGGGACTTTCTCCAATTCCGCGTCCTTAGCGGCAATGCTACCCTGAGCTGTTTCCAATGTTGCCGTTCTGGCTGTCAGATCGGAACGGACCGCGTTTAGTTCCTCAGTAAGCTTGGCTACAGTATTGATCAAGGAGGCCTTATCTTCAGAAATCTTGGTAACGGATTCGCACAAAACAGACTTATCCTTTGTCAGCTCCTCGATCTGTACCTGCTTCTGTCTGGCCATCACCGAAAGTCCATCCCTCTCCTTCAGACTATCGGCAAGCTTTGAGCGAGCTTCCATCACTGCCCTTTTATCATCTTCCCGAGTGACAGAAAGGGTTTTCACCTCCTTCTGAATGGAAACCTTTTCAGCATCTGATTGCTCAAGAGCTTTCCTCAGAGACGCCACTTTCTCATCTGTTGTCTCGGCAAGGTAGCGAATGCTGCATAGCATGCGATAAGCAATGCTCTCGGCATTTGAAAACTGGGCGCTAAATTCTAACTCTCGGAACCGCTCCCGGTCAGCGTCATTCGCCAGCATTTCAGCAATCAGTTGCCTAGACCGCCTGTCGGCAACGCTAGGAACATCCAAACCAAGGGAACGGCAGCCGATGTCCCCAAAGTTTTGCATGCTCACAACATGAGTCGCTTCCCCATTAGGACCCTGGCTTGAGAGATGACCTTGAATATCGGCAGGCGGCGCGAGTGCAACATCATCCGAAATAAACGGACTAGGCATTGGCGGACCAGAAACCCAATGAAGACGAACTTGAGGAGCAACGGGAGGACCCTGAGGAGTCTTCACTGGCGGAATAGGTTCACTAGAACCAACAGCTGGTCCAGAAACGGCATCTTGCCGGCTTGTCTCATCTCGAAGGGTAGCAGTCTGATTGGCTTGCTCAGGGACAGCTCCTGACTGATCCAGGTCGATTTGCTGCAAAACGGCTTGAGGCCGATCTGCGTCGCCCTCCGATTCTGAAACGACAGATGCCTGTTTCGCCCTATCAGCGGCACGTTTCTCTTCAGCTCTTTTTCTTTTCTTAAGAATCCTTGCGGCAGCCTTGAGAACATGAGGATCCGGATCCGGCAGCTCGGAATATTGAAATGATGAACCGGATCACCGCCGTTTGATGATGAGAGGGGGTTCTTCATCTTCTTCTTCTTTATCAAAGGCAAAATGTGTTTCCGGCCTTGCCGATTGCTCACCGCTCTCAACAACGGTCTCCCCGGCCACCGTTTCCTCATCACCCGTTTCATCTGCCAAGTGGCCTTCTGCCCCCGTTTGGTCTTCTGCCGACTCATCAATTGAATGACCCTCAGTCTGCATTCTGTTTTCATCAGAAGTTTCGGCCGTTGCAGATGTCAACCGAATCGAAGAGGCAGGAACAAGAACAGCCTTTTTCTTCTTGGTTTTCTCTGCAAAATGAAGTTCGTATCAGAGATTAACAAAGAATAAAACGGCATATTTACGGCTAGAAATAAAAGCTCACCAAGAACACAATCAGACAACGGCACGCCGACAGCCAAATACCGTGTGTGAAACGGCGTGTTCACCGACAACAACATATCAACCTAGGATTGAAGAGGTTCACCAAGGTTCTCTGGCTTGAGCCAGTGCTTCTCATTCATTTCCCGATTGAATCCAGAAACTCATTCGGACGAAGAAGATGACACCAGGAAGAAACACTCTTTCCAATCTTTGACAGAAGAATCATACCTCTGGAAAATCTCATTGAAATGGGAATCCCGGCGGGGGCGAATGATCATCAAGCATCCACGGTTGGTCAGATTAAAGAAAAATTTAAAAAGGGATAGAGACGGCGACTTGATCCCATTCAACTCACAGACCTTGATAAAGGTATAAATTCCAGCCCAGGAGTTGGGAGTAATCTGGGCTGGGTTCAAAAGATGTTGACTCAGCATAGTCTTAATCATGGAATCAAGGGGAAGCCTAAATCCGAATTCAAACATTCTTGAATACAAAACCCTAGTGTTATCTTCAAAATTACTGTTCAACCTAACATTTGGAGGAGCAACAGTGGCAGAATATTCATCAGTCAACTCAATTTCTAGTGCCTCTATCTCAGCCAGCAGCTTATCTTCACTGTCTAACTTAGTGGGCGTTCTGTCAATGATCTCATCAGTGACAAGTGGGCATTTGGGTGCCATTCCTAAATCTCAAACAATAGATCAGAGGGGAAAAGGAATGGGTAAATACCTAAAAATGCAGAGGTCTTGAAGAACGGAGCCCGAAATTGCAAGAGAAGGTCGTGGAAACGAGAGAGAGAATAAGAGAATTCTTTGAAGAGGAAGATGAGTGAGAGCGGCGCTGAGAGACGAGAGTGAATTAGGGTTTCCCAAGAGAAACCACTTTTAAAAGAAATAACACTTCAAGCGTCAGTATTCCCAAACTGGACGATGACACGTGGCAGGCCCGATTGTGAATAGACGGACATATGTCAATAAAGCTGCAGAAGCATTAAATGAGGAGACGGCGCATGCGTTTCTCCCAGGCTTTGAATTTCAAAATTCAAACCTTCTCAGAAAACGAAAAGACATTTTCTCCTCAAAAGGCTCGAAGCAATCACAATCACTTTACTAGGGATGTGCCACGTCAAATGGTATGCCTTTAAATGCATTAACCTTTTTTATTACTGATTAATATTTATTTGCAGGACTGAGAGAAAAACTCTACAAACTGCACTGAATTAAAGCCAAACGGTAGCATGTCGATTGACAAGTATCAAGCACGAAACGGCAAGCCATTGGTAAACACTCGGGCTCGTTTGTTGTTGGGCCTCTGATAATACATAAAATTATCAGAAGGGCATAACAGACATTGTACCTTCACAAGTACCGTTGACCAGTCAAAACGGCATCGCGACCGATTGACCAAGTTAACGGGAATAAGTGGCAAAAGGACGAGTATGGCCCGTTGTCACCAAACGGCACAAAGCCGATCCATTCAAGCCATGAGGAAACGGATCGACACCGCTTCATACGTTGACCAAGTCAACAACCTCCAAACGGCACCAGGCCGATTGGTGAGAACGGCACCTTACCGATTCAACACAACGGCACCATCCCGATTTGACACGAGCAGTAAGCTCCAAACGGAGGTATATTTTATAATTCCCATTATACATTTAGTCAAAGTTGGTGTGGGGAACAGCCTTACCTGCCCCCACTAACTCATCATTTAATAGCTGCACGTTACAATTATTAATCCTGGCTTTTCAACCACCTTCTGAAAAAGATGGGAGAAAAGTCAAAAGATTCAACCACTCTAGCCCTACATATGGACTAGAGGGAAGTACTTGAAAGGGGACCTTTTTGGATCTCAAGGGAGACAGGGCTAAGCAATCCATACTTTCTCTGCACCTTTGATCCAAACACTGACTTTGGCATCGGAGATTCTCCGCCGGAGATTACTCTGGCGGTTTTGCAGGTCGCTCAAGGAGCTTCAACCACCACACTCCGGCGTGCCATTTGACGGAAAAGCCCTCACCCCGTTCAACGGATTATCATTACCATATCTCAAACCCATCAAACCCACCGCCATCTCCTCACCCGATCTACACCATCACCAACCTCACCGCCGACCATCATCAACATCACCGCCAGCCACCGATCCACACCTTGTCTCAACCTCCAAGACCCAGCTCGCCACCGATTCACACCCATCAAACCCACTGCCGTCACCGGTCCAGGACGGCGACGGTCCCTTCTTTCAGATCCCTTTCCTTCTTTCATTATCTCGCTCTCCTTTCGTTTGTTTTCCTATTTTGTTCTGAGTCTATGCTTCTCCTTTCATCGTTTTCCATTTGGGTTTTATTTAGCATGAGATTTAGATAGATACCATGTGGGCTTTTTTGCTGCTTCTTTGTTTAACGGAAGAAGGTTATGAAAATCATGGATCTGGTAGTGTTGTGTCAATGGGTTGGATCTTAACCTAGATCCATTCCGTTATCTTTTTAATTGTGTAGATGGGTTGTAATACTTTGTCGGAGAATGATATTTGAATATGTTCATCTGTTCAGTTGGCAATCGAGGAAGAAGAAATAAAAAGAGAAAATAAGAAAATAAAAGAAAAAGAAAGAAACATGGCTGACGTAGCATCGTTGATGGGGCAGGAGACGTGACGTAGAAACCGACGTGGCATCGTTGACGTGGCACATAACGTCGGTCAACGGTGTCACGTCTGATTTCTGTCACGGTAGGAGGTAATTTAAACAATTCGTGTTTGACCAGGATTGTAATTAAACAAAATAAAAGTTCAGGGTTGCGATTAAATAAAACTTTAAAGTTCAGGATTCTTTTTCATCTTTTACCCTAAAAAAAACCTAACAAACCATAATCAATGGATCCACGTCAAGTTCTGTCCTTCCATGATAAGGCTAATTAACAGAGGAGGTTAGAGAACAAAACTATAATCAACGGCTGACAGAATGCCAGATAATATATAAAACTAACATTTAACTAATTAAATTAGTGTTGGATTATCCATAGCTCCCAGTTTCCTTGTCACCACAAGAGTAGCATATATAATGCTCTGGATAATTTGATAATTAATGCCAAAGACTAGTAATTACTGCTATAATTAAAGAAACATCATCCTAGCAAATTCATCAAGCATGGCAGGAGGAGGTATTGTTCATCAGACGCAATTATGAAGGTGGCGTCACGACTTTCGTTATCGTCACCTGTTTGGTGGCCGCCATGGGTGGTCTCATCTTTGGTAATGACATCGGTATCTCAGGTAAAATTGACGTGAATGTGAGATTTAACTTTTTATTGCGTAAAAAGTAGGGATGATAATTATGCGGGTATGAGCGGGTATGGATAAATATCCACTCATACCCGCAATTAAATATCCATTATTATCCATACCCACTATACCCATTACCCAATTGGATATGTAATGGATATTCAATTACATTTACTTATTAATTATTTCACTTAATAAACTTCTAAATTAATTCAAAATATATTTAAATAATTTGATTAAAAAAAACTCATTTATACTTATTAATAATAAACTTTTAAATTAATTCAAAATATATTTAAACAATTTGATTAAGAAAAAACTCATTTATAAAAGATTAAGAAAAATATGAAAAGTGGATATGTAATTACTCATCTTAAGATGAAGATTATGTTTTTTTAATTTTTAATTTATTTTGTTCAAGCATTAAGGAATAGATTGAGTTTTTATTACGGGAGAAAAATAAAAAAAGATGAGTAAGAGAGAGGAGAAAGGAGAGAGAGTGGCGGAGAGAGAAAGGAGAAAGGAGAGAGGCATTTTGCGGGTATGTTGCGGGTATGGATATACTCATGCCCGCAATTATAAATGCGGGTATTATCCATACCCGCAATTGCGAGTATTATCCATACCCGTAATTGCGGGTATGGTTATGGGCGGATATGCGGGTATGGGTACCCATTGCCATCCCTAGTAAAAAGTACCAAATTAATACAAGTATTTTTTTTCTCTGTGTGCAGGAGGAGTGACTTCAATGGACTCGTTTTTGAGCCAATTTTTCCCATCGGTGTATCACAAAGAGAAGGGAATGCATGATGAGAGTATGTATTGCAAATTTGATAGCCTTCTACTGACATTGTTCACATCCGCACTTTACCTTGCTGCGTTGATCGCTTCCTTCGTTTCGTCTTGGGTGACGAGAGAGTGCGGCCGTAAGATTGCCATGCTTTTAGGAGGCTTGGTTTTCTTGGCCGGAGCTATCCTTAATGCCGGTGCTGTCAAGCTCATCATCGGCCGCTTGTTACTTGGTATCGGTGTAGGATTCGCTAATCAGGTATCTCATATTGCTGATGAATGAATCTCACATCAAATAAAAATACAAATAATAGCTAACTTTAACGTATCTAAAGTCAATATGGTCTTGGAGTCATTATAGCTCAACGTTGGAGGAAAAAATTAAAAAAAGATTGATTCTTTTTTTTTCCCGTTTGTCAGTCTATTCCACTTTACCTGTCAGAAATGGCACCGGCCAATATTAGAGGAGCACTTAACATTGGGTTCCAAATGGCAATCACAATTGGTATTTTTGCAGCAAATCTAATCAACTACGGATCGGCCAAGATCAACGGTGGATGGGGATGGAGACTTTCTCTGGGTCTTGCTGCCGTCCCGGCCATCATGATCACGGTAGGATCTTTTTTCCTACCTGACACACCAAATTCGATTCTTGAGAGGGGAAACCCTGAGAAGGCAAAGCATATGCTGCAGAAAATTCGAGGTACCGAGAACGTAAATGAGGGATTTCAAGACCTTGTTGAGGCGAGCGAGGCAGCTAAGAAAGTTGAGAACCAATGGAGAACCATCTTGCTCCCACAATATAGGCCTCAGCTTGTCATTTGTATTTTAGTCCCAATGTTTCAGCAGCCTACAGGAATTAATGTCATCATGTTCTATGCAACTGTCCTGTTTAAGACATTGGGTTTTGGCGACGATGCGTCACTTATCTCTACTGTCATATCTGGTGGTGTTAATGTTATTGCAACAATGGTTTCCATCTATTCGGTTGACAGGTTTGGAAGAAGAATTCTGTTCCTAGAGGGTGGTGTCCAAATGCTTATTTCCCAGGTATGAATTTAGCTTGTAATTGCCAAGAATCCTGACTTTTTTTTGGCTTGATTTCTATTTTCTTTTTTTTTTCCCAGTTTCTGAAAATTGTGCACTTAAAAAATAACTTCTTGTGTAAACCCAAAGTCAGTTTTACAGTCTTATTTTGGACGAATCTGTCTAAATGGTTAAAATTGTGCACTTAAAAAGAATATATTTTTTTCTCGTTAAACCTATAGTAACGTTCAAATTCAGGTGGAATCTATCTAAATGGTTAAAATTATTCCGAATCATGTATTTTTTCACATGTTAGATGGAAACAGAACTCGATGGTATCTAATCAATTTTTTTAGAATGGTGCTAATTATGTACATTGTTTGTGATAATTTTACAGGTTGTTGTTGGAATTTTGGTTGCCACCACATTTGGGGTCGCCGGCACCGGTGAATTGTCAAGGACTTCAGCTAACATTCTGTTGTTCTTGATCTGTACCTACATTGCTGCTTTTGGCTGGTCTTGGGGACCATTAGGATGGTTAGTGCCAAGTGAGATCTGCCCGTTAGAGATCCGATCGGCCGGACAAGCTATCAATGTCTCAGTCAACACGTTCTTCACCTTTGTCATCGGACAATTCTTCCTGACAATGCTCTGTCACATGAAATTTGGTCTTTTTCTATTCTTTGGCGGATTTGTTGTGGTAATGACCATGTTCGTGTTCTTCTTCTTGCCTGAGACGAAAAATGTCCCGATTGAAGAGATGGGGAGTGTTTGGAAGGCACATTGGTTCTGGGGCAAGTTCATTCCTGATGATGTTGTGATTGGAAGCCAAACATCAAATGGAGATGTAGTGCAGGCGAAGTGGGATGAATACAAAGCGGAAGAAATTTATATACAAGAACAGTCTATGACTTGGAAACAACTGTGTACAAATTACTATGTAACTTCGAAGATGATGACTCTTATTCTCTACACTGGAGCTCCAGATATATAGATTTCTTTTTTATCTCGAAAGCTGACCGTTTGATTACCAATCAATATCACTTGATTCTATATTTTTTCCCTTTTTTAAATTGAACAACTCAAAATAGCCCACTAAGTTTACAAAATGGACCAGATAAGCCCATTAGCAAAATCCAGCTTACGAAGAGTATGAAGAAAAGTAATCGTTGACCGCTCTCCGTTCTTTTTTTTTTAATAAGTCTTCGTCAGTCAACCTTTTAAAATCAAAGCTAGATGGGCACGCCCACAATATACTAGTATCATTTAATAAGACTCGCAATTTAAAGGATTAAAATCAAAATTTTAAAAGAATAAAAGTCTTTTTTGTTTCAGACGAATAATTCTGAAATGATAGTACCGATTACTCTTTAATTTAATAAAAATGCCCGTAAAATGGACAATTACATCAAATTTTACTCAAATGTTAAGTTCTGATTAATAAGATATGCGACATTGATAAACTAATAAAATGACATAAATTCTTAAAATTTTTTTTTGGGGGAACAAATTAGCATCTTAAATGGTGAATGTTACAATTTATCTTAACATAGTAAATCTTAGCAATTAATAACAATAATAATAATAATAGTGTTATTACTTATTATTATTATTATTTGTTAGTTAGTTATTATTGAAAAGGTTTTTAAGGCTTTCTTGTGAAGATAAGTAGCCCAGTCAGTTCACAAGCAGGACAAGAAAGCCCATCAACATAAATTGCTTTAGAAGAGGATCCGTCACATGCAAATATGAACAAATAGCCCAATTGCTTTACCTCCAAAATCAAACTAGAGAAGCGAACCCTAGATCGTACGGTCTAAAACCATCTTTCCAAGCTCCATATATAAACAAAACCCTAACTCCTTTTCATTGCCTTTCTTCATAGCGCTCCGCCTGTCTCTGACGTTAACACAGTCACACACCTCACGACCCAAAGATGGTGAGCCTTTCTATCTTCGCCCTTTCCCCCTTCAGCGCTCAAGCGATCTCTGCACGACCTCGTTTCATGTTCTTATGCTGTTGTTTGTGATGTCTGCAGGTTTTCAAGAGATACGTGGAGATCGGAAGGGTGGCCCTTATCAACTACGGCAAAGACTACGGAAAGCTTGTCGTCATCGTCGATGTTATCGATCAGAACCGAGTAAGCTTCTCCCATTTCACGTGCCATGTTGCTGCTTCTGCTCTGTTTAAGCTTGTTTGTCGCATTTGCATTTTGCTCTTCTGTTTGGGAACTTCAATCTGCTTAGGTTTCGTACGTACTACCTATTTCTGAAAGAGTAATTGTAGAATGCAATTCTGAGTATAATGGCAGCATAGTAGCACTGAATAAGCTTATGCAAATATAGATTATCAGAAACAAGTATTATGCCATATTTGTTTCAGGTATTCCGTTGGGTTCGTTTTGTGTAGTGTTTGTACAATGAGCAATGCTAAGGGATCTAACTTGTAAAATAATCAGTGTGGCTGTTTGTTTTTTGTGTTTGTTTTGTGTTGGGTCCTGCAACTAGTGTAATGTGATTTTGCAGTCACTTGTAACTCTGTTTGTGTTCTTGTAGTTTGTAATTGATTGATTAGTGGATGGTTTGACTAATGGTGTCTCTGACTTCTGTCTGGTAGGCTCTTGTTGATTCTCCTGATATGGTGAGGAGCCAAATGAACTTCAAGAGGCTGTCACTCACTGATATCAAGATCGATATTAACAGGGTTCCCAAGAAGAAGACTCTGATTGAAGCTATGGAGAAGGCTGGTAAGTACTTTTTATGATTCAGAGATATGCAAAGATAGATGCATGAGTTTTCTGAGTAATGCTGACTTTTCTTATCCAATTCTGGATTTGTGGGTGGCAGATGTTAAGAACAAGTGGGAAACTTGCTCTTGGGGAAGGAAGCTGATTGTGCAAAAGAGGAGGGCAGCACTCAATGACTTTGATAGGTTCAAGTTGATGTTAGCCAAGATCAAGGTATGTCATTATATAGTAACACCATTGCCTTCACTATGCTTTGTTGCATAGCTTTCTGGATCCTGACAATGAAAGTCAAAATTTTCATTAGTTCATTTTTTATGGTTGGGATCTTTTGCAACACTTGATGTGTCTGTTGAATATTGGATTTGCAGAAGGGTGGCTTGGTCAGGCAAGAGCTTGCAAAGTTGAAGAAAGAGGCTTCTGCTTAATCACATTTTAGGGATTCTCAATTTTGTGATTGACGTTATGCATGGTGGTTTGAAGTATTATTGGTTGTCTTGAG
Organism: Viola odorata; assembly: GCA_963691705.1. NCBI lineage: Eukaryota > Viridiplantae > Streptophyta > Magnoliopsida > Malpighiales > Violaceae > Viola > Viola odorata. The sequence continues at coordinate 69,943,887 of OY829539.1, read as the reverse complement.
ATTAAAAGCTGTTTAAAGAAGTCTTTGACAGATTTTGTAGGGGCCTTGAATGTACAATCTACTTTTGTTAGCTTGTTTCCATTTTAATGTTAAGATTTTGTGTTGTCTCTTGCACTTTGCTTTTGTTCTTGCGGCACAAGACTTTCGGAAACAAAGTTTCTGTTTGGCCTGTTGATCCTTAGTTATTAGATTACAGATTACCCATCTTATTAGAATTCAGCGGCAAATTAAGGATGTTTTATCTTTTAAGATGCCCATAGTAAAATGTATAAGAACTAACTATGTACGTACATGGCTCCCACCTTTTTTTCGCTGATGATCTGGTTCTTTTCTGTGAGGCATCAGTGGACCAAGTTCAAATCGTCCTTAATGTTCTCGCTGAATTTTGTGCTTGTTCTGGGGAAAAAATCAATGTGGAGAAAACTTCCTTCACAGCTTCGAACAACGTCGCTACTCAAGTGATTTCTGACATTGAGAATCTTTCTGGGTTCAGTCATAAAAAGGACTTAGGACATTATTTGGGTGTCCCGCTTCTGCATGGTAGATCTGAGAGCAAGTACTATGATTATTTAGTGGACAAGGTTCGTAAACGGCTGAGTGGATGGAAAGCTAAAACTCTTTCCCTTGCGGGGAGAATTACTTTGGTCAACTCTACTGTGATGTCTATCCCGACTTATGCTCTCCAGGCGTGCGTTGTTCCGGTTAGCATCTGTGAGAAGATTGAGCGCCTTAGTAGGAACTTCATTTGGGGGGATGGTAACGGGGAGAGAAAGGTCCATCTCATTGATTGGGAGACCGCTTGCAAATCGAAAGAGGATGGGGGGCTAGGCATTAAACGCCTTAAAACTTTTAACAGGGCTTTTATGGCCAAGCTTGCATGGCGGTTTATTACCGAAAAGCATAGCCTTTGGGCCCGAGTGTTGGGTGGTAAGTATAGTGTCAATTTGGAGGAGAGGCCGATTCAACTTAGGGCTCAAAATGGTACTGCCCTTTGGCGCGAGATATGTCACATGTGGGGTTTGGTTCGGTCTAACTCTTGTTGGTCCATTGGTGATGGGCAGAACATTCTATTTTGGTATGATAATTGGGCGGGTGACACCCCTTTATGCGACCTCATGAGCGAGGAAATCCCCTTGAACATCAGAGATTGGCGTTTGTCTACGGTGGTTCTTCCTGATGGTAGGTGGAATACCTCCTTGTTGGCATGCTACTTGGATGATGATCTTTTTTCCTGCGTCACTAGCTGTTGCCCTCCTGCCCATTCCCTAGGGAAGGACCAACGCTATTGGCGTTGGTCTTCGAGTGGAGATTTCACTTTAAAGTCCGCGTATGCTCTTGTAGCCGGTTTCAAGGATGGTCCTGTTGATCGAATTTGGAGCTTGCCTTGGAAGTGGGATGGGCCCCAAAGGGTGCGTTTGTTTTTATGGTTGGTGTGCCATCAACGATTGCTGACTAATCAGGAGCGATTTCGGCGTCACATGAGTGATCATGCTTTGTGCCCTTGCTGCGGGGTTCAGGAAGAGTCTGTAGAGCATATCCTTCGTGATTGCCCAGTCTCCAAGTCCTTTTGGCGTCAGTTGGCTTCAACTACGGTGTGGAACATGGTTCGTCAAGGGTCTTTTCGCGATTGGATGGAGGCTAATCTGAACGGGGGTGGGATGAGTGGTACAGACACGAGTTGGAGTCTCACCTTTGGGCTTTCCTGCTGGTGGTTGTGGAAGTGGCGCAACGAGATTGTCTTCAAAAACAATCATGTGTCGGTTGCTACTAGAATAACTATTGTCAAAGCTGCGGCTTCTGCTGCCATAACTGCTTCAACTGTTCGTTTGGGTGTTGGAGGTGGAGGTTCTAACAGGCCCGTGTCGGTCGGCTGGATAGCGGCCCAAGATGGTAAGATTACCATTAATACGGATGGTGCTTATCGTCAGATCTCGCGAAGAGCTGCGGGTGGAGGATGTCTTAGGGACAGAGATGGGTTGTGGCTTGGTGGCTTCGCGGTTGACCTCGGGCAGTGTTCGGCGTATCGTGCGGAACTGTTGGCCATGCTTTATGGAGTTCAAAACGCCCTTGAGCGTGGATGGTACGACTTGGAAATTCAATGCGACAATGCCAATGTGGTGCTTGCTATTAACAGGGACCGCTCCTCACCGGTAGCAAACATGGACTTGGTGCATCACATTAAGGGTTTACTGCGTTCCTCTGGATGTGTTTATCGTGTAATCCATGTATATCGCGAAGCAAATGGTTTAGCGGATGGGCTTGCCAATTTAGCTTTTGCGCAGGGACCTGAGTTCCAGTGGTTTGATGTTGTTCCTATTAGTTTAACCACCATTTACGGTGGTGATAGAAGGAGTTTATCCTGATTGTGTATTTTAGGCGTTAAGCCTCCTTTTTTATAAAAAAAAAAAAAAAAAAAAAAAAAACTATGTACGTACAAAAACTTGGGATATGCTACGTGGATTTTCATATTTTTTTCGGGTAAAAGAAACGAAAACCTAGCTTTTAAAGAAAAACTGAGTTACATAAGTTTTCCATTTTTCCATTTTGATTGTAAAATGATTCAAAGGCTGCCATCTCAGTCAATCCATCTGTACACATGGTATGCTCGACTTTACTCAATAAACTCTGCATCGTTGCTATCACACGTCTTCTTTCGCCGGGATGCCTCCATAGAGCTTGTAAAATAGGTGGGGGAAAGATGGGAGCAGGCTGCGCAATGCAGCGTCTGCCGTTCACTTCCAATCCATTTAAACTGCATGTAAAGTGAAGGTCAGAAAATTATTAAACAGAGACATGGATTTTTGAGAATTCAACTGATGTACCTGTTCAGAATATCCAACATGTTAGGCCACTCAGTAGTACAGAAGAAAACATCCACAATGCTGTCTCGTCTATGCTTAATGCTCTTAACTTTCCCATAAGTGTTGCAAATGGATGTCACACTATTAGATCCTCGGTTGACATTGCAGAGTCTTATAACTGTTGTCCTTGGTGCATCAACTCTGAAGATCAATAGCTGCTTTCCTAGTACATCTATGGAATACTTAGCAAGTGCCTTTTCTTTGGCATCTTCCCTCTGCAAAACAGATAGCAACGACAGAGATGGCAAATTAACTCAGATTAGGAACTATGTATTCCATAGATGTATATCAAATTATCCAAGTCAATATTATTCGATCTTCTTGAAAGAGGGCAGTAATGCCACCTAATAGTAAAATCAACTTTCAATCATACAACGATCTATCAAACCTTCTTAAAAGATATGAATCTGCAAAGGGTTATAAGCATTCCAATTGGGAATTGCAGCAGAATCCACAGTAACTCAATGGAGACACACATGGTAACTCAACCATGATCCAGTGTCTTTGTAATGAGGTTCCGTTGTGATTTGGAAGAGCTTCGGGTGCTTTTCCATATATCTATGCAGTAATGGTACAAAAGGATCAGAAGACCATTATTCATCTGTCAACCAGCTGAGACAAAGGTGCACAATTACTAAATTCAGAAGCATCGAATCGAAGTCATCAATGTAATAAAAGTATGCAATAGGTACTGCATCAGATGCATGCGAAAAAGAAAACCCAATGCAGTGTAACAATTATTAAGCTTTACTTTGATTTTTGCTAACAGAAAAAAAGGAAAACAGTTTAATCTAAGTGAAACTGACAACTCCATAACCCAATGACAAAAATCTATTGGGAAGAAAGCACACTAATATTTTGTTCATTCATCAATCACAACAGTTAGTATCCCATTTCACTTTGCTCATAACCCACCAATGACTTCACCGTTTACCCACATTTTCACAGCCTTTCAGCTAGGTTTTTGACAAATTTTACCTTTCGGTCCCTATAACTATGTTAAACCACTAATGGTTAAATCATTCAGCCTGAAATAAGAAACCAACTCCCAAAGATCCTCTATTAAAACTAAAATGTTAAACCACTAATGGTTAAATCATTCACATCAAGATACCCAATTCATTTTTGGTGCAATTCGTCACCGAACTCCAAAGTTCAATCAACTAAACGACAAGCACTATCCACTATCAAAACCCAGTAGAAAAGAATCAAAGCCCCAGTAGGTAGGGAAATGCTAATCACAACAACAATAAACTTCACTCATTCACTTACGATTCACCAGCTACTGCTTTATGGTCCTCAGTTGCATTCTTTCCTCTCACATGCATCAATTTCTCATTTTCTCCTCTACTTGGAGAAGAAGAGCGCGCCATCTAATTGACGCTGGGATCCCTGTAACACCATCCAAAATACCCAACAAGAGTAAGAAGATAATAGAAACATGGAACAGAAAAAGCTTGTTCATGCGATGAAATGAACGAAATTGGGCAGTGAGTGTCACCTTCGTTATGGAAATGCAAAGGAGGCTTCGCGAGTAGGATTCGAGAGAGGGCCATCCTCCTCTCCGTGAAGTTAGAAACCAGAGAGGGTTTTAGGTGGGTTTTGGCGTCTGGAAATGAGCCTGTTATTTTGCATTTCTGTTTTTTGTTTATTTTACCATATTTGGCAAAATTGCTTTAGGTTTGGTCTTGCTGTAAGAGTGCCTTCTAATAATAAGTGTCTGGGCCCAAAATTTTTCTGGTCATTAACCCAATAGGTATTGGGCCTTGATTTATTTTTCCTTCTAATTTTGAGAATATGCAATAATGACTAAATTGGCGCCGATTTTTCATATTTATTTAGTATTTTATTTCATTTTCCCCTATACAGTTAAACCTCGATAAATGAATGTCCGATAAACGAATAACCTCGCCAAATGAATAATTTTCTCCAGTCCCGACTTGGGCAAATGGGCTAAATGAATAACCTCGCTAAATGCATTAACGAATAATTTTTTTTAAATCCTTAAAGACCCCATGTAAATATAAATGAATAATCATTAAAATTCATAAGATATATATTAAGAAAGATATAGTAGAATGAATTATTTACCAAACCAAGACTCTAGAAAAATATATATAGTAGTTTGTAGGTAGGTTAGGTAGATTGTCTTAGTCTCTAAGTATTCCATACATAGAATATTATGTTGCATGTATTTAGACTCTAAGTATTCCATACATAGAATCTTATAAGTACATGATGCATGTGCATAGTCTATATACGTATTTGTATATTAAATGTAAAATAAATAATCATACGAAAAAATAAAAATGTAAAAATACTATCTAAATGAATAAAAATTCATTTATCGATAAATGAATAATATATTCATTTATCGATAAGTAAATAAACTCACTAAACGAATATTTTTTGCTGGTCCAAGAGCATTCATTTATCGAGGTTTAACTGTATATGACTATTTTACTCGAATAATTATTTTAATTTGACCCCTCCTGCTAATTCTGTTTGTTATTTATCGCTAACTCTTCTCATACATGGTCTTTTTTATTTGTTTTTTTTTCTGACATAAGCAAGACACATTATCTGACACGTCATATTTGTAAACAAAAATTATAAAATAAAATAAAAAATATAAAAAATAAATAAAAAATAGGAAAACATCTTTAAAACATTCTAAAATAGAAAATAAATTGCAGAAAAATAAGGAATATATTTTAAAAAACGGTAAAAATTTTAAAGACCATAAAAATTATTTTATTTTATTACCCATCTCCTCCACCAAACCGTTTATTACTTGCATACCTAGTTAATGGAGAATGTAAAGAAAATTAAAAAACCTAACTATTCGTGTAATTTTTATCTATTTAATTTTACAATATCAGTTTCATCTTTTTCAACACCTTCTGTTACTGGTTTTTTTAAATAAAAAACACCTATCTGTAACTGAAAATCCAAAATTGAATTTCTCTCTCTTGGAATTATTGGTTCGACTCGAGGGAGGCTCGTGAATGAGGTAGGTAAGAATGATAATTTATGCCTAAAAAATTCGTACCAATTTTTTTTCTTCTTTCAAGACCATCCGGTAATCTAACCACCACATTAGATACCAACTATTCTGGACTCAAGTTTGATAGCATCTTGAAAGGCGGTAAAATTTTCTCTCATAAATTTTAACACAATTGTATACTTAAGGTTCGAATTTAAAACCTCTAATTAAACTAAAACAACTTTCTATCAGTTGATCTTTATGATTGTTCTTTTTTTAACATTGAAGGATGGCTGTAAAAACATTATTTACGGCCACTCCAATTAAAACATTTTTAGAAATATGCAATTAGAAAAATGTCAAACCGGTCATACCTTAATTTAGGTAAGTAGGGCAACCGGATGACTTTTTTGACTGACGAAAATTCAAGTGATTCACGCCGGGCGGTAAAGGCATGAGCAACGCCGAGCTCACTTTTGTTAACCACTATTTTCTAGTTTTTATATTGTTGATTGCATTTTTAAAAGCTTTACCAAGCGGTCCAAGCCCACCCATATTAAATTTATTGCTTCAACATCAAACTTCAACCTTGGTTGCCAAAGGCTTGTAATTACACCATAGTGTATAAAATAAATCTTGCAAACAATTCACTTTTAATTTTTGGACTTTTCTAAATAAAATAAAAAAATTATTCTAATCAACGTTCAGCGCCATTGCTCCTAAGGGAAATTGCAAAAATAGATACCTGTCAAACAATTGATTGACTGATTTGGTACCTCCATTTATTTTTGCTTTTAAAAAATACCTCTAAACAAACAAAACGTCACATTTGGTACCTCCGTCCAACTCCGTCCACTTCCCACCATTAAGTGTCCTACGTGGCATGCCACGTCGGATGCCACGTCAGAGTCGAGTGACGTGGCATGCCACGTAGGACACTACTAACCCGGTTACGATGCCACGGGTCGGGTTCGGATTCTCAACCCGGATTTTTTTTTTTTTTTTGAAAAATTCATTTCTTTTCTTTTCTTTTTTCTTTTCTTCTTTCTACTTTCTACGACCTTATCATCTTTTTTTCTTTTCTTCTTTTCTTTCCTTTCCTTTCCTTTCTTCTTCCTCTGCAAAAAAATACTCACCTTCACTGCCAAATTACCGAGGAAGAGAATGGGGATTGCAATATTCGGTGGGTATTCACTCTTTTCCTCTCTTTTTTCTTTTCTTTCTTCTTCCTCTCTTCTTCTCTGTTTTGTTTTCTTCCCGTTGTTGTGGGTTTGGTTTTTGAGCGAGAAGGAGATGGGTTTTGTGTGCTTGTTTGGTGGCAGCGGCGACGGGGTGGTTTGGGGATTTTGGTGTGGGGTAGATCAGGTTTGATGGTTTGGTGTTGGAGATGGGTCAGGATTTGGTAGTTTTGGTGGTTGGGTTTGAAACCGGTTGTGATGGTGGTGGCGTTGTGGAGGTGCGGCGGTAGTGGGAGGCCGGTTGTGGTGGTGGCGGGAGGCTTTGATCTGGAGGCTGAGAGGAATGGGTAATTTGGGTAGGGATTTTGGTTGATTTTGTGGAGGACGAAAATGGGTGGTTTGGTGGCGGATGGGCTGGGTTTAATTTAGGAATCGGGGCGGTGATGGGTGTTGGTCGGGTGGCTGTGGTGTTGGGCGGAGTTTGTGGTGACTATTTGGATTTTGGTTGTTCGTGCGGTGGTTTTGGGTGGAGGCTACGGTGGTGATGGCCGGAGCGTGTGGTGACTGTTTGGTTGATGGTGGTATGTGGTTTGGGTAGTGAGGAGGTGGGTATATTCGGATGATGGTTGATGATGGCCTGGGTGACTGGTTTATTTTTTCGGGTTTGGCTTGAGATTGGATGAAGGTGGTTGGTGGCGGATCGGCGAGGGAGATGGATGTTGAATCACCACCGTTGCTGCTCCCGCAGCTTGGCAATTCCCCATTTTCAATCCCTAATAATTAATTTGGAGCTTTGTTGTGAAGAGAACAAAGTCTGGTGAGAGGGCAAAATAATTACCAGACCCAAAGCTTGTTTTTGAGTACAAATCATCGCTCATGGATCTTGAAATTTTTTATGGGATTGTTGAAATCTTCAGTTCTTGAACTTCTTGATCTGGGTTCGCATCAAAACCGGTTGATTTTGATGATTCTTCAATTTCTTGATCTGGGTTTGCATCAGAACGGGATGGTTTTAATGAAATTGATTGATTCTTGAAGATTCCTTCTCGAACCAGCACGAATCAAAACGGAGAAAGAAAGAAAAGGAAAGAAAGAAAAAAAAGAAAGAAAAGAAAAATAAAAAGAGAAAGAAAACAATGAAACGGCGTCGTCGTTTCAATCCGGGTCGGGAAAATCCGGACCCGACCCGTGGCATCGTAACCGGGTCAGTAGTGTCCTACGTGGCATGCCACATCACTCGACTCTGACGTGGCATCCGACATGGCGTGCCACGTAGGACACTTAACGGTGGGAAGTAGACGGAGTTGGACGAAGGTACCAAATGTGACGTTTTGTTTGTTTAGAGGTATCTTTTAAAAGCAAAAATAAGTGGAGGTACCAAATCAGTCAATCAATTGTTTGACAGGTATTTATTTTTGCAATTTCCCTTGCTCCTAAAGTCAAAAGGAAAACTAAATTTAACTAAGTCAAAAGTCCATAATGCTGAAAAAATGTTTCATGTTAATCCAAGTTTAAGTTTTATGGGTTTCTTAGGAAGAAAAATGAGGAAGTTTGTTGAGCAACTTGTTTTATTTTTGAACTGTTATTAAAATTAAAGCCAATAATTTTCTAATTAATTCATTGACCTAAGTTTTGCATGTAAAAAATGAATAGAAATAGAACTAAAAATAATACTCCCTCCGTCCCGTATTGTTTGACGTTTTAGCCGTTTTCACTTTTACCAAATTATATGTCGTTCTCGGATCCCGATCATCTTTCTCCCCAATTTCCCCCTCTTTACCCTTGGCACCGCGTGACGCCATCTCCCTCTGATCTCTCTCTCTCTCGTTTCACTCTTTTCATTCGATTTTTAATGGGAAAATTGGGAGGCAATTTGAAATTTCAATTGGGTGGGAAATGGGAAATTTGGTTGTCAATCACTGTCTATTCAATTTCTTTCTTTATTACTCAACCTTCTGTTGCCAAAAAACTCAGAATCTTTCCCGATTTGTTGAGGTCCGTCGTGGAAATCAACGAGTATTCGGAAGATTCAATGGTTGAAGTTGATGGGTCCATGAGCACGGTGGTTCCAAAATCCATTGTCGGTCGGGGAGACGCCGTGTATGCGGTTTTTGAGGCGTCCAACAGTGTGATGAGTTCAATAGTGGAGGATTCCGTGAATGAGACGCATTCAATCGTTGAGGAATATGGCGAGGAGACTCAGGCAAGCGTCGACCCAATGATGATGATCAAGGACGCTTCCGTTGGGCAAACCTATCCAATCGTGGAGGATTCCGGCGACGATACAGAGGAAACCGGTGAGCCAATCGTGAACTGTAGGCGTTTCAAGGCCAGGCCAGGTAAAGCACCTCCGAGAGTGATTCACCCTTTTGACTTGAACGAACAATCAGCTGAGCAGAAAATGATGGCCGCGAAGTACGAAGGGGCTAGAGATTTTGACCTCAACAAGCTCCCAATCGCAGGTATGTTTCAGTTGACAGACCCAACCTGGGAACCAGATTTCATATTAATGTTACGTATTATACTCCCGGAATATTATTGATGTTAATTAATTCCGTATTAGTCAATTTTTTGGTGTGGATGTTAATGGGGTGCAATGACCATGATCACTGCTGGGTTTTTTTGTATTTGGCCACAGACTCTATGTTGAAATCAAGAGTGTTGTGGTGATATTTAGGCTATTGTATAAAGGGTTATCTTTTTGTACTTGTAATGTAACACATTGACGCAATGTGGATGTAAATGGTTTCTTATGTACCTTAATCAACCATCTCTGTTTCAAGTAGTTGTTGTGGTTAATGGTAGTTTTGATTGGAAATTTGTAGGCTGGATGAAATCTGTTTTGTTCATTGATCTGCAATGAATGGAGCTGTTTGAATTTTTTGGGTGGTTAATGTTTGATCTGCAATGTAATGAACAATTTGCGCTCTATTTTGTTATTTCATCTGCCAATGAATGGAGCACAAGCATGCCGCAATATGACTAGAAATTGTTTGATCAATTTGCCCTCTGTTTTGTTGTTTCATCTGCCAGTGAATCAAACACTTGCAATTCTTTGTTATAAACACTAGATTCTTGTTGATTACATGATGCATCAGCTCTTGCACCTTTTTGGGTGGTCAATGTTAGCTTCTGTTGCCAATTTGTTTGGATTTCTTTTGCAAGCTTGCCGGAATATGACTGGACCTTACATCATTTTGCCCTCTGTTTTGTTGTTTCGTCTGCCAGTGCATAAAACACTTGCAATTCTTTGTTTAATGTCCATGATTCTTGTTGATTACATGATGCATCAGCTCTTGCACCTTTTTGGGTGGTCAATGTTAGCTTCTGTTGCCAAATTTTCTGGATTTCTTTTGCAAGCATGCCGGAATATGACTGGACCTTACATCATTTTGCCCTCTGTTTTGTTGTTTCGTCTGCCAGTGAATAAAACACTTGCAATTCTTTGTTTTATGTCCATTATTCTTGTATTGGAAATCATGATGCATAAACTACTTCCATTTCTTGTGTCATTAATGTTGGTTTACTTAAACTGAAACTTAAACTTTTTCATGTTCATTTGCCGGAATTTTACTGAAAATGTTATGCAAAACAGATAATGAAAACATGCACAAAACTTCAACTGTTGATAGAAACACACTTTTTATTCTTAGCACACATCACAATACATTGTCATGGTGAGATTAGGGAAACGAAAATACATACATGCATATTTCAGTAAACTAATCATCTGCAGGAGTAGTTGGAATGCTTGGTATGGCATTTGCAAATCCGTTTATTTCATGTGTAGCAGCGGCAACACTACTTAGTGCCAAATTAACCACATCTCTCACTTGCTCTATATGAGCAATAGCGAGATCCAGATGTGAGATGGCTTTACTGTACGTTGCAACAGTGGCAAGGGAAAATCCCTCATGCACATCATCCTCCATGACGTCGTCCATCAGCTGCGTCAAAGTCTCCAGCCTCTCATTCATGTCATCGAGGTCTTCATTGCTCTGGACAACCCTCTGCTCCAGCTGGACTGTGTGGTCGTTGAGGTGAGTGGAGATCCTTGCAGCAAACGTGTGGAGAGCTGCCTTGGTGTTCACATCCATCGTGGAAAACCTGCACACAATAAGAATGTTTCAAAGGTTTTGTGGGTAAGAAGATGATGCAACGGTGGTTGTTGAGTGATGATAATTAGGGTATTTATAGAATGGAAGTAGGGTAAGGTGATGGTGTAATAATGGAAAGGTAGGCACCGGTTGAGTGTTGAAACGGAGTCATTGTTGGGAATTTAAAAGGCTGACTTGGTGTGTGGCATTTGCTAAAAGATTTAATTGGAAGAGTGTTTCAGTTGCTAACCAAATGAAACACCTTAATTTACGCATGCAAAGCTATCCAATAAGTATCGTATTCCTATCAAACAGCTCGTAACTGGAACATGCATATATTCAATGCTTTAAGCGTAACAAAGTAGCGGATGTGTTCTAGAACAGATTACAAGAACTGCGACACCTAAACCTATGCCTCAATATCAACTATATACACACAACTACGACACCTAAACCTATTCGTCAAGATCAACCAAAAAATCCAACTTTTTTCTGCATTGTAATTCAACAACCTGCAGTTTCCTACAATCCAAAAGAAAAAGACATGTTACTACACATCAAGCAATACAACTTTGTTTAAACAAATGAGCATGCAAAACTAAGGTAGTCTCACCATTTTTAGAATCCCTACGTCAACTGTCTAATTACTAAAGGAACCGCCTAAAAGTAGATAACATAGTACTAATTCCAGCTGGCCCTCGTAACCAAAGAATTTCAACTATTTCATGCAACTGAAACCAACAATTCCATCTATTTCCTGCAATAGAAGAACAGAACAAAATGTCAATTTGCCATTTCAACCAAAACTGATTTTTTTGAAACACATAAGCATGGGAAATGGAGGCAGTCTCATACCATCTGTTGCATGCCTAAGGCAACTATATAAGTACTAAAGGATGCACATTTATAACATGGTAATAATACTTGGCCCCTCAAACCCCAAAACGTCCAACTATTTCATGCAATTGAATCCAAAAATTCCAACTATTTCCTGCAATACAAGAACAGAAATAAATGTCAATATATTTCAATCAAAACTGAATTTGTTGAAACACATAAGCATGGGAAATGGAGGCAGTCTCATACCATCTGTTGCATGCCTAAGGCAACTATATAAGTACTAAAGGATGCACATTTATAACATGGTAATAATACTTGGCCCCTCAAACCCCAAAACGTCCAACTATTTCATGCAATTGAATCCAAAAATTCCAACTATTTCCTGCAATACAAGAACAGAAATAAATGTCAATATATTTCAATCAAAACTGAATTTGTTGAAACACATATACCCCAAAATAGAGGTAGATTCATACCATCTGTTGCCTGCAATACAAATAACAGGAATCAATGTCAATGTTCTTCAAGCAAAAAATTGTATTTATTCAACAAAAAGAAACCATGTCTTACAATGTTAATATGGAATATGAGCAGCAGTAGTTGCAAGGATGAATGGATCGCATGCCAATGAGGAGGGAAGCAAACCTAGCGTAGCTAGTTGTGACTTCTTCATGTGAGGTATTTTATAAACATTCGATCCCTTCATTTTCAAAATCTCAATCATGCATGATTGTAAAGTGATGAAGATGCTATTAACCTTCAAATGAGAGAACTCCAAATAAGCTTGGTTCACAGCAGCCACCAATTCTTCTAGATTGTTTGCACATTTCCTTTCTTGCAACGATTGGATAGCTCGAAAAAAACCAAGGTTAAGAACATTTAAATCTGGAGAATTTGGTGGCTGACAAGACAACTTAATGTTCAATCCTACATTCTCTACAGCAGCTAAGAAATCACTATCATCATCATGTATATGTGTCTTAGCTTTATCTTGCTGGATTATAATTTCCTGCATGAGGCTATCCCTCGGCCATTTAGACTTAATGGCAGGTAAAATGTAGTCAATCATAAACTTCCGAATTACATGCCTATCAATCACCTTAATTGGCCTAACCTCTAATGTTCCAGCTAACCTATTTGAGCTAGACCTCATTGCAGCAACTTTGGTAACCAATGGAAATAATCCCAATTTTCCATCAAACGTACAATTACCATGTGAGTCATATCTAGGTCTAGCAATAGCTGCAAGGAACATTATTTTTGGAATGAAATTGGTACTTTGAATAGTTCTTACAGGTTCATCTTCGTCAGCCAGTAGGTAGTACGTCTGGACCTTCCGTGTTGTTTGAAACCATTTCTCGTCAATGTGAACCACATTTTCCATGTTGTAGAAACGGTTGGCTACCGGAAGCGAGTCTGGATCAATCATTGAAAGACAGTGACGCATCCTTTGCAAACGGTTTGCCTCTGTCACTGTTGGTTTGATGGTATTGCTATGTCGCTTCAATTCTCCTCGTTTCAATTTTCGCATCAAATATGACTTTGAAAGCCCCACAGATGTAGATAAAGACCTTAATGTTGTTCGATCCCTTAAAGGAATATCTCTTAGTTTCTGCAAGTCAAATTCAATCCTTTTTCTCCCACAATTCTTAACTCTCGATTGAGAAATGTTGTGGTTGGCAGAGTCCCTTCCCCTTTTCCACAACCACTGGATTGATCGCAACTTGACTCCGAATGTATCAGCAACTTCCCTTGTCGAGTATTTCTTAAGCTTCCCGTTAACACTCTTCTGTAGAAGCATATTATAGGCTGCGGTTCTGTCCTCCTCACACAGCTCTGTCCTGCTTGATATTGGACCTACCATCATCACAACACATCAACTATCATTGCAAGGGAATAACGAGTTATCTTGTGTTTAACAATTGCAAAGCAACCAACACATATGACAATCCCATTAATCAAAATTAAAAGGTTTAATGAAATTTACTTCACCTTCAACCCCACTATCATGTAATGGGTTTAGGTCTTGGGCTGGCAAAGCTTCATGGATGTCGTCCACATGTGCCGCAACTGGGCTTTGTGCTTCGGCGGTTTCAACAGTGGTTTGAACATCGTATACATCGCCGGATCCGTCGCCTGCATTGGCATTATCGATGTCTGGCCGTGTGCAAGGATTGTTGTGAAACAATTGGATTGGGTCGAAATCGTTCTCAGCCATTTCATTCCAGAAGAATAAATCGCTGAAACAAACGTTAGAACTGCACACAGTGTCGAAAATGGGTGGGCAAATGAAAGAAATAGGTGAGAGACCATTTTGATTTGATAGTTAAAACTCTCAGCGGAAAAAAGGGGCAATTTCAAAGGGGAAAATCCAAAATTTTGAAGGGAATTTGAGGCAAAAATTGGGAAGCATGCGGGAGGCCAAAGAAATAGGCAAGATCTGAAATGTGAAGAAGAGCGAGGAAAGGGAACACTTCAGTGTGTGTGAAGGGCATTTCGGTGATCTCCAATGGCAAACAGTGTTTCCTTAAAAACCGTGCCGAAGCCTAAAACGTCAAACAATACGGGACGGAGGGAGTAATAATAAAAAAATAAATTAGACTTTGTGTTGACTTGACTCCACCGCGCAACCCTCTCATTTCAATTACCAAAGCATACAAATAAGACTAAACCCCTCTCTTGCCAAGTAAGACTCCTTCTCTTACTTTCTCTCTTCTCTCCATCAATTAAAAAACGGCAGAATCAAAGTCATTTCCCCATTAATGTGATTCTCCATCCTTAAACACCATTTTAATCAAAAGGGTATCAATCAAACTAATTCCTTCTCATAATTGGGATATAAAAACAACATGGGTCTGAAAGATCTCCATCTCAAGTTCAAGGTAAATGCTTTTCTTTTCTCATCTTATTTTTTCATCTGTCTTACTTTCCTTTGCTTTTACACTTTCATAACAAACCTTTTCATCTTGGATTATCTTTATGCATTTCTTGATTCTTGATCGCGTTTATATAAAGATTCTGACGTTGATTGCATTTACACATATTTTTACCATGGAAAGTCATGTGCTTTAACATGGGTATCTTGTAGTATTTGTTAGCATTTACCTGTTCGTGTTCTTGGCCGATAAAAAGGTTCTGACTTTGATTGCTTTTACATATTTCTACGGTGGAAAGTCTGTGCTTTAACATGGGTATTTTTCAATTTGTTAGGGGATTCGGCTTAGGCGGTTTCTTGGGAGAGGTAGAGGCAAGAAAAGAAGGACCGGTGTGCGAAGTAAGCCGTCATGGATGGTGCCAGTATCTCATGGATATCATGTAGTGGACGATCAGTCATGGAGAGGAGCTGGTTCTGGTGACTCGGTTGTGGTTCAGAGAGAGCAGATAGAGGAGCTGGTGTTGGCCCAAGGGCTCATTAAATCTTGTTTTGATGAATTAAGGACACACAAATTAATTAATATACTAACGCAATTTTAAGTTAAAGTATTTGTAGTTTGCGACGAGACAACAAAAGAAGCAACAAATCAATTATCGCAAGCTCGAAGAATCAAGTGTATATTAGAGCATTAAACGTGTAAGTATGATTCTAATTAGCACTTGATTTATGTTCGATAATACCTCAAGAAAAGTGTCAAAAGATTTTTTACACGAAAAACAATTTTTGGGAAAAGAGTTTTTGATTTCACTGTAGCAACGGAGAGTTTAACTGTAGCAACGGATAAACTCACTGTAGCAACGGGAATGAATAGTTTCACTGTAGCAACGGATAGTTTTTCACTGTAGCAAACGGATATATTTTTGTTACTGTAGCAAACGGCTAGTTTTTGGCTCCTTCCTTCTTGGATGAGCCTCTACTCTTTTGACACTATAAATACTCATCTAAGATGAGTTACAAAGAAGAAGAAAGCATTTATAAGTTCTATATACACAAATTACATTTACAAACTCTCTTAATCAAAGTTTTACCACGCAAGCTTCACATATCGGTTTTCAACCATTCTTGCGTCTTTTAATTCGAGTTTGGATCGCTTTCTTCTTGAGGTAATATTGTTCATTTATTGGTGTTATTTTGAATCATACATTTATTATTTGTACACCAATTATTTGTTGCAAATATTATTAATTCAAATTGTGAAGGTTCTTCAATCCTTACCTTGAAAGAGGATTGTAAAACGGTTGTGGTTGAGCCCGTAAAAACTAAAGTGTAAGGTTGTAGTTGAGCCCGCAAAAACTACGGTGTAAGGTTGTGAGTTGAACCCGTAAAAGCTCAAGGTAATAGCAAACGTGTTTGCATTAGAAAATCCTAAGGGTGAAGCTCTTAGGTAGTGGAGTACAATTCAGATTGTGAATTGGAACCACTATAACTCTTTGTGTCTTTGTTATTTTTCCTTACATTTTGTGTGCGATTTTTTATTGCCTATTCACCCCCCCCCCTCTAGGCCGGGATTATTGTTTTATCAATTGGTAGCGGAGCAAGGTCACTTGTTACAAGGTTTAATCACCTCAAGTGAAGATCAAATATGGCTCAAGAGGGATTCTTGGTGCATAGAGAAGGTACTGCAACCAGCCGACCACCATATCTTGATGGCAACAATTATTTACATTGGAAGATGAAGATGAGATATTATTTGGGTGCTCAAGAGTCGGATATGTGGGATTGTGTTACAAATGGATATGTTTCTCCAACGGAACCATCCGATTCAACATCAACAAAACTTCTTCCTTACGAAAAATGGAGCGCTGGACAAAAGACAAGACAATCTATGGAATGTAAAGCAATGTATGCTTTGTGTTGTGCTATATCTCCAAGTGAGTACAATCGCATTAGTGGCTGCAAAACTTCAAAGGATGTATGGGAAACTCTTCAAATGGCTCACGAAGGGACTACTCAAATTCGGGATCTTCGACTCAACCAACTCAAGCATGAATACGAATTGTTCAAGATGAACAAGAGTGAGTCTATATATGATCTTAGCACAAGGCTTCAAAATTTGTGCAATGCTATGAGTAATCTTGGATTTACTCCAACAAATGATGAGATGGTTCGGAAGATTTTAAGTATCCTTCCTAGCAAGTGGATAGCAAAAACCGCAGCCATTGACGAATTGGAAACAAAACCTACATTCACGCAAGTTGTAAGCTCTCTCACCGCCTTTGAACACAAGCTGAATTTATTCAACTTGGAAGAAGGGGACGAAAAAGAGAAGAGCAAAAATATTGCTTTTGCAAGCAAAGTCCGTGAAGAAGATGATGAATCTATTGCCCTTTTATCTAGAAAACTCAAAAATTTCTGGAAAAAGAAATACCAAGGTGAGTCTACTAACCCTTCTAAATTAAAATTTAAAAATGATGTTGTTTGTTTTGAATGTGACAAACCAGGACATATCAAGAGCGAATGTCCTTATCTTGAAAAGAAGAGGAGACATGAGAAAAGAAGATCAAGCGACAAGAAGGAAACTCATAAGAATCCTAGAAGAGCTTTTAAAGCTACTTCCACTTGGAGTGATGAGGATGAAAAATCAAGTAATAATCCATTGGACTCCTCATCCGAAGATGAAGTCGCAAATTTGTGTCTCTATGCCGACGTTGATAGTGATGCATCTCAAAAGAGCTCTTCATCGACTTCTACTTCTCTCAATGGATGCACGAATGTGTGTCTTATGGCAAATGAGGACAGCGATGATAATGAATCGGTTAGTTCTTGCAACTCCTTAAATGATGAAAATTCTTATAATAATGTGGATGAAGCTTTTCATGATTTAACTATCCTCTTTAATGAATCTACTAGGAAGAATTCTAAACTTGCTAAAGAACTAGAAAATATTAAAAATGAAGTTAGCAAATTAGAAAAATCCAATCAATGCTTAACGGAGGAAAACAATATGTTAACCATTGATAACGTAGATTTGAAACTTGTTTTGGATGAAACTAGAAATGAGTATAAATTGCTTGATATTGCTAGAAGTAAGGCTATAGATAAAAACTCTACATGTGATCTTTGTGCTAAATCTACCAAAGAAATTGTAGAGTTAAAAGAAAAGATTAAACATCTTGAGATTACTCTAGCAAAATTTGTTCAAAGCAAACAAAGTCACCATGATTGCATGAATGATCAAAAGAGAGATGGTGATATGAGGGGTATTGGTTTTACTCATTCTTCACATAAAAAGAATTTCAAAAATTCTTTTGTTAAAGCAAGTTCTTCCAACTATCATGCTAGCTCTTCTAATTGGCATGATAATTCTCAAAACTATTTTCAAAAACCCTCTCATGGTAAGCCTAGATATAAATGTAGCTTTTGCAATAAATTTGGTCATTTATCTTATTTTTGCTATATTCGAAAAGGGCTTATTTTTGCAAAACAAAATTGGGTACCTAATGGTACTTATGCTAACATAGAAGGACCCAAACGTGTTTGGGTACCAAAAGCAAACTAATTTGTTTTGTAGGTGTGCCGGAAACCCATTGCGAAGAAATAGAAATCTAAAAGCGGGTGTTCGCGGCACTTGGAAAGGAAACCTTAAGAGAAAAGGTTATGGTATTGGTAAAATTTGGTATTTTTCCTTTCTAATTCTTTTGGCAATAAATATGATATATATATGATTGATTTTATTGCTAACATTAATCATTTGTTCAAGTATAAATTCTCATAAATTTGGCTAGAAAGAATTGTTCTTGTAGGAATTTAGTTTGAATGGTGGCCCAAGGGAATTACCACCTCGAGCCGCATTGATTTTGATGGGCTTCGCTCGATTGCAAATATTGAAGCTATTTGGTTGAAATAGCAAGAACTAGACATGTTGAAAAATCGCAATCGGTATTCCTTGAACTCTTATTTTTTATGTCAATATTTATCTGATGAATATACGTGTGTTAAATGATTATGGTAGTTATTAAAATCCATAATCATATGTGCTATAAGTTGCCGAAAATTATTTTGTTTGCTTGTGCATATACGTGTTTAGTTAGAACTATATTTTCTATGCATGTATGCTTTTGTTCATGTGATTGATCATTGAGGAAATCAAATTGATGTGATATTTTTATGAGTCAAATGATTAGAGTACTTTTTGGAAAATTTTCTCTTCAAAATCTATACAAATCTTGACCAAATTTTACTAAACTTTGTTTGATCTCTTCGTTTGCATGCGTTGGGCATAATAGTCAACGACATTGCATATCCTCGAGCTGTAATTCACAGACCTTAAGCCGCAAATTTTTGTGTTTAAATTGCCCTTCGATTACACCTCTAGAGATATCCAAAATTCTCAAACCGAGAGTCTATCCTTCAATTTCTCTCAGACTTTCAAAATGCTATCGTTTGAAATAAGGATGATGTTGGCAATTTTGGCATTGATGATTTCTCTCTTTGTTTTTCCTTTTCTCATCATGCAAAATTGTCCAAAAAATGTCGATTTGTTCGTTTGCCCCAAGTGTCATTGCCCTCCATGTCATTGCCCTTCACCTCAATGTCATCTTTGATCACATCCTTGTAACATTTGTATTTTCTAATATAGGTTCTGTTTTTGAACCTATTTGCACTTATGCTTTGTAATATTTTTTTTGGTTGAATAAGTGTTGTACTATTCCTTTTGAAGGAATTTTAATTTATATTATGCTTGTATTTTGAATATTATCCATGTTCTAAATATTCTCTATGTTTTATTTTAAGAGAAATGATTCTAAATTATTTATGCATATATATATATATATATATATAGTTATTTATGCTTTTTCGCATTTATTTATGATTGATCATTGAGAAATGGGTTGAAATTGATTTTTAGGTTTTGATTAATTGTATAAGGATATTTTCTGGAAGTTTTGATTAAAAAAAAAATGCATTTTGAAACTCAAATTGCTAAAAAATTGGTCTCATAGTTGAGTTGATGGTTTGCTGTATTAAACCATGATGCTACCCATGAACTATTTCGTTTTTCAAATTTGTTGGGTAAGAACGTCATATGGGCATGAGCTCACCCATGAGGGTGACCATGAACCTTTCGTTCTTCTATAAAATTGAAGGGTCATGGGCATGAACTCACCCATGAGGCTGATCATGAAACCTTCGGCAGAAACACTTCAAAAATCAAATTTTCAATTTTTCAAATTGTGTTGCCATTAATTTTTTTTTATCTTAGCATTTTTATTTATCCATTTCTACTTCTAAACTTATTTGCATTTATGGTTTGTAATAATTATTGGATTGGATAATTGTTGCACTATTACTTTTATGAAGTAATATTTACATTATGCTTGCTCCTTAAATATTTTCCTTGCCTTAATTAATTGGTAGAAATATTTTGATGTTGTTTTCCCTTTTTGTTAATGACAAAGGGGGAGAAAATGTATATGTGGGGGAGAAAATATGAGGGAGCAATTTTGATTCTTTGCTATGCTCCATGTGCACTAAAGCTTTTATGTAGGGGGAGCATTGAAGCTCCATAATCAAATTGATATGATCAATTTGGTAGCATATCGATAGGGGGAGCATTTCGGCAAAGATATAGGGGGAGTAATTCTTCTCCTTTGTTTTTTAATTTAAAATTGCATGTTCATATTGTCTTAAATTAATTTGTGGTTGTCATCATCAAAAAGGGGGAGATTGTTGGCCCAAGGGCTCATTAAATCTTGTTTTGATGAATTAAGGACACACAAATTAATTAATATACTAACGCAATTTTAAGTTAAAGTATTTGTAGTTTGCGACGAGACAACAAAAGAAGCAACAAATCAATTATCGCAAGCTCGAAGAATCAAGTGTATATTAGAGCATTAAACGTGTAAGTATGATTCTAATTAGCACTTGATTTATGTTCGATAATACCTCAAGAAAAGTGTCAAAAGATTTTTTACACGAAAAACAATTTTTGGGAAAAGAGTTTTTGATTTCACTGTAGCAACGGAGAGTTTAACTGTAGCAACGGATAAACTCACTGTAGCAACGGGAATGAATAGTTTCACTGTAGCAACGGATAGTTTTTCACTGTAGCAAACGGATATATTTTTGTTACTGTAGCAAACGGCTAGTTTTTGGCTCCTTCCTTCTTGGATGAGCCTCTACTCTTTTGACACTATAAATACTCATCTAAGATGAGTTACAAAGAAGAAGAAAGCATTTATAAGTTCTATATACACAAATTACATTTACAAACTCTCTTAATCAAAGTTTTACCACGCAAGCTTCACATATCGGTTTTCAACCATTCTTGCGTCTTTTAATTCGAGTTTGGATCGCTTTCTTCTTGAGGTAATATTGTTCATTTATTGGTGTTATTTTGAATCATACATTTATTATTTGTACACCAATTATTTGTTGCAAATATTATTAATTCAAATTGTGAAGGTTCTTCAATCCTTACCTTGAAAGAGGATTGTAAAACGGTTGTGGTTGAGCCCGTAAAAACTAAAGTGTAAGGTTGTAATTGAGCCCGCAAAAACTACGGTGTAAGGTTGTGAGTTGAACCCGTAAAAGCTCAAGGTAATAGCAAAGGTGTTTGCATTAGAAAATCCTAAGGGTGAAGCTCTTAGGTAGTGGAGTACAATTCAGATTGTGAATTGGAACCACTATAACTCTTTGTGTCTTTGTTATTTTTCCTTACATTTTGTGTGCGATTTTTTATTGCCTATTCACCCCCCCTCTAGGCCGGGATTATTGTTTTATCAGCTGGAAGTGTGGTTTTTTGGAGTTTTTGATTCTCGGATTGGAGATGGAGTTACCAAATACTTGCAATCCCATCTATTTAATAAGAATGCCAAAGAGGTAACCAAACAGTCGCTAGTCCAATTTTTCTTTCTGATCTGCAGAAACCAATGCTGATTTGTGTCCAATTCTAGCAAATCAGATAGAGATGGGACCTACAATGGGCCCCACGTGGGCCTCATATGCCCAAATGAATAAAAATTCTATGTTGGACCCGCGGAATACCATCATAATGTTTATATTGTTGAAAATTGGCAACATTTGCTTTCTCCAGATTAAAATAAGCATTTTGACCATCACAATCTAAATCATGGTAGCAACACCTAATGTGGTTAGATCCTGTGGAAAAATTAGAATGCTTGTGTCATTGTCTCATTCATGTTGCTTTTTAACAAGCATTTTTGAGGTATAGATTAAAGAGATGGGTACATTGCTGTCACCTTCTAGCTTCTTTAGTTTCTCTGTACTTCTATGTATGTGACATTGCTTAGTCCCTTGCAAATGCAGTCTCACATAAGGAGAAAGACTAAAGAGACAATGAGGAAGGTTTTTCTTGGCGCAAGAGCAAAAGCTATGGAGTCACAGACATCGGATGAGACATGGCGAGTTAGTTCAGCATCTGTCATGGTGATCAATGGAGAAAAACTTGTTATAGCCAACATGGGTGACTATAGAGCTGTAGTGTGCAGAGATGGTGTAGCTCATGAGATTCACAGTAAGCACCAGAAAACTGCCAACAGGCATTGGTCTCGCAGACTGTTTCCTGGTATGAAACCCTTTCTCTTGTAATCTCTTGGTGGTAACGGATTTAATAAGTCAAATCTTACACATAGAACTAGGGACAACTTGATTTCAATTAGTAAGTCCATACCTAGGACCCACCAATGATTTTGCATGCTCATTGTGCAAAATTCTGGAGCTAATGCTAACATGTTTGTGTCTCCTGTGTCTGAAGTACGGATGCTAGGAGGGAAGTCTACTGATGCAGAAGACATTACGCAAGCAAAAAGCTCGGAGCTTGTTGTTGGCGTCGAAAGGATTGATTCTGACACCGAATTTGTCATTATAGCAACTACTGGTGTATGGGAGGTATATAAAGCTCTTATTCTTAAAAAAGTTCAGTAAAGTTCTAGTTCATACAACCTGAAACCCCAACAGATGTAATTGGTTATCATCTATCTGTCCAGGTAATGAAAAGTCAAGAAGCTGTGAACCTCATCAGGCACCTGGAGCAGCCGCAAGAAGCAGCTAAGTGTTTAGCAAAGGAGGCATTGGGTAGGATGAGCAAAAGCAACATTTCTTGTGTAGTTATTCGCTTTGACCAGTTCTTGTCGTAAAGTGGTACTCTTTACAAAACAGAGATAACGGCGTTTGAAATTTCAATCTTAGCTTTGCATCTATTTGTGTTAGGATGAGAGGCATTCGGGTAAATACTAGCAATAGAAATATAAAAATATTTTAAATCACTGTTATTTGGTCAAACACTAATGCTCAGCGATAGGAAAGAAAAAAAAAACTTTCAACTTTGGCGTGTGAATAGGTGGATGATTCGGTAGAACCTTTTGGTTCATAGTTGCGCACCTACTTGCGCGTTAAAGCCATCTGAATCTGAAGTGCTTAATGCCTGTTTGGGTGCATAAAGGTCAGCTCCTCTAATATATATCGCATATATAGTGGGCGATGCTTCAGGTGCACGACTGTATCTAATAAAACCTTGTACCCAAGGGCTTAATCATAACTACTGTGGCTTCATCATGCCATATTTAAGAATCCTTTTGTCAAGCATATTAATGAAAAATGACTTCCTTCTGTGGACCTATAAAGATCCATAATTACCAGGAAGAAAGGGAAAAAAAACACTTGGATCTCTGTACAAAGACAATAACATAAATGCAAATATGACCTTTTTCTTTCGCATTACAAGACTGGACGTGAACACAATCTGTAACAAGTCACCACAACCAAAATGGCACAAAAAGACGAGCTTTCTACTTCCTAAAACTAAAAATTTAACAACCTTCACCATGTTCTTGTCAGGCAGTCAACTTTTTTTCACTGTTCTTACTTCGAAAGGGTGATAGAATTGAGAAATGGCGAGAAGCTGCAGCGACATCATTCCCATATTAGTACCAACTAAATGATATAACCAATGTGGAGAAAATTGGTTGATCACACTGAACATGCTACACTAATAGTGAGCTTACATTTTGGAGGTGTGCTGCCAGCGGTAGGGGTTTCATCGTGAGAGATTAAATTCTTCAATGTATGAACTGAAAGATCACAACCGATTGAATATCAGAGAGCACAACAGATGCTAAATATTGTTAAAATTACCTGTTGGAATAAAATTCATCTTTAAACTAGTCACTTGGAATCTTCATTCATATAGTTATAACATTAACGAGAACAAACATAACCATGCGTGATGCATAAATTCATTTACATGCCACAACAACCACGATATGTTCATTTCATATTCAACAAGGAGTTAGCATACGCCATCTAAGTGACCCAAAATTTTGATGCCTCCTTTTAGTAAGGTGGCCATGAGTGCTTAAGAGTAACAAATTCTGTTTTACTGATATTCAAATGCCTCCATGTTTTTCCAGTTGTAGTTAGGATAATTCATAACCAGTTAAAGACATGTCAAACTGCATAATTTAGAGCACAGGTAAGAAGTAAAATCGTTTTACCTTCACTGGAGGAAGCAGAGTTTGCAACACCATTGTCTGCCTCGGAACCAGTAATACTACCATTATCTGATTCACCTGTCGTGTGGCTTTTTCTTGCAAATTTCAGCAGCCGTCTAAACCCCTTAGATGATTCTTTGGTCTGAGACTTATCCAATGCTTCAGGAATCTTTTCTAACTTCAAGCTTCTAGCATCAGACACATGAGCTTTAAGATTACCTGTATCTCCTCCCTGTGCCACTGTCAGTAAGCTTATTGGAGGTGCTTTGCCATACTCTGAATTTCCAGTACATGGATCTTCAAAAGAAGAGACTCGAGCATAAGGGGGCTGGTATGTTTTCTCAGTACAAGGAATGTTTGAATTTTTTTGTGACTCTTTCTCCACCTTATTGATATTTTCAATTTTGGCCTGAGAGGGGGAGACAACAAATAAGGAGCATGCACTTAGCAAGTTTCTACCATAGCCCCATTTCCAAAGCTAGAGAAATATAATAAAACTAAAATTCATTTGCCAAGAAAAAGATACCAATCTCGTCCAATGGGAAACATGTTGCAAACCACACAGATTACAGGACAGCAATAAGTAAATTCGGAAATCTGAATTGACAACCAAGTAATAACAGCCTTAAGTGGAAGCAAGAGTCCCTTAACCTATCAACTTCTCATAATATAAACTGTCATTCAACAACAAAAATTCCATATGCTTCCAATATTATGCTTCATTTCATTTAAGCATGCCATGTCCTACAATCCAAGTCATAAACTTTAAAGCCATGAATTGCTAGTTTCACATGTAAAAGATTTAAGACCAAAAAGCATGCCATAACAGTACACTAATCATTGGTTATACAATTTCAAAGTTCTTACTGACCTCCTCATGCTGCTTTTGTAACTGGAGCTCAGTGGGGACAGGTGGCTTTTCAGGTTCAAGCACAACAACAGTCTTGTCAATTATTGGGTTGTCATCTGCATCACTGTGATTGGAAGATCTGTTTCCATTCTTTGTCAGTCCACCACCATCAGAAGTTGAAGTACCTCCATTCACCTTTAGTGGAATCTCTTCTGCTGATTTCCCTTGGATATCCTGCCCTTTCGTGGTTCTTAATTTTAGTTCCGGAAGCAATGCAGCCTTACTTTTGTCATGGTTCATGATGGCGGATATTTTCTTTTTCTCAGGTTCAATGGACACTCTTGGCCTTGATATTGGTTCCAATTTCCGTGGCTTAACTGAAGCAACCTGATGGCTACTAATTATTTTAGGCTCTGACAATCTTCTAATTCGATCCTTTGATGGCTTTGCATCAGGTGTCAAACCATCATTTTCTTTCTTTTTAGCAGGCAGTGAAGATACTGACCGGCTTACCCTATTTCCAGCTGATTGACTACCAGTACTCAATTTGTTGGATTTTGAGGCTTTCTGGGAATCACTAGTTGATCCTGTAGAAACAGGTTTGATTGGTAATCTTTGTAGTGGTGATGAATATCCAGGCTCAGTATCAGTAAACTTTGATCCTTTATGAGAGCTTGGAGAACGTTTTGCTGGTAATTGTTTTCGGGTTGGCTGTGAGGCTGACGGAGCAGAAAGGGAACCACCTTTAGAAGCAATTCTCTTTTGCCTTGCCATCTTCAAAGCTTCCAGCCGTTTTCTATCTTCCTCTTCCTGAAAGAAAAAAGAGATTATATGGTTGAAAAAAGGCAGTTGTCCTCAAACAGAAGAAGCAATTCAGTTCATTCATGTGGTGAGACAAATTTGAATGACTAGCCAAGTGTTACAGCCTTTTCAAAGAGGAGCTAAGTTCCCGTTAAGGAGCAGGAAAAGTACCTTCTCTTTCTTCATTTTCTGGAGATCAGCTTTGAAGGTTCTCAGCTTCTCAGCACGTGCTCTTGCTTCATCCATAGGATTCAACTTTGAAGGTCTTCCTCTTCTAATTGGTCCGACAGTCTTCTTCCTGTCTAAAGTATCTGGAGTCAGTTTTGATTTACGATCCTTGTCTGACTTTTTAGAGATCATTAATTCATTCCTCTTATTCAGTGACACATTATTTTCTGTGTGAAACTTCCCATCATAATCTAAAGCAGGGTCATAAGCAGTTGACTCCCTTTCAGTCCCGCGCTCTGGCATCAAACTAAAATCATCAGGCTCATATTTGACTTGGTTTTCTACCCTCTGACCTGCTGAAGGGAACTCAGAATCCATATCAATTGGATTTCTTCCTCCAGTTCCAACATTATCTAATGAATTTGATCTTAGTGAAACTATGTAAGAATCATCCATATTTTGTGAAGACCTCTTGTCTAGATCCCTGTTTGCATGCTCAAATCTATTCAATGCAAGGGTGTCTGATGAAGTTGCATACCCTCGTGTGTTCATTACAAAATCATCATTTGTGCATCTCCTGTACCCAGCTCTCCGACCATCTACTTCTTCAGATTGTGTGTCCACAAATCTTCTACCATCAGTAGACTGACCCATTCTCTTAGAGATCAATGACTCATCACTTGACCTAGCCATGCGGGTCAAGTTTCCACTAATGCTTTGGACGTCTGTGTTGTTCCCTTCCTGATTATCACCTAGATCGCGCCCATCAAAAGCTAAAGGATCAACACCCATATTATTTTGGCGCCTTTTTAGTCGAGCCTCTTTTTCCATGCCAAACATCCCTTGGTCAGCAGCACGTTCAGCTTCAGCAGCATCTTTTAGCAAATACGTTTGAAATGCTTGCCAGTGTCCACCATCTTCCTCCTTCCCATAAGTTTTTCCTTCTCTATCAGATGAATTCAGTTTATCAATAAACTTTTTATGGCTTCCTTTCCTTTTTGAGTCTCTAGCAGAGGCTGATTGATCTCCATTTTGCTCATCAGTTTCAGAAGCTGATTCAGAATCACTGCCAGAGGAGTCCTGCCTTTTTGCTGTGATGTAATTGATGTTACGAATAACAACCACACCGGACTTTTGTTTAGCAGAATGGCTTCCCCTTCTCCCGAGTTCTCGAGTTCCTGGAGTTTCCTTCTCCAATTCTACATCACCTTGGTATCTTGTGTTCATATCCGCCTCCCCAGTTTCAGGATCAGTATTGCTATCCATGGAATGCCTTCGTCCCATTCTTTGTCCAGGATTGAGTCTAGGATCCTCCCCTGGAGGATATGGTGACTGGAAAACAGGATTATTTCCAGGATAACTCTGATAGTAAGGGATGCCTTGCATGGGATATCCCGGAAAGACAGGCACTGCACCGGGTGGAGAATGCATTGGCCAAGGAGGAAACATAGGATGTGGAAACTGGCCTTGAAAATGTTCTTGGTGGCCCGGCTGTAATTGCTGATCCCCAGATGGTTTCTCTTCTGTCATATGAATAGTTAAGTTTTCAGTTGGATTTAGAAGGGAAAAACTGAATTTTTGAAACATGCTGAAAAAGATATATTGACATACAATTACACCAAAAAGGACATTCCAACTAGAGATTCTTAGGTACATTCACCACTTTTTTCATGCATATAGAATTCTGTTGGTGATAAAGTGGTTTGTAATGATCAATAGGTTTTGGGTGAAAAGAAGGGGAGGAAGAGACCTAGAATAACATGAATGGAACTTATATAAGCCAAGTTGGACTAGTTTGGTATTAAGACTTAGTTGACATAAAATAGATCCTTGGACAATTGGAAGACATCATATGAGAAAACATTGCATGCTCTCTTCCCAATGCAAAACTAGAAGTATATCCAATAAACATGCATGGATACACTTGGGCACAAGGAAAGCAGGAGGAAATGAATCTATATTCATGTTCAAAATAGACCTGATGGTATGTCAAAATAGACCCGATGGTATGTTCATGTGACTGAGTTATGGTGAATATTCCTAATGGGATGTCAATCTATACAAGTCCTGAGGAGGTTAAAGAAAAAATTCAGCATTATTTGGGGGTCACCACCTGCTTTCCTGTTACTGTCCGGAGTCTCGGGCCACTGCTTGTTGACTGCATTTGAAAGAACAATGCCTGACCCATTTGTTCCAGCAAAGTCTGACCGGGTAGACATTGCTTCAGCTGCTTCAATGTCAACCCACTGACCGGTTTCATGCTTTCTTTTCCATAACTCCATAAATCTCACGCATGCATCCCTAATGATATTAATGAGTGAAACCACATTTCAGATTATTCTCCATGAAAAATACAATTCAGCTGGAGACCAATTGATGGGATGTCGCAAACCAAAATTACTGCAAATGATCAGAAGTGTTGCTTACATTAAGCGCGAGGCTCCAAAACTTTCAGCAAATGACATCAAAGGCGCCATGTGATCAATGTCAAAACCAGCAGCTACAGCACGTGCAAAGGCCATTCCTTGCTCTTTCTGTAGCACAGTCTTGCGTGTCTCCAAGACTTTCATAAGCTGAACTCTAGTCACATAAAGACCAAATACACTCTGCTATTAATGGTCTTGATTGTGTTAATGAATCACAGTAAATAATACATACAGCAGAGAAGATGCCAGCAATCATTATAATATCATAAATGTAGATAAAAGATCATGAAAACATCTATACAGATTTGGGATTCAAGAGTGCAACTTATTCATCATGCAGAACTTTTTGGTCATGTTTCAAATAAAACATGCAAATAAAGGGAAAATAACTCACTAGGAGTAATGCAGGACAATGTGCATATGCGTTGATAATTCCTCCCACGTTCAAATCCAAGTTCTAATACCAAAAGAAAAAAAGGGAATACATATCACTAAAGAAGGGCTAAGAGAGGGTCAAAAGAAAATGTCATCGCATGAAAGCATGGCAAAATCATGCTCTCTTTATGCACCACATCTATGAACTTCCAGCAGATAAAAATGTAAGGCACGTCAAGGCTCGTGAACTTGAAGCAATCATTGAGCACATCCACATATCAACTTCTTTTTCATTATAAGCTTTTTATAAATGAGATTTGGATATCCTAAGGACTAGTCTATTATACATCAACAACTTTTGATAATAATTGTGCAGTACATACTTTGAATTTCCCTCCTTCACAGATGACCCATTTGCCTCAGGTACAGGTGAGCTTGGCTGCCAAACAGTAAAAAGTCCAATTCAAAGAAATGTACAGAAAATTCATGTCTGTTGAGGATTATCCACTGTCCACGTACCTTGTAGAGGACAATGGCTTTCTCTTCATTGGACCCTGTCAGAAGCTTGCTGCCTGCCAAAATATTTTCACAGTTATTCAAAACAAATACAATAAAGCAAAAGTTTGAAAATTGCATTCTCATCATCTCTTTACTACTACAGAGTAGAAAACCACAGTGGAGAAATAAAACTATAAAGTATAAAGAAAGCTGAGAAACTACTGGGTTTATATGTAAAGAAAAAGTCACATGGCCCTTCTTCCCAAGTAAAAAGAAAAAGTACTATAAAAACCAAAAGAAAAAATCAAAAAAGTTTTTTTTAAAAAAAAAAGAAAGAAAATGAAAATCATATAAGGCATGACGGCAGGTTCTCTACTGCAGCATTACCTTCAATGCGTTCTAAAGGTTTTGCTTGATGGTGATCAACCTGCAGAACCAAAATAAGGAAAGAACTGAAACGAAATCTAGACTCTGACTAAGAAATCATATGCTTCACAAAGATATACTTACTGCACTCAATCCCATATCATTATTGCTTTGAATTGCAATTGCCTCTTCAATCTGCAAGATCTCAGACTCTAAACTGTACACTCGTTCCAGTACCTCCGGGGTACTAACAAAGCGGACAAACCTATAAACCATGCAATCATTGGCATAGCATTAGCAGCCACCAACTTAAATTTCACAATTTTGTTCCATTTTCCAAATGCCAATTCCACAATTCACATCGGAATCCTTATTGGTGAAACAACATACTGTACCAAATATCTCCAATATGCTATTTGTAGTTTATAGAACTTGAATGGCAACCTAGTGTTGATAAGGGAGGAAATTAAGTTGCGGAAAAAGCAAACCTCTCAACTGTCCCCTTTGTGAACCATGTTGCATCGCTTCCAGGCTCTAGCTCAAGAATTATTGAGTAACCCCCTTTGGCCATTTGATCCCGTGCAGTTTTCAAGTGGGCGAGAAATGGAGTCACCAAACCAGAAGCTATCTTCTCCGACTTGCCATTTGCAAATATGACCAAATCACACCTGATAATAGAAAGATGAAAAAGAAAAAAAGGTAAAGTTACCATACTAGTAAACTTCACAACCCGCGCATAAATCCTCATCCCAGGATATACACTGATTGAACTAAAATTTCAATACGATTAAAATTCTTCAATTTATAATTCATCAGCAACTAAACAAAACAAATAAAGTTTCTAAATTCGATGACTAAAGCTTTAAGCTTTGATGACCATATATATCCACAAATTGGCGACAAGACGGACATGCAACAACAAACAAATTCCAAAACGCATGTACCCGTTCACCAGAGTCAGATCCTTAGAAATCATTCACAACGCAAAAAAACACTCAGTTATTCCCAAACGGCACAGTAAAGCTGTTGTATTATCCAAAAGGCAGCAAATTTGTAGGAGAGACATACCTGGTCCTAGTTGGAGTGAGCTGAAAAACAGCTGAATCAAGCCGAGTTGGAAACTTCATTGTTCCCAACCCAGAAAAAAAGGAGAAAAAACTGATCTTCAAAGAGCACAGAAACAGAAAAAAGAAGAAGAACAAAACAGTGAAGAGATTTGATTAAAAGGGACTGTGATGAAACAATGAACAAATAAAAGGGTTCCTGTAGGATTTGTTGAAAAGACTCCTTGGTTTTTGTAAATGTGAAAAAAGCTCAACAGATGCAGCAGCAGAGACCCAAAAGAGGAAAACGTCAGAGGGAGAAAGAGATGGCCTGAGAGATGAAAAATAGAGGAACTTTGGATACCAACTGGACAGTGAGCAACTTATGATGAAAGGAAAAAGGGAAAATGCCAAAAAAGGCACCTGCACGTTGGGCCTTCGACTAATTTGGTACCTCTACCGATTTTTGGTTTTAAAAGGTACTCGTACGCAACTAATTGATCACATTTGGTACCTACGGCCGTTTCCGTCACCAATCTGCCGTTATCTAGTCTACGTGGCATGCCACGTCATCCACTTCAGTCTGACATTACTTACATGGCACACCACGTAGACGAATCCGACCCGGATCATTGGTGCGTGGGTCGGGTTGGATTTTAATTACCATCCTACTGAGTTTTGGAGATGAAGATGATTTAGAAACCCATAACGTGTTCTTCAATCTCCTAATCAACCTCATTCCTCCATTAATGACCTTCTTACCAAATCTAGGAGTACTTTCATTGCTCGAAATCAATGATCCGGCACCCACTTTTTCTTCCCCAAATCTGACCCGAATACCCGCAAACGAACTGGATCCTTTCTCCCCTCTTCCAATCTTGTTACCAATTTCCTTGAACCCATAATGGAAACTAGCAGATCTACCAGATCCGATCACACTCCTCTCTTCCTTACTCTCCTTCTCATCCGATTCTACCAGAATTTTTTTGGGCTTTTGCATAACAATCAGCTTCTTCTCCATCGCGATCTTCTCCTTCTCGGATTTTATCAACAACCTCTTCATCAGTAACGCACTGTGGCTTGTTAATGTCCTTCCCCAGTACATCCAACGCCAACTGCCTCAGCCCAGTATTCTTCAACTCCCACCTCAATTTCTCCGCCGCCAAAACCCTCAAATCCACCAAATTCCCAACGCTCAACCCATAACCGTTGAGCATCAGTCTCAACCCCAACACCCCACGAAAGTATGCCTGTTGTGTTATGCAGGAAATAGAAGAGGTTGAGAGGAGTAGCGCCGGCGTGAGAAGAAGAAGAAGAAGAGGGGGTTGCTGCCGGCGGCTTGAAGAGAAGAAGAAGAGGAGTGTAGGTTAAATGACGCAATTTGTTTGATTTTTGTGGAGGATGAAAATGGGTTTTATTTGTGTTTAATTTGGTAGAGGGATGGGTTCTTGGTTTGTGTTCGATTTGATTTTGGCAATGGGTTTATGTTGGTCGGAGGGGATCGGAGATTGGGAGAAGAGATGGAAATGGTTTTGGGTCAGAGAGACTGAAGGTGAGGGAGAGGATTCGGGTCAGAGAGGAGAGTACCCAATCCAACCCACGCACCAACGATCCGGGTCGGATTCGTCTACGTGGCGTGCCATGTAAGCGATGTCAGACTGAAGTGGATGACGTGGCATGCCACGTAGACTAGATAACGGCAGATTGGTGACGGAAACGGCCGCAGGTATCAAATGTGATCAATTAGTTGCGTACGAGTACCTTTTAAAACCAAAAATCGGTAGAGGTACCAAATTAGTCGAAGGCCCACGCATTTTCCCAAGGAAAAAATGTGGCGAGGAAAATATTGGAGGTGGGCAGGGGTAGAATAGGGAATCAAACATAATGCTGACAAAACAATACAATACAATATGCAGGCGTAAAGGGACAAACATTGGATTGGTGGATGATGGTGGTGGAGATAGTAAATTGTTGGATATGACCATATAGCCTTAGTTTTCAATGTGACCGTTGTAGTCTGGTTGGTAAAATTAGTCAAAAATCCTGTCTGTTACTTATTTATTTAAATAAAAATATAATCTAATTAATGTACAATTTTATTACTAAAATAATTAATATCTCAAGTATTATTAATTTTTTAATTTTTTTTTAAATGATTATATTATCAATTATGGTTACAATAGCAGGATTGAACCATAATTTTATACTACAAAGTTGATAAACACTTCCATTAGGTCGGAAAGGTCCATAGCTAATTTTGTTAGCAAGCATTCTTCCAACAAAATAACGTTGTGGGGGAGAGGGGTATTTGTTTGCTTTCTCCATCCATTATTATATTCTTTGTGTTTTTCTGCTAATCTGGTGGCATTTTAAAATGCTAACAAAACAAATCAATTACTATAATAGTATATTGAATTAATGTGTAGGTCCGAATGTGGTCAGGATTCTGGACATGAAGGATTTTCTGATTCTTAACATTTTGTAGAGCCCGATTTCCCTTTTTAGAAGTATAAGGCCCGAGTTCATGGTGGGCCTCTCACCTACCTTTAGGCCCACACTCCATACTGTCCTTTGAAGAAATATTCATATTTTTTCCACAACACGAGCATACAAAAAGTGGGAAAATCCAAAGCCGGCCCCACCCAGACAACATTCATAGCTTCAGCCCAGTCATATTCATCATGATTTAACAGCATTTGAATGAAATTGTTTTTTTAACCAAAAGTCACAAAGAGGATATTAAAAAAGGAAATTCCTTAACCATCCTCCATTAATACCCCGAAGAAACTTGGCGATCATATTTTTTCTTGAACATCCTGACACCGTCAGAAAAGCTCCTGTAATTCCCTTTGTCCCCTAATTGCTTTGATTTTGTAGGACTAAGGCTAGCAATCTTTGAACAAATCCCACCTATAAACCCTTCTGCGGCTGGTTTTTGCTTCGATTCATCTTCCTCATCGTGCTCATCAGAATCCAATAAAGAACCAGTTCCCTGAATCGTGCCGCATTTCCAAGAATTCCTATTCCTCACTTCTTGTGGAGAATTCTGCTCTAGGATGTTGTGTTTGGTGAGTGATAGCTGTCTGCTAAACTCATGATCACTCGATCCGGTAGTGTATGACGATCCGAAAGATGTTCTTGAAGAATCAGGAGTCCATGACAGGGGAGATGATGTTGATGATGAAGGAGATGAGGAATTACTCCCAAATCCTTGAATCTCTCTTGTTGTTTTCAGAGCTTTTAATCGAGCCTGCTTCAGAGTGTCTCCTCCACCAAGAAGTTTAAGTAAGTTATCTGATCTTTTTCGCATATTAGCTCCCCAGTTGAATCTACATTCACAACAAACAAAGCGCGCAATTTAAACACTAAGACTGTTCGGTATGCAAATCATGATTTCATTAATAGAGTTCAACTAAAATTTATTTAATAATCAAATTCTCTCATGATTTTGCTACTCTAGATTTTCAAATTCTTGGGTATGGAATTTTATTTGATGGATGATTACCCTTTTTCATCAATGTATTGTAATGTTCCAAGTTTTTCAATGACATCTCTGTCACATTGGAATTCCTCTTCAACTTCTTCAGGGCCATGAGTCAGCAAGAATTCAAGAAGTAACAAAGTTTTGTAAGCTTGCCTCCATTGCTTCCAATCTATGGTGTCCAACCTGTTCCATTAATTATTAGGCTTCTAAATTTTAATATCTTAGAAAAACAATAATAAACTAAGGATTTTTTTTCTTTCTGTCAGATAAATTAAAATGAGGATTATTGTGATCACCTGGTGTGAAGAACATCAACAATTCTCCAGTAATCACCAATCCCATATGAAGCCTCAGCTATCTTGGTCATGATTCTAATATCAGGACCCCATGGATCCTCATTTGTTGCTTCCTCTGTCCACCTTCAAATAAAATTGATGAATTCTTTTTATAAAAAGAACAAGAAATTCTGTTGGTGGCAAAGTAGGAGTAGGAATTCGGTTCGAGTACCTGCTTCGCCTATTTTATATATATATATATATATATATATATAAATTGGAATTAATATTTTTACCGAAGAAATTATATTAAAAAAATGCTTACAGTTCAGCCTGTGTAACGTCGGTGAAGACCAATCTAGCAGTTTTACATTTTTCTTGGAGAAAAGAACGAGCTTGCTTCTTGATCTGGTCTAAGAACAAGGTTCCCATAGCTAGTTCAATCAAATCAAAGAATTTAAGTTTGAATTCGGAAATTTTTTATACTGATTTCTTTTGTGGGTTATGATGGAAATTAAAAGATCTAAAAGCTCGCACTCATCATCCTGACAGTTTAAGACAATTCCTCCACAGGTTTCGTTGAAGAAAGAAAAGTAGAAAGAACAGAGGATTGGATGGACAAGCATGATTGTAGCTCAGGAATTATAGGTCAATTCCTTATCTGGAGTTGAATACCTGACAAATATAAACAATCAAATTTATCTTCAACAATACCATAATAACCAAGCTACCAATTTGACCAGGTTATTTTTTTAGTCACAGGTGTAATTCGAATTAAAAAATTTACTAATACTTTTACTAACAGTAAAATAATTAATGAATTGCATACTCATTAGCAATTTAAACAGTTTGTGTCATTGTTTTTTTCTATTTTATTAATTTTCTTTTATAAACCCAATGTTCTCTGTTGAACTAATTAGATGAGAAAATAACATGTAATTAGTTCGTTTCATTGTTTCTAAGTAAATTTTTACCCTTGTGTTTGTTTCAAATTTTCAAATAACACTTTACGTTGACAAAATCTCAAATAACTACTTAAGTTTTCTTAATATGGCTTAATTTACCCCAAATTTAAATTATTTATAAAATTTTAAAATTTAGAAAATTATTTTAAGATATGACATGGCATATAATAATGATGCAAAAAATATAAATAAAATATTTTATTAATTAAATGATACATGAAAGATACATGGAAAGTGAGTCTCACTTTCGCCACTTTCGAACACGTCACTAGCTGATATGTCATATATGTGTCATTAATTAATAAAATATTTTATTTATATTGTCCACGTCTTTATTTCATATCATATCATGTCATATCTTAAAATAATTTTCTGAATTTTAAAATTTTATAAATAATTTTAATTTTAATTTAGGAGATAAATTGAACCATATTAGAAAAACACAAATGATTATTTGGATTTTTATTAACGTATTATTTAAACCTTGTTTCTTTGACGAGAACATCAAAAACCATCTACACAGCTGAAAAATAGAATCTTTATTCACTTGATTATTAATTTATTAACCGATAAGTGAATCTTGAATTTAAATTAATTAAGCTCAAGATTTTGTTGTGATTGCGATTTCTAAGCATGCCAAATTAAATTGATGTAGCGGACAATGTAAAGGATGCATATGAAAACAAGCACAAGTTCAGACTTCGGACCAACATTCGACATTTTATTTAATTGAAACAAACAAAAACAGGATAAAGAGCCGCCTGACTAGGTATTAGACTCGAATGACTTAAAACAAAACATGCAACAACAATTTTAAAAAATAAAATAAAAAAAGAAAGACAACAGATGCCACAGCCCTTGTCCGAGAGATGCGCTTAAAGCTTTAGTGATAGATCAACGTCGTCACAAATCTCCACGTCCTCAGCCTCCGGATCCTCCTCACCCTGAACTAGATCAATCACCTCCGGCTCATTATTCGCCGGTGGTGGTGCGTTCACCCGAGCAGCAGCATCCCGCCTCTCGCGCATCATAGCCCGCCGGTTTGCACGTTGCAGTGATGAGGTAAGGGTAAGAACCTCATGCATTTCAAACCTTGCAGCTTGATTTTGCCGCCCGAACTGCTCTTGTGCCACCAATATTGGTGGTGGTGGGAGCAATGGAAAGGCCATATTAGGGTTAGGGTTATGACTGGAGCTAGGTATATCGTTTCGAACGAAATGGAAATCAAGGATATTGGCCTCCTCGCGATATCGGTTGGTGGTGGAGGAGGAAGAGGCCAAAGAGCTTGGTTGCTGATGAAAATGTTGATAGTAGTGAGTCATGAAATTTTCAACACCCTCAATGGTGACATAACATTTGTCACGTGTGATATGGGTGGGTTCTTCCATGGGGTATGGCATGATTTTAAAGGTGAGCAGTTGATTCAGAAATTGAATTGGTAAGAAAGAGAATTTCTATTGATTGTTTTACGGAGAGAAAAAGAGAAGAAGAGGGGACTTATTTATAGGGGAATTACTCACTGTCCCGTAGTAATATTGGTTGGTAAGATAGACTAGACATTGTTGATAAGAGCGTAATATAATCTGGTTGCTAACAAAACGACAAAAGTTTAAGATAAATTTAAACGAAATTTCTATTTTTGCTGATAATACCAGATTTTTTCAATACTATTCTATCATGTTACTTTCCCGGGACGTTGAGATATATATATTACTTTTCTATGGTAATATAATCTATAATTATTTTTTTATATTGGGTGTATCTTATAATTTATTAAGCCGCGGAGGTATGTACCTATTTAATTTTATATCTTGAGGGCATAAAAAATTATATTAATTTTTTTTAAACTCATCGAACCTCATAATTTAAAAAAAAATCTTGTAATATAGAAATATATCATTAGCCTTGATTTGTCTCTACTTTAAAAATAAAATTATAAAAATGGAGTAAAAAAAAATAAATCAAGGTTATCAATCAATTAAATAATAACACTACTAATAATTTATAATTAAATAATTTGATTGAAAAACATAAATGGAAATACTGATGAAGGATTTACTTTCCTAAAAATTAAACCAATATTGGTTTTGTACTGCCCACTATCTTTGATGTGATTCGTGATCCACCGTAAGAATAACAATACTTATCTGTCAATTGTGGCTTGACAGTCCGGTGTTTAATTTTTTTTTAATAAATATTTATCTTCTTTTGTCTTTTTAGTTTCTTTGCTGAACAATTAGGGAAATTAAGCGATTTTCAGTGATACGATATATGATTATTTTGACATTTTGTTATTTTTTGCATACGTATGTACTTTCTTACTTGAAAAACGCATCCCACATCCTTAATAAAAATCTAAAATGGACAACTCAAATCTTTCACACATACCATCCCAAGAAAGGAATACATAACACAACTCAAGAGTCCATGGACTCTTTCTTAGCTAACCAACCACAACCTAGCCTTGAGGGTCACTGTCAATTATGAGTAAAGCTATCATCCATCATAATACAACAAATGTAAATAACAATATAACAAACAATGTGATAATGTAATAATTAATATTGATTAACAACTGCAAAGAATTAAAGAAAAGGCAATTTATTATTATTGTTTTCTTTGAAACTATTCTATGCCTAGGCACAAATCCTAGCCCTTACTTTCACAACTTCAGGTTCAAGTCTAGCGTCTCCAATTCGGAAATACCTTCATTATTTGCATTGCTTCCTTTCCTTATATCACAAAAAGGATTTTCCAATTGCTTAACATCTGACTTTGTGAGATCAATCACAGTTTCATTTCTGATCATTTTTCTCTGCTTTTGCGGCAACATAGCCCCAGTTAGATGTCGTTTAACGCCCAATAGAGATGCAAACTGCAAAGGTTGGGTACAACCAGTAGATATCTGAGGGGGAGGGATTATACTTGATGTAGTGTTCAAAATGTTAGGGCTGATGATATCCTCCCTAAGTCCAATTTGGTGGGTGAAGAATGGGGGACAAAGGGAGGTAGTGGTGGTGATCAAGCGAGTCGGGGTAGAGATATCAAATAAGAAATGGTTGCACGATGATGGGCTTCTGGTGGTGGGTTTTAGGGAATGAAAGTCATATGGCTTATGGCGGGGTAGTGGGGCAGAAGGGGGAGTGGTGGTTTGCTCCACCAAGTGAGTACCCATGTGGTCAATGAGAGACTGAGCACTCAAGAATACACTCTTACAAATTCGACATGCCATTTGTTTAGGAGGGGGAGGAGCAAAGAGTGGCCTTTTGGGGCTAGAGATATGACCAAACCTGCAACCAGTCCTATCAAATCCAGC
Source organism: Viola odorata (assembly GCA_963691705.1). Taxonomy (NCBI): domain Eukaryota; kingdom Viridiplantae; phylum Streptophyta; class Magnoliopsida; order Malpighiales; family Violaceae; genus Viola; species Viola odorata. Next base: position 69,904,968 of record OY829539.1, on the reverse strand, counting down.
CATTAATTGTATAGAGAAAGAGGAATAGGTGCATGCATATATATAGAGATGGTCGTTGATATTTTTGAATCTGTAAATAATTTACCAAGTTTAGCTTTCTTTTTTCCTTAATCGAAAAAATAAAAAGAAATTTGGGTAATTAATATGTGCTAATTAAATATTCCTGTTAAGGTAAGAAAAAAGAAAAGGTGGCGGCCAATTCAAAGCTTCTAGAAGGCCTGTTCCTTTATATCCATTTCTTATTTTGTAAGCGGCACGAGCTGGACTTTTACTAGGTTTGGGTTGGGCTAGCCGGGCCCTGGGCTTTATTCACTTTTTTTAATCTAAACTTTAAGGACAATCTCGACATGAACTTAAGTTTTTTCTATTTTCTTTGTTGGCCGGTCTTCTATGACCAGTGACTGATGCTAAATTGATTATCCGTCCTATCGGATAATTAAATCATGTTTGGCGTGGGGATGAGCTGCATGTAATTTGTCAGACATTGGGGCTGATTAGCAGAAATTGAGAATGAAGAGACTTAATCTTGACGTTGAATAGAAATGTAAGGGTGAATTTGTAATTTTCCTTTTAAAAAATAACTGTAAAAACAAACAGAACCTCTGGCAACAAACTAAATAGTAAACACAACAGTAACAGGTTTCAAGTGGAGTTCTTTCTTTGCTTGACTAAATAGAGCAAAAGGAAGAGATGGGAAGAGCTATTTATTACACCTACCATCGTCTCCAATGTACAAACGATTCCCTGGACCGGTGGTGAATGGGGTGATCTACCCCCCTTTCAACATTGACTTCGAGACTATATGAAGTTGGCGTCGGCAAGAATGCTTGAAGTACAGAGTTCCGATTGAATTGCGACAGAACTTCCGCTGTCAAGGAAAAGTAACAATGGGTACACATGTACAGAGTAACTTGTAACACACCACAGCTAACTCTAATGATCTTGAGATAAACTACTCATGGTAATTTTGATCCTCCCCAAACAACAGAAACTCTTTCTGCTGGACAAGTCGAACCATCATTTCCTCTTCCCTGTGCCAATAGAAAGGAGCTCAAAGCTCTGGAGTGCATCATCACGAGTACCTCTTGTGGCAGTAGCAGTAGCACGAGTAAAAGATGATGATTTGGACTCAAATCCAGGTTGAATCCTTTGGGTTGTAGACATGCGACCACTGCTAGAGGCCAGCCGACTGGACCGAATGTCACTAGGCTCAACAGATGTGCTTGCCAGGCTGCTAGATATGACAGCTCTCTTTGAAGAGCCGCCATTTCGAGACGATGACCGAGGCTTTTCAGAATCAGGGTGCTGATGAGGGTGAAGAAGGATGGTTAGGAACACATAAAAGTCCACAGCAACTGAAAAATTTGACCAAAAAAGCAAGCAACCTCTGTAACAAGTTCAAAAGTAAAGAATATAAACGTGATAATCTATCTTGCACCACTCACCATATACTTAGATGATGGCCTGTCATCAGATGATCTGTGCCTGGAGTGATCACTAGGAAGAGCATGGCCTGAACCATTCCTTCTAGCAAATGCCTCAACTGCACCTGAGAATCTGTCCCGGATTTCTTGGCCCACTAGATCAAACATAAAATTGTATCAGAAATTTGGCGTCCAGACCGACATAATTTTCAAAATAACAAACTATACCAAACAGCAAAAGATTTTGGCTGCTTCCTCGGAAAAGCGAGAGCAGAAATACAGGGAGGATAAATAACATGACTCCACAAAATATTAACCATATAGTATGGAATATCTCCTAAAGGCTAAAACCAACACAAGAATGAACAGTCTATTTGCTTAATTATGGCTATGCTCCAAATTGCTAAAAAAGTAGCAGACCTGAAGGTCTTTCTGTTCTTTCTGCTGATAGCCCTGGGTTTACAGCTGGTTTTCCACTTGGCTGTTGAGACAAAAAGAGGAAAGTTACAAAAGCTGCATATGATAGTATGTTTTCCTCCAGACGTGAGTTCCAAACTTCCAACAAACTAGGAAATGCTTACCCGTCCGCGAGAACTAGAAGCTATCTGTGGGTACTTCAATATAGTCCAGTCAAAAACATAGTCAAACTGGTAACCTGGTCAAATCACAGTTAGTAAGACCCTGATTAGATTATACATCTTAGCAGAGCTCTCACACAAATGAAATAATAAATAAACAATAAAGAAAAAAATGGCAAATAATAATGCTAGGCATTAAGAAATCACAAGAGAGTATCAATTAACCTTCTCGAATAAATAAATCTCGGAAGAGCCTCTTAAGGTATGAATAATCTGGCTTGTCTTCAAATCGCAGCGAGCGGCAATAATGGAAGTATGACGTGAATTCTGAAGGATAGTTTTTGCAAAGCACCTGTTGAATAACACATCAAAATTGTACAGTCTTAAAGTATGCTGGGAACTTTTATATGGTCAAAGTGGTTTTCCCCAATTGCATCTTGCCCAATAGAGGAATACGACAAATTTTTAGTAAGCTACTTGAAAGCAAAAGGACTATACCTCAGGAGGAGTAAGCATCTTCTTTTCGCTGATCTTGTCATATTTCTGCTTTTTGGTACCTGCTTTCAATCCCTGCCAAGGAAGGCTGAGCAGCAACATCACCCAAGAGTTAACTACCAGTACTAACCATCATTCTTTCAAAGTTCAAACTAAGGGTGAATCTAATCAGTTAAGAACTCAACCTTCCTCTCAAAAAGTACATAAGCACATAGCCAAGGGATTCCAGATCATCTCTTCTACTTTGCTCTGCAAGTAAAACAAATTTCACAATTAGATCAAAATAGAAAGGAGAATTGAACTTGAAATATGAGCACAACACATATAAGCAGGAACATTAAGTTCACTAACCAACTCCAATATGAGTATTAACACTAGCATAGCGAGCTGTGCCTGTAAGATTCTTGTTTTCCCTGAAAAAAGATCAGGGTGGTCACTCATGGAACACAATGGAAGGAGGCTTGCCATGCATGAACATTGTGAGAAACAACAATTGATGATATAGATCCCTATATACCAAGCAATTAAAATGTAAAATGACACTACTCACCTATAAGGTATATGCTTATGCGTTTGCAGATCCCTATACTTTTTTGCAAGCCCATAATCAATGATGTAGACCTGTGATTGAATGGGGGAAACAATAGGAAATTATCAGTAATCAGTAAATAACTCCCAGGAGCTCCTACAACCAGTTACTAGATAACTTTTAGGACAAGCTAGGACATCTCCAAATAAAAGACAGATTGATACCAAGTCAATTGACAAGACTACTCTGCCCTACCACTTTAATTTATTCAGTCCAACCAACTAAACCAACTAAATCTAGCACAAAATTTCATTGCTAAAGTGCCCCTTTTTCCACCTGGCTAGAGACAAATTACTAGCAAGCAACAGATGCGTCATCCGATATTGTTTGCAAATCATTGATACTAATCAATTATCTTCCAATACAGACCAATGTTACCATCGGCATGCTAAAATCATAAAGTTTAAAACAGAATGATGTTAGCATTTCTTAACATCAATTGCCAGTTTGTCATCTTCTGCCAACAGAACCATGAGATGCTGAGTATTGATGCGTCACAAATATAAACTAATGCCAATCTATGAATGAAAGCAAACATATGATCATATTTTGTAGGTTAAATTACTGTAATTCCCCATCAATGCAAGCAAATATACACGGCCAATGGCAAGATAAACAAACACCTCTTGCAGAAGCATCACATGTAAGAACATACATACCTGGTTTGCTTTGCGCCCCAATCCCATCAAAAAGTTGTCAGGCTTTATATCACGGTGAAGAAAGCCCCGTCCATGCATATACTCTACTCTGTTTATCTACAAATAAGGAATGACAAAAGATGGTTCAATGGGACAGCTACTTAATTGGTGAATACTTCTTAAAATTTGTCACATTATGCAATCACAAAAAGGCTTGAATAACTAGAGGCATACTTACTAATTGATCTGCAAGCATCAGAACTGTTTTCAAGGAAAGCTTCCGATTGCAATAATTGAACAGGTCTTCAAGACTTGGTCCAAGAAGATCAATAACCATAACATTGTAATCACCTTCAACTCCAACATATTTGAGATTGGGTATACCAGCTTCACAAGGATAAAGCAATTTCAAATAAAACAGGAAATAAATGAGTTGATTGAGGTTCAAACAGAAACAAAACTACAACAGCGAAAAATATAAAGCACTTACAAAAGAATCAATGACTTACTTCCTCCTTGAAGAAGCATATATAGCTTTGACTCATAGTGGAGTTGGGGGTGCTTGGTCTTCACAGGTTCCTAAGGAAATCAGAAGAATAAAGATGATTGAAACTTCAAAAGTATAAAACAATAAATGAAACTAGGACACAGTCTCTAACTATATGAAGTCAACTACGAAGAATTCCAATAGAAAACAAGCAAGAAGGCTGAACACTTCCTTCAAAATATCATCGGAAATGGCATGTGATAGAATAGTATTCCAAATGCTAATGAGAATATAATTTGACAAGATATATTGAGAGACAGCATTAACAAGAAATGAAGAAATCCATATCAAAACTAACTAACTAAATTTACAAAAGCTACAAGATCCTTTATATTGCAGATTCCTAAAAGTCTAATCCAACGAATGGATAAACAACAGAGAAACAGAGACTGAAAGAAATGTTAGGAGGTGCGCTACATACCATTTTGACAGCCACTTCCTCTCCATTCTGTATATTAACAGCTGAAACAAACAAACAAACCTCATCATAAGTAAAATAATAATGACTCAAAACACAAAACTAACTAGTGATCGAAACTCCAATGTTACTTAACAAACAAAAAAGCAGCATACCCAGATAAAGTTCACCAAAGGATCCGCTGCCGATCTTCCGGCCCAGTTTGAACTTGCCACCAATTACATGATCCATGATCTTACAATTCCCCAAAACGAACAGCCAAAAAAAGTACCCTCTCTTTCTCCCTCACTACTTAACTATGAAAAAGTGACTCAAAACTCCTCCTTTATTAGACAACAAAACAGCTCCCAGATCCATCACCTCTATTCAACATAATCACAAACTAATCAAGCCTCCAAAGTAGATTTTATCAAGAAAATAAAAAACTTGAAATTCAATAACACACTGTAGTTCAAAGTATAAGCGAAACAATAGGTCAAAAAGAAATCTAACATATACCCACTAATCGTTAAAAAGGGAATTAGGGTTTAGATTGATGTGCGCATTTCCTCAGTAAAGTGAGAAAGACAAAAAAAAAAAAAAAGTTAAAGCGAGAAAAAAAGGAGTCTAGAATGGAACTGGTAAGTGAAAAAAAAAGTGGTTAATTTATTCGTTATGAATGCAAGAGAGAGGGAGAAGGGATAAAAGAATATGTAGAGAGCATATATAGTGGAGACGATGCTTGCGGCTAGAATTTGGGGATGTTAAGGATCTATCTGGGTTCGGTTAAGATGGCAGGGAATGTGTTTCTGGAGAAAGATGTTTAGATTCTGAGAAAGGAATAATCTATGAGAGAGAGAACTGAGAAGTGAGGAGAGCAAAAAGGTCATTGCGAAGAAAATGGATAATGATTGATGAGGTGGGGAAGGTATTTTTTAATATTTTTAATTTTTTTAGAAGCAATGATAGATGATAATTGGATTGTTTATTCATTTCTTTTAATTTTTTTTTGGATTTTTTGTTTAATTATTATTGTTTGTTTGTACGGGAGTAGCAAATATCAATATTTTGTCCCTAGAAAAAAAAGAGCTAGGTATTTTGTTCGACTTTGAATCTCACATTTACTTATAAAATTATTTATTTTATTAGGTTAGTGTAGGATTGACAGAATTAAGAAAGAAAGTAACTCAATAATCTAAAATTTCGAGTTTTATTATATTTGGTTGCGACAAGAAAAATTAAACTCTTAAATTCTAACTTCCCTTGACCCCTCACTTTTTAAAAAATTGGGGATGGTGATTACTTGGCTAGGAGGTAGAGAAAGTGATTTTCTAATACAGGAAAAGTTAGTTTCTTTCTTAAATTGCATATTTACCTCTTCATACTAGCATTATTCTAAAAAAAAGAAAAACAAAACTTGTTCCCTTTCTCTTTTAGTTTTAGTTTCCATTTTTTTTATTAATTTTTTTACACTTTTTTTATATGTGTTTTTTTTTAATTTCAGATTGTTTTAATATTTAAATTTATTTTTATTTTTTTACATTTTAGATTTTTTAAAAAAAATTTGATACATTTTTTAAAAATTAAAAAATTTATGATACATTTGAAGTTGCAGATTATTTTTTAAATTTTTTTTAAATTTGAGAAAAAATAAAAAATTCAAAAATAATCGCTACATCATCACCCTCAGTCGGTACAAGAATTAAATTAAACTAGGCGTTATAATTTAAGGACCTGATTAAATAATTTTATAATTTAGGAACTAGATTAAATAAAGTGTTATACTTTACGGCTAAAAATTTCATTTGTTTTAATAAAGTTTAGAAGTTTAAAAAAAAAAATTAGACGCTTATTATAAACAAGATAACAAATATAGAAAATGATAAAGTAGTATTTTTTTTTTACATTTCTTTAGGATTATTAAGTACAAAACAAATATAAAAATGTTATTTTTTCAGCAATTTTAGATCTCAATCAAACACACAAAAACTAATATTTTTTTTAATCACTCCCCCGAGAAAGTAATTCCAATAAAAAAATAGCATTTCGTAAATCAAATATTACCTTAAAAAAAGGTCAAAGTGAGGATTACATCCTTCCCTCTCTTTTTAGTTTTTTCTCACCTAAGTTCCTGCAATTCATTCTCTTACTAGTTACTAAAAGGGTTTTTTCTTTTTCCTTTTTTCTTTTTCGTTCAGTTTTTAACAGTAAAATCTAGTTATTGTCTTTTTTTCTAACACAAAATAAACCGCAAAACCAAGCATCAACTATTAACCGACATCCATTTTCAAAAAAAAAACTATTAACCGACATCCGCAGGTTTGCGTCGTGCAAAATTTTGACAAATCCCATCATCCAAAACAACAAAATTGCAAGTGGGTGGCCGTAGGGATGGAGTTCATTAGGTTGCCTGCTAGCGTCAAAGTATTCGAATGGGACTGGGTTTCGAGTCTCTCTCCGCCTGCAAGAAAAAAAGTGCAAGTGGATGGCTTTTACTTCCAAATGATAAATCTTGAAACTTTGCGGCATTGATTCTTCAAATAGTATCAACCTTTCACATGCTCTTCTCCTCCAAATCTTTTTGCTTCTCATATCATGAAAAGAAGCATCGTTTTCAATTTGCCATTAAACTTGATGACATTATTCCTCAACGACGGATTTTACTTTGTAGAGCTAAATTTGCGCATAAGTTTGTCAAGGGACTGAAAAGGGTTACAATTACACTACCTTCTGATCTGGCTTTGCAATGATTGAAATGGCAAATTACAGTAGAAGAATGGTCTTGTGGCAGTCAGCATGCAACTGAAGTTTTTCTTTCAACTAGTCATTGTTCTCCTGGCCTGAATGTGATTGGCTGGAGTAATATAGCAACTAAGAGACTCACCTTGTCACCAATAATCTCCACAAGAACACTTTCCATCCTTGAAATGGTGAAAACGGCTATTGTCCCGAACAATTATCTCCCTTTCAACAATCTTTGATATGAGTTTTGTGGCTCTATGACAATCTGGACAAACTCTTATGTTCTTTGTTACTCGGATTGTTGTCCCAGGAGGGGTGCTGATGATGCCAAACGCTATAGCAAGTCTTTCACTGTGCATACATAGTAAAAGTTTCTTTTGTTCCTCCTCAACATCATGAAGTGCCTCACTTGTATCAGGAACATACCCTTCTTGCTCCATCTTCTCTAAAAGAACATTGAGAGCGTGGATTATTTGATTGTAACATGGGTGGGATTTATCTCCTGCTATGAAAGCATGAACCTTGGCCTTTACTTCAATCCAGCTGCAAGCAGGCTGTTTCTTTATCCCCTTGTTTCTCATGGATAGTCGCCATTTTGCTACATCTTGCCACCTCCGAGCAGCTGCATATATGTTTGATAAGAGAATATGAGCTCCAATATTTCCTGGCTCAACCTCAAATACCCTCATTGCTACCTTTTCAGCCAAGTCAGTGTCCTTGTGAACTCGACAAGCAGAAAGCAATAATGTCCAAACACTACCAGTAGGTCTGTGCATGCCAGAGATCAACTGATAGGCTTCATCCAATTTTCCTGCTCGACCAAGAAGGTCTGCCATGGCAGCATAGTGTTCTAACCCTGGAGCAATCCCGTAATCCTGACTCATGCTGTTAAAATGACTTCGAGCCTCATCTACCATGCCAGAATGACTACAAGCAGTCAATACGGCTACAAAAGCTACATAGTTAGGTCTCACTCCCTCCATTTCCATCTGCTTGAATAAGGAAATGGCTTCCTGACCACGACCATGCAGTGCATATCCCATGATTATAGATGTCCATGATACCACATCATGCATCTCCATTTGGTCAAAAATCCATCTAGCAACCTTAATGTTCCCACATTTGGCATACATGTCCACAAGCGAACTGGTAATGAACACATTGTCATCAAACCCACCCCTGATTATGTATCCATGGAGCTGCTTTCCCAAATGCAATGTTGTCAAGTGAGCACAGGCCGGCATGATGCTAGAAAAGGTAACAGGCTTAGGCTTAACTTCAGCCTCCAACATTTGTCGAAATTGTCTTAGTCCACCATCAAAGAGACCATTTTGCACACAGCCTGCAATAATAGAGTTCCAAGAGATGCTGTCTCGTTGAGGTAATGAATTAAACAACCAAAGCGAAGCTTCTACTTGATTGCACTTCGCATACATATCAATCAAGCTACTCCCAATAACCACATCTCTATCAAATCCATGCCTCACAGCATACCCATGAATCTCCTTCCCCTTATTTGCATCAACAAACTCGGCAAAGATAGGAAGCACACTTGACAAAGTGAATGAATCGGGCTTCAAATTAGCATTTCCCATTTCCCTGACCATCACTAAAGCTTCCTCATACATCCCGTTTTGTGCACTACCTGCAATCACTGTATTCCACGAAACAACATCTCTTTGAGGCATTAACTCAAACACTTTCTTCACACTATCCATTCTTGAAACCCTTCTATCTACCTCCCCAATACAGCTACTACTATTCTCATCAGTCCCAGCCATCCGTGTCCCAAATTTACCATCACATATCCTCTCAGGCATTTCATCGAGCACTTTCTGTGTGTTACTTCTCCGCAACTCATGCACTTCCAAGCTCTGAAATTTTGCATACATATTCATAAGGGCATTTCCTGTATACAAATCAAAGTCCAAACCCAGTCTAATAACGCAGCCATGGACTGACTCACCTAATTTTAGGTCCGACAAAAGTGTGCAGGTCTTGAGCACAGTAGGGAAGACATTATGGTCTTGGGATTTCCCAGAAGCTCTCATTTGCAAGAATGTGGACAGAGATTGAGCTAAGAGGCCATTTCCAGTGTAGCATTTGATGATGGATTTGTAGGCGAGAAGGGGTGGGCATTGAAGGGTGTTGAAGAGAAGACGAGAGTAGTACAAGAAGTTTAAGTTACAGTAGATGGAGATGAGTGTCGACGCATGAGTAGGAGATAGGGATTTGAACTTGACGATCTGGGCATGAAGTTGCTTGGCTTGGGATTTCGACTTGATGATGCTGGGATTAGAGAGGAATTTTTTGAGGCGGGTTTGCATTGAAGTCATTGCTTCTTCCTGGCATTGCAGAAGGATTTTGGTCTTTCTTTATGAGAACAGAAATTTCCTTAGAACAAGGTATACTTTAAGAAGTTGGCGTTGATGATTCATCTGATTCTCAAGTTCATTCAAGGGTTTTGTTTTTGGTAATCTTTTATCCCTAGAAAAAGAGATCACAGGTCTGATCATTATACTTAACCAACCCACTCCAAACAAAATAGGTACTAGAGTGTACTTAGAAATCCTTATGGTTCAAACAGTAATGGTCACTTATTGAATTCATACCATTACATTTGGCTCACCATGATGCAAGATGTACAAGATTTCTGCGTCCTCTAAGGAAAAAAAGAACAAAAGTTTACTTCAAAGTTGAATTTTGGAATTCCAATATCAGAAAAATCTTCATTATAGCTCTACTAGCACACCTACCATATAACTTGCTGCATTGCATTTCGGATACAAGAAGCATGAATTTTGCAGTAGTTAAGAGAGTATACAAGCATTTTGAAGACACCAACCCCGTGATATCAGAAAAAAACATAAGTTAAATTCTGGAAGTACAGAAAGCACACTTAATGACATAAATAAGATGATAACATCACTGTTAAAAAATCACTGTTCCTTCAAGCAAATGATCAACTCTACAAGCAAGAATCATCCGGATGATCACGTGCTCAATTTGTCTATGCAAACGAGAGGGACTTCAACAATCAACAATGATGGGGAAACTACGTCCTATTTGAGAGTCTTCACACATCATCTTCTCTTTCAGGAGGCAGACCACAAGGCAAAAGCATTTTCTGCATAAATTAGAAAGTATTGTTAGATCACCACACTATTCAGATCCATAATAAGGATGAAAAGAGAATAACAAAACTGCTGTCTAATAGTTTCAATGCCAAAATTGCAAGATTCATGTACAAAAGTGTGATGATCTACATCAGCACCCACATATCTAAATTGTAATCAGGAACAAACAAACAAAAAATCTAAATAGATTTGATCGTTATAGGCTATTCATAGATGTAGGATGCAATCCATCCATTGTCAGCAATACAACCAAACCATATCTTGAACAAGAAGCTCATCTCTTGCCATGCATTAGTTCTGTTTTCCCAACAGAAACTAGTGTTTTCCATTATATCCATTACTGCCTAAAAAAACAACAAAAAGTTTTCTTCTTCGCTCCAACTCTCTACTAAATAAGCTAAACATAACAGGACCAAACCAAAGCCACTAATGTTGAAGGATAAGTGTACAAACCACAAATGATCACATGACTCCCTTCACTACATTTAGCCAACCAAATAACTTTTATCATCAATGATTCAACAAGAAATGAAACCAAGCCAAACGGCCTTTTGGAATGAAAGATGCAGTCCCATCGAACTAGCATTCACATAGCAAATTAGTTGAATTAAGCCCGGCTCACTATAACTTCAAATTCAGAAACTAACCCTCAAATAAAAATTAGTTTTTACTTTGATTACCTGCATGAAATTGTAGCGTTCCCTTCCAATGGACTCATTTTCAGCAATAGCAAAGTAGGCGAGCATTGGGTAATGCCCCATGTATGATGCGAAGCTATCGCGCTGAATGTTCACTGCCCACTCACTACACATCCAAAACAAACAAGTATCATATTAAGCACAGAAGGTTACAATGGAAGTTTGATAGAGTAACCATAAGGACGGAAAAGGGAAAAAAGACTCACAATCTGTTTAAATCAGCGTGACCGGTGCCAACGTACTTAGCCTGGAGATGCTCAAGTTGAGAATTGATGTTAAACCTATCACTCGCCTGCAAGCACACAAGTAGAAAATCTGTAACCAATTAGGGTTTAGAGATTGAGGGCGGTGCGCTTTGTTAACGAGGGTCTGAACTTGAAAAATAAACACAAAAAAAGAAGGAAATTAAGTGCAGAAATTGGAGGAAGATTTACCTGCATCTTGTATAAACCAAAGACCTAAGACGAAGAAATTAAGAAGAGCAGAGCGCGAGCAGAGGTAAAGAGTCAAGAGAGGAGGGAAGCGATTAGCAAATGGCAGTGACTTCAATTATAACCACGCTATTCCCTATAATTACAGTCCTGCCATATTCTAAGCACCATTCGGGCTAGGCCCATTAGATTCCTGCCCGACTATCCAGACGACTTGTCAAACTTCTAGATGGAAGTGTACTTAACCGGTGGTGAAAATGAACATAATAAACCGTAGGGTACAAGAATCGGTTAGGATCGGGTTTGACTCAAAACAGCTACCGATCCGTTATAATTTAAATGGGTCGATTTTTATTGCTAGTTGGCTGTTTGGTTTAGGTTGGTTAACCACGGATTGAACGGGTCAAAAAAGAAAAAGGAACCACAACAAGAATGATGCTATAAAAACCCAAAAAAATGCCCGATGAAAAGTAAACAAAATTTGTAAATAGAAAATCCTTATGCAGTAATAATCTAGACCCTAGATTCAGAACTCAATCTATAGATTGAAACTTAATTATTCCTATAATCAAGGTTAATCTAATGAACAAATTACACTCTCTGCAACTTATCTGCAGCTAAAAAGCATTGTAATTCTATATCCTAGTTAAACACAATTACTACTATTTGTCATCAAAGATAAAAACTTTCAACAATTAAACAACTTCAAATTCATTTCATTAATATTACATATTACAGATCTAATTAGCAAAATTAAAACCCATAATTTTATACAATTAGGAGGAGGAGATGCGGAGGAGGACCAGAGATGAAAAGAGAGAGAATAAGCGGTGGAGGAAAGTGGTGATGTGGTGGCTAATTGGCGGCAGCGGCGAGGAAGAAGAAAGAAGAATGAAAGAAGAAAAGAGAGAAGAAAAGAAAAGGAAAGAAGAAATCGGCTAGAAAAGAAAAGGAAAGAATGAGGGAAGAAATGAGTGTATTTATAGTTACTTGACGGGTCGGGTCGGGTCGAGTTTAAGCGGTATATTCGATTCGCCACTAACCCGAGCCTGAACATACGGGTCAGTTATTTGTAGAACAATTTTTATTCTTTTTTGACTCGGGTTGGACCGGTCAAATGTACACCCCTAATAAACCAAGATGAACTGCTTCAGTTCTTTTCTTTTCTTTTCTTTTTCCTCTCCCTGGTTATCTACCGTCGTTCGAGCAAGTGCCCCCAAAATATGGCTCGTTCACCACGGTTTCTCTATTCCTCAAGACTCAAATAATTAGATTTTGCATTTAATGTATCAGTCTCCCGACTGTCATCTCGGCTTCTTTTGGGTACGTGAATACTCTCAATGGAGCATTATCAAATCACAAATCAATCCATAAGTTCAATTTAATAAGATGGCAAGATTAGGAGAAAAACAAAAATTTATCGGGCACTTCTGAGGAATACCAGTTCTAATTTCTCATAATCCTCAACAAATTAACTGTAGCAGTTCAAGTTTCCAGTCAATTAGGGAAAACACAAGTTACAATACTGAAAAATATTTAACATTAATTTATAATTACATGACCAAAAAAAAGGAGCACGTTACAAGTCTTGTAACGATTTTTCACAACTTGACGAGGGGGGTAACGCAAATACACAACATTTTTCAAAAGAATATTTACTATAGGAATATTTTACAAAGAGACAAAAACCTAAGTAAGCCAAAGAGCCAATTACTATCTCAAACCATTTGTTAGGGCCTTTACCCGTAAAAACTCTCATTCCAGTAAATATAAATCGCAGGCAACATTGAACCAACAGCTACTCAGTAGACAAAATGATCAACTTCAGTTCATCTTTAATTGAATATGCAGGACCCCTCGGATCGCACAAGACATAAGTGCGGCTTATCTGGGTTTTCTTGAATGGTCAGAAGGTTCTAGTTTGGGGGGCAGCATCTTTAGGAAGCTCCCCTGCACAGGTTGATTGGCATCCATAGCTGACTCATCTTCTGCTAACATGGAACAACTTTGTAAGGAAAGAAGACACAGCCTGACCACTATATTATCCCTATGATCGGTACATCGTTGTTCTTTCATTCAAAATTTAACTGTGGTACACATACCAAAACTTTGACAACTATTATGCAAACTTTCGAGAGAAATTTTGAGAGGTGAATTAAAGAGCATAACTCAAGCTTTGCCACATTAATTAGTATGAAAAAGCTGTATAAGGTATCAGTAAGTATCGCACTGAGAGAGAGAGGGATATACATCCTCAATGGTGATAATGTGAATGATAAACAATATCTAAACAGCTACTTACCAAAAAGAGATTTGATTGATGGCCTCTTAGATTTTGTACTTTTCTTCTTTAATTCAGCTGTCAAATTCAGAAAAACCCAGTTACAATCTCATACATGAGAATCATTGCCAAATTTTGATAGTGGTCTAAAATGCAGAACCTTATTGCAAGTATGTAACAGGACATCACAAAATAAGAAAAGCATTGGAAGTTAAATTTCATGAATCAATAACTTCCTAACACATAAAAGGCGTCAGCTTGTGCCCCAGCTGCTGGCAACCATACTTTTTTTCTCCCATCCTATAAGATTTCATCATGTAAATAATAGGCAACTCAGGGCCAGCTCCAGTTGTAGGGTGGGAAGCTCCATTAAATTGTATCTTGGGCATGGCCCCATCCCAATTGAGATAAGACAAAGCCACAGACAGAAGTTGAGCAATGTAGAGGGACAGGACAATAGCCTCCTTTTTTTGGGTGAAAACAGAAAATAGCCTTAAATCGCATGTGAGCAAAACTTGTAGCATATGCGACTAAGAGGTTCACAAACGGTCAATATTTTCTTTATTAGCAACAACTTTCCCACCAGCAGTCCACGCAAAAAAAAAATCCAAAAGAGAGCAAAAATTCTTTAAAGTTTAGATACTTTGAAAGCCATTATAAGCATTTATCATCAGAAGGAATGAGGAAATACCAATGCCAGGCAACTGATGATCATTTACAATTTCAAAATTCTTGTATGTGTAACCAACAAAGTTAACATCCTTAGACGGTAGCATCTGCAGAAAAACAGCAGCAGAATTAATCAAGACTGCAAAAGCATCGCACATCACCAATTATAGGGTGTAAAGTGAAATCTTTTAGGATGACGGTAATGCATGCTACCCCAAAAATCCATACATGAATACCCCACACCAAACTGGGGGGAAAAAAGAAGAAAAAAAACTATGCTGAAAACTAGGATCACCCTCATAATTTCCCATTCGCAATGACATTAGTATCCTGTGAGACGGCAAAAATGTGTACCCCTAACTGTCATGTCTGTAAATGAAATGTCCTTGACCACTCCACAAGATAGATAAATATGTAAAACTCAAAAAAAGAGATTATATAAAGAGATTACAAGACGTGACTCTTTAATGAAGTGAGCCCCCACTAGGAATACTAATGTTAACTGAGAATGCCTTGGACTCGGATTGCACACAATTAAATCCATCAAGTACCAACTACCAACCTTTCGCCAGGGACCAGATTTTGCTGAAGTCTGCATTTGGTTATCAGTCTACAGGAAGAATCACGTGAATCAATACAAAAGTGAGCAACAAAAGGTTTGTCAGTGATCAATATCTTTGTACAACAAACATAGAACTACCTCTTCAAACTTCTCAAAGTTTTGAGTATCCAGCTCATCATTGACCTCAGGAATAAATGCAGCTCTGATTTGATAAAGCTTGTCCCACTCAATACCTCTAAACCATGGGTGAGCCTGGAAATAGGTAAACAAGTTCATTTGTCAAATTCAATTGCATCTCAGAGTAACCACACAATTTAGAATAGACACCACACAACACCTTTATTTCATCAGCGCCTTTGGTTCCTAGTCTCTGGTCAACATTGCATAGGAGCTTACTGATAAGGTCTTTAGCTTCAGGAGATAGTTTTGCCTCTTCTGGAAATTTCAAATGGGTTCTCCAGTTAACTATCTGCATATACAAGAATGATAAACTGAAACATGTTATAGAGGAGCTAGTGATGAGTCAAACAGAGGAATGCTAGACAACAAGATGCATTTAGAACTAAATATTAACAAAGAGATGGCTAGATAACAACCATGAAATCATTAACATTCATGAAATCAATCTAGCTGGAGTATGAATCATGCTTTTGAATGCATAAAAACAGTCAACATATACAAAAGACTCGCTTGAACATGTACTAACAATGATGAATAGAAGTATAAGCACTTGCCTTCCTACAAGTTGACATAGGCTCATCTGAATAAAAAGGAGGGTATCCCACCAGCATTTCATACATAATAGCACCAAGAGACCACCTAGAGATAGTAACAAAACATCACTTGAATGCATCTCAGAGAAGATAATGTCATAAACAGGAAGCATTTCTTCAAAATACGAACCAGTCACATTCCATTCCGTATCCTTTCTTCAGTAAAACCTCTGGCGCAATATAATCAGGTGTTCCAACAGTAGAATAAGCCTGCAACATTAGAACATTACCATTTTAACCAAAAGACATCCCAGGAGAATTCTAATAGGGACTACAAAGTAGAGATTGAGAAAGTGGAACAAAAAAGGCAGTCCCTTTCTAAGTGAAAAGATATGCCAGTAAAATACATGTTAGACAATGGAAAGGGTATAAGGTATTCGCTAAAAATGGGAAAGAGATTAAGCTATCAAGCAATATAATTTATTAAATATATGTATACATGTATTACATACACATAGCAATATAACTAACAGTTAAGACATTCTAAAACGTCTTTAGCATGATTGATAATGTTTTTACTATAAAAATAAGAACCATAAACCCTCATGGTGGCAAGGAACTTACAAGCATTCTCCTGTTTCTCTGCCAATGCTGCAATTGTTCCTGTTGTGTACGTTTTGGTACTGCAGGACGCCCATCACCCTGAAGTGCTCCACTGAGATTTTTTACCATAGAAAAATCCTTTTCTTGAAGAATGCTACAATCTAATGGTTTACATAATCCAAAATCTGATAATTTCATGTGACCATTTCTGTCGAGTAGTAAGTTGTCAGGCTTGATATCTCTGTACCATGGAAACGCAGAAAAGGTGAGGCCATAAGGCATATAGAATCAGAGAACAATGACAAATATGCATATAAAACAGTCCAGGTGGAATATTTGGTAGTCACCTATGAATATAATTATGTCTATGAATAGACTCAATAGCCAGGACAGTTTCACCAACATAAAATCTGGCCTCATCTTCAGTTAGTGTATCCTTGCGCATCAGTAAAGTCATCATATCTCCACCAGGTAAATATTCCATGATAAGGTACAGATACTCATCATCTTGGAAGGAACAATACAACTTCACAATGCAATTGCTATCAACCTCTGCAAGTAGATTCCTTTCTGCTTTCACATGCTCAACCTGAATATGGTAGACCCAAAACGGCAATAAGTATGATGATACATCCTGATGAAACTACCGTAAGGTTTAGTAGAAGAAGAAGAAATACCTGACCCCTGCGAAGCATCTCTGATTTCTTGAGCTTCTTCATAGCATAAACATGCCCCGATGCCTTCTCCCGACAGATTCTAACCTGCAATGTCAAAGAGTAAAGTACAGAAAAGAAGCTTAAATATGTAATCAAATGATGATGTCGAAAAATATCACGAGTTACTACACACAAAAGGCAAATTCTAAGAAAGACGATCACTTATTATCAAAATGAAATCATGTGCCGTCTTTCTAACAACCTGTGCACTATAGTTAAGCAAGGCAAAAATGAAAGGGCCAACCTATACAAATACTCAATGCGGATATCACGACAAATAATGAGCAAGTAAAGGCAATATTACCTCCCCAAATGCGCCCTTGCCTATCATGGTCAATGGTTCAAAATCATCAGCACCCATTTTATGCCTTTGAAGGCGCATGTATTCTGTTTCCTTCTTCTCTAAATACTTTAGTAAGTTGTTTTGCTCTTCTTCAGTGACCTCAGCATCAGCCAACTTCTTCTCAAGTACAGTACGTCTGTTTTTTCAGCGGAAAGAAAAAGTATATTATGTCTGCTACAAATCATAAGCACAAAAATAGCATCACCACAACATTGGGTAGCTTTATTCTAGTATGGTGCTGTAACATCAATACTTTAGTCGACTTAACTATCAGAAAATGCTAATGCATTTCACTTTTTATGAATTGCAAAATACCCTAAGGGCTGAGTATTAACGAACTGAATCAATCATTTCAAAGTAGGTTACAGCAGCGAGAGAAAATTTCAGGATATTTCTCCCAAAAAAAAAAATGCAATTTTTGGGAATTCACAATGATAATTGAACCCCAAAGGATCCTTCACGGACCTTCTTCCTAGTATTGTATCCAGTGCATCAACAAATACTAAAACAAAACCTAACCTTAAGACCGTTTGAACTACATCACCAAGGAGCAAGAATTATTGAACATACAAGGAATATTACATAAACTTCTTTCACCAACAGAAGGTTAAGGAGTTGCGGAAAATGTTGCAATACGGGCACATTTAGAACTTACAAGTTAAAATGGATAGTTGTAAACATGTAACTAGCTACACAACTAAACCGTTATTGCTAGAAAAAGAAAGCATTAAGCCTTACCGCTCTTGCCTCTCCTGCAGACTCTTCATTTGCTTCTTGTAATGATTTTCTATATACTCTTTCGCAGCTGCAACCTTCTGCTTGGTTACATTAGATGGTGTATCTTCACCAGTTGGCGCTTTTGTCCCCTCCTTAACATAGACTGCTGTTTCCTTGCTTTTTGCAGGCTTTGGCTTATCTTTTGACTTAAACTTGTTGAACCAACACCGTGTTGGGGGGTCCATGTGTTACACTTGTGCAGAATACTTAAACTTCGGTTTTTGGAAAAAGGCACTCACGTTCTGAACCAACGCTCTTGCATACACATTTGATTTCACTAATCACCACTAAGATCCACAACTTATGTACCTCACCTTGCAGATAACACTAAACACGTCTCTATAAACATCACTGATTCATGTATTAAGTATTTACTCTGTAGCATGAAAAGACAAACACCCAATTAGTACAGCATCATCTATCATGGCATGCATTCCATTATAGACTATCTTCAAGTCATTGTAAGAAATTTGCAGCAGTATAAACATATGGAAACAAAGAAAGAAAAGATAGACTCAAAGTTCCAATTCCTAGTAGAGAATACGAACACAGTCAAATAACTTGGTCCCATTAACCCAAAAGGGCAAAAAAAAAAACAGCAATATAGTAACAAGTAGGATGTCTACCTGATCTCAGCCAGCTCCACAACAAAATTCTAGGAAATTAAATTGGGTCAACACTTTTTGTAGGCAAAGTTCAGAATGAGTTATAAGATGGACACTTGCTCAATGTTTCATTCGAACACATTTGCTTGTCAAAAGAACAAAATAACTTTTTTTCCTACATCTAAGATACAATTCTCAAGTGCTTGATCCAATTTACTTAATTCAAGCAAAATCCAGTGACTCGTGTCAACCCTCTCCCTAAAATTTTCAACCAACTGAAGAAAATGTCACAGCACACGATTGACCAAAAAAATTAGCAAAAACATGAAGACCTACCAAATAAAGTCAAACGATCAGTGAATTAAAGGAGGAAAAAAGAACATATCAACTGAACAGAAATTAAGATTCAAAACTGAAAACCTTGTAATCCAGACAGAATCCAGACAGAGCAAAGAAATTACGAACCGGAGCTTTGATGAATGACCTGATGAGCCGAATCTGAGAAGTGGAGATAGACGATGGAGAGACGAAAAAAGAAGTAGGGAACCGGAGCGAGCGCGATTATCGGAGGAAAAGTAACAGTGGAGGAGAAGAAGAAGAACAGTTTGTCTGGTAGGTGGTTTTGATTTGATGACCCATCATCCGGTTTGTGTTGAAAGTTAATCCCCTTCGCTTTTTTCTTTCCTTTATCAATCACTGAGACTGACTTTCTTTTCAGTTTCTTTTGTTTTTCATTTTTATTTAACTATTTTCTTTTCAGTTTTCCTGTCTGCTTTTTTTAGTTAGATTTATGGCGTTATTTTTCCGCTGACTAGCCCCACGCGCTTTATTTATCATCACTAGTCTCCTTCTGTCCTTTTTTTAGTTTGACGTGTCGTCTACTGCTTATCATATCGGACTTTTTATTTTTATAATTTTCCTATACTTCTTTTATAAGCATTTCATTATGGTAATTTAAAAGAAAATTTCATTTTCTAATCACATTTCTATTAAAATAAAATTATTTATTTATATAACAAAATACTGGAATCCCAATGAGCATTGAATTCTTGACAAATTGAAAAGGATATGTATGGTGGAGTCAGAGGTGTTGACTTCTGATGAAATAGGTCGTTGGCTGACTGACCTAGACTTACCAAACTAATTAAGCTCTCATTTAGGAGTTCCTCTTGCCATTTATTGATAGATATTAGCACAACACAATTGCTGAAAACACTCCACAAATTGTGCATGGAAATGAGTTTGGTAAGTTCGATACAAAATACCATATTCTATTCTAAAAATGATGTTTATTAGCTACTATAGTTTTATTTTCTAAAGATAAATTACTAGTACCTAATAAACGTTGCTTAAAAAAGGATAACATAGAGGAGAGAAGAAAGTGAACCCCTCCATTGAAGGGTGGGTTACCTTACAAGTAGGGCGACATGTGGGACCCATATTAGGCCATTTCAATTTGTATATGCAGAAAAATAAAGAAGAAAAAGAAAAGTTTATGTGAAAGCTATAGACTTTAACGCATCACATTATTGTTGGCCACATTAGCCTACTCCTGTTAAAATATATCATTGTCCATCATCAGTATCACACTCATTAAACATACAATTGGGTGCCAGCTTGAAGCTGCAAAAATACTTTTATTTAAACTCGAAAATCAACTAATCATATTTAAACCAATTCTTCCTATTTTGATAAGAAGGGACTAGTTTGCAAGATTTGTGGTCGAGATCACACCAGGAGGAGCATTGGTAATCAAGTCAAACAGCGTCATACATAGTTGTGTTGATGCTTGATTTGCTAATGGCAGATGGATGTGGTCAAGAAATCATTGGACAAATGGGACCTCAAAAAGAATATAAACTTGGATTTAGGGTTTGGGCAATAGCTCAGTATTGTTTGGGAGCAGAAGAACAAGAATACAGTGATTGCAACTTTGCAAGGACATTACATGTGCTGAAGGATCGATGACGGTGGTGTGTTTTATGGCCATACACAAAAAGTTCATTACAGTTATTAGATGTCCGCTGGTGGCAAAATAGTATCACAGATTCGGGCTCGAGTATCATCTTTGCCCATCAAATGAAAATAATTCAGAATTGTTAGACTTGATTTTATCTTACCATCTCAAGCCTGACTTGATAAATTCAAGTCTATAATACAAATGAAAATAATAAGATTCATTTACAAATAACCACCAATGTGAAGGACCAAGGGTATCAAATTGTGCAGTCGTGTTGAGTATCACAATTAATCAATGGCTGACTGTTAGTTACATTTCATCGACGAGTGAAACAAACAGAAAGGGGAAAACTTTTCGAAGAATAGCCTATATGTGCTAGTAGTTTATCGCTATTAAATTGAATCATTTATAAGGAAAAGAAACTGTGAAAGGGAAAGAAAAAGAGCATAACTTAATGCTACAGAACGAAACTGTTTACTGCTTCACTACTCCTGTCAAGCTTCTATTGCCCTTCGAGCGGCCATAAACATGGAGGTGAAGGAAAGGAAAGTCTTTACCATCCTATTCTGCATCTCTACCGGTTTCACTCTTCAACCAAAATTTCTTCTGGATGATGAACACAACATCATCTCCACCCTGTTCGGATTCGGAACTGCCATCGGCTGTTGCCACTGTTTCCCAGTGAAATGCCCCTAAATATTTCTTCACCAAATCTACCACTGCTTGTTTGTCACGGAAAATAATGAATCCATTAGGTCTAAGCATGCGATCCATCTCTATGAGAAGATCCTCAGCACTGCAACTTCTCTTTTCTAGGTCAGAAAAGACAGTCCAGGCATGGAGTAAATCATAAGTCCGGGGATATGTTGAGTAGGCCTCACACCTGTCAAAAAAAATTTTAAAAATGTTACTAATCACATATAAGTAATTGGTCGAATGAAAAGCCACTACATCAATAAGTTTATTTCCTTACCAGCTGTGAATAGAGCCAATCAGACCCCTATCATATATCACCTTCAGTGTGTTTGGCCCATCCTCGGGGACAACATTCATCACCCATACATCTTTGTCCTTAAGAGCAGCAGCAAATGAGCCCAAATTTGCTTTCATGTCCATCAAGTTCCTCAAAGTGTTTGATTGAATCTTTGGACTTAAGAGATTCCAATAGCTCTCTACTCTATGCCTCCAAAGTTCCTGCACCATGGAAGCAATTCTTGAGTCCACATTTTGCATCGGTATAGTGATGCCAAAAAAGTGCATCAATGCGAGCAAAGGTAAGTAAAAAGTAACCGAGACACCTCTAGAGTATATTTCCAATATTTACCGTGTCTTTTTCGAACATATCATTTGAATAGCCAAAATCAGCAAGCCGAGGAGGAGGGGTAGTCAATCTAGCAGGCCAAGGGGCCAATCCACTCCCCTTCACTTTATGGTCACCTGATGTAAACAAAAGACATTTTAAGTTAGTTATGGTTTCAAATGAATATTAACAAGTTATAGCACCGGGCACAACTACTTATTAATATAACCATAACACCGCCTATAAATGATTAAACATTTAATGTATGAAAAAAGAGAGTAAATTCATTAAAAACTTCCACAAAATGTAAAGTAAAACTTAACATGCAAATTTAAGCTGCATAATTGAATGACAGCCAAAGCAGATTAGATACTATCCCACATTTTTTTAAAGAATATGAACAGCTAGACAGTACTTCAGGGAAGAATTTTTTTTTTGCAAACAGAGGTCTACTGCAATGATCAGGGTAGGGATTGTGACCAGAAAAACAAGGCAAAAAGAAACTCACGGTCAGAGTAGGGAGTGATGCAGGCTTCCATATTTACACCCGAGACAGCATCAGGATCTTCATTAGATCTACAAAGAGGAGGATGAGTACCAGGTTCTCTTTTCATGTAACAGTCATTTGTTAGGGGCTTCTGCCAAATGACAGTTTGGTTCCTCTTTGAAGCAATTTTCCAACACATACGTTCCACGAGGGCACTCATTTCTCTCCAGATTCTGAGATCTTCTTCATCCTGAGCATATGCTTCAGGAGATGAGTAGGCAAAATAGCCTCCTGGTCTAAGCAAGCGATCAAGCTCAAGAAGAAGAATACCATCCCTTTGAAGCCAATCTATCCTACAACGAGAACAATGGGCAAGCTCAAAAGATCTGCTTGGGTAGGGAAGCCTCTTGGTCCCTAGAACACCGAGATAAGCAGGAATTCCTCTTTCTAGAGCAAACTGGATCTGATTCTGATGCACATCATTGGGTGCTACAGACATAGCAATTATATCAGATGACAGAAGATATGCTCCAAAACTTGCAACACCGCAGCCAATATCCAGAACTGTCCTCAGCCTTCCATCATTGTTTAAGTTATCGTTTGAAAAGTTTAGCATCTGTCAATTCAAACCAAGAAGCAACATTATTTCTCCAACCATAGATAATAATAATAATACATAAAGAAATGTATTCAAGAAGTAGAGATCCTCAGCATGTCAATCAAACATCCCATATAATGAAGAAACCAAGAAAATGCACCAATTTGCTGTAATCTCAGATAAAAATCTCACGTTAGCAATTGAAGCAATGTATTTATCAGCTCCGTAGTGAAAATGTGTGCCACCCCCAGGGAAAATTATCTTCTCGCCTTTAACAACCATCCAGTTCTGATCAGATTTCTCCTCTGCAAGGTGAGTGTGGGGTATGTTTGCTTTCCATACCTCATCTCTACTCTTTGGCCATTTAATTGGGATCTGCATGATAACAAAGGTAACATTTTCATAGAGGGGGGTGGTAACTTAACGGTTGAAAACATTCGTACAATTAGCCATAGCATACATAGGTCAATACCTTGTATCCTGACGGGGGAGGAATCAAGCAATTATACCGCCTTTCAGGAGGAGGGCAATGACGTTCATAGTGCTCCATCAAAGAGAGATCCAGCTTCATTCTCATTTGGTAAATAAGATTCCTGTCTAGGCAAGGAATGAGTTCTGAATACTTAGCATCACAAACCTTCAAAACAGGAAGAAAAACAATTCAGTAGAAGAAAAATAAGAACAGACAAAAGCTTTAAAGAAAATGGGTTAGTTGCTGAAAACCTAATAACAATAAAAACTAAAAAGCACTACCGGAAAGCTCTTTGGCCCGAGACCATCATCACCATCTTCCACTGCATCATCTTGTCTGCCATCTGTGTTTCCATCTCCTCCCAAATATGAAGACCCAAGTTTTCTCAAAGATCTGCCATACTCTAAAGCTGATGCACCTTGGCCTTGAGAGCCAAAAATAGATCCGTAATAAAAATATACAAATCCAACAAATATTGATACGACACAGAAAGAAGTGATCATGCGCCTCTTCTGGCCTCCATCAGATCTTCCTCTCATCCTTTACTGCTTCAAAAATACTCAACTAATACTTATTCACTCAGTCTCGCTTTCCACAGACAGCATACCAGTTCAATTATCTCAGTAGGAATCTCCCACACCAAACAAGAGGAAATCCGACCTCCAATGAGATTTGCTCACCACCTGTACCTGCGCAAAAACCAACCAAGACATTGTCAGCAAATGCAAACCTTTATAATACTAAGCCGGTGCATCTGACACTAGACCAAACGTACCAAACGATGCCACTAGATATCTTAAATCCCACTATACACAACAGATACTGTCAATCCAAGAATGCCACATACCGCCATATCCATGGGTTACAACAACCACCAAGAGATAATGGAAACTTATTCATGAAACCTAAGAAGAAACAAATGGATAGTACCAATCAAAGTAAAACCTCGTGCAATCCCAGTTTAAGTCTAACAAACTCAAAGTCGATAACAATCATAGAAGCCAACCGGCAAGATCCAAGTTCCACATTAGCTAAAATTTAATATTGCAAAAAATTTACCAGCAACCACCAGGTATTACTAACTACAGCCCCCATAGCATACAATCTGGTAAAAAAAGAAATCCTATAACAAGTAACATTTAGTTATAATGTGACAGTTCCATAAGCTAATTTAATGAAGTAAAAGCGATGGATCTGAAACAAGCTACTTCTCGCACTGAAGAGTGTGTAAATCCATAAGTTGAAAACACTTAACACATGTATGAACCCAAAACAAAAAAGACAGCATATTTTACGGAGAATTCAATCAAGCAAACCAACACAACGAAAACCCAGATAGGATCTCACTCAGATCCACCATATACTATTAAATCTCTTCGAAAAAACAACAGCAGAATTTTTTTAAAGGTAAGAAAAAGAACAGTGTACCTTTTACTTTGGTTTGGGTTCAACAAGGAAAAACATGCAAGAAGAACTTGGATTGGGTAGTGTATTTTTGGATCTCAGAGTTTGGTGATGGAGAGATTCGATTAGACAAAGGATCTAAGGTTTGATTGAAGAGTTTAGAGTAGTTTAGGAATGAGTGAGTGGGGTTTTTTCAATGCGTGTATCCTGTGTGTGCGCGCCAGTTGGTTGATAACAGCATCACGGAGCCGTCGTTATTGTTTACGCATTTTCTTGTCGCTGTTATTTAATATTTATTGATAAATGATAATTGATAATTCGACTTTTGGCGGTGATCCTTTTATCTCGCTCTTTCCCGGTTCATGCTTTTTCTTTTATTTTATTTGAAACAAATAAAAAGAGAGATAAAAGTGACAACTATATATGGTCCATATGCCTATCATCCCATCTGTTTCCAGCTTCTTCTTTTTTCTTTAAGTACAAAAGCTAAATACAGGGCCCAATTGAAAGGCCCAAAAGGACTTAACTCGACAAACAGCCACAAAGCCCAATACGAGGTAACCAAGTCAATTAGTTTTGGAATCGGTCCGTGCTCCTTCTTCATTACTGGCTCTGGCTTTAAAAAAGAGTCCCAGATAGGATATTGGGCTTTATATGGTGATAGGATATTGGGCCTTCGTGGGCTGCTATTTCATTAGAGTCCCAGAAGTTTACAAACGAGGGCCCATGTTTTTGGATCAGCATTTTGCAAACTTCAGACGCACTGACCAACTACATAGTGCAAGTCCAACACATATCCACAATTTCGATTAGAAAAATCTAAAAATTAAAAATCCAAACTTGTAACCTGAATAGAATCATCCCATTAGAACTTGATAGAATATTGACCATCTAATGCGAACAAGAATATTAAATCCGTAAATAAATCCACCGTGCGATTTAATACTACTTTTTTTCTATTGTAAAAGAGATTTAAATTCTAAAAACCTTATTTCTCCTAATAAAAGAGGTCAAACCATGACCTACTGTAATTCATAAAAAAAAAGGTATACATGCACGCTACAGATTCCAGATTGAATTGCAATAATTAATATTTTTTGAGAAAAAAACGAATCTGTGAATAAATTTTGAAGAGAGTCTGAGATCACTGGATGGCATAATTACGATTAGCAGGCCACTCTGGCTTGTCTCAGCGCATGACAAGTGGAGAAACTGTGACTTCAACTTGAGTTACGATCTCTTAGACTCCAATACTAACAACAGGCCCCACTTGCGGTGGCAGCGCGCAAAGTGTAGAATTTTCATAGTCAAACAGTTAAAGTTGCCTATCCATGTGGGCCCAACTCGATACTTAATGCCAAATTACTTCAACTCCAGATGATTCAGATCTCAAGTTCGGTCCCTGAGGTTTCCTACTTATTTAGATCGGTCCTGGTCACTTTGTGGTCATCCAACATTTGCCTATTTTAAAAGTTGATTTCAGATTTCTTTCAACTCACGCTTTGTATTATTATTGTCTTAGTAATATCCAGGTTATCAAATAAAACAAAAACTTCATTGGCCTAATCATCTGGCTCACCAATTTAATTTTATAAAATTGAAATAATATGATTAAGATTCGACAACTCAATATTACTGTAATTCGTCGACTCATAATTATTTAATTTGATCAATACACTCCAATTTATAATGAGTTGAATATGAATTTTAAATGGAAAAAATGGACCAAATTAATATCCCAGGAATAACATGAGCTTACCAAATTAATTTGTTTGTAGAAATAAATTAAATAATAATTTATTTAAAAGAAAAATAAAATAAAATAAAAGGGAAAACCGGTGCATTGAAAAGTTACTTTTAATTTTGATGGAAGTGTGAAAAGAGTTACCCTGGAGTTGACAAGACAAATGGGGGTGCTGATTTCTTAGTGTATGGTCCACATCAAGTAAGAAGCATGACATCAACAGCCAGGATAACGCCACGTGTCGAGCGATGATCATGGGATCACGTTATTGACCGGATTTTGAGGTGAGTGGTGGGTCCAGAATCAGGAGACATGAATGACAGGTGAGCACGTGCGGAGAGAAGGGGCGGTGGGTCCGGTGGGACAGAGGGTCTTCTTATATCTTAAGTTTGATTTGGCCAATGGCAAACAGATTCTTCCGTGTAGGAAAAAAGTAACCTAGGTTTTAAATTAAGAATATACAGTTATATTACAATTTGTAAAAAAAGAACGTTATTCAGTTTGAGTTTGAAATAGTTAACCGCTAACGTAATGATATTTTTTATAAAACTCACTTCAACTGTCCTACCTGTTGGGCTCTGATTGGCTTCTGCTTCTCTAGTTTCAGATCAGGCCCCCTCTAGTCTAAGAATGGCATCACAGATTAATGAGACCCTTTTGTTTGCTATATTAAATAACAATTTAAAATTCAAACACAATTTTAAGAGTTGCAAATGACTAAAAAAACATCTATGTATTTAGGTTATAAATAGAAATGTATCAGCTGCAGAAAGTTGAAGTTGTAACTCAATCCTTCTTATTTAGAAAGAAGTACTGGCCAAGTGCAAAATCATTAGTAGTAATTTCCTTATTACTCTTATGAATTTGGGACTTATATACAATATTATTTTTCGCCATTATGGAAAATATAAAAATCTTAATTAATTGAGGTTGAGGTTGGATTTATGAAGACGCATTGCATGTTCAATTCTTCGTTCTTACCCAAGATACGAATTGTCATCTCGATAAGTTAATGGGTTAGCCACGGCGACATCAACAAAAAAAACAAATTATATTATATTAAATTGAGGTAAAATTCGAATTTGAATCATTAATAGATAAATAAGCGATGAACGAGTTGTTAAAATGTTTCGAACTTATAATTTTCACCTTCTTGTGTTTAGTTTTTTTTTTAAATGTAAAGGTTGTAAAATAAATAAAAATTTGAGAAAAAAACGTATGAAATATATTGTATAATTAATGACAATGAAAGAATTGGTTTAATTATCTTTTTATAATTTTAAAATTTGCAATTTTTTTATTTTTGCGTTCAAAATACTATAAAAAACTGAAAAAAATATAAAATTTTAAGGAAAATGTCTTAAAGGTGAAATTTAAAATTATATTATTCCCTCTGGTCCAAAATGTATGACTTTCTCGCATCCCAATATTCAGTAGGGAACGTATATCGAGGAGGTCGGATGACGCACTATTTGACCCCAAAAAATTCCGTACTTTTTTTCGAACGTACGTTAATCCTTAACGTACTTCCGAGAAAAAATTCGTGGCAAAATTGTCTCAAATAGTGACTGTTCCGGCCGTCTTAAGATACGTTCCGGAACAGTAAAAATAAATGCTAAAACGTCATACATTTCGGACCGGAGGGAGTATAAAACATCGACCAACTATATGGTGTGTGATTTAACATTCTCATTTTTTAAATAAAAAATCACATTATCAATTTTTATGTATGAAAAAATTACATAATGAATAAAAGATTAACGCTAGCAAGTGAACTTAATTAGAAATAAATATAGTGGAAATAAGAAAAAAAGAGAGAGATATTAATTAAATAAATATGTAATTAACTTAGTTCCACCACGTTGCTTGGCTGCAAATATTGTACAAACTCCTACTTAATTACGTATACGAACCGGAAGAAAGATCTATGCCGTGTTTCGACCCTACCTAGCTAGCTAGTACTCTATGAAGAGAGAATTGGATTGATCAACATATACCATTTCCCGATTAGCTATAAATATAATTATAATTCATGATCAATTCATCTAATTTCTTATAAACATTTTTTGGGTCAGATCTAGTTTCTTATAAACACGAGTTTATAAGGATTAATTATGATTTAAATTCCAATATTAATTATATAGTAGGTATAATGTGGTTCCTACAAGTTAGCTTCATTTAATTTTGTCACTCTCATCCAACCAGCAATTCAAAGTCAAGCGAGCATAGTAGTCTAGGAATTAATCAAATCACTCAAGATCATGAAATGATAAATTTGGAACACTTTTCTCAATATACTATTACTTACCTATTATAAAATAATAATAAAAACGATTTTATTCAGCTCTTTTATCACCTTCTTTATTTGTAGAGGACAATTTTATATAAAAAACTATATGATTTGTGTGCATTTTAAAGAAAAATAAATAATTTAGGACGGAGGGACTATAAATAGTATATTTAATAAACGATTAATCGTAAAAGACGAGCATGATCATAAACCTTAATGATCATGTGTTATACAGAAATAGATACAACTACTCCTAATTAATGTATTTGGTGATAATTTATTGTGTATATTATAGTGTCACAACCACGTAAATTAATATGGGAACACTTCGATCCATCTAGTATGATCCTCTTTTTTTTGGTTAAACATCTAGTATGATGAGAAATGTGCGTGTAGGAAAGCTTGAATAGATCCTACATTGTCATGTTGTGCATTTATTGAACTATTTAATCTGAAGAAAATATCTCACAAAATCTATCGAATTCGATTTTGTGCCACTACTTTTGTTTTTGTCTCAAACCAAAATTATGGACACATGATCAATTCAACATGAGTCATGATGCATAAAACCATCGTAGTACAAGTCATCAAAGAATAAGCAAAGCATGGACTAACATTTAATTAGCACACAAAATTATAACACTACACGTATATTAATGACACGACCCTCGTTAGGGAACATCTACAAAATGACAGGACACAAATGATTGAAGAAATGAGGTTGGAGGGGTTAGTATAGTAAATTATAAGTTTAATCTCTACTATGTAATCATAATTAAAGAGAGTTCCTGTAATACAACTAACAGTAAGCAAGAAGAAGTCCCTGTTTTAAGCTTAAGACTTGACAATACTTCCTGACAGGATATTTTTGCAGTATTTTGCAGGGGTTTAGCCTATTTCTTGACGCTAAAATCATGCAAGTTTTTGCATTTTACTGGCAGGAAGGAAAGCTGGAAATGTGTGAAATAATATATAAATATACCCACACAGGTGACATTGGCAAACGTCAAAAGCATACAGAAATGGTGTGGTTGACTGGGTTGTGGTTAGCAAATCTGACGCAAATCCTATTTATCGCTTCACTGATTTGCCAAAACAAGAAATGTATATATGCAAAATCTAGTTCTTGACAATATCTGACAACACCCCGCTTTTACTCTCTATCAATGATTTGATTTGCCAGTATATCTATATATTTCTTTTATAATCTGCCAATATATCTACATATTTTAATATAAAAACCATGAACAATATTTAACATTTAAAATAGAAGATCAAATCTAACAAGAACAATTAATTAAATAATATCATAATTCGAAGAAATATAAGCTCAAAGCCTCAAATGGTATTTGCTAATTGCTACCGCACACTATAAAGAATTAGGTCTTTTCTATGTCACATGCGTTGTTTTCATCAAATCTACTACTATTATAATTCCAACGAAATTAGTCTTTTAAACAAAAGAAATTCAATTCAAGCCCTTAAGCACAGCATACATATATTAATTAATACACATATCGATCGAAACATAGCATAATCCATAAATTTCTGTTCTCTTTCTGCTTCTTTGAAACCCAAACTTCAAATAGACCAAATGATATTAATAATGATGATACTAGTTAGGTTTTCTTACTAATCGTCACTTTCTAGCGGCGTCGGTGGTGGCAGCGAAAATGCCGGGTTCTGTTGCTGCTGTGGTGGTGGTCTCTTCCGCTTCTTCTTCTCATAGCTGATCCCTCTGGCTTTCGACTGCGAATCCCTAACCTCGCGCAGATAAAGCCTGACCGCGCGGGCCCCAAACGGGCTGTTCTCCGGCTTCCCTCCGTTCTCTTCATAGGCGGCGCGGAGGCGGCCGATCAGGGCGTCGAGGCTGCCCCAGGCCTGGCGGAGCGGGCAGGGGCAGGGAGCGGGCGGGTTTGGGTGACCGAAGAAAGGGCAGAGTTGGGTGTGGACTTTAGTCTTACCGAACTGGTCAAGGTACCGCAAGAACTCCAGCACGTGAGCCCCGCTGCACCGAGAGAGAGAAAGCGGGGGGCGGTGGTTGCGGAGGTATTGCCCGAAGGTGTTCCAGTCTCGACGCTTTTGGTTCTCGTAGCGGCTGAGGGTTGTGATGGAGGAGGAGGAGGTAGAGGAGGAGGAAGGGGAGGTTATTATCGATGAGACAACGGAAGCTGCGGCTGAGGAGGCGGTTGTGTTGACTGTGAGGGGTAGAGTCATGGAGGAGACAGTACTGTTGAAGTCCTGAAGTGAATCCATGTTTGAAGAATAAAATTAATTTGAAACAAATTAGAAAAAATAGGAAAAGTAAAGTGGGTTGTGATCAAGATCAAGTAGTGACTAGATTTGAGATGGGAATTGATGATGATGATGATGATGATGAGGATGATTCCATGAGAGTGGAAAAAGGGTAATTAAGGAATGAAAGAAATGAGCTAACAATGTGTAAAAATGGGTGGGTTAGGACATATATAGGTGAGATACTAAGAAGTGGGTTTTGTCATTTATGGATGAACAAAAACAAGAACAAAAACAAAAGGTGGAAGCTTAGAAGAAGATGATGATGATGTTATGATGAGTGATAAAAACTAAAAAGTACTATTAGTATACTACTTAAGTTTTTAGGTAGCTATCTTTTTATAGGAAGATGAACAAATGAAAATGATCCATTGATCAGAGAAGGATCAGAGCTGAAGCTGGATTTTGCTATTTATGCTGCTGCTGCTGCTGCTACTGCTGCTATGTACCTATTGCTAGTTTGCTACTGCTGCTAGCTGCTACTAACTCTGTTGTATGAATGGAGTTTTTGATTGCTTGATTGTTTTTTTGAGAGGTTTTTCCTTTTTTTGTTTTGGATTATAATCCTAGAAATCTTGAAAGGTAGTGAGTGAGTGGTGGGCTTAGTATCAAACTTTGGTGCTAACTGATTATAATTTATAAGCTATTTATGAGAGAGGGTTTGGAATCCATGTTTTTTCTATTTTTTTCCTTAAAAAGGGGAAACAATTGAGTTCCTAACCTCCTCTTGTCCTACAGATCAAAGGCTTGAAGGAAAGAGAGAGAGAGAGAGTAGGTCAGAGATGGTGAAGAAGGTGGAAGTGGAAGGACCTAGAGGTTTAGGGCTTGTGTGGAAAATGGAAAAGAGGGTGACAATGAGAGAGAGAGAGAGAGAGAGTGAAAGGACAGATAGAGACAGGATAAAGCTATAGCTATGGGTTAAAATAATTTGAGGGAATAACATGATTTTGTTTCTTCATCCTTTTCCTCTTGATTGACAACACCTCCCTCAAATTACCATAATGTCCTCCCTTCTCGTTTCTTTTTACTTTTTCATTCCCATAAGAAAACAAGATTCATTTCAGACTCTTTTTACATGTTAAGTAATTGTATAGTATTGATAAAAAGAAATAAAAATGACCGAAAAGTAATTTTTTTGTAATTTATTTAAGGGTGTGATTGAAATTGCGTTTCAAATAATTTTTAACTAGGTTAGTGTTCTAATTAATTAACAAGATTAATTAAAGTTAAAAGCGTGGCTCTTATTTTTTGTTTTATTGTTTTTCTTCGTGATCTTTTAAAGTTTAATTTCTTTATCGAGTTCGAATGCCTAAATAGAAAGAAAAAAAATGTTTAAACCAGGAGGCTATAATTAATTTAGCAAAGAAGCTGAGAGAACATTTCCAGTAGCGTCGATCCAACAACTATTGGTTAAGATTGTACCAATGCCGAATTTAATTGGAAACAGACAGTAGTTCTTGATGGCCCGATCGAGTAGAGTTCCACATCTTGCATGCGTTGTTTCATGAACTCCAAGGTAATTCCGTACATGTAATGTCAGGCAGCAAAGAAATAATGGTAGCCAATTTGATTTTAGTTCATTCTAATCATCCCCGGTTGCTTTTCAAGATTAATTAGTTATACTAATCTGACTATATTTTAAGTAGTGTACATAGTACTAATACTAATTTTAGTAATTAATAAAGTGCAGCAATACAATATTACACGTAACTATACATATGTCTTGAGCTCTTTAATTAGGGAGGATTAAAACTGGAAAACGTTTTTTTTTAAGGTAGAGATGAAAATTAAACCTATGGATCTAACTCTTTATTAATATATTTGTCACCAACAAAATAATTAATAATACGAGATGGGATCGAAAGCTTTTTAGTGTCTCTATACAAATAATAGTTTTGTTAGATTACTAGTTGGGTTCTAATGTTTTTTGATGGAGCCGTCTGTGGTAGAATTATCCATGTTACAAAATACTCAAGATTTATACTCTTATCATTTAAGTAAGATTATTTTTTTAATTTAGTTATTATATATCGAGTATTTAGTTTAATGGACTAATCTAATGCGGATAAAATTGAATTGAAGCATTAACCAGTAACAACTCTACGTATGTATATATACTGCCTATATATATGAGAAGTGGTGCACATCTGGGACGCAATATTCGTCGCCAAGGAGCCAATTTGGCAAAAAATCATCTTCATCATTTGGTCCATCTATGGGACGAAATTCATCACTAGCTATCAGTTTGTAGCCCTTAATTAATTCAGTGCAAGGAAATTGTCGCCTTATTTTTCCTTCTTGGACCAATTATAGGACAACATGATTTTGATTACTACCATGAATCATTCGTCCTGAGTTAGGCGACACAATGGCGCAGAAGTATTCATCGGCGGAGCTGCTACATAATTTTGCAACGATATTT